>CM062806.1:160635281-161243152 GCA_031772625.1 Pinus tabuliformis
ATAATACGGCATATTCCCTTTTGGCCGAAATAATATTGATTCCCAGCTCCTAACCCACTAATTGGAGGGTTTGTTCAGCTTTGAAACCTATTATAACTTTGACCCGTAGAGGAAAAATGAATTGATCCCAAAGTTCGATTGGAATGTGGTATATGACAACCCCTAAACAAGGAAACCCTAAAAGGAAGTTAATCACTTGCCATGGATGTGGAGGTAGCTGATGGAATACTTAACGGAACTGAAGGAATCACGCTGGCTGGCATTCCAAAAGGGAAAAAGCCAATGCCAAAGGCAACAACTTGAGAACTTCCACTCGAAGATGGAATGGAAGTAGAACCAAATATAGCAATTCTAGGAGTAAAAAAAGGTATAGAAATGGTTCCTCCTCCTTGTATAGATATTGGAGTTTGCATACTCGTAGCACTTGTTGTGGATGTCATGCTTCCAATAATGGTGATCAAAAGAAAAGATTGATATAAACCTGGGCTCAAAGGCCTGTTGGTCGGAGTCCCGATGTATAATAAAAAGTCTGGATGATCAGGAGGAAGAGGAGAATTAGGAGTCGCAATAGACTCAAGAAGCTCTTCAACCTCAATATTGTCTTTTGACTGGAAGAGGACTCGAGAAAGAACTGGAATGTTCCTCTCTAGCTCTCTACTTGTACCAGGTCTATCTTGTGAGTTAATAACTCCAAACGGAGGATCAATCTCTGATGTACCTGCTGCCACCGATTGAAAACCACTGGCAGAATTACTCCTACGCCTTTGAGGAGAAGGCTCAGGACTCGTAGGTGATAGCCCATGAAGTCTCCTAGACCAACGAGTCGGTCGATCAGCCACTTTGAATTATTTTTAAGAGATATATTTAGAGACTCAAAAAAATTTGTAAATCTAGGCAAACTAGGAGAAAAGATCACTCTCTAAAAGTCCCTAAAGATACAAGAAATAAAACAACATTCAAGTATTTCCACTACGAGTGATTAGGACCGGACACCAAAATACAAGAAAGTCAAAATTAAGGTCCGAAAATAGTCTGGGGTAATTACACCCTAGGCCTACTAGCAAAGGTATCAGAAGTAGTTACACTAACCTCCAGACAACAACCTTTGCCGATGCAAGCGCCCAAGCTTCTTAATGGTACCCTACAGAAGTACTGTTGAACATGATGTAACGTCAGCCTCAGGTGCCACATGATTTCCCTCCGCAGCCACCTATGTGATCCCTAGGAAAGGCAACTATGGATACCAACTCGTATCAAAAGCTAGGCGGAATAGTCATGAGGTAGGATCCAACAAGTAGGAGAGGGGGTATCTCTCTTCCTTGTCTTCACTCTCCCTCGTGCTTAACTCCCAGTCACAGAGCTTTCCCAGTCTTTCTAACGATATTGGATTTTGCTCGTTATTCAACTTCTAAGTTTTATAATTTGAGCGGCCTTGGAGAGTTAACTCTCCACTCACCTATTCCAAGGCCCTAATGAACCTAAACTTGTTGGTGTTTGTTAATGACAAAAATAAAAGTTCTAGTTCATTTTATTAGATCACTTGATTTTATATAGTTGTTCTTTAAGTCAGGGGGAATTACGAGAGTGAAACTAATGATGTTTTATGACGCAAAAGAAACCAATAGAAAACTAACTATATGCATGCAATATTTTTTCTTCGATGAAGAGTGATTTCTACTTGGGTTCTATGAAAACATATATGTAAGCAAATATTTTTCTTTTCTTTTCTCAAACAATCCACACACACCAAAAATCTAAAATGACTGAGAATGTTTAAGATGAAAAGTAACCTAATGCAGGTCAAAATGATGATGCAAGATCCTAAACAACACTCATAAGCAAATGCATTCTTTATAGGGACAATAAGCCAACTTGAAGATGAAGAGGGCAAAAACTAAAAACAAATCTTTGTCCAAAGCAAGCAGAAAAAATTGCAAAAGGTCACAATTCACTTCTCAACAACAAAACAAAAGAAACCGTAAACCAAAAGCTTGTAAAAATAAAAACAAAAGCAATTTTTTGTGTTTTTCCTTTAAGGAAAAACAAAGTAACTTTTTGAGGTCACAAAAGTACTACTAAAATTCGAAAGATAAAGAAATAAGCACAACGAGTCTTTCAATCTTGCAAGTTATAAACCCATTAATACATGATATTTGAAACAAGAAAGACTACAAACTTGCACAAACTGATTGAAAAGGTAGCAAAATATTTTAACAAACTGACAAAATGTCAAGAAATAAATAGTTTCAAATCTGCCAAGAAGACTCTCAAGAAAGCAGAAAAGTAACAAGGCCATGAAACAAGGGAAAGCAAAGCAAGGGAGCTTGAAAACTAGCCTGAAAACAAAATCAAAATAAATTTCTTCTTCTGGAAAACCAGAACATCCAAGAACTTCAAAATGAAGCCTTGAACCCAAGACACAAACTATAGACTTCCTTAAGAAGCAATTCTAGGCCAATCAAGATATTCAGTGAGAGGGAGATTTTTGAAAAGGAAATCTTGCAAGAAAACTGAGTTCTCCAGACAGTAGATGACCACACAATAGCATGAACCACTGGGCGGTAGACCTAACTAGGAAAAAATATTTGAAAAACAATTCGAAAAATTGCATACGCGACTGTGTAAAGACACAAAAGCGTGCACACACATTTCTGATACAAGAAACTTGTGTATACGCGAGTTTGATTGAGGAAAGATGCATGTATACGAGACTTTAGCCCAAGAAAATAGCTTATACAAAGCATAATTAGGAAAAAACAAAAATCAAGGTCTGATCAAGAAGATCAGACTTGATGCCTGGGACATTAATGGATCAATTAACACTGTAAAAGGAATCAATCAAGAAATTGAACCCTGATTCAGAACAAACAACCCAAACCAGGAATAACAAGAATGTTATCCCTAGTGGAGTTGCCAATTATGTTCCAGGTGAGACCACCCTAAGGTCTTGGGTTGAGAACCCAAACAGATCGAAGGGAAAACCACAACAAGAAATGCTCAGGAAATCAACCCAAATTCTTATTCTACTGAACCTTGCAGGAGTTTCCTTACCCGAATGTCCTATGTTTGGGTAGATCCCGCAGGGTGCAAACCCTCAACTCCTACTGATGTCTTTGAAACCTGAAAATTATTCAAATGAAAAATATACAATAGTAGAAACATAAGGCATGTTCATGCTATTAACTTTAAATCATATAAATGAATGAACAATTATGCATCAATATAAGATTTGTTGACACCTAATCTGAAACGGATGAGGTGAAGCTGGACAGTCATCTAGAAGATGAACTGATCCGTTGTGTATATGTATAAATAAATAATTGTCTAATGAATAAAATCACAAGTTCTGTCTTGCGCTCATTAATCGCTGGAGTTACCCTGGCCTGACATGGTATCAGAGCACAGGTCCCAGAAATAACTCCTGCCTCTGCCGGGTTTCTGCTGCCTCATGAAACCTCTGTCCTGAGCGCTGCTCTGCTGTAGACTGCGCCCTCTGTCCTGAGCGATTCCCTGCAATACGTTTCAATTTTTGAATTGATATTGAATGCCCTGGTCTCTCTGACTGCCAGAGACTGCGCCCTCTCAGAGCATGAGTCATTAATAATGAACGCGCATAATCGTTGATGCGTTTCACCTGGCCTGGACGTGAATTCGAAGACTTTGAGCGGTTACCATCCTGTAACCCTCGTTTGCTCCTACACCTGCTGTGCATCACGCCATTTCCTAGCAAGAACGCGCATTGAAGCTTGTCACGGCTTGAAGAACTTTGATGGTGAAATATGGTGAATGCATAACGTTTTTTTTGGTATTCAATTAACAAATTCATATATTGAAGAAATTTGATGGTGAATGCATATATGGTAATAAAACGAGTGCGTTTTAGATTCTGCTGCCGCATATAATGTTAAAATTTGCAAGTGATCCTGAGTACTGCCAGGTATTTGAATTTTTAAAGCGAGAATTCTGCTGTTAGGATTCATTAAAGCTGAAGCTGCCGTGATAGGCCTTCTCAATGGCTGCAAGCCTGCGTTGTATTGAGGTCTGAGAAGAACGGAATGGCGGAGTGAAGGGAGGCATCACTACCTTCTCTGCATACGGAGATTACAGCCGTCTGTCCAAGGAAATCAGACGGGGCTGCCAGAATACCGGCATCAATCTCATTGATGTCCCCAGTGGGTATAAAGATGCGGCCGACAAGGCCATACTGACTGACATGTTTTTGTTTGCTCTGGACAATAGGCCTCCTGCTCTGATTCTTTTGATTTCTGATATGAAGACTGCGACTGCGTTTTTGTAATGATTGCATTTGTGGTATCGTTTTATTGTAAGAACTATTGAGGCGAAGGTAAATATCATAACCTGTTTATATAGAAGCCGGAACATTCACATCTTGAAAACATCTTGTGGTTTGTCCTGAGGTTCTCATTTACCATCACCAGGTTTCCATGCAATCAACTCACGGCGCGGTACACGTATTTTCCCTACTTGCTCCTCATCGTCCATATTGACAATTCCGCGACATCTTGGGAACCCACAGTAGCAAGCTAACTGTTCATCTATTGAGAAAAACCTGTAATCATATGTTAGCTCTTCCCATTATGATATGATCTTCTCCGCTGGAAATTGCGAGGTACTGTTGTATGAGCCAGAGGTCTTGTTGAATTTGCTGTATTACTGCTTGGTGTAGGGTTTCTTGAGTTTGCTAAGTTATCAGTCGTTGAAGGATCTCTTGTCCACTGGAAATTGGCAGAAGATTGAATGTGTTCTCGTCCTGTTGTTATCTGAGACAGGGATTTTGGCGCAACCTGACAACATAATTTGTTGGAATCATTTTATACGAAGTTTTGACTGAATTCATCCAATTTATGTTGCAAAAGCATTATGACATATTATAGTATGTGACTCATATTACAGTATGCAATATCATGCTTATACTTGGAGCGGAGTTTTATATATTGCGCTATTTTCTTAACAGTTTTTACATTGATATATATTGAAGTGATATATGTTGAAGAGATCCCTTAGCGCCTTTTTTTTTTCTCAAAACACAGTAATGTGGCAGTGATATAAGAAATGGTGATGCTGATGCAAATGTTAGAAGAAAAATAAAATGCATAAGGCTATGATATAAGGATTTTTTTTTCTCAGCAGAAAATTTTTTTCTATCAACAGAAGTTTTTTTATCAGCAGAGATATTTTGTTACAGTATGCATTCAAGAGAAAGAAGAAGATATTTCAGAGGCAGGGGGGCAGACACCCTCAAGAAGAAAAGGCAGACTTACATTGCATTCGCTGCAAACAAAATGGATCTCATGATGCTTCTACATGCAAGCTACCATGGGAAAAGATTGAGCAGAGAAGAAATCAGCAGAAAGGTAAAACTGATGACACAGACAAAGGTAAAGAACCTGAATCCGCTCACTATATTGAGGCACAATGTAACATTGGAGTAAATGAAGATCTGTTTAATGCTTCACTTACTTCTTCAAAAAATGACTGGTTGCTTGATTCAGGAGCAGCCTGTCATATGACTCATAGGAAATATTTTTTGAAGATTTCACTGATAATGTTGATGGAGCAGTATACTTTGCAGATCAGTCAAAAATCAAGCCATCAGGGCTTGGCACAGTCAGGCTTAAACTGCCTGGTCTTTCAGACTTTCTTCTGGATCATGTTCTATATCTCCCACAGCTCAAGAGAAACTTGTTGTCCCTGGTCCACATCCGCCAGCAAGGTCACTCCATTCATATGATTGATGGAAAGCTTGAGGTAAGAAAGGCATCTGACCATTCACTTGTCATGAGGGGTATAGAAGAAGAAAGACTTCTTAAACTGCAAGGAACCTGTGCTCATGCACAACATTTTTCATATATTTCTCATCATGATGAAGGTACACTTCCATCAAGTTTATTATGGCATGCTAGATTTGGACATTTAAACTATGATAGTCTCCACTTGTTGAATAAAAATGGTGTTGCTGGTTTGCCTACAATTCCTAGAAAACATAAACAATGTGATGCTTGCATTCTAGGAAAGCATAGCAAACAGTCTTTTCATGATTCACATTCAAGAGCACATAGGAAGCTTGAACTTATTCATTCAGATTTATGTGGTCCAATGCCTGTTCCTTCTACAAATGGAAATAAGTATATCATGACATTTATTGATGATTACACCAGAATGTGTTGGGTTTACTTATTGAATAACAAATCTGATGCTTTTCAAACATTCAAGAATTTTCATAAATGGATTGAAAATGATGCACAATCTCATATTGGGTTTATTCGCACTGATAATGGAAAAGAATATACATCAAATGAATTTGAACACTATCTTCGCCAACATGGGATTAAACATCAAACAACTGTGCCTTATAATCCTCAACAGAATGGTGTAGCTGAAAGAATGAACAGAACAATTTTGAATATGGTACGATCCATGCTTTTCTTCAAAAATGTAAAGACAATGTTTTGGGCTGATGCTGTTCTATGTGCTGCATATATAAAGAATAGATGTCCATCTAGTGCTATAAGAAACAAGACTCCTTATGAATTGTGGTATGGACATGTTCCTTCGGTAAAACATCTCAGGATATTTGGTTCCACCTGTTATGCTTTAATACCAAAGGTACATAGAAACAAACTTGGTGCTAGAAGTCGTAAGTGTATCTTCCTGGGATATTCAAACACATCTAAAGCATACCGCCTTTATGATGAAGTAAATAAAAAGTTTGTTTTATCTAGAGATGTCATTTTTCTTGAATCATCCAAATCTGACAGTGTTGTTGAGCGGCAACTTGATCGCTTGGATAGATTCACAAAACCGAAATCATTTCAAGAGTTTGATAATCAGATTCCACATCTTGAAGGGGGGATTCCTATACTAGATCAACATGTGGAATCTTCTTCTGAAGAACAATCTCCCCTGCATGACACTCCAACAACGGATGATGCTTTAAGTGATGTAATTGATAGAATTGGGAGACTCAATCTTGATTCAGACCCAACTCAATCAACAGAATAGCCTAGACCATCTCAGAAAGGTCCCCCAAAGTGGCTGACAAAGACACTTGAAAGTGTTCATCCTGATGAAATTGGAAAAACAGGAACTAGAAATTCAAACCGACAAGATGGAGGTGATGTAGATAACTCTAATTCACCTGTTGATATGGATGTTACTTATGATTGTGAATTGAACTTGTCTACAGATTTTGAACCAACTTCCTTCAAAGAAGCTGCTTCTCATGATGAATGGAAAGAAGCGATGCAAAAGGAGTATGATGCCCTCATAAAGAATGGCACTTGGAAGCTGGTTGATCCTCCATTTGGGACCAAACCAATTGGCTGCAAGTGGGTCTACAAGAACAAGTACAAAGCTGATGGCTCACTTGACAAGCACAAAGCTAGGCTTGTGGCAAAAGGTTTTGCACAGAAGGAAGGGGTCAATTATGAGGAAACTTTTGCTCCCACAGCAAAATGGGCCACCATCCGGACACTCTTTGCACTAGCTGCTCAGAACGGTTGGAAAGTCCATCAAATGGATGTAAAAACTGCATTCTTGAATGGAGATCTAAAAGAGAATGTTTTTATGTCCCAGCCTGAAGGATTTGCTGTGAAAGGACATGAACACAAAGTATGCAAACTTGTGAAGTCCTTGTATGGCCTCAAACAAGCACCACGAGCCTGGTATGAAAAACTAACTGAGCATCTTCTGAAACTCAGCTTCAAACATTTTGATCTTGATGATGCAACTTTATTTGTCAAGAAAGTTGGCAAAACAGTTGTATATCTTGTGGTATATGTAGATGATCTTTTAATGACAGGGAACAATGAAAGCTATATTGCATCCATAAAGAAAGAATTAGGAAATTTTTTTGAAATGACTGATTTGGGCTATGTTCATTACTATCTTGGCATTGAAGTAACCCAACATCCAAAGTCCATATTTCTTTCTCAAAAGAAATACATTGGAGATTTGTTAAACAGATTTGGCATGACAGAGTGCAATCCCCTTTCTACTCCAATGGAACAAAACTTGAAGCTCACATCTATTGAAGGAAAGGAGTTTGAGGATGCAACAAAGTATAGACAGCTTGTAGGAAGTCTCATCTACCTCACTACTACCAGACCAGACATTTCATTTGCTGTTGGAATCCTCTCTAGGTTTATGCAAAAGCCTTGTGAGGGACATTGGTCTGCTGCAAAAAGAGTTCTAAGGTACTTGAAGGGAACTCAAGACCTTGGAATCAAGTATACACAGGTGGACGACTTCAACTTGATTGGATACTCTGATTCAGACTTCGATGGAGACAAAGAAACTGGGGTATCTACTTCAGGATATGCTATGAGTCTTGGATCAGGAGCTGTCTCCTGGAGATCACGCAAACAATCAGTACCAGCAAATTCCACAACAGAAGCAGAATACGTGGCAGCAGCTGAAGCAACGAAAGAAATTGTGTGGCTCAGGAAAATTCTTGAAGATTTGCTAGTAAAACAAATACAATCTACTCCACTCATGATTGATAACACATCTGCAATAAAGTTGGCCAAGAACCCAAAGTTCCATGATCGTACTAAGCACATAAATACTAAATATCATCTGATCCGACATCATGTTGAGGCCAAAACAATCCATCTCCGTCATTGTTCCACAAACGAGCAAATTGCAGACATCTTCACCAAAGCGCTTGGAAGAGAAAAGCTTGAAAGATTCAGAACGATGCTTGGACTCACCAACATCCCTTCAAATTAAGGGGGGGAATGTTGACACCTAATCTGAAACGGATGAGGTGAAGATGGACAGTCATCTAGAAGATGAACTGATCCGTTGTGTATATGTATAAATAAATAATTGTCTAATGAATAAAATCACAAGTTCTGTCTTGTGCTCATTAATTGCTGGAGTTACCCTGGCCTGACAAGATTCATAAACGAATTACAATACAAATTGATGCATAAACAAATTTAATATCAGAAACAGAACAACATTCCTTTATTGAAGTTAACTACAAGTAAAGTGGAGAAATACGACCAGAGTCCCTCTCCGGCTCCAAGCGAAACCATCCTCTGGATCCATCCTTTCTCAGCTTTAGCAATCTTCCTCTATCACCAATACAAGCATATCTCAAGAAAGATGAAGGATATCTTGAACAAGGAAACAAGGTTTTCCTAAAGTATTGGGGAGTGCAGGACGCACATGGATTTCATTAGACTCGATTAGGGATAATCTCACTATGGTATGAATATATCATATCTTCTCTCCTAAGGTCTTCCCATGGAGGTTTATTTATACTTCTCCAAATTACTTTTTTTTTTTTTAGTTGGGAAATAGTTGGGCCACGGGCTATAGGAGGTGAGTAACAAGTAAAACCCGTGAACTCCACCTGAAATTATGGATTTTTTTATTTAAGTTTTTTAACATATGTACGCAGGTTGGGTATATATTGACCCGCTTATACACGATTTTATCACAGGGCAAAGTAGTGTATAGGGAATAAAACATTGTTTTTTTTTTTAATTTTGGACCAAGTTTGGAAGGAAGGGTTGCCCTAGGCCATAATCAGAGCATCAGATCTACCAAGAGTGGTAAATGGTGTTATAGCAACTTTAAAGACTCTTTCACCCACCACTTGGTGATGTCTCTAGTTATCAATATGTTGTAGGTAGCATAAAAAAGTGTGTCCATTCATTTCACCGGCTGAGGTAAATGATACATCTATTGAAAGTTCTCTGCATTGAACGTGGCAAGCTCTATCCCATTGGTTTTACTCAATGTCATAGTCTCTGGATTTATGTGTGAGACAATCCACCAATTAATGTATGCACATGGGAGACAGGGTACCTGCATGTAACCTTGTATACTCCTGACCATTAGATGCTAAGGAAAACATGTCGATCCTTTAAGTTTTCCTTGAAGTCCTCTGCAAAAATATCCTTGATTCATTTCCATGTTAATGTGGTACCCTTCTTAATGAACAACTACGTATCTGTGTAAACTGGTAGATTAATTAACGTCCTTAACTGCTTCCCCAGTACTTCTCTCAACGGATTCCTTTCACGCAGCTCTGTTGGAGGCCATGTTAATTGTAACTAATAGAGAGATGCTCAAAAATTAATGTACGAGCAGACAAAGAGGACAATCATGGTAGGAAAATGTTATCTTAAAACCACACGGAACTCCAAGAGAAGACAAAGCAACAAATCGAGCTAATGTTGTGATAGACTATGTAATTTTGGTTCACAGAGGTCACTCATCACGTGCTAGAACTGTGCACTATTTAATTCCAAGAGTTAATGGAGGCTTGCTCACTGGAACTCCGCAATGTGCAGTTCAATCTTGGGCCAAGACTAGGAGAGAATGTGCACTATGTAATCTCAGTGGCCAATCTCAGAGGCTAGCTACTGGAGGTGTGCAATATGCAGTTGGGGCCAAGCTATGGCAACCTCTCATAAGTCCAGAAGCCAAGGTAGAGGCCTTGAGCTCCCAGAATGCTTAGTGGATACAAGGAGATACAAGATCCAGGCGAGCGGAGCCCATATCTACCCAAGGGGAGTGTGAAATCGAGCAGATATAAAGGATAGTGTGATGCTGAGTGAAAATCTAACTGAGTGATTATGCATTCAAGTGAAATAAGTGTAAGAATTAATCAAAATGAAGGAAAAGGAAGCAAGTCGAGGGAGTAACCATAACGACCACTGTTAGTGCAAAAACAGGGTAATGCATGCGACACTTGGGAAACACAATGTAAAACTCGAAACAACACTTTTACAAGCTAAAATAAGTTAAAACACAAACAATCGTTCAAATAAATAAGTGAAACAACACTCTCACAAGCTAAACAAGAAAAAAGATTAAAAAAAAGCGACAAGAGAGTAGAAAAGAAAAACTTACGTGGAAAAGCGATGATGATTTAACCCAAGGTTCCTTGATCTCCTCAGTAATTCCAAGTCTTCAACATCGAATGTGAAAATGAGCTTTGGCAGCGTCGATTAAACATATTTGGTTGATTTATGGTTTATGATGCAAAGGCCAAAAATCAAGGAAAAAGCAACACTTGGTGGCAGTTTCCAAAATAACTCAAATGCCTCCTTCGAGATGCTAAAAATATATTCCTATTTTTTATGGATGTTTTTTTCGCTCTTTTTCAGGAAAAGCTACCATGCATTTCCCGAAGATATTTCATGGTTCTGGGAGGAACCGGTCAGCGCTCTAGTTGATGCGCTGGGCAAATTCTGAGCAGAAGGCTTCTGTGCAATTTATGGGCTGAGTGTCTCTAGGTTTCCTCTCATGCTTTGTACAATTTCCCACATGAAGGTTGGTTGTTAACTAGAACTATTAAATTCTAGAGCTCAAGGCTCACTGTTAGCTTGGACTACGCAATTCCCGAGAACAAGGCTGGTTGCCCTCAAGGATTGCTTAGTTCTCTAAGGCAAGCTCGAAAATGGATGGATACCAAGTTAAGAGATCAACTTGTGGGTTAGATGGTAAACCAAGTAAGAAAAAACATGTTGGGTCCCTATAATACTAGTGATTACCCCATTACTAATGTAGTTGCATCCCTTATTAATATTTTGTGCCCCTATTATCCCCATATTGTTATTACTGTGCCCCATAGAATCCCTCTATTGTTATTTTTGTGGTTTTATATTATTATTATTAGGTTGGCTGGGTTATATTGTGACTCGTTAGACTCCTATATATAGAAAGGAGGTTTTTTCGTTTGAACCATCCAAGAATTGTTCATTTATGTAATGTAAAGGAGGTTTCCCCCTCAAAGAGGCTGAATTCTAAGGCGTTGATCTATCTTTTATATCTTTTCTTGAGCTGGTTTCATAACATTTGGTATCAGAGCTTTGGATTCTATGGTTTCGCTGCTCCAAATAGGTCATCGTGGCATTTTCACTATAACTTCTTTTCTGCAACATTTCAAAAGCTAAAAAAAACCCATTTGAGAAGACATCGTGCTGAACCTCAGGTCCAAATTTTAGAGATTTTCGCACTATATTTGCGGAGATATGATCTAAGGAAGTCGGTCTTTTTGCAGACTCCTGAATTACATTCCAAACAGGTGACCTAGGGAAAATCGTCATAACTTTCTCTCTGAGCATCATATTGAAATTTCGTAAGAAGTTACGGAAAGAGGATGAACTGTAGTTTCTTGTAGATATTTTTTAGAGCCAAAGGTCGAAACAGTGACTTGTGGCACGTCGTACTAGTTCACTCTACTGAACTAGTCTATAATCAAGTCACTGTGGGAGATTTCACATAACTCTTCCTTGGAGAATCCAATTTGGGTCAGAATGGTGGCATTGGAAAGAGGACATAGATGGCTACTGCAGGTTGCAATTTCAGAATTGGATGATCGGAAATTATAGAGATACATTAGAGACAATATTGAGCTCCTACAAAGTGAAAAAAGGTGTGTAGATTTTTTAAATTTTTGCTTAAGCTTGGTTTGAAAATTTATTTTGAAGGAATTCAAAGGGCATAGTAGAGCATTATTATCGGTAACTGATGCCCTGAGGAAAGAAAATGCAAACACCTAGTAAGCAACCTGAAATCTCTAGCATGACTCATGAAGAAGAGGAAGAAATGTTATACGATATATCAAAATTACAAGAACAAGTGCAACAAATGTCACTCTCACAAAAGCTAATAGAAGCTAAGATAAATGGCGTGGAATCTAAGATAAAGGGCTTGGAAGCTAAGATGGATGATTTGAAGACAGATTTGAAGAGAGACATGGCAGATTTGAAGACAGATTTGACAAATTTTCTACAAGAAATACTTACTAATGGTGAAAAGGTAGTAAAGGAAACTCATGATGCGAACAAAAGAAATGTTAATCATGATTTCTTAGACTCTAATTTGGGATCGAAGACCCACCATATTCCAAAAATCGATATGAGGAAGTTTGATGGCAAGGATCCCGCAACATGGATATTACAGATGGAGCAATTTTTCGATCTCAATAATGTGCAAAACACACAAAAGGTACGTATTGCAACTTTATATTTGGAACCAAATCAGTTTGTATGGTATCAATGGCTTTGCTCTCGTAAACAACTTATCACTTGGGCAATTTTTATAGAAGAATTGAAAGCACATTATGAGGATACAAAAAGCAACACTTTTTTTAGCCAATTGATAAGTCTCAAACAAAATGGTTCAATAATGGAGCACATTGAGGAGTTCCAAAAATTGAACATAAGGGTAAAAAATATTCCAGAGGAGCATAGGATTGATGTATTCATAGGGATTTTAAAGGATAATGTCCAACATGATGTTCGCCTTTGGGAACCTGATTCATTAGAGAAGGCATTCAAGTTAGCAAGAAAAATGGAAAGCAAAATTATGGCAACCAGGAAGCATACCACTCACAACTATAAAGATGGAAGTGTTGTTGCCCCTAGTCTTCCACAACCTATAAGGTTGACACCACAGCAATTGGAAGAAAAAGAGCAAAAGGGCTTTGTTATAGTTGTGATGCCAAATACACTAAAGGTCATAAGTGTGCTGAGAAGAAATTATTCTACTTAAATTGCGAAGAGGGAGAAGAAAAGGAGCAAGAAAGGTCAAAAGAAGAGGATATACTCCAAGAACAAAGCCTATATAAAGAAGAAATGAATCCTACCATATCTTGTAATGCATTGGCAGGAATTACCACTCCTTAAATCATCAAGATAGAATGACAAATCAAGAAGAAAAAGGTAATAGTGTTGATTGATTCAGGAAGTACCCACAATTTTATTCATTGTAAGGTAGCAAAAAAATTGAATTGTTTCTTATATCCAGCACCAGAGTGTCAAGTGATGGTTGCAAATGGAGGAACAATAAATTTCTCTGGAAAGTGCCATAATATCGAGCTATCGATGGGAGAATATGCATTGACTAGCCCAATGCTTTCCATTCCAATGGGAGGCGCTGATGTTGTACTAGGAGTCCAATGGCTACAATCCTTGGGTACAATAGCTTTTAATTTTCAAGAACTTTTCATGAAATTTTTTGTGGAAGGAAAGGAAGTTGAATTAAGGGGTATTGCAGGGAAACCGGGAAAGATAACTAGCTCTAACGGTATGACAAAGCTTCTAAAAAAGGAACAAAGGGGTGTAATTGCACAATTATGTTCGCTAGATGTTTCCACATTGCAATCATCTATTTCTCCAGATCTCCAAAAAGTCTTGGACAATCATTTCAAGGTATTTGAGACTCCCAAAGGTATCCCACCTATTCGTGATCATGATCATGCTATTCATCTGATTTCGGGAAGTGCTCCTCAAAACATCAGGCTGTACAGATATCCCTATGCCCAAAAGAGTGAAATTGAACGTATGGTTGCAGAAATGCTAGAGGCTAGTATAATTCAACCGATTCAAAGTTCTTTCTATGCTCCAGTAGTATTAGTGCACAAGAAGGATGGATCATGGCGCATGTGTCCAGATTATAGGGAGCTCAACAAGATCACTATTAAAGATAAGTTTCCCATTCCCATCATTGATGAATTACTGGATGAATTTCATGGATCAGTTTACTTCACCAAGTTGGATCTTCATTCAGAATATCATCAAATCAAAATGAAGACTGAAGGCATTCCGAAAACAGCATTTAGAACTCATGAGGGTCATTATGAATTTTTGGTCATGCCTTTTGGCCTTACCAATGCACCTTCAACATTTCAAGGTTTGATGAATTCTATTGTCAAACCATTCCTTAGAATATTTGTGTTAGTATTTTTTAATGATATACTAATCTACAGCAAGTCTTGGAAGGATCATGTTGAACATGTTGACAGGGTGCTACAACTATTGGAGGGGAAACAATTATATGCAAAAAGATCCAAATGTTTCGTTGGAGTACAAGAGGTGGAATATTTGGGTCATATTGTATATCATGAAGGAGTTAAGGTAGACCCTAGCAAAATTAAATCTATTAAGGAATGTGAAATCCCCACATCCATAAAGCATCTGCGAGGATTTCTCGGGTTGACAGGGTATTATCGAAAGTTTGTTAATAATTATGGGAGAATAGCAGCACCTCTAACAACATTATTGAAGAAAGATGCATTTTCATGGACTCCAGAAGCAACAAAGGCCTTAGAACATCTTAAAGAGGCAATGTGCCAAGCACCGGTCTTAGCTACACCGGACTTCACAAACACATTTATTGTGGAATGTGATGCTTCAGGAAATGGGATTGGTGTTGTTTTAGTGCAAGATGAAAGACCCATTGCTTTTTAAAGTCGTCCAATCAAGGGAAAGTTTTTACACAAATCTATTTATGAGAAGGAAATGTTGGCAATACTCCATGCACTTAAGAAATGGCAACCCTACCTAATGGGAAGACACTTCGAGGTAAGAATGGATCATGATAGCCTTAAATACTTTTTAGAACAAATATTATCCTCTAAAGAGCAACAAAAGTGTGTCACAAAGATGTTGGGTTATGACTTTGAAATCATCTACAAAAAAGGGAAGCAAAATGTGGTGGCAGATGCACTCTCAAGAAAGGATGAGGATGTGGAAGCATTGTTGTGTGCCATTTCTATTATCCAACCAGATTGGATAAATGAAGAAAGGGAGGAATGGAAGAATGACGAAGAAGTGTGGGCACTTATTCGAAAGTTACAACAAGATTCCAGTACGTTTGATACATTTAGCTGGCAAAATGATTCTTTATGGTACAAAGATCGCTTATACCTCTGCAAGAATTCCCAGCTAAAACAAAAGATTCTTATGGAATTGCACACTTCTCCCTTAGGAGGGCACTCAGGATTTTTAAAAACTTACCACATGGTTAAGAAGGAATTTTTTTGGGATGGCCTTAAATCGAATATTCAAAAATTTGTGGCGGAATGTTTGGTTTGCCAACAAAATAAAGTTGAAACAATTAAGACACTGGGTCTATTACAACCTTTATCCATTCCAAGCCAATGTTGGGAGGAGGTTTCAATGGATTTTATCACTGGTTTACCCAAGTCTGAGGGAAAGAGTGTCATCGTGGTGGTAATTGACAGACTTACCAAGTATGCACACTTTTGTGCTTTATCACATCCATTTAAATCCACTACAGTTTCTACTGCATTTATGGAAACAATTCAAAAGCTACATGGAAACCCAAAGATTATTGTAAGTGAAAGAGATCCCATTTTCACTGGAAATTTTTGGACAAAATTATTTTCTTGTCTTGGTACTCAGTTAGCTCATAGCTCATCTTATCATCCTCAATCTCATGGGCAAACTGAGATAGTAAACAAATGTTTGGAAGGATATCTTCGTTGCTTTGTATCTGATAAACAGACACAATGGGTCAAATGGTTGCCTCTGGCTGAATGGTGGTATAACACTTCCTTCCATACAACAACAAAAATGACCCCATTTATGGCACTTTATGGATATTAGCCACCATCCATCACATCATATTTAAGAGAAAATTCTAAGGTTCAAGCAGTGGAACATCACATCGAACATCAACGATAAGTCCTCCAACTCTTAAAGGATAACCTCATGTTGGAAAGAAGTTTTCATGTAGGTGATTGGGTATTCCTACGGCTACAACCATATAACCAAATGTCCCTTAAGCAAGCTAAGAAGGATAATAAATTATCATCAAAGTATTATGGTCCGTACAAGGTGTTACAAAAGATTGGTATTATGGCATACAAATTGGAGCTTCCTGCAGCTTCTCGATTGCACCCAGTTTTCCATGTTTCATGTTTAAAGAAGTTTATAGGCGACAAGCTCCCAGTTCAAACAATATTGCCAGAACTTGACGAGGAAGGAAAAATTATATTGGAACCGGATGCAGTCACAGAAAAAAGAACTTGATAGCTACGAAATTGATCAATTTCAGAGTATCTTATCAAGTGGAAGAACTTATCCGCTGAAGATTCCACATGGGAGGATGAGAATTTTATACAAAAGTATCCAGAACTACTCAAGTGTTGAAGACAACACTTTTTTCAAGGAGAAGGGCATGTTGGGTCCCTATAATAGTAGTGATTACCCCATTACTATTGTAGTTGCATCCCTTATTAATATTATTGTGCCCCTATTATCCCCATATTCTTATTACTGTGCCTCATAGAATCCCTCTATTGTTATTTTTGTGGCTTTATATTATTATTGTTAGGTCAGCTGAGTTATATTGTGACTCCTTAGACTCTTATATATAGAAAGGAGGTTTTGTCATTTGAAACATCCAAGAATTGTTCATTTATGTAATGTAAAGGAGGTTTCCCCCTCGAAGAGGCTGAATTCTAAGGCGTTGATCTATCTTTTCTATCTTTTCTTGAGTTGGTTTCATAACAAAACAAGCCAAGATGCAAAGGATGAGGCTCAATCAAAGAACAAGTACTGGGTCAATGCAAGATGAGCTTCTATGATTTACAAGGGAGGCTCCAAAACAAAGCATGATTAAAATTGTTGAGGGTGGTTGTAGCCACTACAACAATGGCAATACATTGGTATAACTCCAAATATCTGTATGGACCTTGTCTATGCAAAGCGAGTTTAACTATTTTGGAAGTATATTTTAGTTGTTCAATTATCATAGCTTCTTCACTAGTTTGGGTTAAAGACATAGTCTCTTCCATTCTCTTTATCGACATGAAACATACCAAGCCAAGTCAAACTAAGTTGTTTTGATTGGGGATGAGGGGTATATAAATGCACAAGTAATATAGTTTATCAAATTTTTTATTTCATCTCTATTGTCTCTCCACTGCTAGTAAGCCTATACAATACGCTGACAGAGTCACTTCAGGAACACAAGCATTGCTCCACTGCTAGCGAGCCTAGACTGTACCCTGCCAGAGTTACTTGCTTCACCTCTCTGCACAACAAGCCTTTCTCTTCTTTCGCCCTTTATTTCATTTTTCAAAGCCTTGTGCATAGGCACTTATTTATTTCACGATGTGGAAGAGGGATCCTGACTTATTGAGAGTAGAGGAGGTTGTCTCTTCAGAGAAGGATATTTATATATACCTCTGACATACTTGTTAATGTTACCCCCCTCTCCTCACTCTACTTGACTAAGTTGACAAGGGTTAACTGAATATAGAAAACCTATTAGATTCGGCAGTACTAGTTAAGAGTGCAAGCATTGTGATTTCACCATGACTCTCTCTGAAAGGAATGTATTTTCCATCAGGGTATCATCGACTAGAAGAAATGCAATATTCACATAAAGGGAGGGAATAAACAAATAACCAAGTGTTGATAGTTGTACAAGTTCCTCTTCAATTTCACCCTCCTTGTCTAAGAGGCCAAACATAGTTTCATGCAGAACTAACCTACAGGTGCAGAAGCAATCAAACAAAGGAAAGAAGAAAGACAATGCAAAACAAGGTAAGCAAATCCATAAAACAAACAATAAAAGAAAAACACTAATCCTACTCCTAACCTAAGCAGAGCACAGACCAACTCATGTGAAGTGATATTTCTAATGCAGCCACTGGTGCATTGGATGGTCCATGCAGGCGACAACATGATTGACAAGAAAGATATGTAAGCAAACCAAGAAATAAAGATACAAAAATGTAAATAAAATCGTTCGAAAATTGAATGCATCCACATAAAAGTAGAGATGAAAAACACGCGAAAGGCACTCTATGGATGTATGATGGTGTCATGTCACATTGCACGTGGAAGACAAGCATGTACACACCTTCAAACTTTACAAATGAGAAGACATAAAGAAATAATAAAAGTTTTTTTTTGCAATAGTGCTTACTACATATGACTCCTCTAATGCATGAGCAACAGGATTGTCTGAGTTTGATGGAGGATGCATAAACTGTGAAATAAATTGATCTTCAATGTGAATATCAAAGTGATGAGGAGCCTGGACAGATTTAATAGATTTATGATCAGATGTGGAATTAACCTCAAGGTGATGAGAACATGACATAACCATCACCTTAGGCTGAAGTGCCTCCATAGCTTTAGGAGTTTCGAATTCATCAAAAGGTGGATCATCAAAGACCGGTGGCTTATAAAGATCAACAACAAGTGAATAAAAATCATGATCGGATGAGTGAATGAAATGGTCACGACAACCACGATCAAAAAATTCAATATGAACAACAAAATACTCATGATCTAATGAATCATAAAGGGGGGATGATGAAAAATGAAAAGTTTCACCCTCTATGTTTTTGGAAAGGTAAGATCAAAGATTGGGTGGATCGAGGAAGAGAGAATTTTCCTCTCTGCAATCGAATGAAGAACTATCATCCCACGTGTTATGTGAATGATCGAAAAGAGAAAAATATGGAAATGAATTTTCACAAGATGGAACAGTAATATCATAATCGTGGAAGATGTCAGGATACAATGCCAATGGCGTGTGGACAGAAGGAGGTCATCTTTCACTACAGATTCTTGTTCAGACTCCCACACATACTCATAAAAAATGATAGTGTGGGTTGGTTTTTCAACACCAACTCCGTCCAATAATTGATCCTCGTGAACATCACATGTGAGATCCAAGACGGATGAACACAACACACCAAAATCCAGAGGATCATAAGATGAGACCATATGAAAACCATCAGGCTTGCCGGCCAAATCTGCACAGAAATCCTAAACAGGTGGGGTAGGAGGAGATGGTGATAGATCAACAGGTGGATTCTCAACTTCTCCCACCCCAACTTGCGGAACTAGAGTTGTTTGATGAAAAGGGGATGGAGGGTCACTCGGGACAACAACCTTATGTGTCTCAAATTTAGAATCTCTAAAACTGAGGTATGTAGGGAGAGGCTTGAAAGAGTCTAACTCATGTGGATTCTCATAAATGTGAAAAAGATACTGAAATATTGCCTCCAAAAATTTCCAGTCAACTTCATATTTATGAAATTCATAACAGTAATGAAGAAAACGATCGTGAAAGTGCTCAAGAGATTCATTAGGTGATTTTCACAATTTTATTTTTTTGATTAAGTGCTTTATGGTCATAAAGAACTGTTACATGTCAATTTGTCGCCATGGCACTTCATCAGTTTATGGATCGTTTTACCATACGTGAACATGTTTGAATGAACAACCTTAGAAGTCAAAGAACCCAAAATATATTGAATTAGATGAGAAATTTAGGGAAAATAGTTGTCATACCTTATTAAGTTTCACTTGCGCTGATTTTTCTAGATTTTTCCGTGCATTCATTGGAATGAACTCTGAGAATATCGTAGAGCTACGCTTTGCCTACCACTATAAACTTGCACAGGTGAATTCAATAGAGTAAAAATAAAAAGTACATTCTAGAAACATAGTTGGACGAATAGTTCCCAACTAAAAACTTCCAGGTGATGAATATTTGAACTGTAACCCTCAGATGATGCACCTTAATCCGTTTTCTCATGGAAACTTAATCCCTCAATTTCGGACTCTCATCCTCCTATTTTGGATCTGAAACTACTTCCTCTTAGCCTATAAAATGACTAGAGGGATTGAGGAGGTAAGAACTTAGATAAGATAAGCATATGCGGTTGGTTTAAGATTGGAAAGCTTGTCATCTAAGGAGGAGATTGAAGCCATTTCGGAGGAACCTCACGGCATCAAGGCAGAGGTTGTAAGGCTCCTCTTTATCTATGATTAATACAACTGAACACTTTCTCCCATTGATTTGTCTTATTGGAATGATGAATGGTTTAGAATTGTTTATAATGTTTATTAAGGAAAATTCAATTCCTAACTTCCTTGATCATTAGGTTAAGTTTTGTTTGGATTATTATACCACATGTGATTTTGATCCTTTTATGGTCTATCATTCCAGGTCTTATCAAGCATTGAGGAGTTGCATCAAATCACAACAAGGGATCTTCATCGAGCATTTCATTAAATAGGTAAGAGCATCATCCATTATCCTTAATTCTTATAATTCAAAGAAGTCCAACTTAGGGAAAAAGTCAGTTTAATTATCTTGCTTGTTTCTAGATTTTATCAAGGATCTATGGAGATCGCTCTTGTCTGCAAGAGGGATTTGTCTAGTGTAACAAATTGGCGACTCCAACAAGGAACAAACCCATACTCTTGTACAACCATGCATATGAGGCCTGTATGTTGTCGATGAATGGGGCGTGTTTCTCATAGTTTTTGATCAACATCTAGACCTTTTCTTTCTCTAGCTCTACCCATGGCTTCATCTTCTTTGGTAAGTGAAGCGGGGTCCCTTTGTACCACATTGTCCACTCTTGCACATGGTTGATGGAAGCATGTAAGTTTCTAAGAGTTTGAACAAACTCTTTGCTCTGTTGTTGTAATCCATGTTTACGGACACCTGCTTTATGCATGGTGACAAATCCATCATAGAGCTTCCACATGGTAGTCTCAAGAGTTGATACTTCAACAAGTGTTGCTTTCCTCATTTCTGCCTTTTCGAAAACTGCACTATGTTGCTGAAGTTGTTTTTCCTCTTGCTTAGAAGACTTCAAATTATTTTCCATTTTTTCATTCTCGACCAACAAGAACTTAACATTTGAGCTCATTGCTTCTGCATAGGCCAAGGAAACATCGGGAATGGCAGCTGGATGCTTTCTGATATCTGACACTATCACCCTTTCCTTCATGAATGCAGGTGACAAGTGATCATCTAGAAAGTGCTTCCTCCTCCCTTGTACAATATTCTTTTGGAACTCGTCAAATGATCGATTTTACACATCCATGACCAGATTATCATCAAGGAGGGCAGTCTATCCTTGCTGACTCGGGATTGGTTATGACAGTGGAGGTGCTGGAGACTGAGAGATGCCCTCCGACACTCTTGACATAAGGTTAATTTCTTCATTATGTGGTTCTTGTTCCAACTCTATGTTTGTCACTTCAATCAGTTTCTCAATCTGTTGATCTAGCATCTACTCACCCTCTTCTTCAGCTACTATTGTTCCGAATCCTGAACCTATATGGGTGATGTTTGCTCTATCACAACGCCTTGCCTTTATTCTTCCTCCTATTTCCGCCTCTCTTCTCTTTCTCTCCTCCTCAACTCCTGCTCTTACTTCAACTTATTCTCTGTCTCTTGTAGCTTCAGTTATGCTTCCTCTAACCTCTACTTTTCTCTCTTCCTTCGCTATACTATCTTTATTTGTTGCTCCCTCTTTACCTCCACTGCCAATGATCCAAGTGGATATTGGTGGCCACCCTCCTATTCCACCTAGGCCCCCTAGTTAGTTTCATTTGTTTCCTTTTTTATTTTAGCATTTACTATTTTTAGCAGTTTTTTGGGTCCTCAACTTCCGGAGCAGTTTTGACCCACTAAATGGCATTTTTTAAGGTCCGCGAGAGGCCCATAGCCATAGGCAAGGGCTTGCGGTGAAACCTATAGTTCTTGGCGAGTCCTTTCCAACAAGTTATCGTACGTGCCAAACAGAGATAATATGATGAAGCTACGAGCCCAGGAAGTTAGTTGCCCAACTAACCCCAACAGGGCCCATAAACTCTTGGTGATACATCTCCTGGGGTTAGGGTTTTCGTTGTTTAGGGTTTTCTCATGTTCTTTAATAATAAATAGGCCCTTGAGCCTCATTGTAGCACACTTCAGAGGAATGAAGTTGCCACATCTCTTCTCAGAGATAAGCTACCATTGCCCAAGATCTTATTTCCATTATGTTTGTAAGGATAGTTCAATGTTTTTCTATTAATGAAATGAAGTGTTTTTCTGCTGCATCTCCGTGTTTATGATTATATCTGTAAGTTGTTGTGTTCCTGTTTAAGTTTCGATCAACAAAAGCTTTTTTCTCCATGATAGGATTTTCTCTCATCTTGCAGCTTTGCTCTGCCTCTAGGTTCTCGACAATCTTCCTCTTGCCCTTGTCCTACACTGGATTGCTGCCTATTGTTGTTTTCCTTGTTGCTTCATGTCCTACTGTTGTCTGTAGAGAAACTTTCCAATCTGTTGTCATACTAACTGGCTCATAGAGTTTGGAGGCATTGTAGCAGTACCTCCAAGGGTCCTCCTCGTGCGAGTGAAATGTCCCATTGATCTATGGAAAGTACACTCTTACACACTGAGGATCATACAGATTAAAGGCTTTTGTTCCAAACTCGAATCCTACTATCTCCTTTGCTTCAACATCTGCATCCTTCAAGCTCTTAATATCGTACAATCTAATTCGCAAAGGAAGAGCGTGCCATGGTGCCTTCTTCTTCCTATGAAGTGTTGCTGATAACCCCGTGGAGAGGTGATATGAGACCTCTTGCATGACCAACTTGTCAGTGGCATATGTTAGAACATGCAGAGGCTTCTCTTCGCCAAACACTCTGATGAAGGTGCAACCTAGTGAGGCATACCAATCTGCACATCCATTACTTCTCGGGACATGCAAGGTGGATCTTGCTCAAGGATTAACTTCTACAATGGGACGATGAAATGGTTAGTTAGGTTTTCCATCACTCCTCGATAGCTACATTCAGAAAGCAACTTGCAATAAACATTGATGACAGTCTCCTTAGGTGTCCATGTCCAACTCATACCAGTAGACTTCTTTTAGGCACAAATTACATCAAGTAAGTATGCAACCATGTAGAATCTCACTTGCTCATTCATAGGCAGACTCATGTATTAGTCACATGGATCTTCAACATATGAGATAACCTGTCTAACTAGTTGAATGGAATCCCATTATTCACCAACTAGTCCACCAGGACTACCCAACTTTCAGGAAAGGTTTATGTGTGCTCTTGATCGTATATTCTGCCTGCAAAGATGATCAAGAACTGATAAGCCTTCTTGAGAGACTTTGTCTTGTAAACATGATTGGGTGTCTATCTGAACTTGACGACTCTTTCACCCATTGCTTGACGATGTCTCTAGTGTTCACAAAGCTATGGGTAGCATAGAAAAGTGTTTCGATGCACTTCACCGGCTGAGGTAATTGATACATCTGCTAAAATTTGTCCTACTTGAAGGTGGCAAGCTCTATCTCGTTGGTAGTGCTTAATGTCATAGTCTTTGGATCTGTGTGTGAGGCAATCCAGTTGATAATGTTTGCACATGGGAAGACGGGGTACCTGCATGTGACCTTGTATAATCCTAACTGATGTATGCTAAGGTAAAATTGTTGATCCTCTAAATATTCCCTGAAGTCCTATGCAAAAGTATCTTTTACTTGCTACCATGCTAATGTGGTACCCTTCTCAATGAACAAATGAGTGTCTGCATAAACTCGTAGATTAACTGATGTCTGCTCAACTGCATCCCCAGTACTACTCTAGACGGTTTACTTTGATGAAACTCTTTTGGAGACCATGTTAACTGTAACTGCTAGAGAGATGCTCGACAATTGTTGTACCCAGAGATAGAGAGGACACTCATGGCAGGAAAATGTTAGCTTAAAATCAAAGGCAACTTCAAGGCAAGAATAACCAATAAACTAGGCTAATGTTGGGACAAGCTATGCAATTCTGGTTCACATAGGTCACTAGCTACCTCCTGGAACTGCACACTTCACAGTCCCAATAGGTAGCAGGGAGGCTTATTGACTGGAACTGTTCAATGCGCAGTTCAGTCTTGGGCCAAGGCCGCGAAAGACTTCGCACTACGCAATCTCAGTGGCCAAGCTGGGAGGGTGGCACCTAGAACTATGCATTGCATAGTTGGAGCCAAGGTAGGGCAACCTTTGTGCAATTGTAGACGCCAAGGGAGAGGCCTTGAGCTCCCAGAATGCACAGTGCGTGCAAGGAGATATAAGATCTGGGTAAGGGGAGCCCAGATCTACCCAAGGGGAGTGTGAAATCAAGCAGATATGAAGGATGGTGTGATGTTGAGTGAAAATATGATTGAGTGATGATGCATTCAAGTAAAAAAAGTGCATGAATCAATCAAAATGAAGGAAAACAAAGCATGTGGAGGGAGTCACCGTAACGACGACCGTTAGTGCAAAAATAGGGTAATGCATGCGACACTTGGGAAAGACAATGCAAAACTTGAAACAATGCTTCTACAAGCTAAAACAAGTGAAAATGCCAGCGGTCGTTCAAAGAAACTAGTGAAACAACACTCTCACAAGCTAAACCAACAAAAGCGATAGAAAAAATGACAAAAGATTAGAAAAACAAAACTTACCCGGAAAAGTGAGGACGACCGCAATGAAGGTTCCTTGATCTCCCCAAGAATGATAGAGCTCCAAGATCGAATGTGAAAATGAGCTCTAGTAGTGTCGATTAAATATATTTGGTTGCTTTAAGGTTTATGGCGTGATGGTCAAAAATCAAAGGAAAAACGACAATTGGCGGCAGTTTCCAAAATAACTCAAGTGCCTCCTTCAGGCTGCTAGAAATAGATCCCCATTTTTTAGGGATGATTTTTCACTTTTTTTGGAAAAGCTGCAATGCATTGCCCGGAGATATTGCGCAGTTTTGGGAGGAACCAGTCAACTCTCTGGTTCATGCACTGGGCAGCATTTCAGCAGAAGGCTTCTCCGCAATTTCGCAGTGGAAGGTTGGTTGTCAACTAGCACTGCGCAATTCTTGCCCTCAAGGATTGCATGGTTCTCTAAGGTAAGCCCAAAACTAAATGAAACCAAGTCAAGAAACCGGCTTGTGGGTTAGACATAAAACCAAATAAGCAAACACAAACCAAAATACAAATAATGAGACTCAATCAATGCACAAATAGTTAGATCAATGCAAGATGAACTACTATATATATATATATATAAATTTAAATTTTAATTTTTTCATATATAATACATTGAATTTGAATAAAAAAAATTCTCTTGATTCACATCGATAAAATTATATTTATTTTATAAAAAAATATAATAAATATTATTAATTAAAATTATGTTTTAAAAGAAATTTATTATTTATGAATGAAATATCGATTTTTTTTTAAAAAAATAACATTAATTTTATTTTTCAATTATCTAAAAACATAACCTTTATTTTTCAAACTTTTCTGATACGGTTTGAACTTAAACTTTTCTCATACGATTTTAACCAATAACACAATAGAAAATAAACCCAAATTAAACTAATTAATTTACAACTTTTTATACATAGTATATTGAATTTTAATGTTTTTAAAGACAATTTTTTTGAAATATTTTATATAAAAATAATTCACTAATGTGACGTAATTAAAAATATGTTTTTTTTTTTCTTCTCTATATGGTTTAGGGACCCGGATATTACTACAACGTTTAAATATTTTTACTAGGTACATACACTCTAAGGGATTACTTAGTGTCACTTCAATTACAGAGTTTAAGCCCGAAAGTTCGTAGAGAATTAGTAACTTCTAAATAACCAACATACTTTAATACTTATAATTAAAAATATACACATTTAGTTTTATTTCATATAATATTATAACTTAAATTGATTTTATTTATTATATAAATAAAAAATGTAACTTAATTAAAAAATATTAATTATTAATTAAATTCTTTTTTGTTTTTTGGTCAAACCTTAATTATTAATTTAATTTTAGTCAAACTAGTCGTTACTTTCTAACAGCTAGTTATCTGCTCTTTTCATCTATTTAATTCATTGCCTAGATTTGATTCCTCATCTTGCCCTGAAGATAAACCACGCTTGTTGATTCTAAATGTGTGGACGAGATTATCTCTTATGTAATTTTTACTAAAAAACATTGTTATAATTAATATGGATCACAAAAGTCTAAATTAAAATAATATAAAGAAAATATTTATAATTTTAAAAATTAAAAATAATTAGAATGAAATCAAATAAAATATTGATGATGATGGTTAACGTTTGCTCAGACCAAACATTGGTCTATCGGACCTAAAGAAACAAATTATTTATTTTGATTTAAGATTTTATTCCTATGCTCAAAAAGCTTGGAGAGAAGCCTCCCGAACTCACTATAATTTTGATATTGTAAAAGGCTAGGAAGGTCAGTATTGTAACAAAGATTGTGAAACTGAGATCTAATGTGGTTGTACGTGGGGCACTCGAAGAGGAAGTGGTTTTCATCCTCGATGTTCCTATTATCGCATAAATGACAAATCCTTTCCATCCATGGCGTTTTAGGAACTACCCAACGACTTGTTTCACTATGGAGCTCATGAGAATTCATTCTAATCTTTGCTATATTAATTTTCTTCTTTGAGCTAGTTAAAATAGAGAGATACTTTTGATCTTCTAGGGTGGGGTTGATGACCTTCTTACAATAACTTAATTTTCTTTTAGCCGCTAAATCTTTCTCACACCACATTTTTTCTTTGAACTTAGAAGCAACAATATCTTTAATGTTATTTATGTTTTGCAATGCATCATTCTCGTTGATCTCCCAATAGTTTAACAAGGCCCTTGTGTCTTTATGCCACCCCCGATTGAGCCTTAGGTGGTTTTGGCTAGAATTTAAAGCTAGCTTAGGAAGTCTATGATCATCTATGTTATTAAGTTTGTGCTTTTACAACAGAAACCTAATCATAGCTAGGCTCTCAATAGGGGAAATACCTGCTTCTATAAGGAGAATAAGATAGGGTGTATTACTATTAATTTTTAGGTTATAAGTTATAAAACGCTTTTGGATTTGCTCAATCTTTCTCCATGATTCTTTGGAGATGCTGCAACCCCAAACCTCACAGCCATATAAGATAACAGGAGTGACTAAAGTTTCAAAGAGGAACTTCTTTTTATCCCAGATTACAAGGTTTGTTATTTTACAATTATTTTCAAGACCAAAATAAGCTTTCCACCCCCCTTTAATCATTTTCTCAATGCTATGGTTCCAGTTGAGCTTGTGATGAATATCAATTCCTAGGTACTTGTAAGAATACACTTCCTCCAAGTTATTATTGTCATACATAAAATTAGCGTAAGTGTCCTTCTTGGATTTGATAATCATAACTTTTGTTTTGTCAGTGTTAACAGTCATGCCCATGGTAGAGTAGAAATCCTTAAGAAGCCTAAGTTGCTTATCAAGATCAGATGGGTACCTTGCCAAAAGAACAATATCGTCAGCATAGAAAAGAAGGATGACGACTATCCAAGCTAAGATCGTGCCATCACATCCTGCTTCCTCTAAATAGCCTTCGAGCTTATTGATGTAAATGCCAAATAGGGTAGGGGAGAGGGGGCAACCTTGTTTAACTCCGATGTTACACTTAATATCTTTCGACCACCCCTCATTGCTCTTTAGCTTGGCAATTACATTCTCGTATAACCTTATAGTGGCAGCTGTCAACTCGAGAGGAACCTTTAGATCTTCTAATCTATTCCAAAGGTTGTATCTAGGAAACGTATCGAAAGCCTTTCTAAAGTCCACAAAGCAACAAAATAAATTGGATTTATCATTACAACATTCCTCCGCAATGATCCTAAGAGTAACAAGGTGGTTTGTTGTTGAGTGATGCCTTTTGAAAACTGCTTGGCCTTTAGCCCGCTTACCTTCATTTTCAAGCCATATGTTTAACTTCTTTTCCAAAATACTACCATATAACTTGGCTAAGAGAGGGATGATCATAATTGTCCGATAATTAGAGGGGTTATTTGTATCCCCACTTTTAAAAATAGGGTTAATGAGGCTCTCAGTCCAAGGTTTATGGAACCCTTGCTTGACTGCTTGATTGAAAAGCTTGTGGATGTGGGGGATGAGGACATGACCTCCAATTTTTAACATTTCCACCTGGTAACCTTCAATGTCCTTAGCTTTCCCATTAACGAGGTGATTAATCCCAAACTTAATGTCTTCTAAAGAGAAAACTTCTTTTGTTTTGAGCAGGGTTTCCAAATTATCCATGACATTTGGAGATTCATAAAGCTTTTTAAGATAGGAATTCCAATCGTGAAAATAAATTTTATTATTATCTTTAGTCTTCCTAGTCAGAATCTTCCTCCAAAATTTCTTAGGAGCTACCTTAGAGAGGTGTAAGAGATTCTCATGTCTTTGATGAATGTACTGCCTCTTTTTCCTTTTAGTTAGGGCTTTGTATATTTTTATCTTGTCCATTTTATGAGATTCATCAATAGCTTCCTTAATTACTCTCCTCACACTTTTACAATCTTTGTCATACCATGGATTGGTTTTGCTATTTCTTTTAGTATTTGAAACTTCAATTGAGAACTTGTTAATAGAATATGAGAGGGTTGTAGTAAAATTATGATAAAGGTCTTCTATGTTGTCTATACTAGATAAAGGAAGCAAATTAGTTTTTAATTCATTTAGAAAGAGATCATTTTTATTTCTATCAAATATTAAGTTCTTTTGGCTATAATTATTATTTTCTGTGGGAACTCTATGCATGACAAAATTGAGAGTTATAAGTAAAGGCCTATGATCAGAGTCAGGTTCGTGGTCATTTAAGATGTCAAAATTTATTATTTCGTTGTATAATGGGAGATTGGAAATAACGTAGTCTACCACGCTGCTACCAAGTCCATGGATGCAAGTCATCTTGCTGGAATTGGGCCACTTGTTTAGACCATTGCCAATTATGAGATTCTGAGCACTACAAAGCTTGACTAACTCTGACCCAAACAAATTTTCCCCGAGGTCTTCAGAGCTTCTTTTGTACCTACTAGCCATAGTAGGGTCTTTGTATTTTACATTATTAAATATGATATTATTTAAATAAGTATAATTAAATTGTATTTTTATTTAATTTATTAAATTATATTAATAATTATAAATATTTGAAATTTGAAATTAATTAATATTAATAGATAAACTAAACATAAATATTAAAATTTATTAAGAAGAGTTTCAGCGTAAATCACATGTAGAAAACCCTTTTCGACGCGTTTCAAACCAACTAGTGTGGTTCATCGTCAGGACAAGTTGAGGAGTCAAATAATTGCTGCCAATTATATAGGGAGAGCAGATCATTCAAATGGCTAGGTTGACTAGGTTGACCATCAACGACTATCTAAAACGGCTAGATTAAATAATAATATTAAAATATTAATAAGTCAAAGGTAATAACTTATGGTAATAGAATAATTAACTAATTGTAATATATTAGTTATACTATTTTATTTTATTAATATATTTTTCCTTAGGTTAATATATTAATTAATTTACAATTTATTTAATCAAATGACCACTAGGGATAAGTAAAGTGTTTTTAATAATTATGATTTAATGGAATAAATTATTTATGAGTATTGGTTAAAATTATTATTATTTTTTTTATTTATTTATTTATATGGTAAAGGTAGAAACTTAGTAACAAATAGGATGGGATTAATAATATGAATAAAATTTGATAAGGAATAGTAATAAAAATTAGAACGAGCAACAATTTTTTAATACAAGAAGGACAAGAACACGACAATTAGTAAAAGAACTCAACTAAAAGGAGAAACCCTAGGAGGAAGGAAAAGACAACTCTAAGAAGAAGGAACCAGGAAAATATGGGGAAACCTCGTCAAGACTAAGAAGAAAGGGCAGAGATCCAGCGATGACTGATCTTCCAGCCATCATCTCTATTGAGAATGTTAGGCCTTTTTTCAATTTCAATCGCTTCCATGAATTTACGGTGATGGAACCACGCAACCTTGGTAAGGCCTAACAATCTCAATAGAGATGATGGCTGGAAGATCAGTCATTGCTGGATCCCTACCCTTTCTTCTTAGTCTTGACGAGGTTTCCCCATATTTTCCTGGTTCCTTCTCCTTAGAGCTGTCTTTTCCTTCCTCCTAGGGTTTCTCCTTTTAGTTAAGTTTTTTAACTAATTGTCCTATTCTTGTCCTTGTATTAAAAAATTGTCGCTCATTCTAATTTTTATTACTATTTCCTTATCAAATTTTATTAATATTATTAATCCTATTTGTTACTAAGTTTCTACCTTTACCATATAAATAAAATAAAAATAAAAATTAATTTTAACCAATACTCATAAATAATTTATTCCATTAAATCATAATTATTAAAAACCCTTTACTTATCCCTAGGGATTTAAATGATATTTTTTTTCAGAGAAGGGATTTAAATGATATTATATATATATATATATATATATAATTAATTAATTAATTAATAAAATTATATTTATTTCTAATATAAAAATCCCCCTTTAATCATATTCAATTGATTAAATAAATTAGAATTAGGTAATTTAATATATAAATAAAATAAAATAGTATAACATTCTATTATATAGAAAAAACCCTACCCTTATCCCTAGTGGTTATATGATTAAATAAATTATAAATTAATTAATTTATTAACCTAAGGAAAAATATATTAATAAAATAAAATAGAATAACTAATATATTACTGGTAGTTAATTATTCTATTACTATAAGTTATTACTTTTGACTTATTAATATTTTAATATTATTATTTAATCTAGCCGTTTTAGATAGCCGTTGATGGTCAACTTAGTCAACCTAGCGGTTTGGATGAGCTCTCCCTATATAATTGGCAGCCATGATCTCACTCTTCAATTTGTCCTCACAATGAACCACACTAATTGGTTCGAAATGGGTGGACAAAAAATTTCTACATGTAATTTAAGCGGAAACTCTTCTTAATAAATGTTATGGATAAGAAGCCTCAATTCAACCATAGATATTAAAAATGAAGTTTAAAGGTTTTTTTCCTATAAAAATAAATAACATCACCACAATGATAATGAATGATATGTAAACTGAAATCAAAATTAATCTATGGGGCGTTATTTTATAATACAAATATAGGTACAGTTTTTTAAAGATTAATGTTTTACACCTATTTAATAGGTACCATATCCCTTTTTTAGGTGATACCAAATGTGCTTGTTATGGAAAGAAATATTAAAATAAACGGTCGCAATTCGGCCAAAATATATGAATTCCATTTTTAACAATTTGTACACTTTGCCACGTGAATGAAGTGAATGACGACCGCGTTTAATTTGATTTTGGTCCACATTGGGCAATGTCCGCTTTATATGTCTTTTCGTACTGAGTCGGAAAGAGGTATTGCGTGTGACAGAATCCGTGGGAACTGTACTGGAAATTGACTAAATTAGACCCCCTGTCCAGTATTTGGAGGCGCTGGTGGTAGATTGATGCCATTATCCTTCTTATTTATGGCCATAGAAGTGAACACTTCTGTAATGACTATGTTTGCCCTTTCAATTTTAATGCCTCTGTTTTTCTAGTGGACGAGTGTTGAAATGCCCCTGTTTTGATCTGATAGCTATGAATCTGATGGAGTCTTGTGAGGCAAAGGGGAAGGGAGAGAAGAGGAGAACGGTGAGGGGAAAAACCCAGTTGAAGAGGATTGAGAACGGAACCAGCAGGCAGGTTACTTTTTGTAAGCGCAGGAACGGTCTGCTGAAGAAAGCTTACGAGCTCTCAGTGCTTTGTGATGCCGAAGTGGCACTTATTGTTTTCTCCCCAAGAGGGAAGGTCTATGACTTCGCTAATCCCAGGTATGTCTGGATAATGCATATTTACCCTAGATATTCGCTTGCTTTATTGTACGAATGTTGTCATTAACATGCCGATATTTTAGAATTTGGAAACCTAGGGTTTCTAACTGATCCTATATACTCGAAAGTAACATTTGGTTGCTGATGAAGGTATAGAATTATTATTGGCTCAGTTGAAACTTCCAACCGTTTCCTTTAGTGATCCGCTCGCTGGGAAATTCTTCCTATCCTTGCGAGATTGCTTTTCCTTTTCTCATAAAGCGTTACAGACTCACACTTAGATTACAGCGCTTTTTACGGCTGTTCCTGCAATGTTAGAACAGTGATGGATTCAATGTATTCATTTTCTGGTTTTTGACAAAATGCAACGGTTTCAAACATTATTATTTACACACTCCGATTCAGTAATAATAATGGCACCGATGTTACGAACAGCATATCGAGGAACAGAGAAAATGTTCTATCATTTCAGGAAACATTGATAACAGAAAAGCTTGTTAATAAAAAGCTGGGAATAGTTTCGAGTAACTGCCAGTCCACGAGGATTAGATACTGCCAAAATATGCAGCATTTTCTATTCTTATTGCGTGCATACCGAGTTCTTCATCGAATATGCAATTGATAATCAACACAACGTAATCCATGCAGATGTCAACACAACGTAATCCATGGTAGCATGAGCATAAGGGGCGAAGACGAGATGTCAACTGGATGGTCATCACTAGAACAGAACTGTACATCAATTACACCACCATCAATCAACTGTTAAATATGATGTTGATGAACCTCAGTATGCTTTTTCCATAATTAAAAACATAATCACATATATTTAGGTTAACGCAATACAAAAATGTATGTTGCTTTCATGAAAGAGCCAGCTTACCATGATGGCCCTGATCCACGCTGTTGTTTGTGACGATAGACCATGAAACTAGACCAAATTTAAGCTTAAAAGTATAATTGTGAGTGGGTAAAACCAGTCAAAGGGACCTTCCCCTCAAGACTATTGTACAGCAGGATGATATCCCCTGAAAGTACTTTAAAATACAGTTTACGGCCTCCATTGCTATCCGTTGTACCTGATTAGGCTTATTAATGTCCCTCAAGGTTGACAACGAAAGCAAAGTTGGGCATGATGTGTTAAGTAGAGGAGATTTCCTACCATCTTTCTATGCAAAGTAGCATCTAAACATGGAGTAGTACACTATGTAGTCGACTTGATACCAGATACGATGGGAGTTGGCGCAGATTTGCAATCCTCCTTTTTGGACCTCCAAATGACGTCAAAGGCAAGGACCTACAAATTAGGTCAAAGGTCTTCTTAGGCTTTCATACGAATATGCCATTTTCTAACTGCTTGTAGTTTACTCTATGGCCTCCAAAATCTAATGCTTACATAGGTTCATTCTTTATTATAGAAATCTAATGGAGTTTTAAAAAGAAGCTGATTCATGTAAAAGATTAGATGGACAATGTCTTCATCATCATGTCATCATGTAGAGACTCATTATCATTAGAACAGAACTGTACATCAATTACACCACCATCAATCAAATATGGAATATGATGTTGATGAACCTTAGTATGCGTTCTCCATAATTAAAAAATAATCACATTTGTCTAAATAGCAATCTAGTTAACGCAATATAAAAACGTAGGGTGCTCTCGTGGAAGAGGCAGTTTACCAAGAATGGTCCTTATCCACGCTACTGTTTGTGACGATAGACCATGAATCTAGACCATACCCTTAAAATAATTCAAAATATCTTTTGCTGCCTCTAATGTTATTCAGTGTAACTTGTGAAGCTGATTCATTAATGTCCCTCAAGGTTGACAACAAAAGCAAAGTTGGGCGTGATGTGTTAAGTAGAGTAGATTGCCTACCATCTCTCTATGCAAGGTAGCAACTAGACGTTGAATAGTACACTGTGTAGTCTACTTGGTACCAGATACAATGAGAGTTGGCGTAGGTTTGCAATCCTCTTTGTGGAACATCCAAATTAGGTCAATGGCAAGGACCTGAGGTCACAGGCCTGCTTAGTCTTTGATATCAATATTCCATTTTCTTTTGAGCTATTGTTGGGCTTTGATAAGAATATGCCATTTTCTAACGGCTTGTAATTTACTCTATGGCCGCCAAATCAAATGCTTACATAGGTTCATTCTTTATTATAAAAATCTAGTGGAGTTTTAAGAACAGGATTATTCACATAGAAGATTAGATGGACAATGTCTTCATCTCCCATGTAAAGGTTCATATTTGAATGGCAATGGATGAACGCATTTTTGGAAGAATTTTTAGTCCATAAAAGACTAATTGTTCTTATCTGTACGCCTTTTCACATAAGTTTTAATAAAAAGTGTGTTTTTGATATCCATTACGTGTGTGTTTTAACTTACAAATGGATTGTGTAGTGGGTTTTTTATAAACAAGTTGCCCACACACAACACCATGTTCAGCACTCCATTGGATTTAGATATGGATGGGCCTAAATCTTATGTTATACCACATTCCCTATTCATGAAAAGGAAATTGTGTCTATATTTACTTCATTAAAACATGTCTTAGAGTAATTAAGGACCTCCTTCTATAAGTAAGTTTCAATTACCAATCTTGCTTTCTGCCATTTAAATTGAGCATCCTATTTGAACTTATTTTTGAATATACACTTCCATCCAACAACATTCTTCAAGGTAAAAATAAAAAACCATTTCCCTTTTGTCATCCTTGATTAACAAGTTATTGTTTATTTTCATTGCATCCTTATGGGTTGTTCACCTTAGGATTCTTCATATGTCTTTGTGTTTCATGACTACATGATATTTTCTATAGCAAAAATCTCTAGATAACATGTGCCCATAATCTTTGTAACAATAGAAAAAGTTAGCAATTGAGATCTAGGGTCATGATAGTCTTAATGAAGATTCCTCGTTTCCTAAGAATTAGTCGTAACTTCTTGTACATCTTTATTCCATACAATGAAGAAATAGCCTGTAATAGGATATTTTTAAACTCTTTGATGAATTATTTCCATGTCAACAAAAATAATAGAACAATTTGATGATAAATCTCAACATGAAGCACTATTGTTCTCATACAACTCAACATATGTGCAAATATTAGCTTCTCATCTCTAGAGTCTAGATCATTCAACTAGTAGACCTTAACATCTTTAATGTATAATAGAAAATATGTTATAATGACTCTTAGGCTTCATCTTTTTATGCTTCTTGTTAGGGATGTGAGATCAAGCGCCAAATCAAAAAACTTTCAACTCAACTATTTTGGGCTTTGATCCACTTTATGCCTCCCTTGGATTTATCCCCTTCACAACTCTAGTGGAATCTACTTGTTGAGATATAACAAGCACATTCAACTACCTATGTTGGAAAGCTTTGTTTTTATTTTATTTTTTATTTTACCATTTACCATGCCCCATGTCATCTTGATCAATGTCTTATTCTTTTCTTATTCTTAAAAAACATTTTATGGTAGAATGTAAGGAATTGTACAATGACACTACCACATTCTTACCAAATTCATTGATCTAATTGTGAACATATTCTTTTTCATTAGCTTCTCTAAGACTCTTTTTCTTTTCAACCGATATTTCTTTTCAAAAAGTATTTCTTATATTAATATAAAAATATCTACATCAAAAGAGAAAAAAAATATAGCGACAAGTTTTGTATAAAAACATTTACTTCTTGCTTAAGGAAAGTAAAATAACAATAAAGTCACTATATAGTTGAATACAAACCCTTGGCATGGTTAATCAACAAAAAGCATTGGCATCTTTGATCAACAACTACATATGAACCTCCTCTTTTCATAATTGGCAAAATGTAGAGAAAGAGCTAGCCTTGTTGTCAAAAAAATATTCACACCAAAGTTTCCAAAGAAAAAACAAGGCAATAAAGCTCAAGCAATGCAATAAATAACTAATAAGGGACAATACCAAAGGTTTGGAATGACCTAATTACGTTTCTTTCCAATGTAAACTTCCTCGCAAAATGGTTGAATGCTTATACTAAACAAACTCCCAAAAAGACGTGGCAAAGAACAATCTCAAAGGAGGTGGTTTATAGTTTTTAACTTGAGGTTGGAATGACAAAGCTAATCTAATACTACTTTAATTATATCTTGGTAGTAAGATGATAAATCTAATCTAAGACTGATTTAATTGTGTCTTTGTTGGAAGGCCTTGGGAAATCATTAGCCATGGAAACACACAACACTTGTAGTTGACCTGAAACAACGACATATTATGCAATCCATTAATCCACCATATATTTGCATTGATAAGTATCCATTGTGTATTAAAACCATGGAAGAGTTCATGTTGCTAATGAATAATCGTGCATGGCCTCTAATAATCATACAAGACTAAGGGGTATCCAAAAATATATTTCCAATGATTCAGAAAGGGGGCATGTATGTCCATACTCTTTTTGAGCAAGTCCTCATATCAAATAATATCAATAATTTTCATTAAAGTATGACAATACATAGAGGAAAGAGTGAACTCGGAGAAAATGGATCATTGATCCTTCCAATAGCGATCACTTGCATTCAACGATTTCGTCGAGTAAAAATACTTCTTCGTACATAGATGAAACCCATAAAAAGTGGAATGTTTACAAAACAAGTGAATTTCACCTTACATCTCGGAATTGGTATTATAGACAAATACCACGTTATTGCTAAAGATTTCCAGAATTGAATTGTCTATAAGTTTGGAAGTGTCCGAAGTTTTGAGTGGACACTCCTGTTGAGAAACCTAGGGCAGCTAGATTAGGGATTTCTCTTACTTTGGTAGCTTCCCGTGATGTATTTTTACTTAACTTGATCACCTTCTTCTTTCAATTGGTTATTATTAGTATTTTTTTTGTCAAACAACTACCAAAACATAAAGAACAATAAGACAAAGGACACAAGATAGGGGCGATGAGTTAGGGCCAAAACCTCGCCAACTGAGAGGAAAATCCACACTAATTATTCTCTTCTTATAGAATCTTCAATTAACAAATTCCAATACTTATGACTAGTGACCAAGGCCCTCAAAGACCAAATCAAACCTTTCTTCCTTGATGAGCCTTCCTTCCATCTATTTCTGCAATTTCGACCTCCCAGTAGATTCTTCTGCAACTTTGACCTTCCTAGCAAATTCTTCTGCAACTTCGACCGGCCAAGAAAATTCTTCTGCAGCTTCGACTTGCCTAGAAAATTATTCTACAACTTTGACCTGCCCAGCATATCCTTCTGCAAGTTCGACCTGCCCAGCAAATTCTTCTGGAATTTCATCCTATTCAGCAAATTCTTCTAGAATTTCGACTTACACAACAAATTCTTCTGGAACTTTGACCTAGTAGTTTCTTCCTAGCACTTCTGCTTCCCCAAAAACACTTCAACTTTGCAACAAGTTTCCAAAACTTCAACTTTCCCAACAACTTTACAACACTTTGATTTTCAAAGCAAATGTAGAAAACCTAACACGAGAGAGATTGAGAGGACCAAAAGCTATGATCTTATTGTTCTTCTTTTTAATCCCTTTCCAACTACTTTCTTGAGGAGATGAAACTTGCTTTAGAGTCTATCCAAATGAGGTATATTTCCTTCTCATTTATAGGCTTTTGAGGGGTACAAATTGCTATATTTAGGCCGACTTCTCCCTTCATGTAGGTTGGCTGGATCTTTACATAATGACGAGGTCTTGGAGGGTATTTTGACTTTCTTTCACTCAAATAATTTTTTTTTACAATATGTAACATGCTTAAAAGTGTCTTTGATACATGACAATAACTCAATTGACTTGTAGACTCAATGACAAGCCGTAGAACCCCTCAATGGGTTCTTGACTTAAAAATAAACCTCCCTTGAGCATGAAACCCATGCCTCAAGAATAATAATAATAATTTTATTTTTCTCTTTTCATTAAATACATAAAATCATGATTACATGTGCCATTTTGAATACTGAACCTAGTTACATATTTGAACACTCCCTCTTAAGTAGGGATGTATTCATAATCAACACAAGGTATTTGGAAATTCTCAATTTGAAGAATTCTCATAAGAAGAGTTGGATTGGTTACCCATCTCTTTAGCATCATATCATCGAGCATTCTCACATAGAAACCTTGACTAACATCTCTCTCTCCACAAGGTCATAGCACAATGCTGGCGAGACTAATGACTTATAGAAACCATCATCATTGTCTCTCAAAGTACATACCCCACTTGGGTGTCCATAGATTATGCCCTTCCAAGAATGTTCTTATCTTGGATTCACAATCCTCAAAGAATATTGATCCTCTTTGACTACTTGTATCTTGGATGTCTTACCTCATCCTCAAAGAGTATATGATGCTAGATGTTTACCAAATCCTCCTTTCTTTCGTCCCAAAGTGAAGACAAGAATGATGTGTCTATCTCTCCCTCTCAACTAGGGAAGATATACCATTTCCTATAAAGGAATGTACATATTCCCATAAAAGGAATGTACCCAAGCTCCTTATTATTTAGGGAATTGTCCAAGATCCCTCTTAAACAGGGACTTTCTTCCAACAACTTTCTACTCTAGTTGGAGACCATGGGATTATCAACTACTTGTGGGGCTCCTCATTTCTATGCCATTAAGTTTTTCTTAAACAATATGGAGCCTTCATATTTTTTAGGGCATTGACCATCCCTCACTTTCCTTTACGAGCCACATTGGTCATGTCATCCTTCCGTCTATTAAAAAGTGATCCTCTTGTCCCCATCTGGATTTTTTCCTCATACAACTACCTCTTACAAGTCATGTTTTCTCTAAGATCTTTCATCCAGGCACATGATTGCTAGTCGTAGGTGACATCTACAACTCTTTTTTCAATAGCCCTTTATCAACCCATCCAGATGTTGTTCGAAAATAAAAAAGGAACATCAAATCAAAGTTACCTTTTGTGATGTCCTTTCATCATGACATCTTGCTTGCCTGCAACATCCTACGCATTCATAAACACATCTCGAAGACTTCATATGTAAAGGGTCTCCTTTCTTTATAGACCTTATAACAATATTCTTCTCTATGGAGTTGTCATGATTAATTATTATAGTTGTCAGATGTTGACTTCCTATAACCGTAGTTACATCTTTCATGATCTCTTCTTTCTATCTTCACATATTCCTTCATCTTTGTGAACTACCTTATATTCCATATGAGAACATATTATGTTGATTTCATCTTACCAATATATGAATCATGCCTTCATGCGTCTTTTCAAAAGAAGAGATCCTTGATCATGCTGACGAGTTAGAGCATTTACCCATGTTATCTGCAACTATTTGATGACATAATCTATCCAATATATATATATATATATATATATAGGCTTATAAGGGTGCCGAATCTCCTTTTAGGTTTGACCTGTCCTTTTGTGCACAAGTTGACTTTGCTTCAAAAACACACTTTCCTTTGGCTAAATTAAGTGCTTCAAAGGCCAATTTTAGTCCTCTTGAAAAGAGGAATCGAGTTCCATGATTGGAATTTGTCACTGGAATGCCAAATTAACACAACATATGGAGGGAGAACAAAAGATTCCACTGTGAGGGTAAAATTATAGAGCCATGCCTTGACTTGGTGGGAAAGTCACATAGAGACCTTAACGTTGGAGGTAGATTCTTGAATGGCTAAGTGGGAGGGCTTTAAAACCCTTATAAAATCACAATTTCACCATATCAGTTATGTAGAGGACCAATGGATATGGTGGCATTACATTAGGCACAAGCACAGGTAAAATATACAATAGTACACCATGGAGTTCAAAAAGAGGGCCATAATGTTTGATATATCCCAAAAGAACCAATATGTACTCATTAAGTATATTGGGGGTCTATACACCATTTACAAAAGCAAGTGATGTTGTTTAAGTTCAGATCAATGGATGAGACTTTTGTACAGACACAATTTCTAGAGAACATAGGCTAAAGGAATGGGAAATCAAGTGGATCAATGAAGAAGAAACTTTAGCATGATTCTAAGAAGGGGAAGAAGAAGTGGAAAAGGGGAAAGATAAAAGGATAACAGCCATAACACGCTAGTGAAAGGATCTCAAAAATCACTGCAACCGTTATAATATTAATGGTCATACAAAGGAGAAGTGTTGGAAATTGCATCTGAAGATTAACTTGAAAAGTGAAAAGAAAGAAAAGAACAAGAGGAATCTCATGTTCATTGATTCAAGCAACCAAATTGAAAGCAACTCAGATGTGTAGGAGAAGAATGTATTTACTTTAGTGTAGAAGGGAGTGAACCTGAGTAGCCTTTAGAAACAAGAACAAAAAGAAAGGACCAAACTCTTCCGCATAAAGATATAAGTCAAGAAGACAAAGATCGATGCTCTCCTCAACCAAGGATCACAAGTAAATATCATTTTAGCAGAGATGGCCGAAAAATTGGGATTGGAAGTTCATTATCACCCAAGCCCATATTCATTAGGATGGGTAAATAATGGTGTAGAGTTGAAGGTAATAGAATAGTGCAATATGAGATTTGATATTAGTGTTTATTTTATTGATGAAGTAGAACTAGATGTAGTTCCCCTTAATGTATGTGGTATGGTGTTTGGAAATCCCTACATGTACAAGTAGGATGCAATCTTCATGCGGAGAGCGAATCAATACCAACTCATAAAAGATGGAAAATCATTCACCATGAACATGCACAAAGGAAAGTCAAAACTTTCGCTGGTAAGTTTCAATCGAGCCAAAAAACTAATAAATTACAACAAGAAGTTCAATATATTGTTTTCAAGAGAGAATCATTATGTATAAGAGTCAGTAAGAGAAAAGTCATCCATGGAGACAGGTACTAAGAAATAGAAACAATAACTAAAAGAGTTGTGATAGGCCTACAGGGATGTTTTCTGGAACCCTAAAGGGTTACCACCTAAGAGGGAAGTGGAGCATGATATCCAACTATTATCAGTCTCCCTATTTCCAGACATTGGATTGTACCATTAGTTTGTTATAGATGCAAGTAAGGTGAAGAAACACTTGAAACAACTACTGGAGCGTGGTATTATTCGATAGAGTACATCACCATGTCGGTAACCCATCATGACAGTGTGAAGTATGAATGAGACTTGGAAAATGTGCATAAACTATAAGGTGTTGAACATGATTAAACTCAAGAATAGGTATCCCCTACCCAAAATAGATCATCTACTATATTACTTGTAGAAAGAAAAATACTTCACCGTGTTGTACTTAATGTCTAGATATCACCATGTTTGAGTCAGAGAAGTACATACGTGGAAGACTGCCTTCAAAACTAACCAAGGTGTGTATTAGTGGCTAGCCATGCTTTTTAGCCTATGCAAAGCACTAACTATGTTTATGAAGTTAATGAATGATATACTGCAACCATTTATAGATTCATTTGTTATTATCCATTAGGATTATATATTGGTATACAATGATACTTGGTAGGAACACATCTCACATTTGAAACAAGTGCTGGAAACATTAAAGAAGCACTAGCTTTTAAGAAATATCAATACGTGAGTTTACATAATAGTCTTTGGTGTATCTAGGGTATGTGATAGGTGGAGGAGAGCTGAAAACAGATCCTGTCAAGACAGATGGCATCACAAAATGGCAAGTGCCTACGAATGTTTCTGTGGTTAGGAGTTTCATTGACACAACACAATACTTGAGGAAATTCATACCCTCATTTTCAGTGGTAGTAGCATCACTACATGTGATAAAAACAAGTGGTAAGAGTTTCTTGTCATGAAAGGGTCATTATATGGCCTTTAAGGAGCTAAATAAGATCAGTCAACTGGTAGTTTTTGCATTATCAAACTTGTAGCAATGCTTTGAAGTGGAGACAAATGCAAGTTGATATGCTATGGGGGCAATCTTGATGCACGAAGGGCAGCTTATATGCTACCATTTTGAAGTATTTCATGGGGAAATTATTAACTACCCTACCTATGACAAGGATCTCTATGCCTTGGTGAAAGCTTTGAAGAAGTGTCACAGGGTCAATGAACCTATGACAAATCATGTGCATTCCTGGCATACTAAAAAAATATTCTTAGTTTAACTACATATTGGGAACTACCTCTAAAAATCACATTATTTAACCCCCTACCAATATGAACCCAATAAAACCTTCCTAATTTGAAAAACCCCTACTTTCACTAGATATTGTAGGTATGCTTTTTTTCATTAAATTTTTCTATACCCCTTTATATTTTTTCATTAACTTTGGGCTCCATTTTTTGTACCTTCCAATATAAAAACCATTTACAACATTATATGGTCAATATATTATGTCATTATTTCCTTAATATATATCACCCAATATGAATGCACGTGGTATGGTATTTCCTCCCCAGTGAAGCCACCAGGGGAAGTGGAAGCTTTGTTTGATGGGAAGGAGATAGTAATCCAAACAGATCACTAATGATTAGAATACCTGTAGGCACAAAGTAGCTACAACAGAATAGACATTAAAAGTGGATGGGGTTTCTACACAATTTCATTTAGTGGTCAAGTATAAGAAGGGAAGAAAAAAAATGTTGGTTGACATGCTTTCAAGGCTACCCACATCAAAGACCACAACTTTGGGAACTCTGATGCACATGGAACCATTCACTCGTGATGCATAAAGAGAGGCATATTCAGAAGAGGAGGACTTCAAGGAGGTTTTTCGATAGTTGCAGAGTCAGTCATGTGCACGATGGAGACAACATTGTATGCTGGCATCTTTAAGACGCGTTACTCTACATGATAGATAAGTTATGTCTTCATAAAGGAGAGTGATTCTATCTTGTTTGAGAGGCTCACACTGTTGAAGCTTTTATGTCTACCACATAGAAGCCCTCCATGCACTTTACTGATTTATTCCTACCTACTTGTTCTGTTATTTAACAAGTTATTTATAATGTAAATACTGAAAATAAACACCAGTGCATGCTCAACATATTACAGATCCTCAACTAAAAGAAACAAAAACAATCACACCAAATGACACCATTATTTTTGGACCAAAGTCCCCGAAAAAACCCAATGTGGGAAATCTGGTGCGGCTATTTGAGGGTTTTCTTATTAAGCAATTTCAAAGTACAACCTGGGTGCCGAATCTGACTTACCCAACAGAGAATTTCCTTGGCAGTAGTACCTCTCAATTTGAGACAAATGTCTTGACTGAAACCCCAGATAAACCTTCCAACAGCTCCTCAGCTCCAATTTTTCCTAGAAACCCCAGCGTCTGCCTTTCTGTACTGTGTCAGCCTCTCTCTGCCTAGCGCTGGCCCTACGTCACCCTGAATGGGTCCGTGTCAGCGTCAGGAGGCCCTGCATCAACAACGCTGGCCTCTTTGAAGCATTGCGCAGCTCCTGGCTACCTCTACGTGGCCTTGCGTGAGCCCTGGCTGCTACTACGTCACTCTCTCTGGCTCTTGCGCTGCTCTCCCGACACTATCTCTGCCTCTCTGTCTCTTTGTACTCAATGCCCCTCAACTGCAACTTCGATCACTGATTATATATCTCTTAGCAAACCCCGCTCTAGAGAATAGGATGACTAATCATCTGGTGTAGTCTCTAAGTGACCCTCAAGCCTCCTCTTATACTTTTCTCATTGACAAATCAACGGCCGAGATTAAGTCCCTAATCGAGGGCTAAGATTAGATCTGGCTTGATCCATGTCTTTTGGACCTTTCTAACACAGTTTTATATTAATTCACATTAATATTTTAATTTCCTTAAGTTTAGACTTAAGGACTCCATTAAAAATATTAATTATTTTAATATCTCCCAAACTGTTTAGAATCTGCCCAAACCCTTTCTAGGTATTGGAGGTCTCATGTGCCCCAACCTCTCCACCGAATTACGCAGCTAGAGCACATTCGATGCTACCCTAGATCAACAAACACATCCAAGGTTGAAGGGCACTTTCATGTAGGGTAGACATACGCCAACTTATAGAGGCATGTGTATTGGCTCAAGATGTAAGAATACGTGTTAAAATATGCAACTACAGTCAAATTCCACTTTATACATCTCATTTGATATATATAAGGATTTCATTGAATTCCTCTTTTTTAGAGGATCAAAATGGAGCTAAATATTACTCAAATCTGATAAGGGAATGTGTACTTATGAAGAAAATCCCACATGTGCATATTTGATAAGGTCGACCCTAAATCAGATTATACACCCTTGGAAGGCTATAAATATAAGTGACCTCTACATCACCAAGATACACTCCTCTATCTTGGTTTTTGTCTCGCACATGTACGAGTCACGTTAGTATAGGAACAAGTTTGCTTGAAGATGAAATTGCAGGGTCCAAAGCTCACATTTCTATTTTATGGTTTTGGCCCTCGGTCACAGGCACATGACAGAGATATCTTGATTGTAGTCGCTCACTACCAGGCTCATCCATGTGACTGAAGCATCCCAATCAAATGTACAACTTTTCCTTTGTGTGACCAACATATAGAGTTTCAAAAATATCAGTTGTAGATTGCAGTCGCTCACTTGTAGCATCCAAAGAGACACTGGAACCTTCCCAGTCACACGCATGACTCCTCCTCCATATGACCGAGACCTAAATGATGGAATTTCAGTGGTCAGAAGGTTTCTGTTAGTGACTACAGTGTTCGGCAGTTGACAACGGACATGTATAATTCATTATAGGTTTCAGAATCAAAATTGAGTGTAAGCATTGTTGGGTTTTTCATGGAACATTGTGTACTTGTTTTGGCTGGATACTTGTATGGATGAAGGTATGGATCATTCTACTCTCTTTTGCTGAATCATTTGATGACAATATAATAAGAAGAATAATTTGAAAGGGTTTTCCCATAGTGGATTTTGCCCTAGTCTCCGACCGATCCTGGTGTCTCTATGTGTGAATGCTTTTCTTCTATTGTTCCTTTATTTGACGTTGCATTGATGATGATGATATTTTTCTTTATATATAGTTGAATATGCTGTTGAATAATGATGTAAATATGAATAATTTTATAATGTTATGGGGTGAACTTAATGTGTTAAAGAAGAAATGCAATTATCAAAGCAAAGAACAATATAACGCTAAGAAAAATTAAGATGGTATCAGAGCTGGGTTGAAGAGAAGTCATGGAGATCATCCCTATGATGACACCATTGGTGGATGCAAGAGAGGATGGTGGAGACCTAAAATAATTGTAGGGTTTGAAGGAAACCTTTGGAAATTTGTGTACTAGGATTTGAAGGAGCGTAGAAGGCTTTAAGACAAACCCTAGTTTATGGTAATTATTTGAGACATGAAATCCAGAAACTCTAGCCCGATCAATGTGAAGATGCTCAAGCACTTGTGTCAGAATTGATGAAGCCCTAGATGGGATAGTTTCGATAGGCTTGGTTGCTGTTAACATTATGAACATATATTAAAGGCATCAAGTGGATTATGGACAATGATGGCTCTTGAAGGCTGGTTCAAATGGGAGATGATCACCTCTCATTGAAGCTAAGTACTTTCTGACTTATGATGCTCCTTTATATCTTTACTTTTTACTTATGGATGTAATTATTGTTTTTATTATTACTTATACTTTCTATATGTATATTTGAGTATTTGGATTCTTCTAACCTCTTGATGACTTGTGATAAGTAGATCCTTCTTGAGGATCATGGCTAATGCAAGAAGAAAAGAGCTAGTAAAGGTAACAAAGTGCTACAAGTCGCTTATCCCAAATAAGAAGATGCACAGGTATTTGAATACTACAAGGTATGGATTGTATATTCTTCCAATGTTATGTTACAACGGTAAGCCCTAAGGTTTGATAAGAATGTTCCCTTCACAAATGGATCATGTATATGAAAGTGATTTGTATTCATGGTTCTTATAATGAAATGTTGCACTTGGTAGCAAACAAGTATCTTACCTCTTATACATGATGAACTTCTAGTTGATGTTCAGCTAACATCTATGATTTTAAATATCTTGATCCCATAAAGAAAGCTGGCACCTTGATTACTTGATCATAGTGTCAAGTAGATGGTAACTTGACACTATTGATATTGTTTGTAAAACACATTGTTTCCATGATGATAAAAGTGTAATAATGAGATTGATATTCAGGATCATTTGTTGGCCGTGGTTATGTTTTGATGTGCCTAGTAAGCATGGCATATTGTAATATTTAATTCCCTAGCTTGATTGAGAAAGAAGTAATGTTGTGATCATGATTCTTGAATTATACTCATATTTAGCTATCTCACACTAACCCTAGTCTGACTTTATGATCTAACAAATTTGTTGGTGCATAACAGTATTATGGACAAATTGATGACTTGAATGTGGCTTCCCATTCAAAGGGAGAATCTCTCCATAAGGTCCTTACCCTTATTATATTCTTTACGATTGAACTATAATTTATGGGCATGGATAGACAAATATCATATATTATTGATCTGTAGTAAAGTCCTGACCCGAGAAGAGAGAGTTTTCCTTTACTTTAAGCCTCAGTTGCATGGATGGAAGCTCAAGCGTGCAACTGTAGCCTCCCAACTACTCGGAGGAAGGGCTACGGGTACAAATATGCCTATAGGATAGAATTGTGAAGCTTTATGCATAAAATCAAACATACAGTTCAAAGATACCAATCCTACAGACATGGATTAGAAAACAAAAAGTTCTATGAGCAGGGAAGCTTGAATGTTTGACTTACTATAATGTGAATATGTTGACTAAAATTGTTTTTGGAGGTGACCAGGATATGCATATCAATATGTCATTACGATTTAACCATTGAGGCTTGTGTATGACAATATTTGATAACAGTTCGACGGGTTTGGATAATTGATATAGATAAGCAGTATTTGGAATTATCACATGATGCTTTATAATGATTTAGAAGTTTGACTTGATGATTGAGATATATTTTGGGCTATAGGCCCCACTATGATAACAAATTTTGGATATGACCTTACGACTAATGATTTGATTTGACGACTGATGATTTGCAATGCAATATGGGCATAATGAATTTTAGTGACTTATATTGGTATTCAATAAATGTTCTGTGTTGACATCATTAGTTTTGAGACACTAGTTGAAACATAATCATATATGATTCAGTGTGAAGTAATATCACAATAAATGGATGGAACCTACATGACTTATTCTTAGTATATGCATTTTCATCTAGTGACTTATATTATGATCATGAGGATGACTTGATGAAGCTTTGTTTGATAATTAAATGACAACTTGTTGGCATGATAATAGATGAAGTCATGACTTGGAGAGCTCTACGTATCGACTAGTATAAAGGATCTGATACAGTGATATTGATGAGTCCGATAGTAATATTGATTTGGCATCTAAAAGATGACTTAGTTGATTTGTGATGAGCCTCAGATTGTAGCAATAATGTTGCAACTCCTAAGGCAATCATCTTTACTTTATCAACCCGGGGTTTCGTACAAATTTGGTGGTGAAATTGCTATATACACATCAGATGCATCATTCAACTCATGTCACTTCTCAACTGGGGCACCTGACCATTAGGGATCAAAACCATTCCTCTATTGGACAAAAGGGAGTCTGACTACTAACAATGGAGTGTAAAACTAGTTCTAGTGTAGGAAAAGTAAATGCTTGTAATTTACGAAACGAAAGTTGCTAATTTGTAAATGCTATGATATGATATAAATCATCTAGCTATGAAATGATACAGATTGCTTGCAGGTAGGAAACTATGCTAACCTTTCCATTGATATTTAGCTACCAAAATACCTTGAAAATAGGGATTTATTCTATCATTTCAAAATCCAAACATGCATGAATTTAATTATCTCATTCACACTTGTTGAATAGATAAAAGTCCTAATTTCTAAATTCAGAAATATAAAAGTTAATGCTATTTGATCTTGCAAGAGGGAAAGAAATGAAAAGGTTGGTCGAGGTGGCACTTTTGGTCATGGAGTCCAAGCTGAGGGGTTAACCTACTCCTACACTAGGCTATACTACCATTTCAGATCAAAACAAGGTCAAAAGAGGAAGCTACAGGTTTTTTAGAGGAAACTGCTACACGAAGTTGGCTAAGAGTATTTGAAGGAAAATAATGGTGAGATGAAGTGTTGGAAAGGTGCATGACAATTGTGTAATGTGTAGGGGAGGTGAAAATCACCCAAGGCTAAGCCCAACATTTCAAGAAGGCAGGATCTTCCCAAGACAACTTTCTCACGGTGGTTGAAAAATAGAGGTTCGAAGTATCGGCTGGTATGCTTCAATAGAAGGTGGAGAAGAGATAGGTGGAGTTGGTTGGAGGTGTCCCTTCCTGAACATAAACAATCCCTACAATAAAACCTATTTCTCTTTTCATTTACAAATTATTTCATGTCAACATGGAAAAGATGAGTTGACTTTAGAAAGTTTGATCTAACTATTGTTAAAGACTAGATCTATGGAATAGACTACCTTCTAAGTTATGCCAACCTTAAGAAGCAAACTAACAACTGAAAATATTTCCAACGAATCATAAACAATTATCTAACTAAGAATGAAACTTAATCTAGGCAATGAATAAAGGACAAACATTATTTTAGTGGTGTGAGAGTGGGGTCCCCTAATCATGATCCCATAAGGGAGATGGGATAGGGGTTACTGTCACAAGCTGTTAGGCCCCTATACTACTAGGGTAACCCCTTATTGTTATTAGTACAATCCCTTAGACTCCTATATATAGAAAGAAGATCTTTTCATTTGTATCATCCAAGAATTGTTCATTTGTGTGATGTATAGGAGGTTGCCCCTCGAAGAGGCTGAATTCTAATGCGTTCAACTATCTTTTCTTTTTTTTTGTGAGCTGGTTTCATAATACTTGGTATCAGAGCTTTGGATTCTAGGGTTTCGCTGCTCTAAATAGGTCATCGTGACATTTTTGCTATATATATATATAGATATGTATGTATATTTTTTTAATTTTTTTCTTTTTTTTTTGCAACGTTTCCAAAGCGAAAAAAAAACCATTTGAGAAGAAATCACGCGGAACCTTGGGTCTAAATTTCAGAGCTTTTCGCGCTGTATAGGTGGAGATATGATCTGAGGAAGTTGGTCTTTTTGCAGACTCCTGAATTACATTCCAAACAGGTGACCTAGGGAAAATCATCATAACTTTCTCTCTGAGCCTTGGATTGAAATTTTGTAAGAAGGTATAGAAAGAGGATGGACTGTAGTTTCTTGTATATATTTTTCAGAGCCAAAGGTTGAAACAATAACACGTGGCACGTCGTACAAGTTCGCTCTACTGAACTAGTCTATGATCAGGTCATTGTGGGAGATTTGGCATAACTCTTCCTTGGAGAATCCAATTTGGATTAGACTGGTGGCATTGGAAAGAGGATGCATTGGGCTACTGCAGGTCGCAATTTCAGAACTAGAAGAACCAAAATTACAGAGTTATAGTCATTTCAAGATCGAGCTCCTAAAATCAAGAAAAGGCGATATGAGGAAGTTTGATGGCAAGGATCCGATAAATTGGGTACTTAAGATGGAGCAATATTTTGATCTACATGGTGTACCACTTTTACAAAAGGTATGTATTGCATCTTCATATTTAGAACCGGATCAATTTTTATGGCATAAAGGGCTTTGTTCTCGTAAACAACTTGTTATGTGGTCAATTATCACGGAGGAAATGATAGCACATTATGAGGATACAAAGAGCAACACCTTATTTAGAGAAACACCACAACAATTGGAAAGAGTAAAGGGGTTTTGTTACATACTAGAAAGTAAAATTATGGAAACAAGGAAGCCTACCCCTCACAACTATAAAGATGGAGGTGTTGTTTCTCCTAGCCTTCCACAACCTACAATGGTTGCACCACAACAATTGGAAGAAAAAGGAGAAAAAGGGCTTTGTTACAATTGTGATAGCGAATGCACGAAAGGTCATAAGTGTGCTGAGAAAAAAATATTTTACATAGAGTATGAAGAGGAGGAAGAGGAGGAAGAAAAGGGTCAAGAAAAATCGAAAGAAGAGGATATACGCTAGAACCCAACCCCAGAGAAAGAAGAAATGAATCAGACCATATCTTGTAAAGCATTGGTAAGAATTGCCCCTCCTCAAACTCTCAAGATAGAAAGACATATTGAGAAGAAAAAGGTGCAATAAGTGAAAGATCACATCGAGAAAGAAGAAATGAATCCAACCATCTCTTGTAATTTATTGGTCGAAATTACCACTCCTCAAATTATCAAGATAGAAGGACATATCAAGAAGAAAAATGTTCAAGAAGTGAAAGATGACATCAAGCATCAAGAAATAAATCCGACCATATTTTGTAAAGGATTGGACGAAATTACCACTCCTTGAACTCTAAAGATAGAAGGAAATATCAAGAAGAAAAAGGTTTAAGAAGTGAAAGATCACATCGAGCATCAACAACAAGTTCTCCAACTTTTAAAGGATAATGCCACTTTGGTGAAAAATTGGATGAAACAATAGGTAGCTCAACATCGTAGTGAAAAATGTTTTGATGTAGGTGATTGGGTATTTTTACTGCCACATCTCAAGTAAGCTATTTATGAGAAGGAAATGTTGACAATACTACATGCACTTAAACAATGGTGATCATATCGAATGGGAAGACACTTCAAAGTAAAAATGGATCATGATAGTCTTAAATACTTTTTAGAACAACTATTATCTTTAGAAGAATAGAAAAAATGTGTCACAAATATGATGGGTTATTACTTTGACATCGTCTATAAAAAATGGAAGCAAAATTTTGTTGCATATGCACTCTAAAGAAAGGATGACAATGTGGAAGCATTGTTTTGTGCTATTTCTATTATCAAACCAGATTGGATAAATGAAGCAAGGGATGAATGGAAGAAGGACAAAGAAGTATGGCCACTTATTCAAAAGTTGCAAAAGATCCCAATTCAAACAATATTGCCAGAAATTGAAGAGGAAGGCAAAATCATATTGGAGCTTAGAGAAGTCACAGAAACAAGAACCTGACAGCTACAAATCGATCAATTTCAAAGTATCTCGTCAAGTGGAAGAACTTACCCGCTGAAGATTCCACATGGGAGTTCAAGGATTTTATACAGAAGCATCAAGAACTACTCAAGCATTGAGGACAACACTTTTTGAAGGAGAGTGGCATGTTAGGACCCTATACTACTAGGGTAACCACTTATTGTTATTAGTACAAACCCATTATTATATTGATGTACTCATGTAGTGCGCATATTGATACTGTTGTGCCCCATAGAAGCCCACTATTGTTATTATTGTGCCCTTACATTATTATAGTTATGTTGGCTCTGATTATATTATGACCCCTTAGATTCCTATATATAGAAAGAAGATCTTTTCATTTGTATCATCCAAGAATTGTTCATTTGTGTAATGTAAAAGAGGTTTCCCCCTCGAAGAGGTTGAACTATAAGGCGCTCAACTATCTTTTCTTTCTTGTTGTGAGCTGGTTTCATAACACAAGCTTTTCTGATATTTTTTCCTTCATTAGACTGCAACTCTAATCTACTCTTTAAGCTAATGAGAGCATGGATAAGCAATAGCTTAGTCAACTTTCTAAGTTAAACCAAAATAGAAATAAACTTCAGCAGTGAATCAAGATTCTAAGATAAAAATATAGCTACAAAGGAGAGGAACTTCTGCTGCTAGGGTTGGGACATAACCCAAGAGCTTCAACCCTCTGAGTCAACTCAATGCTGGATCAAAACAAAAATTCTCATTATCATAGAAATGTGAAATGTGCTTCATCTTAATGACCTCTTGGCTACACTAAAACTTTGAATCCTAATGAGTCCCTTAGCTTGCTTATTTATACAAAACTGGAGCTACCAACGGCTCCTTAGAAAATAGGGATACCTGGTTCCCTAACTTGAGAATAACTTTCCTTGACTGGCACTAGCTTGGTTGTCAGTGACATCGAGCAAATGAGAGAGAGTGGGAGAACGTTTGAATGATCTGAGGAGTTAAGGAGGGAGACCACTTCCTATAATCTCTCTTGCTTGCCTACTATGAGTCCCTGCACTCAAGTCAACTCAAAACTGCTCCAATTTCCTACATTTAACACACATTAGGCCATAGGACATAGTAACTCACTTTTACTCTTCTCACTAACCAAAATATAATAAAATTTGTAAATAAATGTGAGAAAAGACAATTTAATAAGTTGGAGAGTGGCACTGCGACCCATATAGCTTACCTATTGATGAGCCTCCTGAATTTGACTACACAATATTGATTTATGTAAGGCAACACATGTTGGTTTGATAAATCTTTATATTTGCATAAAGTATTGCATGGAGAAAGCTCCTTGATTTTGACGTGTTTCATTGATAGTTAGCTGGTGAAGCCAGGATGATGTGTTAATCCAAACCTCTACTTCAGAAGTGTTCCAAGGTATGATTTTGATTTTTTTTTTTGGTTTTATATCCTGACAAACTACTACTTACAAGTAATGAGCCTATGATGACTTATGTAGGAGGGAGATGGATTTTGAAGCTCGAAATAATGAATCATGGCATACTGAATTGATTTATGAAGTTTGGAAAATAAAATGTATATTATGAAGCTATTGAAGAAGTGTTGGAAAGTTGAAATGCAAATCCTTGGACACTTTGATTGAATTTCAAGAAGTTGTGAAGAGATATTATTGAACTCAAATTGGCAACCGAAAATTGATTGAAGCATTGATGTTTCGATTGAACACCGGTTTGTATACATATGTGTTGTACATAACTCTCTCGATTCATGATTGAGCTGCTTCATATACATAGAGTTGCCACCAAGCACCCTTTGAGATATTTACATGGAAGGAACAATTTTTGGACTAAGCCATTCTTCCTGTGATATGTGATTGCATAGACATACTAATGATGTTTGGGATTATTATTGATGAATGCATCTAGGTGCTACCTTTGTATGATATCCACCATGATATGATATGTCCGTAGATTTAAGCACGACCAAGGCTGAGTACGAGGTTGCTAACATGGCTAGCTATGAGTCAGGATTAAGAAGCTTTTTGGAGATATGTTTGAGAAAGTTTTGGATATGACATGGATACATTGCGATAATAATGAGTGGATCGGATTGGTAGAGAATCCGAAATATAGCTGGGACTAAGATTCCTTTATATATTGAGACAATTTTGTTGTACGATACAATCTTAGGCTTGTAGTTGACAACTCCTCGAGAGGGAGGATGACTATGGTATCTTTTTTGTGATATATATATTTGTTCTAAAATGATATTTGATTTCAGGTCTTAAATGAACATGAGATTTCTGATATTGGGACATGACAATTACCAGATATGATCACAATGATATGTTTTTGATCTATAGAGAGCATTGGTGATCGAGAACACTAAGACAACCCTTCCACCCTGTCTAAGCTCCCAGGGTATGGAATTGAGATAGAGGGCTCCTAGGGTTCAGGGATCTGTAGACAATATGGATGTAGATGTTTCTCCCCTATTTATTACCCATAGGGTTGGAGATGTTGCTCCCCTATCTTGGTCTTTGCAGAGTATACCCCAGTTGGCATCATTCCCTCAAGCTGGGCTTTTTCGGATTACCACTCCCAGTTTGGCCAACAGGTTGAGAGTGTACTTGGGGTACACAACCCAAGCTGATTATGATGTAGGTGTTCTACCAAATGACTATTGAGGGTCATTGTTGGGAAAATCGGTAGGCAATAGGATGGGTTGAGTAGTAGCTCTCCTATATCACCTATTGCTCGATATGGGGTCGTAGATGTTTATCTCCCACATGAGGTTCAGGGTTGAGATGTGGTCCCCATTGTAGTTCCAGGTTGAGATGTGATCCCTGATGATATGCTCTCTGATGATGGTGTGAGTCATATATTTAACTCCCCGCTAATGTTTCCCTGGTGGTAGAATTGGGCTCCCCACTGGAAGAGTTTTCGGGTGGTAGCAGTGGCTCCCCGATGGACAGAGGGTGGTATACTGAGCTCCCCTCTGATGTCAAAATTATTCTTCTTTTATGTTTGAGAATGTTCAACATATGAGTAGGGAAAATCAATAGATAAGCATGAATAAGCAAGAGATGAATCAATATGAACAATGATGATATGATATGATGAGATACAAGAGATTTGATATGATTTGATGATAAGATACACGTGACTTGTTGTAAGTGGAATTATCCCTAGTTGAGAGGGAGTGTTAAAATATGAAACTATGGTCAAATTACACTTCAGATAGCTCATTTGGTGGAGATAATTATTGCATTTAATTCCTCTTTTCGGTAGGACCAAAATCAACCTAAAGATCACCCAAATCAGATAAGGGAATGTGTACTTATGAAGGAAACCCACATGTGCATATTTGATAAGGTCGTTCCTAAAGAAAATCGGACACCCTTGGAAAGATATAAATACAAGTGATCTCTGCGTCATGGGACACTCTTCTATCTTTATTTTTGGCTCACACAAGTCTGAGGTTCATCTGCGGAGGAACAAGTTCGCTCAAAGATGAAATTACAAGGTTAAAAGCTCGCATTTTTGTTTTAGGGTTTTGGGCCTCAATCGCATACACATGATAGAGTGATCTTGATTGTTGTCACTTGCTACCAGGCTCATTCATTGGACCAAATCATCCTAGTCATGCGCACAACTCATCCTCCGTGTGACCGTCATCTAGGGTTTCAAAAATCTCAGTCGCAGAATGCAGTTGCTCACTTGTAATCTCTAGAGAGTGACTAGAACCTTCCTAATCACACACATGACTCCTCCACCCAACCAGGACCTAAATGATGGAATTTCAGTTTTCACTTAGTGACCACAATTTTTTGTTGTTGACTGTAGACATGGACAGTTCATTACGGGCTTCAGAATCATAATTTTGAGTATAAGCATTGTTGGATTCATTTCATGAATATTATGTAGTTCTTTAGCTGGATAGTTATATGGATGAAGGTATGGGTCATTGTACTTTCTTTTGTTGAACCATTCGATGATAATCTAATAGGAAGAAGAATTTGAAAGAGTTTTTCCCATAGTGGGTTTTTCCCAGGTCTCTAACCAATCCTTGTGTCTCTATGTGTGAATGTTTTTCTTCTATTGTTCCTTTATGCTCCACTACCTTGATGATGATGATATTGTTCTTTATATATACTTGCATATGTTGTCGAATAATGATGAATAATGCTATTATATTATGTGGTGAACTTAATATATTAATGAAGAAATGTAATTATCAAAGAAAAGAACAACATAGCCCTAAGAAAAATTAACAATAAGTAGTTAGGTTCATAAGGGGATTCAAGCTTTGTTGTACCAAAAAACTAGTAACAAGAAACAAGATCTATATCATCCCTTATTTGTACCTACTCTTCACTGGGAAAGAATTTCCATGGACTTTATGGGAGGTTTACCAAGAATTGGGATGGGACATGACTACTTATCCATGGTTATTAACAAGTTCAACATTATGTGTGTTTTGATGCACTATAAGAAGATCATCAACAGGAAATAAGTAGAAAATGTGTTATTTGGACAAGTCTACGTGAACTTTGGGATATCGAATAGCATCATTTTAGACAGGGACACAAGATTTCTTAGTTCATTTTGGACTAGATAATGGGTGAATATGGACAAAAGGTTGAAGAAGTCTACAACATTCCATCATCAAGTAGATGGGAAGGCATAAGTAGTCAATAGGACTTTGGTGTAGCTTTTGAGGGGTGATAATAAGAAGCATCCAAAGAAATAGTATGAAAATAGTATATATGCAACACTCTTATAACATAGAACTCCACACTTCTACTGGGAAGTCCCGATTTGAAACATTTTTTGGATATTTTCCACTTCCACCTTAAGATATTACATATGGGTAGCAAGGAGGAGTGGAAGAGGATCTTTTAGGTAATGCACTAATGGCTAAAAAAATTGTTGGGAAAGTAATTCATACTAATATACAAGTAGAGGAGACAATGCAAAAGTCACAGCGAAAATATAAGGTCACACATGATCAACATAGAACAAAGAAGTCATTCATTATAGGAGACATAGTATAATTATATTTGAACAACGAGAGGCTATAGGGTCCTCATAAAAAAAATCCAAGTATCTACAGTTTGGTTCCTTTGAGATACTAGAGAAGGTGGGAGACAATTCCTATAGAATCAATATACCTTCTTACATGCGCATTTACCTGTTTGTTAATGTAGAGAACCTGAGACCCTATGAGCATTCCATGCAAGATCAAGAAGAGAAACAAGTTTTACCTTTCGTAGAAGATTTTGGACTAGATGCTCAAGTAGAGTTGACAAAGGTTATAGTTTGGTAGAAGAGGTACAAAACTACAAGACAAGGGAAACAAGAACTTTAACAGATAGGGTTGAAAGGATAGCTTCTGGGCAAGGCTAATTAGTACACTCGAGAGAAGGTGCAAGAAAAGTTTCCTAACCTCATTTAGTAGACGCTTTTGGGGACCAAAAAACTCCCAAAATGGGAAGGTATGACCAATTAGGTTAGATCATTATATTGTTTTTCATCCATCACAATGCTTCTAGAATGGAAAATGTCGATGAATCAACTCACAAGACCAATTTTAATGGCAGGACCAGTTTGGAAAATCAGGGTCTGAAATATTTAGGAAACATTTTGAGGCATCAAATGAAGTTTTTTTTGTTCATATTAAAAATTTGCTACTTTAGCAACACATATTTTTTCTTATTTTACACATAAGGACCTTTCAAACAGTGTAGGAATCGCCTCAATCAGAGTCTGTATGTGAATATTATATCACTTTAAATTTGACCTTTCTATTTTTACAACCATAATTTGATAGGATGCCACATCATCCTGCATTACTCAAGGAAAAGGGATTACCTACATGATCATAATGAATAAGATTGAGGAGTCCTAACCACTGGTATGCCATCAGGATGTGTATTAATTGGGCCACTCAGATGAAAGGGGGTTCCATTCTTTCCTAGTGCATTTATTCCATAGACGTGAAGACTAGATGGGAGGGATAGGGAAAGAACATAAAAATAGGGTTTGTATGTTGTATTAGCCCAAAAGCCAAAGTCCTTACTTCATTGTATTCACAACCATTTTCTATTCAGCGAAGAAGATTAGAGCAACCTCACCTCCCAACTGGGTTTTCTCTTTAGAGGGCTTCCTAGGTCACATCTTGTGTCAAGTCATGGTTTATGAGTTTTTATTTTATCGTTCTCTATTTTTTCATAATAATAATTTGCATACTTATGCAATAAACAATAATTTACATATCCATAAATCCAGAGAGAAATAAACCATCTTAGTATAGATTTAAATTGGTAATTATAATTTATCAAATCTATTGTGACGAATTTTTTAGTGGAATATCCATGACAGTTTACAGATCATTGGTGCTCAAAAAACATTTCTTTTGGGCACTCCTAATTACTTGTCTCATGAGATAATTAAGCAACATGAGGGAAATTACAAGAAGACCTTTTAGAATATCTTAAAGGGGAAATATTTTGATTTTTGGTGGGCGTGATTTGATTTTTTTGTGGTATGATTCTTGCTTTGGGGGAATGTGATACTAAGGTTCCATTATGAGAGAGAATAAAGGGTTTTTGATTGTGCGGGAGCATAGAGTAGAGAAGTAGGCATGCAAATTGTAGTGGATAATGTAAGTGAAAAGAAATGGGTTTGAGAGTTATATATGGAGAAAATGAAATGAGCACTAAGGAGAGGAAAGGGAATAAATATAGAGAGAAAATATTATATAAAGATACCCAACTGATGAGTCTAGAATAAAAAATACGTTTTTCAATAGAAATTATGTGAACCTACTGTGATACCAATATTAGAATGCACAAAAATGTGTGATAATCATGGAATTCCATTTTAACTTAGTATGATACACATATAAGTTCATCATATATGATATTTTGATTCCTCTTCCATAGACTCTTGGATCCTATATTATAGTTCATATTCACTTGAGACACTTGTACATTCTGAAGTGAATAATACCATAACACAAATGGATTAGGTTTGCAAAATTGACTTGAAAGTAATCACGTGACAAACCAAAATGAATTTATGAATCATTAGATGATTTTAGTTAGTGGTCTTTGTTAATAAATCAACCAATAGAAGCTTCCGAGTAAACGAAATATCATCTAAAGTTACTACATCCTATCCAATCTCCCTTACACCCCCCCATAGTCCATACCTTTTTTAACCAAAATTAGGATCAAATAGTTGATTCAGGGTTACCTTACCCCTTAATCATGTTTCCTTCTTTGCACCACACATCACTAAAATTTTACCACCAACATGATCACCTGTAATGTCCTCATTGACTTAGAAGATATAAGGAATAGGATCTACTAGCATAATAAGGTTCCTGTAAGCTAGAACAGGAAAAAAATCAAGGGAACACAATTTGTCCATGAGAAAACATTACAAAAGACAAAGTGGTGAAAAGGGGGCATGGTTCGTAGGCAATGAAATGTCACTTTTAAATCATAAAGTGAGAGAACCGACTAAAATGACTTTGTTAAAATAAATGGGTAAAATGATGGCTGAAGTGGAAAATGAGTTATAAAAAGGGAAAATGAGGAGCGTTTCCTAATTATTGCATTTGCTAACTTGGGAATTAGAATTTTGGAGAGATTTTTAGGAAGAGTCTAGGGCTTTTGGAAACCCTCATTTATGGTTGTTGGTTTTAGTGTTGAAACTATGCACCCTAGCTTGTGTTGGAGTGTGATCACTCATACTCCAACATTATGCTTTAGTAAGAAGAAGATAATTGGAGAAGGGAGTAAGTTAATCTTGTTATCATTTGATTTTATACAATAACTTTCTCTCTATTATATTTCTTATACATGTTTTGTATCTCTGTGGTGGAGAGTCCAAATATGAGCCATTTGTTGGAGGTTGAAGTCCATTGCTCCATATTTGTCGAAACCCACAAATTTGTGGCAGCAAAGGAATGAGTTCACTTTAGGGAGGGTCGAAGGTATTTGTTGTAGTTTTTCATGGGAACCAAGTACATTTTTGGGTAGAGTTATGTCATATATAATGCTTTCTTGTTGTGTTTGTTGATCAATTCTATGCTAAAGGGAAAACTTTATGCCCCATTACTACCCAATGTTAGGATATTTTGTTGGCTGAAATGATTCACTAGAATATTGCTAAGAATGTTGTCATGTTGCAAGCCATGGTTATTGCCTTGAAGGAGGGCCAAATTCAATTTGCATCATTGTATTGGTACACTCCTTAAAGGGGATTAAACGGATACCATATAGGGGTCGAGTTCTACTACATCCATTGTTGTTAAGAGGCTGAGTTATTTCTTTCTAGTAGAATGTTTATTATATATATATTTTAGAGTTTAATATTGAACAATGCTACCACTATTGATATAGGAAGCTATTTTCATCACTTGTTGAAGTGTACCCAAATACTTTATTTTATTTATGTATATCAGTTCTCATATTAATATATAAATATGAGGTTTTATCTTTTTATTTTCTCATAACAATGGTTTGCACAATTGTTGAGTATTTTATGACTGATGTATTATCAACTTGAAGAGTTTCGATGTGATTTTACTTTGTATTTTATGTATTGTATTAAATAAATTACATGAAATTTAAACTATAGCCAAACCTGTGCCATTTGTTTTACGAAATGTCCCACTGAAAACTGAGACAAAACTCAGAAAATCAAAGGGGAATTTCTAAGGTATTCCAAGTGGGTATCTAAAATTGGTCTCAGAGCATGGGCTTAGATAGTTGTGTGGTTTGAAGGGTGTTTGCTTGTTGGGGCTTGACCTAGGTTCAGAAGTGATTTAGCCAAACAAATCCCGAAACTACCGGCCCTTTCGGCAACAATTCGCAGCTCACAAATTGAGGTCTCACCCGAGGTAGTATAGGAGGGTGTTGGAACCAGGTTTCTGCACCGTAGGGATGTCTTGATGAAATCTAGGAAGTTCGTGAACCGAACCTTCGTGCTTGTGCCGCTACGCGCAGTTGTCTGTCCCTCTCAGCTTGTGCATCTACTTCTGCGCAACTCTGTAATGAGCACGAAGAGGCACTGCTGTGGATCCTTTACCCTTACTCTGCTATGATTATAGATATTAACTTAATTGTGTGGGTCCAATATTCTCATTAATCATTCAACATTCATAACAAGTACGTGCAATCATAAACTGTAAATAGATGCATAAATATAACAAAAGCATAAACACACAGTATTTCAGAATCAACTTATCTTTTATTAATTCTCTGTCCAAGTACAATCCCAACTCTTCCATGTGCACTCAACTGCAGGGGTCCATGCACACAATTGTGGCCTCTACGAGGCCTCTGCGCACTCAGCTGCAGAACCTCTTCCTACTACTATAACCCAAGACTCGGACTTATGGCTTCAGAGCTAATTCATCCTCCAAAAGAACCTATTATTTCTCAAATCTAACACTGAATTTACACATAGAGCCTTGCCCTATTTATACAATCCCACGGTCCACAGACCATGGGTAGGCTGACACACTTTACATTAAATTAGATTATCTTAGGACGGACAACCCTATACTCTTGCACTCTGCGCTCACATTTTGCAGGGTCTTTACATTACACTTAACCAAAATTCGGGCTTCAATCCCCAAAAACCTGCTATGGGGTGATCCGCTGCCTAACAAGCCCCCAACACAATCATCGTGACTCGTCCTCGAGTCACTCTACTGGTGTGGCATTCTTTGCACGAAGTCCATCCAACTGTGACTGTGCTACGCGAAGGTCTGTAACACACCATGTTGTCGTTGTTTGGATCTGCTCCATCTCTGCTTCTAAATCATTTGCATCTGAGTTGATTCTCTACTTTGATGCCGACTTCTAGTACCTGTGTTTATAGTCCCGCACCTCTGTCCGGCTTGTTAGGTCGCGAAGACTGTGCTTTGGTCAGTTAGTCAAATAGCCGGCCCACCCGTGTAGGGCTTCAGGCGACTGCCATTTACTCTTCCTAGGAAGGGTTCTCCATTAAGTTTGGCTAGCTGGACCGCGCCTCCATCTATGACTTCTTTTACCACATATGGTCCTAACCAATGCATTCTGAATTTCCCAGGAAATTTTTTGAACTTGTTGTCATACAACAACACTAAATTGTTTACCTTGAATGTGTGCAACTTGATATGGCGATCGTGCTAGGCTTTCTCGTGCTGTTTCTGTACCTGCTGATGGAATCCCACCAGAAATTGTTCTTCCTCGAGTTGTTCTAATTCCCCAAGTCTCTCTTCCAAGGCTTCACGGTCTGCCATGCCTGTAATTGCTGCTATCCGCAAACTAGGTACGATGTATTCCATTGGAATGACTGCTTTTGTGCCATAGAATAACCTGAAAGGTGTCTGACCCGTCAATTTTTTGCACATGGTTCTGTATGCCCATAATATGGCAGGTATGCGTAGGTCCCAATTATTACGCTGTGCGTTACATACTTTGGTCAGCGCAGTCTCCGGAGTTTTGTTGAATCCTTCTACTGCCCCATTAGCTTGCGGATGGTATGGTGTACTTTGTTGATGATACACCTGGAATTCCTCGGTGAGTGTGTTGATGGTTTCATGAACTGTGTCCCGCTGTCACTCATTAAAATTTTCAGGCAACCAAACTGTATTAACACATTGTCGAACAAAAATTTCACAGTGGTAGCAGTCGTGTAATCCTTAACTGGCTATGCTTTCGCCCATCGAGTCAGGTATTATGCCGCGGTGATGATTTAGCGCGCACCTGTGTTCCCTTAAGGTTTGATTGGTCCCACAAAGTCGATTGACCATTTTTCTAATGGCTACAACGTCATCTGTGGATTGAGCGGCATCTCATCCGTTTGTGATGGTTTCCCAGTCCTTTGACATATGTAACAGGCCCGATAGTGTGCTTTTGAATCTTGATGTAGGGTTTGCCACCATAGCCCAGTGCGAAGAATCTTTTGTGCCATCGCGCATCCTGCATAGTCTCCTTCTGCAGCCCCCCCATGTGCTTCTATGCGGATCTATCCTTGTTCAAATTCAGGTACATATCTTCGTAATATTTCATCGTTTCCCATTTTGTAGAGGTGCCCCGCGATGACAGAAAAGTTTGTCGCACGCACTACCAATTCCTTTTTCTGTTGCACTGAATATTCCTTCGGCGCAGTCCTTGTGGTTGAAAAATGGATTATATCCTTGAAGAGGCCGTCCGCGACGCACACTGCATAGAACTGTGCATCAGGTAGTCCTTCTTCCAAATTTGTTGGCTCTTCACCTGTCTCAATTGGTGAAAATTAATTTGGTCCTACATTTAGGCATCCCAACTTTACAATGAACTCAAAGTCATATTCTTGAAATAGTACTATCCATTTGCATATGCACCTCCCAACACAGGCTTGTTCACCAGGTATTTCAACGTGGAATGATCGATATATATCTTGAAGTGTCCGCCAAGTAAGTAGTGTCGGTATTTCTGGAGCGCGTATACCATTGCTAACCCTTTGCGCTCAGTAGTAGAGTAGTTCTTTTTGGCTTTGGATAGCCACCAACTCGCGAATGCGATCGGGTGATCCACGCCTTCTGCCACTTCCTGCATAAGTACAGCTCCCAGCGCAATACATGACGCATCAACATGTACATGAAATTCTACGTCCCATTTTGGGAAGACCAGGATGGGAGCGGATGCCATTTTCTCCTTGAGAACATCTAAACTTTTCTTATAATCATCATTCCCACAATATGTAGTGTCCTTTTTCAATAGTTTTTCCATTGGCGTTGTTATTTGTGCATAGATCTTGATAAACTTTCTATAGTAGCCAGTGTGCCCCAACGTAACACGTAGTTATTTAACACTTTGTGGTGCTTCCAGATTGAGAATAACAACAATCTTCGCAGGATCCACCATCAGGCCTTGTTTGCAAACCACATGGCTGAGTAGGTTTCCAAAGGGGATAAGGAAGGTGCACTTTTTAATATTTAGCGCAATCTGGTGTCGTCGGCAAGTATCCAACATCAAACGTAAGCTTACTATATGGTGCTTAACTAACCTAAATACAGTCCAATCATCCAGATAGACCTCCGAGAATTTGTGGATGTATTTTTTAAATGCAGCCACCACTATGCACGAAAATATCGATGGCGCATTCTTCAGTCAAAAGGGCATAACAATGTATTGAAAATAGCCCCATTCAGTTGCGAAGGTTGTTTTGCTGCTATCTTCCAGCGCGATCATGATCTGATGGTACCCTGAGAAGCCATCTGTGAATGAGTAAGCTTCCTGACTGCCAACATTCTCCAATACTTCATCTATAAATGGTGTCTGAAATGGATCGTGAACACAGGCGTCATTAAGCTTCCTGAGGTCCACATATATTCTAATTTCGCTTTTCTGTTTTTTCTCCTGTACTACCATGGGACTCACCTAGTCGGATTCTTCCAACGGTTCAATAATTCCAGCTGCGAGAATTTTGTCTAATTCCTCGTTGACCTTTTCTTTATACTTTGGATTCAAGCGTTAAGGTTGTTGCTTAACAGGATTCACGTCCGGTTTTAGGGTGATCCTCATCATCCCTAAGTTGCCAATGATCCCCTTTAAGTCTGTGATTTTGGTTGGGAACAAATCTTGATATTCTCGGAGTAACTCGGCAACCTTATCTACCATAGCATCGTCCCAATAGTCTCCAAGTGTCACGTACTTTGGCTCCGCGTCTATACCAATGTTTACCTTCTTTGTTTTTAGCGACGCAGTGATGTCGGGATCCTCAATTGATGGTCCTCGAACTTCTTGACACCCTTAAGTTTTTGGAATATTAATATTCTGGGGGTCGTCATCATCCTCTTCTACTTGCACATTATAAAATTCTAAGGCACTACTCAATTGGGTTTCCCATGCTGGTTGAAGCACTTCTAGTGGTTCTTGTGGTATTTTGAAGATGGTGGCTTTTACGGCTTGTAGTGCATCGTCAACAGTATCCGACCATCGGCCTTCAAATGTGAATGTTAACAAAAATCCTTCACACAAGACATCCCATTCACCCGTACCATGTCAGAGTTCTACCTCAGTATACCAGTTCATGGATATGACATCCAGGGTATGGTAGAATAAATGTACCCATTTAGGCTGTGGTTCTTCTCCATAGGCCTCGGTCCATTTCACGAGGTGCGTGCGCGGGTCATCTCGTCCATCTTATTTATCTTCTATCTGTAGTTGTGGTTTCCCAAATCATAGGCGCATCATCCTTCTACATCTGTGCCAGTTTTCAAAATTTCCTTGATGTTTTCCCCACCAGCACGCAGGTGTTGCACGCAGCGCCATCCTCAGCGTATCAAACCACTGTTGCTCTGGTACTGCGCTTTCAAGCTTGCTCAAGAATTCATCCACCACTATCAATCCATCATATGTTGGTAGATCTCAAGCTTGGGTTGTTACGCAACGCAGTGATCTAATCATCATGTTGCAATTCAGTATTGTTACTTCGTTCAACCGATTGTGCTGGCATTCATTTTCTTCGTTCGAATCCGAGGTGCAGGAGCTTGTGCGCTCCCATGAGAACCTTCCATCTGCAGTTAGATTCACCTAATCCTCATCTCGCGCAGTTATCTTGTAGATACAATCTAGCTCATCGTCGCTTCCATCATCGTGCACGGGATCAGCGTAGCACGCTCCTTCGGTTGGATCTAGCAGAACTACTACACGTAGGGACTTCTTCTCGAATATCATCTTTCGCTTCTTCAGGTTAATGATTGCATTCATATCAGTGGCCTAATCTACTCCTATCAACGTGGGATAAGGGTTGTTTTCATCGACAATCTTTATTATTTCAAAGTCCTTTTCTGTGCTAGTGCCTTCGATATCGACCGTTACCCCTTGCAACCTCCCCATGGGAAAAATCTTATGTTGGTTTGCCATTCGTAATTAAATAGGGGACCACTGCAACGCGGATCTGCCCATGCGTTCCCATGTTTTATCTGGTAACACATTTGTCGATCTGCCCCGTCAATCTCATTTCCCTCCCGGTGCACAATGTATGTTTCCCAGATTTCCGGACTACGCGCGGTTCCTCTGATCCCACGCACCTGGTGATCAACTCCTATAGTCCCTTAACTTGCTTATTGTCGCGCAAGAGTCTCATGCATGTCTCCAAAAGGTAGTAAGCATAGAAGAATCGATCCCTGGCTTTGGTTGATCCTTATTACTTGAAGTAGAGGCCTCCGCGATGCTCTTCTTAGCTTCCATGAATGTCTCCTTTGCGCATTCTAGGTCAAACTCAGGGTCCTTTGTAGGAGCCTTGCGAACCCATGTATCTTCCTTAGGCTGCTTCCCCTTATCCTCCCCTGTGGTCGCATCGCTTTTGAGCATCATGTTCACATTTGGGTCTTCTTCACGCGGTTCAGACCTCATCATTTGGATATTCTAAGTCGAAGGAGGCTAGAGTACCCCTTTCTCACGCATTTGTGCGATCAACGTAGGACAATCTACTGATTTATGATCGAACTGGGCATAGTATGAGTTGAATATTCTCGTCAGGTTGGTACAATCGCGGGCGTAGGGCCTTGGTCCTCCACAATTGTAACAAATTAACTATCCATGACCCCTTCCTGGCCCCATTCCTCCTCGTCCTCGACCTTACCCCTGAAATCCAGCGCGTGCCATCCCCGTAACTGGGTCAAGGCCTCGCATTTCTGTCTACATTCTATAGACTGGGGTTTGATCCATCATTAGCTTGTAGCTGTGACAAGTACGCTTGTCGTGGCCTATCGACCTACAGAAATTGCAAAACATTTGTTGTGGAGTCTGTGTATACTTCTGCAACAAATGACAATTATCCGTCATGTGTTTCCCTCCTATTTGACAGATCACGCACCATAACGTGGTTGTCGCACTCGGCCCTGCCTGTGCCTCCGGTCTCAATGGCATTAGCCCCCCTCCTGCCAAGTAGTTCGTGAATACTGGTCAATGGTCCTTGTCGTGGCCCTGACCTTTGCATTTTTTGCACCACATTTCCTCGCGCGCCTCTGGTCGCGGTGCCCTACCCTGCTTCAAGCTGTGCGTTTCTAGGCAGATATTTTGTAGTTGCACATGGACCTATTAAACTCCCAACCAAAAGTCTTATATCGGGGTCTCTTGCAACCTCATCGCCATTTCCAATGCTTCAGCCTGGGTTGAAATCTTCTGTTGTGATAGCGTTGTCCTCAGGTGTGGTGTCAGAGAGGCTACAAACCATGCGTGGTGATGTGCATCTATGAGCGTCATATTAGCCTCGCGGATCGTACTCTTCAGTCGCTGATCCAGATCGCAGGGGGTCTCGCCTTGAAGCATCGCGATCTCCTTAAACCCAATGATGGATCATGTCTCTGATTTCGGCCGGCTAAATTCTCTGTTTAGCACATTCTGGATCTCTGCTATTCCTGCATTTGAGTAATCATTAGAGTGCTTGATATACCATGTCAATACGTGATCCTACAGTGCGCTCACCAATGTAGCCTTTTTAATGTTGTCGTCCATGACCCCTTGTGCTTCCCACATTGTTCTTACCACGAACCAGAACTGGTCTGGATCCTCATTTCCTACTCCTCTAAATACGGGTAGATTGATCGAGCTTGCCATGCTGAACTGCGGGGTTGGTGGAGGTGGATTGGGTGGAGACAGAGGTGAAGGAGGTGAAGTGGGTAGTGGCATGGGTGGGGGTCGTAACTGTGGAATGAGCTATCTTATCAAGCCGACTGTGCTTCTTGGAGAGACCCGAGTGAGCTCCCCCTCGCTCTCTCGCGAAGGTGAAATTAAGGGACTGTTTCCTAATTCCTTGCTACCTTTGCAGATATTTTTGCTCCGCGTCGTTCCAAACATTAATGTATTTGCATAACCCGCTTTTCACATAACAACATCTTAATCTAGGTATTTAGAGATTTAATGTACTTACCTCACGATCCCTTGAGAAAACGTCGTTCTGCTTCACTGTAGCTTATGGTCATGTCTACTGCAACCTCAGTGATAAATCCCCCTATTATCCGACCAATGTTCCATAGGTCGTGCAATCTTATCTTTTGATGCCTCTAGTCTGTGCACTAATTCCGGAGTCCACACTATCGGATGGTCAAGTTTACACCTTCCCTGGCTATCGGCTAGCCTCACGATCCACTTATACAGTTCAGAAGGAAAGGATGTGAAGAAGATCTTGTGGATTTCTGTAGACACGTAACGATCCAGCCACCTTTTCTCGGATACCTGCGCGGAGTTCTGTTTTCCTGTGTCACGAACTCCTGAATCATTTTGTCCAATCACTCTTCAATTTCCCTCTTTGTTGGGTTCCAGTGGCATGACATCAGACATCCCTTACGCAGATCTCGGTCTTGGCAACATAACCATTTGTTGGCTTGTTGAGGCTTGACCCAGGTTCAGAAATGATTTAGCCAAACAAATCCCGAAACTACTGGCCCTTTCGGCAACAGTTCACAGTGCGCAAACTAAGGTCTCTCCTGAGGTGTATGCGAGGGTGTTGGAACCAGGTTTCCGCACCCTAGGGATGTCTTGATGAAATCTAGAAAGTTCGTGAGCCGAACTTGCGCGCTTACACCGCTCCGCGCAACCATCTGCCCCTCTCAGCTTGTGCAACTGCTTCCACGCAGCTCTGTAAAGAGCGCGAAGAGGCGTTGTTCTAGATCCTTTACCCTTACTGTGCTATGATTATAGATCTTAACTTAGTTGTGTGGTTCCAATGTTCTCATTAATCATTCAACATTCATAACAAGTGCGTTCAATCATAAACTGTAAAGAGATGCATAAATATAACAGAAGCATAGACACACAATATTTCAGAATCACCTTATCTTTTATTAATTCTCTATCCAAGTACAATCCCAACTCTGTCGTGTGCACTGGTCCGCGCACATAGCAGCAGACTATACGAGGCCTCTGTGCACTCAGCTGCAAAGCCTCTTCCTACTACTACAACCCAAGACTCGGACTTACGGCTTCAGAGCTAATTCATCCTCCAAAAGAACCTATTATTTCTCAAAACTAAGACTAACTTTACACTTAAAGCCTCGCTCTATTTATACAATCCCATGGTCCACGGACCAAGGGTAGACTGACACACTTTACATTAAATTACATTATCTTAGGGCGGACAACCCTAGACTCTTGTGCTCCGCGTTTGCATTTCGCGGGGTCTTTACATTACACTTAACCAAAATTCGAGATTCAAGCCCCAAAAACCCGCTATGGGGGGATTCGCTGCCCAACAAAGGGAAACCTATATTTGTAATTTGATGAGTTTTGAATATCATTGATATAGGGGTGTCACCTATATATTAAATTATCAAGGTAAAAAAGCTTCTCCACTTTGGGAAGAAGAAGAAGAAACTCCTGAAAAGGGGAAAGAGGTCTGGTTTGAATAGGGTGAGAACGAGATGGGGGATAAGGAGAAGCAATAATTTAACAAATTGATTAGCATTTTAAATGAGCTAGCTAAGGGCTAGAATGTTATGGTGGAGATTATGGGGAAACTAGCCAACAATGGAGGTTGTACCGAGGTATCAGGGGGAGAGAAATCGAGGAAGGGTCCTATCAATGGTGAAGGATCTAATAGTGGAGAGGACAACCATACATGCACAACCATGGAAATCCACTCACACATATATAGTAGGTCATCTAGTCCCACTATGTCATAATCTCTAAATGAGATAATAAATGGCCGTGAGGAATAGGATGATCGAGACATACCTTTTGGGGAATATTTGGAGAGTATAGAAGGTTGGGACAAGAATATCAATCTACCATGAAGTTCACAGATTTTTGAAACCTTAAGATGAAAAATAAGCCTAAATGTGTTACGAAGGCTACGAGGTAGAACAATTACCTTCAAAAAACCTTGAGGAAAGTTTCTATCCCATATTTTGATGGGTCATCAAAATGTTTAGCTAGATAAAGGGTTCAAAAGCTAGACACATACTTTTAGCTTCATTAGATGGTAGAGGCCAATGACATTACTACATTACACCTAGATGGAGTGGACCATGAGTGGTGGTACCATGGGTTAGTGACCTTGATTCTTGCCTGCATAACCTCATATTCTAAGACTAAATATCCAGAGATTCATTTCATTCAATCCCCTATGCCCTTTGGGTTCCTTCAAAATAAATTTTCAAACCAAGCTTAAGCAAAAATTTAAGACAATCTACACATCGTTTTTCACTTTGTAGGAGCTTGATCTTGCCTCTGATGTATCTCTGTACTTTCCAATCATCGAGTTCTGAATTTGTGACCTGCAGTAGCCCTCTGTGTCCTCTTTCCAATGCCACAAGTCTGACGCAAATTGGATTCTCCAAGGAAGAGTTATGCGAAATCTCCCACAGTGACTTGATTATAGAATAGTTCAGTACATCGAACTAGTACGACATGCCATGAGTCATTGTTTCAACCTTTGGATCTAAAAAATGTATACAAGAAACTACAGTCTGTCCTCTTTCTGTACGTTCTTACGAAATTTCAATCCGATCCGCAGAGAGAAAGTTATGATGATTTCCCCAGGTCATCTGTTTGGAATGTAATTCAGGAGTCTACAAAAATACCAACTTCCTCAGATCATATCTCCGCAAATCGTGCGAAAAGCTCTGAAATTAGGACCCGAGGTTCAGTGTGATTTCTTCTCAAATGGTTTTTTTTTGCAACTTCTAAAATGTCGCAGCAAAAAAGTTATAGTGAAAATTCCACGATGACCTGTTTGGAGCAGTGAAACCCTAGAATCTAAAGCTCTGATACCAAATGTTATGAAACCAGCTCAAGAAAAGAAAGAATAGATAGATCAACGCCTTAGAATTTATTCTCTTCGAGGGGTCAACCTCCTTTACATTACATAAATGAACAATTCTTGGATGATACAAATGAAAAAACCTCCTTTCTATATATAGGACTCTAAGGAGTCACAATATAATCCAACCGACCTAACAATAATAATATAAAGCTACAAAAATAACAATAGAGGGATTCTATGGGGCACAGTAATAACCAATGGGGATAATAGGGGCACAACAATATTAATAAGGGGTGCAACTATAATAGTAATGGGGTAATTACCAGTATTATAGGGACCCAACAGACAGTGACAAGGAGGATTAGGAGTCGGGGTAGGGAGAAACATATGAATAAGGACATCTTGTAGTAGGTGAGGAGTCATCTTACGTTGACACTGAAGGACCTATTATTGCATCGATGTCTGAACTTCATAGGTACCATGTATTCAAAGTCACTAGGGTCATGCTGGGACAAAAGATGATAGTGTTGATTGATGGGGGGACATCCCACAACGTTATAGATGTAGTGACAGTGGATCATAGGGAGATTCTGTTGGAGGAGTTTGATGGATTCATTGTGGTGATAGCTAGTGGTCATCAGATGGAGTGCACCATATGGATCCCCAAACTAAAAATAACCATGTGGAACTACACATTGACATATGACTTTCTTGTGGTGCACATATCATATATGACTGTGGTACTTGTTGTTTAGTAGCTTTACTCCAAAGGAAATACATAATTGACCAAAGGAGGATGGAGATAAAATTTACATATCATGATGGTAGAAAGGTGTTTTTGCAGGCCATGAATCAATATCCACCCATGGTAGTATCATGTCAGAGTATGGAGGCAATGTTGCGGCATGGGGACATAGAATATGCAGTAGAGTGATAGAGACATCTATAACCACCTTAACATTATCCAGGTGAAATTTAGGTATTACTCCACAAGCATCAATTTTTTTTTACTGGAATTCCTCTAGGTAGACCTCTAGATATGGGATTTGAGCATCTGATAGAGTTGTAAGAGGGGGTTTAGGCTTTTATAACTAAGCCTTATTGTTGTAGTATTTTCCTCTCAAAGATTTACGAAAAGAAAACACTTAAGACTGTGGATGACAAATGATCTCAACAATATAAATGGGTGCAAAATATTGTAGATCTGTAGAAACTGATAGAAACAAAACTTGCCAAAGTCTTAATCTATGCCACAATCATAGTTAAACAACCAAAAGAAACAATAATAACTCCAATCATCCAATGGAAACCAGATATACAAAGAATATATTTTATTATAATGCCTATGAAGGGAACAAATAAATGTTACCAGTCACCCTCTATGGGATGGGTTCTTTGCTATGCTCAAATGTCTCCAGCTTGTGTAGAGTCTCTCTCTTCTTTAATGTGTAAACCTAGCAAATAAAATGTTTGAGCTCAATGGGAACTGAAGAACAAAAGTGGTGTGCGGAAATGAAAATAATTAGAGTTTACAACAGTGAGTGCAACAATACCCAGATGCGGGTGACTAAATGGAAATTAATGAAGATAAGACAGGAGAACGGTAGGCAGCCGAGCCACATGACCACCCACGTCCTCCTCAATGCCAATTTATGGCACAACACTGTCAACATGCAGGCACCATTAATTTGGTGCTCAGGTCGAGACTGCTGCGGCATGCTTAAGGTCATGGCAAACAATGGCCAGAATTCTCTCTACCCCTCCCCGCTTAGATGCTCTTGTCCCCCTCAAGCTGAGGAGCCAAACTTCTGCACAGTCACAGGGCGACGCTGCTGGCTTCTCGGTTGTATGGATTTGGGCAATGGCTTCCATTTCACCCATACCACTCAATGCATTTTAAATTCCACCCAAAACTCCTTTGCATCTAGGCTCAACAGAATCAGTAATCCCAGAGTGAACTATACCTCACCAGCTACTTATTCTGATTATAACTCTATCATCCAAACCCAAAACTTTAATCGCCAACTTGCTGGCCACGCCATGACATGGATTCGCCATAGGATGCGTAGCAAACGTGGTAGCAGTCGAGGTCGTAGCACTCGCCCAGCCTCGCCGCCCACCCCTGAACTGAAGACCCCTTCCTCCACCCCTTCTTCTGATCAGTGTAGAGGACATCTCACTGGCCTTTACCCGAATACCCGTAGTGGTAGAGGTCGGTCACAGGATTATGGGGCCAGAAGAGCGAATGTAGCCATCCAAATCACTGGCCGTCCTGATCGCCCTCACCCTCTTTACCACACTGCCCAGTTTCATTTTGAAAGCACGTTGCATCGACCCGCCATTATTGCCACCATCACAGTGACATTCAGCGAAGAATTGAGTCAGTAGGAGGAGCAAGCTACACAGACTCAAGGACCTGAACCAGAGAAGGGAAGGCCAGCAAATAGGAGAAGGCCAAGGAGACACGAGACATAGTATTTGGAGAAAACACGGACAGAAAGACAGCTTCGCTCAGGCACAAAGGTGGCCATGGCAGCACCCTGCATGGTGAGGAAATGGCTGGCGGCCTGCATGCAGTAGTTGGCTACTCGGGCGGCACGCAAGTGGTCGGTGGCAGCTGGGGTGGCACGTCTGTAGTGGTGGCGGAGGGGGATGACTACGGCGACCACTTCGAGGAAGAGCCAGTGGACTGGGATGACTATGGCTGTCGAATTATGGAGGAGCCAAACTTCTGCACAGTCACAGGGCGACGCTGCTAGCTTCTCGGTTGTATGGATTTGGGCAATGGCTTCCATTTCACCCAAACCACTCAATGCATTTTGAATTCCACCCAAAACTCCTTTGCATCTAGGCTCAACAAAATCAGTAATCCCAGAGTGAACTATACCTCACCAGCTACTTATTCTGATTATACCTCTATCATCCCAACCCAAAACTTTAATCGCCAACTTGCTGGCCACGCCATGACATGGATTCGCCATAGGATGCGTAGCAAACGCGGTAGCAGTCGAGGTCGTAGCACTCGCCCAGCCTCGCCGCCCACCCCTGAACTGAAGACCCCTTCCTCCACCCCTTCTTCTGATCATTGTAGAGGACATCTCACTGGCCTTTACCCGAATACCCGTAGTGGTAGAGGTCGGTCACAGGATTATGGGGCCAGAAGAGCGAATGTAGCCATCCAAATGACTGGCCGTCCTGATCGCCCTCACCCTCTTTACCACACTGCCCAGTTTCATTTTGAAAGCACGTTGCATCGAACCGCCATTATTGCCACCATCACAGTGACATTCAGCGAAGAATTGAGTCAGTAGGAGGAGCAAGCTACACAGACTCAAGGACCTGAACCAGAGAAGGGAAGGCCAGCAAATAGGAGAAGGCCAAGGAGACGCGAGACATAGTATTTGGAGAAAACACGGACAGAAAGACAGCTTCGCTCAGGCACAAAGGCGGCCATGGCAGCACCCTACATGGCGAGGAAATGGCTGGCGGCCTGCATGCAGTAGTTGGCTACTCGGGCGGCACGCAAGTGGTCGGTGGCAGCTGGGGTGGCACGTCTGTAGTGGTGGCGGAGGGGGATGACTACGGCGATCGCTTCGAGGAAGAGTCAGTGGACTGGGATGACTATGGCTGTCGAATTATGGAGGAGCATCCACCAGACGCCTAGTGGGCTCCACTTGACAGATGTGCAATCCAAGTTCTGACTCTTTGTTTTCCTAATGTTTTTTCAATCCACGTGTTTCATTTTGGCTGGATCTTACTCCTTTGTGGGCTTTACTTGTGTTTTGTCTATGATTTGGGACCCCTATGTGGGCTTTGATTATGGATAGATTCAGACTCATTTCCCCTCGGTGGGCAGTCATGTTTTTGGTTTTTTGGTTCCATACTGATATAACTATGTTCAGCACCGCAGAGGCTGGAGCCTCGTTGTAATTTTGCCATTTTTATTAATAGATTAGCATTACTTGGAAAGAAAATAGTGAGTGTAACAATGAAAATAATCAAAAGTGAATAATGAATGGAAAACCCTTCTATTTATAACAAAATATTGAGTTTTCCTCAAATAATGAGCAACATTAAAATATTTTATTTATTTTTTTGATAATAATGGCTAGATTTTATTTAAGATTCAACAAAACAGCTACTGAGAGCTTTAATAGTGCTACTCTGTGTTTCCTTGTTACATATTTTGCTTTCGTTTTGATAGGAGGCGAGGAGAGTACATTTAGCTTCTGATAAGTACGCTAATGGGATTACACTGTGTTTGCAGATAATGGCTTGAATATGCGCTTGATCTGGTTTCGGAGTGGCGTCTTGATTTTCCACTGTATTTTCTTGCCGTGTCTTAGCTCTGCTTCTTAACTTGCATAGAGGAGACCCATCGCACCAGACTTTCATTGTCGAGTCTTCCAATAGCTCATTGCTTGTTTTCTTTTGTTTTTTCTGGTGGATTCTTACTTTGTGCTCAAGTTTGCCAAGTGAGGTGTCAACATTGCCGACATTGCTTGCCATTTCATCATAGATTGCAGCAAAGGCCTTTCTGCTATCTAAACTAGCCTTGATGTAGCCCTCGTGAACCCCCCAACACCTACCCAACTGATTGTAGAATGTCGTAGCAATGAATTCCAACAGAGAGCAGAGAGTGAAAATGATGGGGTTGCGTTTTGATTTTTTCCTTGTAGATGAGTCTAAGTCTCCTAATAGCTGCCAGCTCATTTTGGTCCGGTCCCGAAGCTCCAGGTATTGGAGAGTAATCTGAAACAGACGATTTCTTAGAGGAATAGAGGCCCAGTCTTCTCCAAAATTATGGAATGCTGCAGTTCGATTCAATATCATTTACTAACAGTGATCTCCTGCTCCGGAGAGAGCCTAGATTGGCTTCCAAGTCCGCCTGTGAGTTTAACTTCCTTAGAATATGAAAGAAGGAGATTTTGTGAAACTTGGGAAATACTAGCTTGATTTTTTCTAAGTGTGGAGGATAATTGTACTTGAGAAGGGTTCTTTTGAGAGTTCATAGCCTAGATAATTAGTTTAGAGTCTCCAAAGACTGAGATGGATAGGAAATTCCTCTTGATAGCCAGATTTAGACCCTGCCATAGAGCAAGAGCCTCTGCTCTGTTGTTTGTTTCATGGCCGAGACCCCATGCAAAACGTAGCTTAGTTGAGCCTCCGGGGCTCAAGATAACTCCACCGCCACCCGCCACTCCTGGGTTACCTTTAGAGGCCCCATCAAAGAAAAAGCAGTGATCATCTAGAGCTGATCTCCATTTAATGAATTCCTGTTCTTCCAGACGAATTTCCTAATGAGAAAAGGTTTTTGCAAGAGTAACGAGTCTATCTTGATGGTTTGGAACTAGCTCTTTTAGCCATTGATTTGCCTCATTGTCCAGAATCATACCATTTCTTACGGCGGGTTTGGCTTCTAAGGCCTCACCCAACAGAGCTTTGATTTTAGTGATAATTCTGACAGGATTACAACTCTCCTCTGTGGAAATTCTGTTGTTGCTCTCAATGTTGCACGAAGCGCCCCCCCTGGCATATCCAAGCCCCGAAGCGCGCCCCGTACGGAAGTGCCTAGGAAGTGTGGCCCGAAGCGGCGCTTTCAAATTCAGAGGCGTCGCTTCCTGGAATTTTGGAAGCATGGTACGAAAGCGCCACTTCTAGGCCTCCGAAGCGCGCTTCGTACGACGCTTCGGGCCTCAAAAGCGTGGCGCTTCGGAGGAAGCGTACGTTTCCGATACGCTTCGGAAAGGATTCCATTTTAGTTTATGTTAACTTAACATAAAGGGGGTGGGTTAAGGTGAGGTTAGAGTGAGATTAAGGTGAGGAATGAAAAGAATAAAGCCCCCATTCATTCCTCATTTTCTCACTTTGAGTTTATGAGAGTTGGAGAAGAGAAGAGAGGAGAGGAGAAGAAAAGAGACGAAAGGAGAGGAGAAGAGAGGAGTGCTTGGAGGACTGAAGGAGGAGGAGCTAGGAGAAGGAGGAGGAGCTTGGAGCAAGAGCTTGGAGGACTTCATCTACAAGAGCTAAAGAGGTAAGTTCAAACCCCAAACTCCCTTATTTTTTTGACAATTTTTTTGTATTTTTCTCCTCCCTCTCCTACTCTTTCCCATTGTTTCTACTTGCTCCTTTACTTACAGGTTGTCCACCACCTATATCCATATTCCAAGATGGTGTTCTTTTGCCTTCTATGTATCATTCCACTCTTGGTTTTAATGATGGCAAGGGGGAATAGAAATAGAAGGGATGAAACACAAGAGGATAGTGGTGCCAATATGAGTGACCCAATGTATGATGAGGAGGAAGGGGATGAACCTGAAGAGGACATTGAAACACATGATGGGAAAGCTACATCAACACCCTTGTGGAACTATGTGACCAAACTTGATGGGGGAAAGGGTGGTGGATCTTACAAATTTGTGTGCCCTCATGGTTGTCATGAAGGAAAACCATATTGTGGTTCATATACCCGTTTGAGGAAGCATCTTTGTGGGGTGCTGGGCAGTGATGAAAAAAAGGGTCCTGTGGGGGTACAAATTTGCCCAAACATTTCAGCTGAAGAAAGAATAAAATACATCCAAATAGAGATGGCTGCACAACGAAAAAACAAGAAAAAAAGAACTCATTCTGAATCAAGTGCAACCTCTAAATTTGGTAGTTGCTCATCTCCTCATGGTACTTTTACAAGCTCTAGAGGTAGAATAACAATAGGGGATTTCCTTAATGTTGCTGGGAGGGATGATGTGGATGGAAAGATAGTCCCCTTTCTTTGTGCTTGTGGTGTACCATTCAATGTGCTTCGCTCTCCCTATTGGCATGAAATGGTAAAGGCCATCAATGAAGCCCCAAAAGGATACAAGGCCCCCAACTATGAGAAAGCTAGAACAATGTTAATAAAAAGAGAGAAAGCTAAGGTTCAAAGAGCTTTGAGACGTTTTACAAATGAGTGGGTAGATTCTGGGGTATCCATTGTATCAGGTGGGTGGACAAATATTAGAAACCAACATTTGATAAATGTTCTTGGTGTTTCTTCTAGTGGTGTAGTGTTTATTACATGTCATGACTCCTCCTCCATCACTGCATATGCACAAAACATTGCGGATCTCCTATCGAAATCAATCAAAGATGTTGGTCCGAATAATGTGGTTCAAGTGATCACAGATAATGCAGTAAATTGTAAGGCAGCAGGAAAAATTATTGAGCGTACTCATCCATACATCTTTTGGTCTGGGTGCCTAGTTCACACATTGAACCTTTTGATGCATGATATTGTGAAGCACAAAGAATGTGGGTGGATTACTGAGCTTTACAGGAGAGGGAAGCAGCTCATTAAATTCATCATAGGGCATACAAGGGTAAACTACTTCTATGGCACTTACTCCAAGTTGCGGTTGCTTGAAATTGCAAAGACAAGATTTGACCTTTAGGCGGCTAGTGAAGGTGAGACAAGCTTTAACTAATCTGGTGTGTGCTGAAACATGGGATGAAAGTAACACTAACATAGATGGTGTTAATGCAGTCAAGGACACTGTTCTTGACAATTACTTTTGGTCATAGGTTAAATATGTTTTGCAATTCACCAAACCAATTTATTACATGATCAAGTTTGCAGATTCAGATCGACCAGTAATTGAGGAGGTGTATGAGCAAATGGATAGCATGTTGGGGCAAATTAAAGACATTTTTGAGCCTAGAGATACCACCTTGTACAATTATATTCGTGTAGAGGTGCAAAACCAATGGGAAATGCTAAATGTTCCATTGCATGCATTAGCATATGTTTTGACACCTAAATACTATCATCCATCATGGCTTTCAACACCAGCACCTGGGGGGGGAAGCAGGAGAAAACCACACCAAGATCAAGAGGTTCACAGAAAATATATGGCTGCATTGAGTAAATTAATCCTTGATGAGGAGGAGGTTGCATTGGTACAGAGACAGGTAAGCAACTATACGCTTAACACTGGTCCATTTGGGAGCATGCATGCAATTAAAGATCGAGAGACTTTTTCTTCTCTCGATTGGTGGAACATGCATGGAGGGGGTACTCCACTTCTACAGGCTTTGGCATTGCGGGTGCTATCACAGGTGGTAAACACTTCTTCTGCAGAGAGGTGTTGGAGCTCTTATTCTTTCATCCACAGTATTAAAAGGAACAGGTTGAGTTTAGACCGGGCAGAGAGCTTGGTTTATGTTCATTACAACTTGCGATTGTTGTCCCATTACTGTGAAGATGCAAAGTCTAATAAAGGGTTGTTGATTTGGGACAAGAATCCGGAGGAGCCCAATTTGGAGGATGGAGTGTTGCGATTAGAGTAATTAGAGGATGCTCTTATCCAGGTATGTCCATTGTGGTATGAATTTTCAAATTTTTCCTTATAAAGCATTTCTCTAATTCATGTTTTTAATTTTTTTGTTAACTAGTGTTTTTTTTTTGCATGAATTTTTTGAGCGATTCCAAGATGATGACGATCGTGTTGATATGCCACCCCCACCCCCATCTGGTCCCTTGGTTCCTAGGTTCCATGGTTCAACACCAACAGCAGGGGGTTCTTCTTCATCAGTTTCAGTGCCACTTCCACAACTTCCACCAGCACCATCTTCTTCATTGCCACCACGTGGAGGCCTCCGCCCGCCGACACGTTCTGTTCGTGGTGGAAGGAGGATAGATTAGTAGATATATTCACAATCTACTACTTTTTGTCATAGATTACTCATTAGAGTTGTAGGCTTGTGAATTTGAATTTTGAACCTTTTTTGTCTTGGTGGTGACCAAGTGACATATTTTGTAAACATTATTATTTGAATTTTGGACATGACAAATGTTGACAGTTGCTCACTTGCTAGATAAATCATAATATGTTTTATGTTTTATGTCTTATAATATTCTTAAATGTTTTATGTTTTATAATATGCTTACAAATTTGATGTATGTTTGTAATAGCTAGAATATAGATGATTGTTGTACATACTCGTAACTACAATGGAATCGTGGATGCCATATCTATCTTGATTTATGAAAAAATATGCATTTTTTCATGTCTTCTACAAATAATTTGCTATTTGGGATGTTTCTTTTGAGTATGAATGCAAAAAAATATAAATATAAATATATAAATATATATATATATATAGCAGACGCTTCCGTGGATGCTTCGCTTCCTAGATTTTTGGAAAATGACTCTTCCGCTTCCAAAAAACGCTTCTGCTTCGCTCCCGCTTCGTGCAACATTGGTTCCTCTCTAGTGACAATTTCCAGCGTGTGAATTTGGGAATCCACATCCAACTAGTCTTGAGAAGGCTTTTTTTGGAGAGACAGAATAGGGATAACTTGGCCCAGTTTCTTAGCACGTCTGGAATATTTTAGGGAAGCTCTATTTTGTCAGGTCCTAACATCAAGACACCCCTCCAAACTTCTTGAGCAAAGGGGCACAATAACAATAGATGATTAGCCGTTCTTCATCTGAAACATAAAGAGGGCACCTAGAGGGTCATTCCATTCCACGCCTTCTCAGGTTATCTCTAGTGGGGATACTTTTATGCGCAAATGTCCAACAAAAGAAGTCAATTTTGGGAAGAGAAGGAAAAGACCAAATAAATTTCCATTGAGTTGGCTCCGGGGGAATGTTTGGGACAACCATCATACTTTGGTAACCTTCAACTACTGAGTATGAACCTGAAAGTGAGCCCCACCCTCTTTTGTCCTTAGAAGAGGCCTTTAAAGGATATTTTACTTGGAGCAAATCCAACAATAAAGTGGCTTCACCATCTAGCCATTGAGGGACCTCCCCCAAATTCCAACCATCCCAAAGACTTCCTGCATCATTAGTCCAATTGGAGATGTTCCAAAGGGGTTTTAGATTGCTGGCTTGAAGCCAAACTCTGATATTTACAAGTTCTTCCATCTGATTCAGGGGCTGATCTTCAAGGATCGAATCTTCCCAAATTCTTATTTTTTTCCCATTACCTGGGATCCAGTATAGCTTGTGACTGAAATGCTCCATAGCTATGAGACAGAGTTTGAATACCGGTGATCCTTTGGTTATTCTTGGAGGTTGGTCCAAACACCTCAAGCGTTGCCCATGAAAATATTTTTTCCACAGAACTCTCTTGCTCCAACTAGGATTCCCAGAAACAATGTTCCAAAGGAGCTTGGAGCCCAGAGAAAGATTTTGGGCTGCCAGATCATGCATTTGGAGAACTCCTTCCAATAATGGTTTCTTAAGAGTGTCCCAGTTTACTAAATGGAGCCTTCTTTCATTATTCCACCCCCCCCCCACAGAAATCTTATCAAAAGACCATCCACTTTATTAATAAAGGTTTTAGGGGCAAGTAGAATGGAATTCTGATATAAAGGTAGATTTATCAGAATAGATTTCATTAGGATTACCTTCCCAGCATTATTCAACCATGAGGCTCCCCAAGCTTGTATTCTGAGTTTTAGCTTGTCTAGCAGGGGCATCCAGTGAGCTACTTTAGGATTTGATTTGAAGATTGGGATCCCAAGATACTTAAATGACTCCCACGTCAGGATTCCTTCCATTTCTAACACCCTTGCTATGTCTATCAATTCCTTGATCGAGAAATTCCAGCCATAGATCATGCTTTTTAGATAGTTTATCTTGCTGGCTGAAACCTCCCTATAAATGTCAAGCTCCTTCTTGAAGGACCTTGCAAAACTTATGCTAGCTCCTCCAAGCAATAATGTATCATCAAACTAGGCATGATTTATGTCTCTAACATTGTGAGCCACCTTAAGGCCTGGTAGTGTTTGGATTTGTTGCAGTAGTCTAGCTGGAAGCTGAACATCGAAGCTTGAATGGCGTAAAGAAGCGGGGACAATGGGCAACCTTGTCTTAGCCCACTCGAGGCTTGGAAGAATTTCATTGATCGACCATTAACCAATGGCGCTATCCAAGGGGAGGCTTTCACCCTTTATGAGAGCTTTTGAGAAGCCGAATTTCTCCATCACAGAAAACAGGAATTCATGTCTCACCCTATCAAAGGAATTTGCCAAATCTATCTTAATCACCATACCTTTCTCTTTCCGATGGTAGCTTGAGTGAATTGCTTCTTGCACCAGCACAATATTGTCAAGAAACTTTCTCTCTTTGATGAATTGTCCTTGGTTTTCAGGGATTATGACCAGCAAAATTTTCTTAAGACAGTTGGCTCTTATTTTGGTAACCAGCTTATAACTTGTATTACACAGAGAGATGGGTCGGAATTTGCTGAAGTCATTGGCACCTTTATTCTTTCGGAATCAAGGCAAGGAAGGCCGAGTTGGTATTGCCTCCAATCTTGGTACATGTCTGAGAATTCCCAACCATTCTCAGAAGATCTATTTTAATTGTAGGCCAGCAAGTCAGGTAGAACCTTGATGTGAACCAACCAAGGCCAGGAGCTTTATCTGGTTCCATGCAATCCAAAGCTTTTTAAAGCTTATTCATACTAATCGGAGCAGTTAGCATAATATTATCAAAATCTTGAACACAATGAGAATTACATCAATCACGTAGGCTTGAGAATCGATAGGAGGGTCTTCGGGGCCGAGTAAAGATCTTTGAAGAAGGAGTGGGCTGCTTTCTTTATGCCTTCAAAATCTATAACCACAATGTTTTGATAGTGAATTCCATATACTCTTTTGAAGTGCTTGTGTGCTTCAGCTTGCTTATGGAAGTAGCTTGTATTTTTGTCTTCGGAATGTAACCAAATATTTCTAGACTTCTGTCTCCAGAACTCGTTTTCATCCCGACTTGCTCTATGGAAATCTTTTTGTAGCTCTACTTCTTTTTGAAGAAGGATTTGAGTTACATCGGATTTCTCCATTGTTAATTGATGGACTACTAAGCTGTCATGCGTCTCCTTTCTTTTGGCGGTGGGCATTTTCAACCTTTTAGCCCACTCCTTGAGCTCTCTTTTAAGTCCCCTCAATTTTTCTTCCCACACAAAGAAAGGGGATCCTTGAACTTACTGGTTCCAGGCCTCGGAGACCACCTCCTGGAAACCTTCTTGATGTATCCACAGAGCACTGAATCTAAAGGGAATGGGGCGAAGATTTCCATCCAGGGAGAGCTCAAGCAGAATGAGTTTATGATCAGAGGTGTAGTTCGGCAAGATTTTAGAGGTGGCCATTAGACCGCATGTCAAGAAGGAGGTTTGGACAAGAAATCTGCCCAAACGAGCAGCAATGTGGCCGGGGCCTATCCTTTTGTTGGACCAGGTGAGTTTCCCAGATGTGGGCTTGATATCCTCGAGATCCAAACCTAACATGAGGTATTCAACCCATTCTCTATCTGGGTCCCTAACCGGAGAGCCCCCCTTTTTCTCTTCTGCAGCTAGCGTAACATTCAGATCACCTTCAATAATAATATTTTCTGGATTGTGCAAGAAAAGATAGGACTAGAGCGAGTCCTAACAAATTTTTTTCTCAGCTGGTCAGATCGGAGAATATAGATTGAACATACTTACTTGATGGCTAGATTCTTTGTGGAGGAGCTTAGTGAATAGCCAGTGGGGGAAACATTCTTCATAAATCAGATCATATTTGGAGCTGTCTCAGAAGGAGGCAATCCCTCTAGAGGCGCCTCTAGCACTGACAGATCTCCCTTGGCCTTTGTGCCAGATGCTTTGCTTGCTTGGAGGAGTAGAAGGTCCTCCAGCTTTGTCTCCTGGATGAGAAGGATTTCAGGCAAATACATCGTCACAATGTCTTTTAGAGCTTCTTCTTTCAACCTGTTGCCTAACCCTCTGCAATTCCAAGAGAGGTATTTCATTATTTACTAGCTTGGGAGATTGTGGCTCCTTTTGGAGCCTCACCATGGTTGTGCCTGGATCTGGTATTCATCATTCCCTTAAGAGTTTTTTGAGAGCCTTGGAGTACATCCAGATAAGTTTTTTCCTCTCTCTGTTTCTTATTAGACTTTCGACCCTTCGCTGAATTGATAGGAGTGACTTGCGAGTTGTATGATTCGGAGTCTCCATCTTTTGATTCTCCCCTACAATCGGAGCCAAGACTGATATGCTCCTTGTTTTCTTCTTTTTCCCCTTGATCATCCTCTGATGGAGGAAGATTTGTTTTTGCCTCGGCTTCTTTCACTTTCTTCGACAGGTCTTGTGGTTCCTCTTGGATCTCAGTGGCATCCTCCTTTTCCCTAGAGGAAGAACCTTCTTTTGGAACTTCTTTGGCCTTTGATTAGGCTGGGGCTTCACCAATGGCCCTAAATTTTTCTTCTTAGTTGGTTTTTGGATTGCCTTGCCCTTTTTGATCCCTTTCTGTCCTTCTTCGTCCACTTTGTCCCCTATTGGAGCATTTAGGCAATTTCGTTGGAAGTGTCCATGTTCATGACAGGTTTTGCATTTGAAAGGCAATTGCTCGTAATCCAATTTTTGATAGTGATGCCATTCTTCGACTGTAAGTTTTACCGATTCGGGCAGTCCATCTTCCAGATCGACTTCCACATAGATTCTTGCATAGGTATATTGGCCCTTGTTATTTGCTTTGTCAATGAAACGACCTAGACCATTTCCAATCTTCTGCAAGGTGTGATAGCTCCAGCAATGGATTGGAAGATTGGGGAACCAGACCTAGATTGGGACCTCTTTAGGGACATCGACTGAAGGATCGAAGTCGGGGGTCCATTTATGAAGATACAGACCCTGATTTCCCATCAAATACGGACCGTTTTTGAATCTCAGATCTCAATCTTCTTTGGAGATGAACTCGAAAATGAAATACCCTCTTTCGAAAGCATAGCAGATCTCATTGTTTTTCAATTGAGGTCTCCTGTTGCACTGGATCCAGTCATCTGTTATTTTTGTAGAGGGTCGGCGTCCCATAAATTGTCCTACCAACCCTTTGTCAGCCAGGGCTAGTGCGATTTTTATCGGTTGTTCTTCTGGCAGGGCGATCTCAGGAATTTCCTCCATTTTTTTGATAAATTTCGGGACTTATGGGTTCAAATGTTTCTTCCCTTTCTGCGTTACCAACCTTCGTAATGATTCCTCTGATGAGATTGGTGTGGTGGGAGAAGGATCCCCACCCCCATGCGCACTCATGGCAGCGGCTGGTGGGCTCCAGAATTGTAGCAATAATGCTACAACTCCTGGGGCTCCCTATCTCTAATTTTATCAACCCGGTAGTTCGTACAAACTTGGAAGCGACGGTGCTGTATGCACAAGTACTAGCTCTTGTCGCAGCTGTCACTTGGTCAGCTGGCACAAGTCCGCTAGGGCTCAAGCCAACTTCTATATGCTCTCAGAAGAAGCTTTCTAAATGATGGACGAAGGCTATCTCAAGGAAAATTGATCTACTTTGCAACAATGAACTGAAAGCCAACCAAAGCATGGAAACCCTAGTAAACCCTAATCTGACTAGTTTAACCTCTATGATGCAATGGTGAAAGTGCAAATGTCTAAAAAGGATGCCATTACTTCTAGTGATGTGAAATGCATGAACTTAAACTACTTTGATTGAAAAGAACATGTTTTTGGATTTTTGCTTAATTGGTTGGAGTGATGATGATTTTGTTTCTTATTAGGGTTTGGTTGTGCAGAGGTGGTGCGAAAGGGAGGAAAGCTCGGGAAAGGTCAGGGGGGCTAGGAGAGGTCCCAGAGGGTCCCTAGCATTAGTCCACAAAGGTCTACAACATTCAGATGCTCGGCAACCAAGTTTGCAGGCTTCTACAGGATGTCTGCAGGGGATCCTACAGGAAACTAAGGAATTCTACAGGAAGTCTGCTAACTTCTACAGGATATGTTGTAAGTGGAAGTTTTGGGTGATGGTGAAGGGATGGAATGGTTTGGGTGGATAGGTGAGGTGGAGATGGAACTGGTGTTGGCTCAGGGGCAGAGGAATAAGATGGAGAGAGAGTGTATGGAGTTGATTGGGGGATAGAAGGATGGCAGCAACGAAAGGTCAAAAAGATGAAGCTACGTGGGCAATGAAAGAGTTGGAAGGTGAACGAGCTGAACAGAGGTCAAGTAGGTGGCTTGAGGAGAGGTTAAAAAGAAGAAAAAGGAAGTAGAAGGATATGGAGCAGTGTAAATAAAACAAATTACTTATGTCTTGCACCAAAAACGGGAATTCATTAACCTATGATACATGTGCCATTAAACCTATGAACAACAATGTAAAACCGAGAAAAGAAGCCGTGCATTGAATGAAAAATGTAGAAGTATGGTTCAATATCAAAAGTGCATGGATGGATCTTCAAGGGAAATGACTATGTTGCAACTTGCATGGAAGTAAAAGACTGCGTTTCTTTTTGGTGGTTGATATGGATTGCACCACAATCCCTAAACAAAGATGGCAGTGATCTCTAACAACCTTTTCTTGGAGCTCCTGTGTATTACAAACCTCCTATCGAATCTAAGCAGCTGAAAGCAAAGTAACCATAAGCTAATCCTACTCAATCACACGAAAACTAAATTAGCAGACTGTAAATTCGAATTGCATGTCAAAGTAAAGAAACAAAGTGCTGGAACGAAAGACAAATAACACTACAAAACAGAGGAGGTCTATTGCTCTCAGGTTGGGCCCTAACCTGAGAGCTATAGCTCCCTTAAAAACTCAGAATTAGACCCAAATCCGCTTGCCTTTATTCATAATCAAAAGTCTAATGTCATGCCAAGACTGGCTTACAAAATAACAAAAACCGAGCTGTAACTCGTGCTCAGAGATTACAATAGTAATTCCAAAAGTCAAAAAGTTTCTAACAAAGGCTACGACCTCCATATTTCTACAAAATGAGGATCAAGCTGGCTGCCTTCATTCGTGGAGCTTGGCTGTCCAACTGAAAGTCAAACTGCTGTAAAACTGTTGATCCTGTAGAACGTGTTGGCTGCCTTTGAGCTCGGTGGGGAGAGCTGTTAGAGCTCGGAGTTAAGGTGAAAAGCACGGGGGAAGTCATTTAAAGCTGTAGACAACCTCCCTATAAACATGCAATGCCACCTTTGCTGTCTCCTTGTCTCCTTTTGCGTGGTCTTTTGCTCTCTTTAATGCCAAGAACCTGAAATCATCATGTATTAGTCACATAGATATAATGCCTGCCCTTCTTCCTACAAACAACACGAATATACTAAGAAATGAATGCATAAGTGGTAAAATGTGAATGGTTGAACGAGGTAAGTAGGCCAATATGAGCCCAAATTGTACCAAAAATTGGGGCTCATCATCACCCCCCAGCTAAACTATTTGCTCATCCTTGAGCAACTTTGCTCTGGCTCCTCGTCTTTGGCCGAGAACTAGAGCCCGGAGCATGCTCTTCCTTTCCTGTTTTTGGTGGCCCTGCCTTTTCTGCCCCTGGTGGTGACGAGGGTGGCGCTTCTTCCCCCTTTTCCATTTCCTTGAGCCGGGCTTCGGAAGGCGATTGGCCTATTTTTCGTGTCCAGGAAGTTATTTTTGGGCTTCCCCTCTCGGGGGTGGCTGATGTTTTAGAGGGGGTTCTTGCACTGGGTGAAGTAGGGACATCCCCTAAAATGGTTTGGCTACTGGGTGGAGGCTGCGGCTTGCCCGTGTTTATCCTCTTACTTCTCCTGGCTTCATATGGTAGAGGGGTCTCCCTCTCTCTCTTCTCCTTCGGCTTTGGAGGTGTACTGAGGGCGGTTAGCGCAGCTGCTGCCTCCTTTTCGAGAATACCAGCCTTCTCTTTCTTGTGTTTTGCTTTCTCAGAGCTCCTTGTAGAGGGCCCCTTCTTTTCAGATTTCGGGCTTCCTGTAGAAGACCCTGCTTTGCCCACTTCCAGGTCTTCTGTAGAAGTTCCTTTCTTTACCAATTTTGGGCTTCCTGTAGAAGACCCGGTTTTAGCCACTCTCGGGCTTCCTATAGAAGCCCCTGCTTTGGTAATTTTCGGGCTTCCTGTAGAAGACCCTTTCTCTGTCTTCGGGCTTCCTGTAGAAGCCTGTTTCTCAATGATTTTCGGGCTTCCTGTAGAAGCCCCTTTTTCCAATTTCGGGCTTCCTGTAGAAGCCCCTTTTTGCAATTTCGGGCTTCCTGTAGAAGCCCTTGTCTCTGTTTTCGGGCTTCCTGTAGAAGCCTGTTTCTGCTTTCCTGTAGACACGGGTGTCACCACCTTTTCTTGCTTAGCCGCATGGGTTTTGCTTTTTGCTTTGGTTGCAGGTGCTTATGAGGTACTTGGGCTGACGTGGACTACCTTAGCTTTGTCCATTCTGCTCTTCAACCTCTTTTCTCTTGCTGACAAGATGGGTGTGCCACCTTTTTCTTTGTCATCCCTTTCCTCATGCTTCTTCTTTTGCTCTTTCTTCTGCACTGTGGTCGGGGTCTTCTGGCCTTTTTCTCTCTTTCCCTCGGCCACTGCTTCTTGTTCCTCACTGCTGGAGGACCCCGTTTCTTTAATCAACATTTTAATGTCTCCATCTCTTGTCAAATTCCGGAATGATTCCCATGAGAGGGGAACCTTATATGAATGCAGCGCATCCTCCACAAGAAGCTTGATCAGCCCATGGTGGGCTATCTGATCCGGTATGCCCTCTTTTAGCTTTGTGGCACACTCCATTAGAGACTGCAATAGGAAATAAGGGATGCTCAGTTTTTGTTCTACAGGAAGATCAATCTGGTGCCTCAATTCAGTGAGAAACCGAAAGTGATATGCATACACGATGCTAAAACGGCCTTCACAAGTGATATATTTCATGATTTGCAAACTGACTTCATTCCATGGTGGCAGCAAGTTGGTTCTTCGCACCCCATTTTTTTCCTCTGAGAATTCCTCCTCAGGTGGAAAGAATTCCTTCTTGACTTGCTGGCTCAACTTTCTTTCTTCCTTATCCCATGGCAAACCCATCGGAAGTTCAGTGATCCGACTGATATATTGCGGGGTGAGCTTGAGGCTTAGACCTCTGAAGTTCACTGTGGCCAGTGTCTTGGATTTCGGCCTCAGAGCCTGCAAGAATTCTTCGGCCACTTCATCATCGTAACCCTGCAGCTTATCACAAAAAGATATCCATTGTGCTCGTGTGAAGAGCTCTACCACCCCCTGGTTTTCCCTTAATTTGGCTGAATCAGTGGGTTCTCGTCTTATAAAACCACCTGGCATGATAAAACAAGTTTCTTAACCAGAGGTGGTTATTGTGGAAGAGGTTTTGGTTTACTGAGACAGAGCGTAGGATATCATGCACATAACCCACAAACTTATCCCTGAGGAACTTTAACACAATTTAATTACTCGACATCCTGTAGAATGACAGTATAGGCACAACAGACAACAATTTCACCGTTTTTTCTATGACCGGACTGTGGACGACAATCTTGCCACCTTTAATAACCAGTTGCATGAAGAGTTCAGGGTTACCTCTTTAATTGGCCACCTTTTTACGTGAGGCACCCGCTTTCCTGTAGAAAACTGCGTTCCTGTAGGATGACAGCGTTCCTGTAGAATGCAGCGTTCCTGTAGAATGACAGCGATCCTGTAGAATGCAGCGCGCGGATTTCGGGAGAGATTGCAGTCGGTCTGCGCCTTGAGCGTGCTTCTCAATCGCTCTGATAGCCAAAAGCTCGGCGTATCACACTGCAGAAGGATCAGGATAGCCGCTCGAGTTCAAACCGGTGGGTGATAAATGCATGAATGCGATCGAGCCGATTAGATTTCAAATTCGGCGGAATCCGTGGCGCGGGGGGTGAGCTGTCCCCGCCGGACCATTGGGTGACGTCACCCCATCATTCAACTGTGCGTTCACTTGCTGCCGCATCAATTCCCGCGGATCTGCCGCCACCTCTCCTGTTGAACTCGTTTCCTCGACGGGATCGTTCTCATGTGCATGCTGCCCATTCTCTTTGTCACGGCCGCCACCCACACATCCAACTAGACCATTAACTGGCCGACGTGGCCGGCCAAATGGCCACACAGTCGCTCAACCAATTCACCTTTACACTTAGCAATCAATCAAAGTAACATTCATGCAGTCTGATGGAAGGAAGGGTCGAGACACTTACCTGCGTGGTTGTACACGTTGTTTCGGCTCTTTGGACGCTGATGAGTCGATTTACCTGCTGCTGGCGAACTTACACAGGCCCGGAGGTCTATGTTCATGAGCTGCCGTCGATGGATGGAATGCTTCAGTTGCATGCGCCCACGTTTCCCTTCAGATGGCCTGCGCGGTGAATGGTATCCACTCTAGCAGGTTTAATTGTTACAGGACTCCCGCGAGATGTCTTGGAATAGTTCTTCCTCCTTGGGTGCATGCTGCACGACTATGGATGGCCTCACGATCATGCTCTCGGAGCCTCGGGCTGACTGTGATGAATATGGTGTGAGATCTCTAGTGATTTTTCCATTTACAGGTTGCTTTTTTTCTCGAGACTCATCGATCTGCTTTGCTGGTGCAGGTACTTGGTTGCATGTCGACAAGGACGGTGGAGCAAGATAACAGCAATGTGCATGGTTGACAACCGTGGCATGCATGCGTCCAAACCGATCCTTAGCCGTTAGATCGCCTCATGAAATGAATTCTGGCCCATTCTGAGCTTCTACAGGAAGCTTCCTGTAGAAATACAGCGTTTCCTGTAGAAAGGATGCGTTCCTGTAGAGAGTCTGCACCTTCCTGTAGAAGATCTGCATCTTCCTGTAGAAACTCTGCATTTTCCTGTAGAAAATCTGCGTCTTCCTGTAGAAGACTTAAGCTGGAATAAAACTGCACATACCTTGGAGAAAATGAGGATTCTTGGAGGAGGTGCTGGTAAGGTGTCCTTGCTGCATGGTGAGGACCCTTGGCTTTGAGTTGAGAGGCTTCCTCTCCTCCATAGAACACCTGCATGCAATTTTACATAATGAATCTGCTGACTTTGTTTTTCTTTTGTTTTTTTTTCTCTTTTTTTAAAAGATAACAGGGGCGCCTCATTGAGGTTTTCACCCTTGCCATCTGCCTTGAGCGCCTCAAAGAGGTTTTCACTCAAGGATCTTTTTCCAATCTCCTTTTTTTTTTTATTGAAAAGACAATAGGGGCGCCTCAATGAGGTTTTCACCCCTATTACCTGCCTTGGGCGCCTCAGAAAGGTTTTCACCCAAGGATCTTTATTATTATTATTATTATTATTATTTTTTTTTATTGTTTTTAGATTCTTCAGGGTATGCCCAAAGCAGAGGCAGAACCCTTCTCTATGACCAACACTGCCTTCTCCATAGTTTTGATGAACTCTTGTCTTGAGGGAGGCTTCCTGTAGATCTTCAATCGATGCCCATTGACAAGCATGGGGATGGCTTCCTCATCAATGGTCCTAATAAGCACAGATCCATTGTCATGACATTTTTCCACTGAATATGGCCCTAGCCATCTGGTTCTCAGCTTCCCTTTGAAATCTTTGTATCTGAAGTCATACAACAAAGCCCAATCTCCCGGCTGAAATTGCTTGTCATGGAGATGTTGGTCATGCCACACCTTTCTCTGAAGTTGAACCACTTCTGAGTGAAGGAGGGCCTGCATTCGGTGCTCATCCAGGCCATTCAGCTGCAATAGCCTTTCTTGTTGTGCATGGCTGAGATCTAGGTCCAGTTGAGCTGCCATCCTCAAAGTGTTGTATTCAAACTCAATGGACAACAAAGCTTTCTTCCCATAGACCAGCTCATAAGGTGTGAAGCCGGTGGTGGTCTTCCAAGTGGTGTTGTAAGCCCATGTGGCTTCAACCAGGCGATCTGCCCAGTCCTTTCTGCTGCTGCTCACCACCTTAGTCAAGATCCCTTCTAATGCTCTATTGGTGACTTCCACCTGCCCATTTGCTTGAGGGTGATAGGGGGTGGAAGTCCTATGCTTGATCTTGTGATGAGCTAGTAGATCTTCAACCAGGTTGGATGTGAACTGGCTCCCTTGATCGGTGACCAGCTCTCTTGGATAGCCAAACTTATAGAAGATGTTTTCTCTTAGGAACTCGGCCACCTTTTCTTCTGTTGCTGCTTTGATTGCTTTAGTCTCTGCCCACTTTGTCAAATAGTCAGTACACACAATGATGTAAGACCTTTGCCTCGAAGGAAGGTTGATTGGGCCCACAAAGTCCATGCCCCACTTCTCAAATGGCTCAAGAGTCACTTGAGGTTGGAGAGGCATCTCATCCCTTTGGGTCGGTTTCCCCATCCTTTGGCATTGGTCACACTGACTGACATATCTTCTGACATCTTGATGAAGTGTGGGCCAATAGTAGCCTGCCTGCAGGATTTTGAAGGCAGTTCTCTTTGCTGCAAAATGTCCTCCACAAGGCCCATCATGACAAGTGAGGAGGATATCAAAGACTTCCTCCTCCCTTACACAACGCCTTAAGATCTGATCGGGGCCAAGCTTGAACAGATTGCCCCCGATCCAAGTAAATGAGGCACTTTTTCTGATGATTCTGCTCTTCTCTCTGGAAGATAGGTGCGGAGGGAACTGTGCTGAAACAAGGTAGTTTGCTATATCAGAAAACCATGGAGAGAGTACTGAAATAGCAAACAGATGTTCATCGGGCATCTGGTCATCCACTGTTCCATCCTCATCTGCAGACAAATCCAATCTAGATAAAAATTCAGCAACAACATTTTCTCTACCTGGTTTGTCAACAGTGGTCAAATCAAACTGCTGCAATAAAAGTAACCATCTAATAATACGAGCATTCACATCTGGTTTATTCATTAAATATCTAATTGCAGCATGGTCTGTATGTACAAAGGTCTGGTAACCAGTAATATAATGTCGGAACTTTTTCAGTGCATGGACCACAGCCAAGAATTCTTTCTCGGTTACAGTGTAATTCAGCTCAGCTTTGGACAAGTTTTTGCTAACAAAGTAAATGGCATATGGAAGTTTTTGCTCAACCTGTCCTAAAGCTGCACCTATGGCTTTGTTCGAGGCATCAGTGTGGATGTGGAAAGGTAGGGCCCAGTTTGGACCTCTCAGGATTGGGGCTGACACCAACTTGTCCTTCAATTCATTTAAAGCCCTCTGACAATCGTCAGTCCAGTTAAACTCCACATCTTTTGGCAACAGGCCAAACAATGGCGAGGCTAGCTTGCTGAAATCTTTAATGAATCTCCGGTAATATCCTGCTAATCCCAAGAAACTCCGGACATCCCTTACCTTTTGAGGAGGTGGAACCTTCTTGATGAGAGCAATTTTGTTAGGATCCACTTGTAACCCTTGGCAAGAAATGGTATGGCCTAGCACGGTCCCTTCAGTCATTAGGAATTCACATTTTTCAGGACTAAGGGACAAGTTCATCTCGATGCATTTGGTTAGGACTTTTCCCAGATTGGACAATGCTTCCTGGAAGTTGGCCCCATAAGGAGTAAAGTCATCCATATAGATTTCCACTGCATCATGGACCAGCTCCGAGAAGATGCTCAAGACAGCTCTCTGGAAGGTAGCAGGAGCATTGCATAGCCCAAAGGGAAGAACTCGGTAGGCAAAGGTACCCCAAGGACAAGTGAAGGTGGTCTTATCTTGGTCTCCCGGGCTGATTTGGATTTGGTTGTACCCGCTAAACCCATCCAGGAAAGAGAAGAACTTCTTTCCTGCCAGTCCATCCAACACTTGATCTATGAAAGGTAGAGGGAAATGGTCTTTCTTGGTAGCTTTGTTCAGTTTTCGGTAGTCCACACAGATTCTCCATTTCCCATTTTTCTTGGGAACCAACACCAGAGGGGACACTCATTCACTATCTGAGATGGGGTAGATGAATCCTGCATCCAACAGTTTTTGCAATTCTTCCTTGACAATGTCCTTAAGAGCTGGATTCATTCTCCTCTGGCGTTGCCTAACCGGTTTACAATCCTCTTTGATGTATATATGATGGGTACAGACCGAAGGATGGACTCCTTTCATTTCCTTATAGCTCCAAGCAAAAGCATCTAGGTGGTTGGCCAACAGACTACACAGCTCCTTTTCCTGGGAAGGAGATAGGGAGGAGCTGATCTTCAATGCTTTCTCAGGGCCGAACTCCACATTCTTGATTCTGGAAGTAACAGGGTTGGTTGTACAAAGATCCACTAAGGTGCTAGCTTGGGCATCCTCCACCAATTTCTCTAAGGGTAGTGCACTGGAAGGTGGATTCTGGATCAGGGTCTCGATCAAGTCATCCTCGGTTGGGGGGTCTCTTCTAGTGGTATCTAAGGTGCACAGAGGTGCTGAGTACACCTCGTCTTCCTCTCCTTCTTCCAACCAGAGTGGTAAGTCATGCTCTAAGGAGGGTTGGGCAGGAGGGTATAGGACTAGCTGCTTGGACATGGGACCGTTTTTGATGGTCATGTTTCCTGCACGACAACTTATGTAAGCATCTGCAGTAGCTAACCAAGGCCTTCCCAAAATGAGAGGATATCCAGTAAGCTTTGCCTTTGGTTGCAGAACCAGGAAGTCTGCAGGGTATTCCCAAGAGTCGATAGAGACCAAGACATCCTCCACAATCCCTTCGGGAGTCACGGTGGAGCGATCTGCTAATTGCAGTACTGTCGAGGTCTTCCTCAAGGAACCCTGAAGATTGAGTTTGAGCATGCTATCCCTGGTCATCACATTAATGGCAGCCCCCAGATCAATCAAGGTGTGAGGTATGATGGTGCCATTGATGTGGACATCTACTACAGGACTTCCAGGATCTAGGTACTTTGGGCAGATGACTTGTCCTAGCATCAGGTCAGACAGTTGTCCTATGACATTAATGGTTGAAGCATCTTTCTTCCGCTTGCCTGGGTGTTTGAAGCACTTTTCCTTAACCAGTTTGTTGTATATTGGCACATCCTTGATGGCTTGGAGAAGTGGTATTTTTACACACAACTGCTTGAGCTCACCCAGAAGCTCATCCTCCTCTGGGTTGGGTTGTGTGGTGGCTGTTAGTCTCTCAGGAAAGGGTGGAATAGCCTTTGGTTCACTTTCCTGTTTATCTTCTTCATCCTCTGGGGGAGGAGGTTGGCGATCTGGTAGAGTCTTTCCAGATCGAAGATTGATCTCCTGGATCTCCACAGCATAGGTAGTGCATGAGGTTTCCCCAGTGTATACCTGCTGGGCCTGTCTATTGTTGGGGTTCGGGTTCGGTTGAGCAGGCATTTGAGGTTGCCTTGGAGGAGCAGGAGGTAATGGCTGAGGTTGAACTGGTGGTGGAGGCAAGATGGCAGGAGGAGTGTTGTATTGGGGCCTCCACCCCAACTGAGGTGCATTCCATTGAGGCTGTGGCTGGGCATGTGAATGATATGAATGAGAAGTAGGTTGAGTGGGGTACTAAGGTGGATAAGACCATGGAGGAGGCATGGACCATGAAGGATGAGCAGGGGGACCCCAGGAAGGCATAGGAGTCGATTGGTTGGGGCTGTAATAAGCTTGAGGTGCCCTTTGCATCCCCTGCTGATAAGGTCTAGATCCTTGTGGCCTCCTTTGGTTGAGGTAATAGAGAGGTTCAGTGGGAGCTTCTGTCCCTTGGTACATGGCTTTAAACCCAGGTAAGGTTGGAAACTGATTTGTGGGATGGTCCTCCTCACAAACGAAACATACTTCCACCGAATGCAATGGGCATTCGTTCTTAGGGTGTCTCCTTGTGCACCTAGGGCAGAAGACAGCCAAGGCTCTCTCAGCTTCTTTCTTCTGCTGGATTCTGAATGTGTCCAGCTGCATGGCAATGGTCTGTCTCACCTCACTCTTGAGATCTTCTAACTGATTTGCAAGCTCATGTTTGGAGAAAGGGACACTAGTTGAGAGGAGGTTTCCCCTACCTCGTTTCCTAGCTGCCCTGGAGTGGTTTCTAAACACAATCTTGATGTCCTCATAAGGAAGTTGGTAAATGTACCCCCCAGCTAACATGTGAAGGGTATCTAAGAGGTCTTCAGGGACTCCTCGGAGCAGGACCAACTTGAGGGATTCAGGGTCAAGTGTGCACCTGGCCCGCTTATAGCTTAGTTGGAACCTCCCCTCATAATCCTCTAAGGACTCATCATTTCCCATGGTCATCCGAAAGATTTCTCCCTTGGTTTCCTTAGACCTACAATAATCCCTGTACTTGGTATTGAAAGCTTGCTGCATCTGAGCCCAAGTGGTGATACTATTCCCAGGTAATCCCATGAACCAGCGCAATGCTGCATCTTTAAGAGTTGAAGGGAAGAGTTTCAGCTTTTGCTCATCTTCAGTATAGTCATAGGTTCTACAAAGGACAGCAAACTGAAACAGGAAGGTATCAGGATCTTCAGTAGTCAGTCCATGGAAGTGAGGTAAGGCGGAGGGGCTAATGTTCTTCATTTTCATTTCTCCATTGGTCTCTCGGATGGGGAAGGCACCTTCTATTCTCTCATCTTCTCTTCTATTGTCAGCCATAGCTTCAGATGGAGTGGTCTCTAACTCTTCTTCTACTATAGGATATTTGTATATCTCTGGATGTTCACCTATAGGTTCTTCTGGGTCACTGTCACCAAAGAAGAGAGAAGGGTGACTCAGTGATGTGGTGGGGGTGTTGGGTAGGAATTTGCCTGATTTATCTCGGTTCCTACGAGGCATGAAAGGGAAAAGACTTTCTTTTTGATTGTTTTTGCTTTTTCTTTTGTACCTGCAAAACTGAAACAGATTGATCTACAGCTAACTATAAAGATGCAGAATTAAACTGAAAGCAGGAAAGAACTAATCTACTCTGCTCAAATGAAATTGCAGAAATGAAAGGCTAATCTATGAAAGCAGGAAATGCTAATCTATGAAAGCAAGAAATGTCTATGCTACTTTTGCAGAATGGAAATGAAATAAACTACTTAGCAGAAGGCAAGAGTAAGAAAATAGAAGAAAAGCAACAATTACTAATACTCTGACGCTTCCCCGGCAATGGCGCCAAAAAGATGGTGGGCTCCAGTATTGTAGCAATAATGCTACAACTCCTGGGGCTCCCTATCTCTAATTTTATCAACCTGGTAGTTCGTACAAACTTGGAAGCGACGGTGCTGTATGCACAAGTACTAGCTCTTGTCGCAGCTGTCACTTGGTCAGCTGGCACAAGTCCGCTAGGGCTCAAGCCAACTTCTATATGCTCTCAGAAGAAGCTTTCTAAATGATGGACGAAGGCTATCTCAAGGGAAATTGATCTACTTTGCAACAATGAACTGAAAGCCAACCAAAGCATGGAAACCCTAGTAAACCCTAATCTGACTAGTTTAACCTCTATGATGCAATGGTGAAAGTGCAAATGTCTAAAAAGGATGCCATTACTTCTAGTGATGTGAAATGCATGAACTTAAACTACTTTGATTGAAAAGAACATGTTTTTGGATTTTTGCTTAATTGGTTGGAGTGATGATGATTTTGTTTCTTATTAGGGTTTGGTTGTGCAGAGGTGGTGCGAAAGGGAGGAAAGCTCGGGAAAGGTCAGGGGGGCTAGGAGAGGTCCCAGAGGGTCCATAGCATTAGTCCACAGAGGTCTACAACATTCCGATGCTCGGCAACCAAGTTTGCAGGCTTCTACAAGACGTCTGCAGGGGATCCTACAGGAAACTAAGGAATTCTACAGGAAGTCTGCTAACTTCTACAGGATATGCTGTAAGTGGAAGTTTTGGGTGATGGTGAAGGGATGGAATGGTTTGGGTGGATAGGTGAGGTGGAGATGGAACTGGTGTTGGCTCAGGGGTAGAGGAATAAGATGGAGAGAGAGTGTATGGAGTTGATTGGGGGATAGAAGGATGGCAGCAACGAAAGGTCAAAAAGATGAAGCTACGTGGGCAATGAAAGAGTTGGAAGGTGAACGAGCTGAACAGAGGTCGAGTAGGTGGCTTGAGGAGAGGTTAAGAAGAAGAAAAATGAAGTAGAAGGATATGGAGCAGTGTAAATAAAACAAATTACTTATGTCTTGCACCAAAAACGGGAATTCATTAACCTATGATACCTGTGCCATTAAACCTATGAACAGCAATGTAAAACTGAGAAAAGAAGTCGTGCATTGAATGAAAAATGTAGAAGTATGGTTCAATATCAAAAGTGCATGGATGGATCTTCAAGGGAAATGACTATGTTGCAGCGTGCATGGAAGTAAAAGACTGCGTTTCTTTTTGGTGGTTGATATGGACTGCACCCCAATCCCTAAACAGAGATGGCAGTGATCTCTAACAACCTTTTCTTGGAGCTCCTGTGTATTACAAACCTCCTATCGAATCTAAGCAGCTGAAAGCAAAGTAACCATAAGCTAATCCTACTCAATCACACGAAAACTAAATTAGCAGACTGTAAATTCGAATTGCATGTCAAAGTAAAGAAACAAAGTGCTGGAACGAAAGGCAAATAACACTACAAAACAGAGGAGGTCTATTGCTCTCAGGTTGGGCCCTAACCTGAGAGCTATAGCTCCCTTAAAAACTCAGAATTAGACCCAAATCTGCTTGCCTTTATTCATAATCAAAAGTCTAATGTCATGCCAAGACTGGCTTACAAAATAACAAAAACCGAGCTGTAACTCGTGCTCAGAGATTACAATAGTAATTCCAAAAGTCAAAAAGCTTCTAACAAAGGCTACGGCCTCCATATTTATACAAAATGAGGATCAAGCTAGCTGCCTTCATTCGTGGAGCTTGGCTGTCCAACTGAAAGTCAAACTGCTGTAAAACTGCTGATCCTATAGAACGTGTTGGCTGCCTTTGAGCTCGGTGGGGAGAGCTGTTAGAGCTCGGAGTTAAGGTGAAAAGCACGAGGGAAGTCATTTAAAGTTGTAGACAACCTCCCTATAAACATGCAATGCCACCTTTGCTATCTCCTTGTCTCCTTTTGCGTGGTCTTTTGCTCTCTTTAATGCCAAGAACCTGAAATCATCATGTATTAGTCACATAGATATAATGCCTGCCCTTCTTCCTACAAACAACACGAATATACTAAGAAATGAATGCATAAGTGGTAAAATGTGAATGGTTGAACGAGGTAAGTAGGCCAATATGAGCCCAAATTGTACCAAAAATTGGGGCTCATCATCACCCCCCAGCTAAACTATTTGCTCATCCTTGAGCAACTTTGCTCTGGCTCCTCGTCTTTGGCTGAGAACTAGAGCCCGGAGCATGCTCTTGCTTTCCTGTTTTTGGTGGCCCTGCCTTTTCTGCCCCTGGTGGTGACGAGGGTGGCGCTTCTTCCCCCTTTTCCATTTCCTTGAGCCGGGCTTCGGAAGGCGATTGGCCTATTTTTCGTGTCCAGGAAGTTATTTTTGGGCTTCCCCTCTTGGAGGTGGCTGATGTTTTAGAGGGGGTTCTTGCACTGGGTTCTTGCACTGGATGACAAGTACAATGTTGTTGATGACATTATTTACTACAAATACTGGATTTACCTAGTACCAGAGTCTCAACTAAAGGAAAATATCATGCAGGAAACACACAACTCGCCTCTACCAGGGTGTTAGTGTTAGTATTTTCAAACTGTCATTAGTGATCAAAAATCCTCTTTTGATATCATATTAGGGTCCCATTCTGAAATTTTTAACATTCCACTAGGTCGTCATGCAAAAATTTGGTCAGTGAAGGTAGAATTAGGGTGTCCTTTACTCCTTTTAGAAATTTACCCCTTGTTGGCTCGTTTCAACCTTGTTGAGTATCCATTGTCCATAAAGTTAATGAAATCATGCTATCACATCAGTGATGTCATCTTGAAATTCATTCCTTCAAGGTCTCACTAGGTCTTTTAGGCTTTTTCAAGGTTTCCTTAGGTCATTAGGGTTTCCAAGGTTCCAATAAAACTCCTTTCCATTGCATAAGACCAGCAAGTAAAGGGTGATCAAATAACATCTCTTCACCATGTGAAGATGATTTGTAAAGAGAAATGCTTATTTCATCCCGTAATTTGATTTTAAGTATTGTTCCTAAGCTGTCAACTCAATCTATATATGCCAACTTCATTAAAGAAAAGTCAAATTCAAAGAGTTCTCAAAGAGCATCAAAAGATCAATTTGTCAAAGGAAATAGTCAAGTGAAAGGGTAATGTTTCAAAAAGTTAAGTGAATTCCAAAGGGAGTTGTCTTTTCCCAAGGGTGTCTAAATCATCATTTTCCACAAGCACTAAACATTAATTTTCTCTCCCACTAAGGTATGGTCGACTATGGAATCAGAGACATCTGAGTATAGGAGGCCAAAGGGAGGTCATTTCAGCAAGTATGAGGTCATTCCAACTCATAAATATGATGTCTCCATCATTTTTTAGGAATTCATTCCAAGGGACAAATCATTTGCCACACATAGTATCAGTTTTGCTTCAAACCATGTTTCCAACCAAACAAAGATGGGTTTTACAAAAGTGAGAGAGGTTTTTGGCCATAATAGTCAAAGGATGAAACATATCCTTCGTTTTTTACACAGGTGTTATGGTTTTGGAGAAATATCAAAAATACAGTTGCTAAAAGAGAGTTGCTGCACTTCTTGAGCGACCTTGGTAAAATCCATTTTTATCCTAGCCGGAGTGTCCAAATGAATTTCTTGATGAGTCAAATGATAACTAGACAGAATGATATTTCCAATGAGCTATCATGAGATCAATTTGGAGTTGAGGATGACCTCCAAAAGTTTCCTGTAAGATCACCCTTCATTTTTCCACCCACATTTTGCACGTTTTGACCAGTCTTGGGATAATTGATTTTTGAGGGGCTACAGTTGATCAGTTTCAGTGCTTGATACGTCCATTGTGTAGCGAGAAGAGAGATATTTCCAACGCTTTATCATGGGCATAATGTGGACTTCGTTAAGGCACTGCAAAGTTCATTTGAAGTCGGCGCTGCACACTTCCTTCTGGTGCTACGCACTTGCCCAGAAATCAGTAGCATGGTCAAATGGCGATGCACACTTTTTTGGGGCACTTTTTGGAGAAATGGAGACCACCACTAGATGCATAATGAAAAATAAATCTAAGAAAACCATGTTTCCAACCTTCGTTTTCAAAACTAGCAAGCGAAAAGGGCAAAAAACAAGCAAAAAATCATGTTTTGCCTCATTTTTAGCCTAGGCGCTGCACACTTGACTAGTCTTGGGTGAATGAAGTTTTGGAGGGTCAAATCTAGTCCATTTTGAAAAATAACGGCAGAATTGAAAACAAGACAGGACAAGCTTTCCAATGCGCTATTGTGGGCTCAATTTGGACATCGGGAAGGCTGTAAAAAGTAGCCTGCAAGATGGAAGGCGCCCATGACACTATGAGGGCGCACTTGAGAGAAATATGGCGCACTTGACAATTTGCCTGATTTCTCACTGTTTTTCTCTAGTTTTTATTTTCATCATTGGGAATCAACTTTTTACTGATGTAATTGATATGGTAAATGTAATTATGGTCTTTTACTATTACCTAGGGGCAAATACATTAGGTAAATAGACTTCATCAAGTCAAATGAATCAAGTTTAATGTAATTAGGGATGAGTCACTTTGACCACCCTACAATCTAGCTATTAGTTTAGAATTTGGTGGAACTGCTCCTCTTCTCATGGATTAGACCCCTGCGGTTGGGAGGATTTTGTTTTTATGTCTATATGTTCCCTTTCTTCACTCTTTTCAGAGGTTGGACTCAGTTGAATGTTGTACTAGTGATAAGAGACGCTATTGTATCAGATTTTGGTAAGTATTAATAGATGAGTTGCAGCTATTTATTTGGGATACATGTGGTATGGATGTTTAACATTGTTTCTTCTTTGTGATAATTTGTATGAATGTTTTTTATGCTCATAAACCATTTCATGTTTGTTATATGGTAATTTTCAAGTTGATAGGAAGAATACATGTTTGCTCATGCACTGTTTTGGCAAATTTATCATAAGTTGTCCATCTTTCTTCAGTTTAGGAAGAATACATATCATATTCTCTTCCTAACTCCTCATTAGTCTTAAACCATCTCATCAAGTCACCTTTTAAGTGTTAATCCTTCTACATACCTTGCCCCTTTGAATGTCTGCAATCATATCTTATTTTCCCTAACCTAGCCCCATTTACCTAATATCACCATCCAACAATAAACCCACCAAATAAAATCAAACAACCCTATGAACTTTATACCTATCCTAAAACCCTAATCCATCCAGCCCACTTGGTTTTGATTCTTTGTAGAGAGTCCTCTCCAACCTGTTAGGGCTAGCTAGCAAGTCAAAAGATTGATCTGTGGTTACCTCAGTTGGACTCTTCCTCAACCTTGGAGATCAGAGGAGTGATAACGCAGGGCACCCCAGGTACTTGAAGAGCTATAGTTATATCAGGAGAGGTTCACGTGGAAGGGATTCAAGATATATCTGTTGAGGTTTTTGAGATAATGGAAGGTCTGCTAGGAAAATGACGTAGAGCATACTCATATGGAAGGGTTGCCTTAATCGCTTCTCATGCTAAAACAAAAATAAGAGAGAATTTCTGTGGATTTCATCACTGGATTCCCCACAGGTATAAGGGAAGGAATGTATCTATGTTGTGGTGAATAATATCCCTAAGCTTGCACACTTTTTCACCATAACTTTCGAATATTCAGCAATGTAAGATGCAGAGTTGTTCTTCAGAGAGGTATTCTGATTGCATTGGTTGTTGTTACAGACATTTTTGGGCACTGCAACCCCAATCATATATGTCCATGAACCAAGGGCTCCTAAGTCCCTAAAAGTGTTGTTCCAACCCCTAAAAGAACAAGGTCAACTGATTACATCATCTCCTAGAAGTTCTCCATGAAAAACTACTTAGAATTGGTCAAAACTGGACCATCTCACCTGCTCCATGGTCAAAGTGCGTTGCATCCCACCTAAATGCAAATGGGAGGTGTGATGCATACTGAAAAGCCCTTCTATGGGGTGCGATGGGCGAGAGTGGAGAAATGGCAGAGTCAATTTGCGAGGTGGAGGATCATGGAATCTTCCAAAAACTTCTCCTGTGACACTTGCCTCTCTGCATTCGCCCGGGGATGAGTAAGAGATCATCAATCTCCAAGTGGAATCAAGAACTATCAGAGAGAGGACACTAATCAAATCTTAGAAGCTGACTCACCTCCCTGCAATCATCTATATATGGATCCCTCTTCCCAGAGATCCATGGGATGGAATTTTGTATCTTGTAAGGAAGTGTTGTTGGTTTCTTGGTGTAACATCACAATGTTGGGTGATCTAATCTTTTCATGAGGTGAAGAAGGGCTTTCCTGCTGAGAGGATGACGCTGGGTCAGAACAATTGGTTGTAATCCTCTTTTCTATTCTTGATATTAATAAAGTTATTCAAGTTTTCCTCCACATTCTTGTATGATTGATGATATATGCATTTGTGTGGTCAATATATATCTGTTCCTATATTGTTTATGATAGTAGATCTCTGTTCTTGGATAGTGTTATGCTGCTTTGATTCGACAGGTGCTCTTTGAAGCTGGGTAGACGAGGAAGCGAGTGGCAAAAGATCTATTAGAAGGGAGAGGAATCAAGCAAGGAACCAAGCACAAGACAGAGGTTGGCCTCCTTTGTTCCCCTCTTATCTACTTCTCATAAAGGAAAACGAAAGTAGTTTTAGTTTGTTTGTTTCTAAGATAGCTACTAGTCTTAGTGGGACTAGCAACTCTGCATAGACACTAGATTTCCCGATAACAGTTGTCAAAGACCATTGTGAGTGACAGGGACAATAGGTTCATAGGGGGATCTTGGCAGCAGTTGTTTAGGCGGTTGGGATGGAGCTGACGCCTAATACTAGTTACCACCCACAGATTGATGGACAAACCAAAATAGTCAGCGAATGGCTAGAGGGATATTCAAGGAACTATACATCTCGTCAGCAAAAAGTGTGGGTAAAGTGGTTATACCTAGGAGAGATATGCTATATCATGACTTACCACATGTCAATTGGAATGTCAGCATTTAAGGCCTTGAATGGATATGAAGCTTTAACATTCATGGATTGGGTAATTGGGGATAACAAAGCCCCTTTGGCTAAGGATTGGGTTTAAGAGAGCTGGGAAACACTCGGGTGTTCAAAGAAAATTTGTAGATGGCTAAGAGCCAATAAAAAACCAATGTAGACAAGCATCAGGTATAATGTAGCATTAAGGTTGGGGATTTGGTGTATCTTTATCTGTAACCTTACAGATAGTAATTGGCCAAAATTAAAATGACAGAGAAGTTGAAACCCAGATTCTGTGGAGCTTATAGGATTGTGAGGTATTTAGGGGAGGTGGCCTATGAGCTAGAGCTTCTAGAGGGGTTCTAACATTCACAATGTTTTCCATGTTTCTATCCTCAAAAAATCCCTAGGACAAGATGTAGTCACTTCTAATGAGCTTCCACCATTGGATGAGGAATGGGCTCTCACCCTAATTCCTTAGAAAATTGTAGAGGGAAGGGAATGAAAGCTAAGAAGAAAGATTATAAAGGACTGCCTAGTGAAATGGAAATATTTACATGTTGAATATGTGACATGGGACGGGGAACAGATGCTCCAACATCTATGACTAAGCTTGCACAAGGACAAGAAATGTTGGGTGGGGAAGACTGTAACATCCCCATCCGCTTAAAAGACATAAGGAAGAGGATCCGCTAGCCAAATAAGGTTCTCGTAGGCTAGTACGAGAAAATTAATCAAGAGAACACAATTTTCCGAGGAGAAAACATTACAAAAACGAAATTGGTGAAAGGTGGGACGTGTGTCCTAGGCAAGGAAAAGTCACCTTTAAATCACAAAGTGAGAAAAACCATTAAAGTGACTTTATTAAAATAAAACGGTAAAACTGAGGAAAAAGTGGCAAATGAGCTATAAAAAGGGAAAATGAGGAGTCTCTCCTCATTCTTGTATTTGCGCACTTCAGAATTATAATTTTGGAGAGCTCTTGAGGAAGAGTCTAGGGTTTTTGAAGCCCTTATTTTTGGTTGTTGGTTTTAGTGTTGAAAGTTTACACCCTAGATTGTGTTGGAGAGGATCAATAAAATTATGACATTGTGCTTCAAGGAGAAGATGATGTTTGTAGAAGGGCGTAAGTTAGTGGTGTTATCAATTTATTTCATAGACTCTATTTCACTCTTCTTATATATTTCTTATACAGGTTGTGTATATTTGAGATTGAGAGTCCAAATCTAAGCATTTGGTGGAGGTTGAAGTCCATTGCTCCATGTAAACCCATAAATCTCAACCACTAAATGAATGAGTTGACTATCATGGTGGGCCAAATATCACTTTTGTAGCTTGTCATGGAAACAAAGTACATTTATGGGTAGAGTTATGTCATAAATAAGGGATCACGTCACTAGCCAAGTTAAGGCAATTTTGTTGGTTGAATTGATTCGCTGGAATAAGGCTGAGAATGCTCTCGTGTTTCCTTCATGGTTATTTCCTTGAAGGAGGTTCGAGTTCCCATTTTTATTGTTGGGTGGGTACACCTGTGAAATTGGGATCATATTGATATCATATAGTGGTTGAGTTGTATTATAGCCATTATTTTTAAGAGGTTAAGTTCTTTGTTGTTGTTGGAATGAATATTGTGTAAATGTATGGAGACTAAATATTGGATAATGTTGGCACTGTTGACATAAGAAGTCATTGTCATCACTTGTTGAAGCATACCCAACTTTCTTGTTTTAGTTATGTATAGCGTTTCTCATATCAATCTATAAGTATGAAGGTTTATCTCTTTATTTTCTTATAACAATGGTGTTGGCATTATGATGCATGTGTTGTACTTGATGGCTACCCACTTGTAGCAGAACAACTCACTTGTATACGGTAACTAGATGAATCTACAGAAGAAATATCAGATGTGACAGTATGCATGACAATTGTGGTTACAGATGTGATGAAATGCAGGACAGTTTCAAGGAATCAGTTCAGAAGGAAACTCAGTCAGATAGCATGACAACAGCAAAGAATTACAGTTTAGTCTACAAAGAATGAAGAAAAAGAGGTATACGCAGGTTCACCTTGACAAAGTTACGTATACACGTAGGTTAACAGAAAAAAGGAACATATAACATACACACGCACTTTCACAAAAAGAAAAGCGCGTACACTTTTCAAAACTAAGTTTTTGGTCAGAGGTATTTGGTCCATGGTATTTTGATCCATGGTATTGGTCCAAGGTATCTGGTCCGAGGTATTGACTCTAGGTATTTGGTCCAAGGTATTAGTCCTAAGTGGTTTCGGTCCATGGTATTGAGGAAGGCCTAAAACTATAAAAGGAGGAGAAGATCATTAGGCTAAGGTGTGCAAGTATCAGATATCTGATGATGTGTGAGATCTAGTATACATGTTATTGGGTTATAGTGTTGTGCTTGATCTGAACCAAGGATGAACCCTAGCGGTTGATTGATGATAAGATCTAATGATGGATCGAGATCTTAAGGCTTGAAATGAATTATTTTTATATGGTTTGATCATAGTTATTCTAGATCTGTATACTGATGTATGTGTTGTTCTATAAATATTGTGATCTGGGTATAACCAAAGTCTAGAATAGTTGTAAAATTATGAATTAATATTTGGATATGTATACGCTGGTTGGCTTTGCGAAAAGCGCATATACACGCAGGTTCGACACATGAAAGTAGTGTGTACCTTATAAAATATGTTTTAGTTGTTTCAGTTTGCTGTTGCATTGTTCTGGGTTCTCGTTACTATATTATGGTGATAGTATTCTGAATGATCAGATTGATGGGTTGTCAAAGTGATTGATTGATTCGGTTGTAGTTGTTTCGTAAAGTGATTGGTTGATGCAGATGTATTCAATGATTGAATTACAGTAATGATGTTGTTGATCGATCCAATCTACAAATTTATGAAACGTGGTCCTTTAAGGAAGAAAGAAGGTCGTAGCCTTCTGTAGATTGTAGCCTATGTACTAGTAAACATATCAGCTAGTACAAGATTTAGGGGGTTGTTTCTCCCTTCCAGGAGAAGCTGGAGAATGACAAAAGGTTGTAACCTTATGCAGGTAGAAGCCTGCGTACTGGTATAAGTATGCACCAGTACAAAATTGTAAACAAATTTTCTTATTATTAAAAGAAAACAGAGACGAAATCAGCAGGTGGTTTTCACCCACATTGGGTTTCCACCTTATATCTTGGTGTTCATGTGTGTTTCTTATGTGTGATGCTTTATTCTGATTTTAATGCACTGTCTAATAAATCTTTAATACACTGGTTAAAGTTCAATGCATGATAAATTGGGTAAATCAAAAGTTCTCTACATATACACTCGTTACCTTAAGTACAGTCGCATATACATGCTAGTTCACTTATTTGAAGTAGCGTATACAAATTTGTTTGGAAAATTAAATTATTGATTTGATAATACCGATTCACCCCCCAGTGTTATTTCCAATAATTGGTATCAGAGCAGGTCCTTCAGAAGAAGCTTGATCGCTTGAAGGGAGATCCATCATCATGAGTAACCAAGAAAGCATGGGATCCATCAGACCGCCAATATTTGATGGGAGAAACTTTGTTTATTGGAAGATAAGAATCACGGCCTATCTACACTCACTTGGAACAGATGTCTAGGAAATCGTGGAAGGAGGATATATATTTCCATCAGCAGTTCCTACAGATACGGCAGGTAAAAAATAATATGAAACCAATGTCAGGGTTGTCAATACATTATTGGGAAGTCTGTCACAATCAGAGTTTGTCAAAGTTATGCAGCTCAAATCAGCCAAAGAAATATGGGACAAAATCGTTCTAAGCTACGAAGGAGACTCTTAGGTAAAACGTGCTAAACTACAAACTCTCAGAATTCAATATGAAATTCTTAAAATGCACAATGATGAAAGTATAGCTAGTTACCTCTTACGTATAGATGAGGTTGTTAATTGCATGAATAATCTGGGTGAAGAAATAAAGGAAGTTACCTTAGTTGAGAAATTTTTAAGATCCTTGTCTGCTAAATTTGAATCAAAAGTATCTGCCGTAGAAGAAAAACAGGATCTATAGACTATCACTATGACAAAGCTTCACAGAATCTTAACTACCTTTGAGAAGAGAAAAGGAGGCCCATCAGATATGAGAGAAGCAACATTTAAAGCTTCAGAAAAAGGAAAGGAAGAACTCAATGAATCAGGACATATTTAAGAAGAAGAAGATGAAGTAAAATTTGTCAAGAAGCTTCAACGGGGTTTTGGAAGATTTAGAGGTAAACTACCCTTCAAATGTTTCGCCTATGGTAGAGTCGGTCATTATGCTGCCAAATGTCCTCATAAAGATAAATATGATAAAGGGAAGTAATATGCAAAATGGAATAGAAAACAAAGTGTAAGTAAAAACAGTTACTATATTTATGAAGATAGCGATGGTTTATCAAATAGTTATGAAGATGAAAATAGTAATTACTAGACTTCTAATGGCTTATGAAGATGATAATTTTTGGGATGCTTTAGAAGAAGATGACCTTCATGAAGAAATCTCTAAACTCAAAATCTGTTTAGAAGAAAAGAATATGATTATAGATACCTTAACTTACCAACTTGCCGAAAGAGAAACACAATGAAAAACTAGAATGTGAAATTGTACCTCTAATAAAGGATTTTGAGAAAACAAAATCTCTCAATCTTAGATTTGCTAAATGTTCGGAAACCTTAAATGAAATTATCAAAGTGCAGCATTCTCCTCTGATACAGACAGGTCTTGGATATACTGAGAAAGCATCTCAATCTCAAAAGCCGCCAACCTCCACTAAATGTTATCTCGATGTAGCAAAGAATAGTGAACAATATGACAATCGTCAGCAAAGGCACAAAGCCGATTACCAAGTAAATCAAGCTCAATTTGCTTCAAGGATGAACAGAAGCCGCAACTAACCTCAGGTAAATCATACTCAATTTGCTTCAAGGATGAATCTTAATAGAAATTTCAATCACCAGGTCAATAGATTCGATAATTGCAGGAACTTCTTTAATGGTCAATGTTTCTCATGTCATAATTTTGGACACAAAGCTGCTTAATGTGTTTCTTACAAAACCATCATGACTAGAGAAGCACGAAATCAAAGGAATGTGACAGGGATCAAGAAAAGTTCCTATAATAACTTTTCTCTTCTTGAAAATGAAATAGAATGCTCAATCTGTAACAACTTTAGCCATGATGATATGAATGTAGGAGTAAATTTCGGCAAATATCTCAAAAGGAGCAAGCTCCATTAAATCCCAAAATATGGAGAAAGAAAGAACCGCAAACATAAAGATGTGGTATAGCCTTGTTATGCAGAAGGACAAAAAAATCAGTGGTACGTCGAAAGTGGATGCTCAAAACACATGACAAGTGACAAAGAAAAACTTCACTCATATAATGCTTTAGAAAAGGAAAAGAATGTCTCATTTGGAAATGACACTCTCGCTGTCATAAAAGGTAAAGGCTCTGTTTTATTGAAAGAAAATGTTAAAGTTGGGAATGTTATGTATGTAGATTGTCTAAAGCATAATCTATTGAGTGTCAGACAAATGTGTGATCAAGGAAATGAAGTGTTGTTTCGATCAAACAGATGTGTTGTTCGTGAGCTTGATACGGGAGAAACCATGATCAAAGGGACAAGAACTCCAAACAACTTATATATACTGAAGGGAGGACAACAACAGTGCTATCTAAGCAAAAATGATGAAAACTGGCTATGGCACAGAAGATTGGGACATCTAAGCTTTTATCAAATAAGAAAAGTATGCAGATTCCAGGCTGTTCATGATCTTCGAGATATCAACATTCCTGAAAATACAATATGCAAACCATGTCAGTTTGGTAACTTTACCAACACAGAAATGTAGATCTCAAAACCCGCTCTTTTACACAATAGAAAAATAATAAAACACAACCAAATCTTCAGCCAATCTTCCATTGCTCATCGCCATAGCTATGCCAGCTTCTCATAATCAATGAAACTCGAGAAAAAAGTTTCACCTTTCACGCCAACGAGATTTGAACTCTAAACCTCGGGGCACATGATTACTTTAGTCCGCCATTTATGAACTAGAGAAGCTAAGCTAGCTCAAATATTTGAGCTGGCCACAATGCAGATATACTCGAGTTTTGACAGCACAACAGCCCAAAGGTACCCACCACATTCTTTGTTGCCGGTGAAAGTGACCTCTCTGTTTCGGTAGTACCGCCAGCGATGGGAGACCTATGGTCAAATGCTCGGATCGAGTTCGATTTCAATGGAGAGATAAAGTTGTTTTTGGTTTTTAATATGTAATATTCTTTGGAGAAATAAGGTGTGAGCAGGTGTAATGTTTATTTATAAATATTGGGGATATTACATTCAGTAAATTTTTGGAGTAATAAGGTGATTTTATTTGTAATTATTTTTAATATATGGAGAGGTAAGTGTGACATTGTAACTCAAAATAATTTTACTTTCAGGGGGGGTAACATTTTTTTACCAAGTTTTGCAAGAGCATCATTGTAAAAGTCAAATTTTGGAAGTTACATTGTAAATTTTTGACAAATTGACTAGAGCCAAGTGCAAAGCTCAGTCATTTTTTCTCCTGTTTCAATGACTATACTAGGGTCAAGGCCAAGCCCCGATAGATCATTTTTTGCGTAGTGTGTTGCATGTTGTGTTTCCCATCTTGATATTTTTTTCTGAGCCTGATTCTTGGAGCGAAGCTTAAACACTACAATGTCAAACTTGATTAATTTGTTTTCTGATTCCGACAAATTTGAAGGTACAAAATCTTATAAAACATGGCAACACCTCATTGAAATCACTCTCATTTATAATGAATTGTGGCAGGGTATATGTGATGGTGATATTAAGCCAAATAAACCCACAGATGCAGCTGCACTAGCAAAATCGGAAGTTAAGAATGCGTAGGCATTAGCTCTCATTAAACCTTTTTTCAATGATGAAATGTATGTCCATATAGAAAACACTACAGATACATGGTCTGCTTTGAGAACTTTTAAAGAATTCTTTGATACTCAGCCTGAATGAAAGAAAGTTGATCTACTATTAAAATTATTGCAACAAAAATTGACTAAAAGAGCTGATGTTCTTGAATATATCTCAAGATTTAAGAATATTAGGCAGGAAATCATTAATGCTGGTTTTCTAGCAGTAGATGATAGTTTTATGGTCACAATTTTAATTGCTGGACTTCCTTCTTCCTACACACATTTTTTGAAACTCTATAATTAACTGGAAAGTTAGAGAAGCTAAAATTTCAAATGTATGGTATGTACCAACTTTTAAGAAAACTTTGCTATCTTTAGTCACGACTCGACAAGCAGGACATCAGGTAATTATGGAAGATGGCCTAGTTAAGATTAATTCAATCAAACAGAGCTTGAAAACTGTGATGACAGGTTATGAAGATGGAAAATTGTTAAGGATGAAAGGGACAATTATTAGAAGGCATTATGATTTTGCAAGGGCAGTGACTACAGGAATTTCACCTATAAGATTATGGCGTGTAAGATATGGACATTTAAATTTTGATGGTCTTTCTCAATTGCAGAAATAAGGAATGGTTAAAGGAATTCCCACTTTCAAAAAGGAAAATGCAAAATGTGAAGCTTGAATTTATGGAAATCGAAGTCGAGAAAGCTTTCCAACAATTTTATGGTGTGCAACGAGGCTGCTGCAACTAGTTCACAGTGATGTTTGTCGAGCACTACAGACTTCATTCGGTGGTTGAAAATATTTCTTACTTTTCATTCATGATTTTAGTAGAATGACTTGGGTTTATTTCTTAAAGAAAAAGTAAGAAGCATTTGAAAAGTTAAAATTATTTTGCCAACTTGTAAATCAAGCCAAAGAAAAGATAGGTACTTTTAGGACAAATAATGGGGGAGAATTCACTTCAAATAAATTCAAAACTTATTGCAGTGATAATGGCATACGAATACATCTTAGAAATGTTTGCACTCCACAACAAAATGGAGTAGTAGAAAGAATGAATCGCACCTTGTTAGGAATGAAAAGATCTATGTTAACTTTTAAAAGGTTAAGTCCAAGATATTGGGCAGAAGCAATTCATACAGTTGCCTATTTAAGAAACAGATTTCCAACTGCTTCCTTAGACGGAATCACACCTTATGAAGCTTGGTTTGGTTTCAAACCTCGAGTTAAACATATTAGTGTTTTTGGATCAGTGTGTTATGCCTTAGTTCAGAAAGAAAAACGAACTAAGCTTGACTCAAGAGGTTTGAAATGCATAATGATTGGCTATTCTGATGAGAAGAAAGGGTACCGTCTTTTAACCAATGGAAAATTTATTGTGAGCAGGGATGTAATTTTTGATGAAATAGAGAGTAAGAGTGATGAATAAATCGAAAGTCTTCTTCAAAAGTTAGAAACTAAAGGCATTCGAAGAAAAGGAAATATACAAAGTCAACCAAATTCATCAAATTGGTATCAACTTGATTTTCCTTCATCTAAAGATGATTTATTCAGTCCATCTACTTCAACAATGCCATCTGGATCTTCTAGCAGTTCATTTGCATCTCCAAGCAGCAGCAGTTCTTCTGACAGTGATTCTCCACCCCCAGAATCTCCAACTGATCGACGAACATCAGTTTATATTAACCCTCTTTACAATGATGTTGAATTTTCAGAATCTCAAACAGCTGAGCATCAACTACCAAAATGGACAGTTCAACTTTTGAAATATGTAAACCTTGATGAGCAGAATAAAACAGGCACAAGAAAGTCACACAGAAGTGAAGGAAATTTTTCCTTGGCAGCACATGATTTTACTGAGCCTTCCACATACAATGAAGTAGTAAAACATAAAGAATGGCAAGAGGCTATGATTGAAGAATATCGAGCAGTAATTGATAACAACACTTGGAAACTTGTTCACTGTCCTCAAAATGTTAAACCCATAGGATGCAAATGGGTTTACAGAATTAAGTACAACCAAAAGGGCAAACTTGAAAAGTTTAAAGTAGGACTTGTCGCTAAAGGTTTTGCGTAGCAGGAAGGCATTGATTATGAAGAAACTTTTGCTCCTACAGCTAAATGGAACACCATCCGATTAACACTTGCATTGGCTGGTAAGAAAGGATGGAAAGTTCATCAAATGGATATGAAAAGTGTTTTTCTCAACGAGAATTTATAGGAAGAAGTGTATATGACACGACCACTTACCAAACATTCCTTCAAACCTTCCATGTTCACTTTGCCAAACCTTCCTTCAAACCTTCCATGTTTACTTTTAAGCCTTTCAATTGGCTTTTTATAGCATCCATGTAGAATTTTATTTTTAATTTTTAATCATCAATGTCCACTTTTAGTTCATCTTTGGTTGCTCTTTGTGAGAGTGAAGTTTGTTACACTTGCTCCCGTAATTTTGATATATCATGTTACAATTCTCCCTCTTGATGCATCATAGGAGAGATTTTTTAGGACTTAATGGGTGTGGAATTATTTTGTTTGGGAGGAATTTTAGAACAAAAAATTGGTATATATCCTTCAATATTCCATTTAGATCACTTAAAATTGATTTTTCAAACACAAATTATACAATTTAAAAAAAAAGAAAAAGAACACACAGCTTTTTCATGCTTTCAGGGGCTCAATATTGAAACTCTTGTATATCTATAATTTTGGCTCTCGAAGGTCTGAAATTTTGTCTAGGGGTAGCCCTCAAAGTATTGTTTCCAATTCCACAAGTGAGATGTAGATTGGATTCCTCAAGGTAAAACTATAACCAATCTCACGCAATGGTCAGGTTATGGATTAGTTTAGTAGAGTGAACTTGTGTGGAATGACGCGTGATACTGTTGCAAACTTCGGGCCTAAAAATGATACAACACAAACTAAAGTTTGTCCCTTTTAGTCACTTCTTATGAAATTCAAATCCAATGCTTGTAGATAAATTTGTGATGATTTTCCGTAGGTCACCTATTTGAGCATGTAAAAAATCTATCTTCTTCGAACCATATCTTAGAAAATATAGTGAACAAAGATATTAAAATTTTACACCAAGTTCATAAATATTTCAGCTCCACTTCGTCGAAAATTCATATTTTGAAGCCATGTAGCAAAATCATTATAGCAATAATTCCATGTTGACCTCTTTGAAGCAGCGAAATCATAGAATTCAAAGCTCTGATTTCAAATGTTATGCAACCAGATCAGAAAGTAGAAGAAAAGATAGATCAATGAATTGAAAATTGGCATCTTTGAGGGGGAAACATGATAATACCTCCTTGTTATATAGGAGTATAAAGGGTCACAATATAATCATAGCCTTCATAACAAAAATAATGTAAGGGCACAACAAGAACAATAGTGGGATTCTATGGTGCACAAAAATAACAATATGGAGGCTACATGGGCACAAGAATAACAATAAGGGGGCTACACTAGTATTATAGGGACCTAACATCCATTGTCGGTTCGAAGCTTGCCAATTTATTCATGATTTCTTATAAGGTTATTGCCAAGGATTAGGCATTAGAATATCTTAAGGGAGAAATATGTGCTTTGTTAAGAGCATATTGTATTTAATGTAGTTACCCACTTGATGAGAACTCTCTAGAGTCTTCGTATTTTGAGAAGTTGATTTTAGTCACTATTTTTACCCCTATTTTGAAAATTGGTGTTATAGGTAGCATATTTTTTTTGAGGCGGTGAAAGCTATAACATTCTACAACAATGGTCGGAAAGGAATCATCTTTTTTTCTAGTGAAGGCATTAAAATCAACTGTTTAAATGAATAGTGCTACAAAGAACAACACCATTTTTCTCAGAGTAAAAATTTCTACCACATTTGAAGCAATGCCCTGAACGCCATGTACCATTATCAGAAATGTATTTCAGAATAATCACATCTTAGTTTTGGAGTCTTGGAAATAATCACATCTTGGAAACCATTGACCATGTATCATCATAACTAAATCTTTGACATCAATCTTAGAATTGAGAAATGTAAACCACCATTGGCATCCCCAATTTTTTAGGTTAACATTTTGAATTCCTTAAACTCCCTGGCCTTGATAACCAAAATCCATGCCACAAGGGCCTTAAAATCAACCTTTGATTTGAAATTAAGTGTTGAACACAACAATTTCCCATTTTTTATGAGCTTAAAGCTACAAAAAATTTTAAACCGTGGCTTGAAATCCAAACACTCTTATGAATAAAACAACAAAAAAAACAAAAAATAATTCTAGAGATGGACAAAATAAAAATGAAGAAAAAGGAAAAAATGGAGAAAGAGACAAACTCTAGAGAAAAAAGATGTTTTTTTGAATGAAAATTAATTGAATGGAAAAGACACTTTTAAAATTATAAAAAAAAATACAGAGTATAGTCTATTTTTAGAAAAGAATTACTGTCATATTATATATATATAAAGGGAGAGTTCTAAAAAGAACAAATTAAAAACGAATTGCGAAAGAAAAAAGAAGCAAATATAAAGAAACAAAAGCAAATTTCAAAAATAAAACTAAAATAAATTAAAGAAAGGAAAAAAGGAAAAAATGAGTTGAATTGGCCTTGCTTCTCCATTTCCCACTCTTCCTACCCTCTTCTTGCCGTCACCCTTGCCATGCCCCTTGTTGTTTACATTTGCCCATGCCTTAAAGGAATTTTGAGCTACTCCTTTAAGGTCTAGGTTTGGGGGAAGTTTCGCATGGGGGTAATTTCTCATTGCACATTTAACACACCCAAGTTGGCATAATGGAGGGAACTCTCTACCAAATGTATCATTAAAGGAGTGACCCAATGTTGATATAATGTGTATACCTTGGGGGAAGGGTAGGAAAGTGACAATGGGATGATGTTAAGGTGGGAAATGGGGGTAGGGAGGAGAGTCGCATCGATACTACTTCTTTAACAAGTGGGTAATCAACTGGAGGTTGGTGCGCTAGTAAAAGGAGATGGGTCACAGAATCTACCCTGTTGCTCTTTTAATGTGTAAGAATTGGTGTTAGCTGAGTGTTTGGACATGTGGTTACGTTGAAAGTGTTGGGATGATAAATGGGGAGCATCCAAGACCATGCAGGTGCATTAAATGAGTGGTCAACAAACACCCTTGTGGTCATGCCAAGGAAGGGGCTATTGTTATACTTGCCTATAAAGGGACTGGTTGAAACACAACTACTTGATGGTGGATTTGTTGGGAGAGAGGGGAAAGGATATGGCAAGGGAATTAGTGCTGACAGGGGTGAATCTAGGAATTCATCTCCCATTTAATTAATTTTTGTATTTTATAGTTTTCTATTTTTCAAGTAATTTTGTTTATAATAATCTTTAAAAACATTCATGTGTTCATTTATTTATTCTTTTAAATCGTTTCACATCATATATATATATATATATATATATATATATATATATATATATATATATATATAAGTAGTTATTACAATGTTCCTTAGATGTGTTTTTGTTAACTTATTTTAGTTCTCTTTTGGTTTCGATTCTACTTAAAATGATGGTATGTGAGATAATTTATTTTTGTTTAATAAAATATGGTCTTTTTCTTCCTAATTTAAAATTATATGAAAAAAAAAATGTTTTCTTACCCTATTTGCGGTTCAATTTTTTATTTTAGCTTTTTATTTCTTTCATTTTTCATTTTTTGTGCCTCTTTTTGTGTATTTTTCCTTTTCATTTTTAGTGCAACTATTCTCTATTTGCATGTTGAATTTATGTTTTTGTCACAAGGGGATGGATTTGGATGGATGTGGGTTTCAAAGAATATGTAATTTCGACCTTGAAAAAAAGGGGTGCTATTTTTTTCATTTCGAGGTGTATTTTAAGTTTTTGGCTGAGACGATATAGATTGTGAAGCCCATCATTTAAAATGCGTGATAATTTTGACAAAATAATGGGTGCTTTTTTTTTGCATAACTTTTTGTTTTAGGTATTGATTTAAAGCAAGTGGGAATTTTGATCAAGAAGAAAAGGATTACTCATTTTGGCAACAATTTTTAATTCAGGTGTTAATTTTAATAATTCTACTAGCAAAGTGTGACATGTCGTCAGAGCTATAGTTGCAGAAGGTGGTAATTACGCTCCCTCAACCATCCCCCACAAGGCTCCCCTCCCTCGCACCCATAAACGAAAGGAGTGCTAACAATAGTACCACTTTTTCCATTTGGGTGTTTATTTTGGCATTTTAAAGAAAAAGATATATGGGATTTTAGAGGTAGATTTTTTTGTTTGAGGTCAAAATTTTCTTCTGTAAATATATTATTTGTTGAAGAGCGATTAATTATTGACATTGTTTTTTTTACATGGCAGGATATAGAGTGGGAAAGGGAGGATGAGCAATGGTAGTTATTCTTGAAAGTTGAATTTAACGAGGCATGTGGTTTGGTTTATTGTTCTTTTAGATGTGGTATATTGATCTGTGTATGGTTTACTTCTTAATGCATTCATATCATAAATATTATATTCACTAGTTCTTCGAATTTTGTTTCAGTCAACAAGGCCTTTTGGCCTTAGATTTGTTTGCATTGTTCTATTTCTTGGGAATTTCATCTGACCGCTTATTTATATCTCTTAATTGCAAAATATTTATGTTATGTTTTGGAGGTCAATTGAATTTATGATTAGATTCATGGTATTATTATGCCACTTGTACCTGAAATGGATAATAATCACTTTGCAGATGAATGTCCTTTTAATTAAAGAAAAAATGGCATCTATTGATGGCATCCTTTCTTGTCTAGAGATATCTAGTGCCATAGTTAGTGGCCATGAATTTGACTTTTGGTGAGTATGTTTGGATTCTACCCCACCATGGATTTGATTTTTATTACATGGTTTTATATCTGGATTGGAGTTATTGCTTGTTATTTGGGGATTCCCTTCAGAGTTGGCATTTTTCTTCTTGTAATGTATTTTTCTTGCTTACATAGGCCTACAAGTAAGATTCATATATGGTATAGTAAGGAACTTCATTTTCAAGGCAAGTTCATTATTGTTTATTTCATTCTTCAAGAATCACTTAAGAAATCCTTTTTTGTTTCTTTCCAAATAGAGATTAGTTTTAGAGTTATATTTTGATACCTATTTATGGTCTAGGTCTATCTTGTTAGGAGCAACCTACTAAGGGTATCTCCTCCTTAGCCCTACCAAAACCATGGTCTGAGTAGGAGTGTCCATAGAGTGCCCTATGGGTACTCTGCCAAAATTTGTAAGTGTGCTCTAGAGCTCCCTAAGGCACTCCTTGCCATGTTTTGAATTGTGACTCTCTTTGAGACACTTTTAGAGGTAGTGTGTTCCCCAAGTCATTCCTGGGTGCTTCCTAGACACATTAAACCATGGATATAGTTTTTAGTAGATTTCACTAACATTTGTTTCTAAATGCTTTTGATTGGTTTGTTAGACTTCACATGGATAAAGTAGAGTTTCATAATCCATTCAATAGCGAATAATATTTTAGGATTTTACGATTGATGGGGTCATAGATTTTTTATAGGATTGTATCAAGTAGATTAGCATTTGATGAACAGAAAAAATCCCTTTATGTATGACAATGTTGATGGTTATGATTATTAACTACCTTTGTCATTTCTTTAGGAGAAATGTACTCTTTTCTCAAAACAAATAATTTATTATGACAAATAATCATTCTCAACCATATTTTAAGGCTTGAATTCCAAGTTTTCATTCAAAATTGGGTGGAATTGTCTAATATTTCTAGAGTATCGAGGTAGAGGCAAAGACTAGAGAATTGGCCGAGGATACTGAACGATACTATTAATGAGGATCCCCATTGTTGAGCTAATTTATGTTCCTAAATTAACACAATTATTTACTATCAATCCGGGTTGTTTATTCTTGGAGGCAAATTCACTATTTGTGAAGATCAAATATAATCAAACTTTGAAAGATAAATGATTAAAAACTAAGAGAAAATATATCTTAAAACTCCGATTCAATCAGCTTAAAAGAGGAAACATTGAAAGGGTTCTTGAACTCAAGAAGTCCACTTTCACCTCAGTTATTACTTAATGAATTAGAGATTATAACCAAAAACTCAAGATGCATAAATCATACATGAAAGAGGCTCTTAACTTAAGAGACACTTAAAGTTTTCCATCATAACTCATTCATCTTAAGATATAAATCTAAATGGAAACAAACTATTTGCATGTAAACAAAAGAGACTAGTTCTGATTCACCATTTCATAGAGGGAATGCCCAACTTGAACACTTGTTTTCCAACTCAATTAGATGATGAATAAACCATTAACAAATGAAATCAATCACTATGAATAACCATAAGGCAATCTGAAATAAGACTTTGAAAAAACTAAAGCTACCATCAACCAGATTTGCAATGAAATAAAACTAGTTTAACTTGGAAGTGTACTTAGCTTGGAGTGGGGGCCCTCCACCCTTGCCTTGCACACTTATGAAGATGATATCAGAAGCTTTATATCAGCTAAACATCCATGTATTGATCAGCAAAATGAGAGTAACACAAGTCTCCAACTTAAGTCTTCAAACCAAAAATATTACAGCATAAAAGTATCATATGTCAAGTGTCTTGAGCCATCAAAGTGTGGCTCTTAAATAAGGAGTTCATGAAACCAACTGATCTAAAATCACTCTAACAAACATATCTACTCTAATCCACCTATCCAAGTCGAATCCTCCTCCCTCATCCCAAGAAATATGACTAATATCTTGGAATCCCAAAACAGCCCTATTTAGATGGGATTTCTGGATGACTAGTCATGATTGACTAGCTCCAAAAAGGCATAATAAAGCTCGATCTGTTGGAACCAAGCATAGGTGGCTTGGTCCTAGTTCCCAAGCTTTCCATTCATGCATCCCATTCGTGCTGAAGTGGCCTGCATCCATATCAACCATGAAGTGAGTACGGGAATTTCTGAAATTGCCAAAATTGCACTTAAAATCAAACTTTTATAAAAACTTTAGAAATTGACAAATTAAAGCTAAATACCTGATTAGACATCAAATATTCATTAAAATGAAATGGATGAGATGAAAATGAAGGATAAATGGATAGTTAGGTAAGTTTCTCAAAGCAAAATGAGATCAAAACTGAGGCCCAACATCTCTCCCATGCTTGCTTGCTTCTCTTGGACCTTCTGCCCTCTGAAGTGGATGCTGTACCTATAGCTGGTTCCCTGTTCAAACAATCAAATTCTGATTCCTGTTGTGCCTTTAACATTGCTGCTTTAACCTTTTGCTTTTCATATTTAGCTTGCCACATGTTTTTGTCCTTTAACCATTGGAATGCCTGTTTGGAAAGCAATTCATTTCTCCTTTTCAACCTGCTTATTTCTTCTTGTAACTTTTCATTTGTTTGCATTAACTTTGTATTGTCCTTTTCTGTGCCTTATTCTCTGATTTTAATTGCTTTTCCACAATTTTGCTTATTTCTATCTGATCTGTTAAGTCTTGGATTTTGGCCAAATGAATTTCCTTTTCAAAATCCTGGGTGGTTTTCATTAATGATTCTCCTGCATCATTATCATATGTGGAATCCCTTTCAAGGGGTTCTTGTGCTATATCCTGTTCTTCTAGTTTTCTAGGAGAATGAGCTTCTACTTCTTTTTCAAAATCAATAGAATTCCTATTCCTAGGAACAGACATGACAGATGTTTCAGTCTTATGCATGGCCATTAAACTTCTGTAGAAATCCTATCATTCCCGACTAATACAGTTTTTCTACAGTTTCTTTTCCCGAGCTTTCTATGTGAAATCTTGGTTCTACCCGGTTTGTCATGATTTCTGTGAACCAATCAATATAATCCTCTGCTGTTACTAACTTCATTTTAACAAAAATTATGACTATTGTTTTTAAATGAAATTTTTAGAAGCAATGAGGCTTACCTTCCCCCTCTGACTCAACTTTAATCTATTTGACTCTGTCTTCTTTAACCTCTGCTGTCTTTCCTCTGCACAAGCACTGTTTCAATTCCCTGTTTAAGGCAAACAACACCTGAATATCTTCTATCAATACATTGCTCTCTGTTTGTTTTTGAAAATTAAATACACATGCAACAATAACCATGTTTTCTTAGCTCAAAATAACATGCTTTACTGTGTATTTAAACAAACAAAAAACTTGAAAATTTTTGTTCTCGGCCTCTCAACAGATCCTTAAAACATTCTCTGATAATCCCATTTTATCATTTTCAAAGAAAAACATGACTGTAATACAGCAAATTGCTCTCTGCCTCTCAACGAATTTGCAAAAGAAATGACTGTATAATGTGGCAAATCACTCTCGGCCTCAACAAATACTCCAGAACATTCTCGGCCTATCCATTTCATTATTTTTTTCACAAAAATATGACTGCATTTTGTATAGCAAATACTGCACATGGATTCAATTGACAGAGTTACAAGCCTAGAGGACTAATCACATGCGCTCGGCCTCATATTCCTTACTGCTTATAACAAATGTCAAACAAATTTAAAAAAAAAAAACGCAGACTATGAAACACTCGGCCTCAAGGCACAATAATGCAAATTTCCGCATTCAACTAAGATTTGCAGTCACCATAGCATATATGCAGGCAATCCTACGTCTTTCAATCTTCTGAATATGGCACAAATGCATTAAAATTTCGATACACAGGGCGCATTATGGCATGAATACATTTGACTTGTTTTGCATATACACACTACAGCATTCCTCTGTTCTTTTATTTAACAATCCACCCTTCTCGGCATATACCAATGCGTTCTTGGTTTGGCAGCCCATACACATACAACAGCACTCAACAATCTGATTTAACGCATTCCAGAACACATATGACAAACACTCTGATTTAATGCGTTCCTCTGTTGGCAGCCAATGACAATTGCGCGCAGCAAACACGTATTCACATGCATATGACAGAGACTTAGCGCGCAGCAAAATGAAGGTTAAATGCAACAATGGTTTAACGCTCATATATACACAACCCTTGGCATTTCGGCATTCAAACCAACTCTCCGCGTTTGATGCATTAGATTCCACATTTAATTCAAAATGCCTATCGTGTTATGCATGCAATGTTTTAAACTTAAATGCTGGATTGTTGACCGCTGTTCTACACCATTATTTACGCATAAAAATCTGTTTAATCTATCCATACGTGCTGCAGACTTGGAGTTATCCCGGTTTTAGTGTTACCTGACTATCACTGGACGCGTGGGATGCAAACAAACACTTCAAATCCCTCCTTCCTCGGTCAGTCGAACTGGTGTCAGAGCAACAACATCTGTGAGTTAATGGCGAAACTCCATCTATCTACAGTCGCCGAGCGAAATAAACTCAAGTCTTACCTTGTTTGCTCGCAAAACTCGTCTTCCTCCACTCACAGGACTCAGATTTTGCCTTTAAATTCTCACTCAACACACTCCTTTCCCTTTTTACTATGTTTCGGCTTCAAACTCAACTTACTGAGCTCTGGCAATGAAGAATTGTGGTTTGAACAGCGCAGGGAAGGTTTACTTATGACCGTTTCCTTATTGTACCTGCGTTTCATTTGTTGGTATGCGTGGAGTTTATGGTTTCTCATTTGTTCTTTGCGGCAACGTCTGTTGATTATGGCTTCCGTCGTGCCCTTCATTGCAATGATATTTGATTATTATCATTTCCTTACCTGGCCGTAGCACTGCTGTGTGGTTATTATCATATGGCTGGTGTAATAATGTGCCAAAACTATTCCATACGATTTTACGTTCAAAGCTTATGGTTTTGAATTCATAACCTTTGCATTTGAAACGTTATACCATAGTTTGGTGCGTTTGAAATAGATATGCCATATACCTTTCTCTCACCATCGTATTTGAATATGCTTTCGGTTTGGTGATTTTGAAATATATATATGCCATAACTTTGTTTTAAACATCATTCTCTCTCACCATCGAATGAATGCTTACGGCCTCCACTTGTATCATTTCTTTGCAACCCATATTCTTTGTTATAATAACTCTCGGCCCTTTGTAATATTATATGCGCATTTGATTTCTGTAGTTTATGCACATTTGGGAACCCTCGGCCCTTTGCAACTATATGATATTCCTTTTGATATGCGCATTTGGCCCTTTATAACTATGTTATATCCCTTTTTATATACGCATTTGATTTATATATTTTCCTTTTTGATATGCGCATTTTATATTCCCTTTTGTAACATATATGTTAATGATATATGTGTATGTTATATTCCCTTTGTAACATATATGTTAGCGCATTTATAAACTTATGATATATATCATTAACATATATCATAAACTTAATGATTTTTGAATTCCATATAGCGCATAATCTTTATAACATAATTTTATAATTTTAAAATGACCATTGGGGTCATTTTTAAAATTATGACCATTGCTAATGCTCTGAGTTTATGTGCAGGTGAAAAGAGTGGTCCCAGTTTGATCCTTTTGCGTTTAAGGAAAATACCTAGGGAAATTTATGTGAATGAAATGGAATATGAATAGGGAATGTGGGGTATATATTGGGAATGAATATTTGCAGATACTAACTTCAATTAGATCAAAACTAGAAGTTTCTAAAAAAAAATTGAATTTCAAGCACAAAATGGCTATGAATATACTCCCCTGCTGTTGTTTGTACAGGCGGAATGTTGAATGCTGTTTGTACAGGTGGAATGTTGAATGCTGTGGATAGATAAAAAGTAGACTTTTATTACTGATCCTTGTTCACTATGCTCCATTTCTTGAATTGTTCAGGTCCCTTTGAATAATGTTTTCCTCTCAGGTCCCTCTGCAATGCTTCTGGTATATTGTGTTGGTTCTGATATGGTTCTGCTGCAACTAAGTTTGCTTCAGGTCCCTCTGCAATACTATTTCATCTCAGGTCCCTCTGCAATGCTTCGAGAATGATTTGATCTGCTGCAACTAATGTTTGCTTCAGGTCCCTTCTGTAATGATGTTTCAACTCAGGTCCCTTCAGGTTCTGCTGCAACAAATTTGCTTCAGGTTCAAAGTGGACAACACAATACCTTAGCTGTGGCAGCTAAAAGCTTGCTACAAGACTCTCCCTTGATGAATGTTTGACTTGTCCTCAAGTCAATTGTGGGAAGGTCCTGCATTGAAATTATGTGAGAATAGTAAAACAAGAATATTGAATTCATAGAGTCCAGGTTTCCCTGGTTTTCCCCTATGAATTCGAGTTTGCATGGTGCCAGTTGCCTGGTTTTCACCAGCAAACCAATTATTTTTTATGTTTTGTTTCTTTTTTTTTTTTCATATATGTTTTTCTCCTTTTTTTTTTTATTTTTTTATTTTTATTTTTTATTTTTTTTTATTTTTCTGAACTGGAAGATGACAGAGCCATAATTTCCAGTCCTAATTCTTCTACCAGTTGTTTCATGAATGTCTCTTTACTAATAGACTGATGATAAACTTTCAGCCTATGACCATTTACAACAAATGAGGTGGGGTGTAATGGAATTGGGAAGTATGAAAAGCTTATGGAAATAGGTTATATTGAAGTCATGATGTAGTAGTAAGGTTGGACTTCAACATGCTTGGTCATGGAGCTTAACATACAATATGGATGATGAACAAATCATGAACAATATGAATTCAATATGAAAGGCTTCTTTGGAGATTGATGTGACTTGACATGGTACTAAACTTGACTGCTTCTTCTAATGATTGTCTTCATGTCTTTTTGCTTTGATCTCTATCATGTTGTAGGGTTTGTTGATGTTGTTGGTCAACATTGAAGAGCAAGCTTCAAGAGTTTGAGTTTCATTGAATGAACTCAACATCAGGTGAATTTTCACTTTGCTTTGACTTGAACATTTGTATTCATATTCTGGAATATGAATTTGACTTTGAAAATTACTTCATCCATGGAGTTCACTCCTTCATTCTTCCTATGACCTGCAAAACATAGCTCTTGCCTGCAATTCAACATTAGATGATGGAGGAAGAGATGTGTACAGTCTCTCTTCTTCCAATAAACATGTAAATCATTACAAGCATTGCTTAGAAAACAAGTCCAAATATGATAGACAAACATAATGCATTTATTTACCGCTTTGAGGAATGGTGGCCAGCCTAGACCTCCTATCGGTATTTTGTTTACAAAATATTTGTTTTATATCCAATTAGAGTGATTCCAAAGCCAAGTTAAAGTGAATTGAGATGGCTACCTCCTGTATAAACAGGTTTTCAAAATGATATCAGATGATATGGTAAAAATTATAAGGAGTGCCATGTTTGATAGGGCTGCTTGTGAATTTGTAACTAGACCAATAGTCACTATTTGAAGCGTAACTTCTTTGATAAAGATCAGATCAATGTGATTCCACTTGGATATTAAAGTAGATTCACTTTTTTATTTCCAGTAGAAACAGGTTTTAAAAATTCTTAGGCTTGATATCACAAAATTGGTGATGAACAGGCCTAGGAGGCAGAGTTTTACTATGCTGGTTTGAAGACATGCAGTCACTAAATGTGGCATAAATTTTTCATTTCACCTCCAACTGGGATGATTCAAATTGTGTCTTAAATTAGACTTGAAGATATATCTCCCATATAAACAGGTTTTGAAAAGAAGATGATTTGGTATGTCAAATATGCCAATGAACAGTCAAGACCTAGAATTGTCACCATGCAGATTTTTCGACAAACAGTTAGTATTTCAAGAATAACTTTTTCATATGATACCTGCTTGAAGTGAGTCAAATTTATTTTGAAACTAGATTCAAAGGGCTATTTTCCCTATGAATTTCAGATAAAAATGTTTCCATTAGACACTTCAAATATAGGCTGTACTAACTCTGTTTTCAACATTTCACTTGAGACCTAGTTTTGATTTTGATCACATTTTTATTTGTGATATGAATTGAGAACGTCAAAATGGATTTCAAAACTAGATTTCAAGATATATGTAAAATAAACCATGATTTCAAAATAGGTTACCCAAAATAGGCTTGGTCTTCCTGCATTTTGCCATGTAGTCCTTTCAAATGAATATTGAACAATGATTTGAAGAAATTGTTTGAAACAAATTTATTATGGAAGTCTTATTGCGAATTTATTCCACTTGTTTATTTATTCTATTCTATCCTATTCTATTTTAGAAAACTAATTCATTCTCTCAAGTATAAGAGAATTTCCAGTGCATCCATTTTCGTAACAAGATCATAAGTAAACTCATATCCAAATTTGAAAAATATACTTTAGTGAATTTTTGGACATGAAAATTTATTTGATCATAAGGACTTGATGAGAAAGAATGTTGAAGAATGGAGTAGTGTTGTAACCTATTCTTTAACATCATCTTTTAGATCTTATTGTTGAAAATGGATTTTGTAGTTATTTTTTTTTTTATTTTATGTTTTTGTTGGGGGGTTTTGTTTTGGAAACCTAATTCTAGGATCTCTATTTCTAGGCCTAAAGAAACATAATTAAAGAAATGAAATGTAACTAATGTTTTTGTTTGTTTTGGATTTTATCTCCCTATTGACTATGCCGATATTTGCCTCCCCGGCAACGGCGCCAAAATGTTGAGCTAATTTATGTTCCTAAATTAACACAATTATTTACTATCAATCCGGGTTGTTTATTCTTAGAGGCAAATTCACTATTTGTGAAGATCAAATATAATCAAACTTTGAAAGATAAATGATTAAAAACTAAGAGAAAATATATCTTAAAACTCCGATTCAATCAGCTTAAAAGAGGAAACATTGAAAGGGTTCTTGAACTCAAGAAGTCCACTTTCACCTCAGTTATTACTTAATGAATTAGAGATTATAACCAAAAACTCAAGATGCATAAATCATACATGAAAGAGGCTCTTAACTTAAGAGACACTTAAATTTTTCCATCATAACTCATTCATCTTAAGATATAAATCTAAATGCAAACAAACTATTTGCATGTAAACAAAAGAGACTAGTTCTGATTCACCATTTCATAGAGGGAATGCCCAACTTGAACACTTGTTTTCCAACTCAATTAGATGATGAATAAACCATTAACAAATGAAATCAATCACTATGAATAACCATAAGGCAATCTGAAATAAGACTTTGAAAAAACTAAAGCTACCATCAACCAGATTTGCAATGAAATAAAACTAGTTTAACTTGGAAGTGTACTTAGCTTGGAGTGGGGGCCCTCCACCCTTGCCTTGCACACTTATGAAGATGATATCAGAAGCTTTATATCAGCTAAACATCCATGTATTGATCAGCAAAATGAGAGTAACACAAGTCTCCAACTTAAGTCTTCAAACCAAAAATATTACAGCATAAAAGTATCATATGTCAAGTGTGTTGAGCCATCAAAGTGTGGCTCTTAAATAAGGAGTTCATGAAACCAACTGATCTAAAATCACTATAACAAACATATCTACTCTAATCCACCTATTCAAGTCGAATCCTCCTCCCTCATCCCAAGAAATATGACTAATATCTTGGAATCCCAAAACAGCCCTATTTAGATGGGATTTCTGGATGACTAGTCATGATTGACTAGCTCCAAAAAGGCATAATAAAGCTCGATCTGTTGGAACCAAGCATAGGTGGCTTGGTCCTAGTTCCCAAGATTTCCATTCATGCATCCCATTCGTGCTGAAGTGGCCTGCATCCATATCAACCATGAAGTGATTACGGGAATTTCTGAAATTTCCAAAATTGCACTTAAAATCAAACTTTTATAAAAACTTTAGAAATTGACAAATTAAAGCTAAATACCTGATTAGACATCAAATATTCATTAAAATGAAATGGATGAGATGAAAATGAAGGATAAATGGATAGTTAGGTAAGTTTCTCAAAGCAAAATGAGATCAAAACTGAGGCCCAACACCCATATAAGTGATGGTGGGGCATTGGTTATTATTTATATTTGTAATTCAAATGTACTTTCTCATTTATTCCTAATTTCTTCTTTGAAAGTTTAAATATAATCATTGACATATTATTGATCACATCTCTAACTTTATAATAATGTAGTATTCATCTACAAATAGAAAAAAATGCATGTTTTAATATATTATGCAACTAATGTGGCATTTAATATGTTATTTTTTGGTATAAATTCGTTAGTATTCTTATGTGTGTGTTGAGTGTATAAATAATCTCTTGGGTGCTCCACTCCCAAAGATTTTCAGGAAATGGAGCTTAAGATGTTGCCACTTCCATTTTTTCTCTTGATACCTTCCATGCCTTAGCAACATATGTTTAGTTATTATGGAGATTGGGGTTTGCATTTGGAGCGATGGGATGTTTGCACCCTACCCAAGAGTGGGGGTAGGGGTCTATATGGAAGGGGTGCTTTCTTTTATTATTTTTTGGAAGATATCGGTTCAACAATTGGCGCTTTTATTGTAGCATTCATGGAGAATTTGTGGGGATTTCATGTTTTTGATATCATTTGGTGTACTCATATCCGTCAAGTGTTTGATTTCCTCATATTTAAGAGCATCTAAGCTTCCTACAAGGTGTTTTTTAGTTCTATTCATTAGTACCGTGAGGGTAGGAGGCTGGTAGGAATTTACCTTGCTATCCTATTTAGGGTTGGGTTACCTAGGATTCATGTGTGGTGGAGGTACCGAATTTTTTGTATAGTAGATTGAGTAGGAAGGAAATTTATCTCTAGCTTGACTATTGAACCTCATTTTCCCATTCCTATAAGCACTTGTTCTCTCCTACTCAATAGTATGATCTCCTCACTTTTAAAATTCCTTCGATCATGGAGTTAAAAGAGGGTACCCTAGAGGATGAGTTTTATAAATTGAACATTGGAATTCCTATGGCTTTTTGAAGAGATTGGAGTTGGTGTTTGAGCTCACAACTCCAAATTAGCTTTTTCATATATATTTTGTACTTCATTAGAGGTATTCATCATCCTTAATCCTATAGGATCTCTCAAGATATCAGGATTTGGTAGATAGATATATATTTAATATTTTTAATTGCAATGTGTTTCACTAAATTGAATTCCATTATAAGTTGACAATTTTTTCTTGGTAGGTAATTTATTGGGGATTTCACCAAGAGTGGACCTATTAATAGTCTTTTAATTTTTTCTCAAAATGTTGAGAGAGTGAAACACACTTTTTGGGATTTGTAGTGTGCCAAGAAGTGTCAAATGTTTCTAGAGGATTATTGCATGGGGGGGATTAGGGTAATGTTCATTAACAAGTTGTTTTATTTGGCAATTAATGTACTTAGGTTCGTATCACAATTATATTGATTTAGTATTTATTTCGGATCTAAGTTTTATTTATTCCTTGGAAGATTAGTTCTGAGGTTATTTTTTCCAGTGAATTTAGATCATTATTTTCATTTTGTTTTATCTACGGGTTGAAATTTTCCAATAGTTTTTGGTGGAATACACTCTTTTGATAAAATATGCTTATCGTTTGCACCTATTTGAGCATTGACATTCTTACCTTATTTTAGTGTTTGTTACTTCGAGGAGGAGGAGATGATTATATTTGTATATATTATTTCTCCCTATAATGTAAAATTTGTTGTAGTTTTTTTTGTCCCATCAATTATATATGTTTTTAAGAACAAAAGGATTGTAAAGTTTTTCTTTTCAAATCTTTGGGTTATCCATTTGGATCAAACCTCCCTAGTGAGAGGCCTTTCATATTAAATTGAAACCATTGTCTCTTATTAACTAGACATATGCCTTTTGAATCTGAAATCTATAGGTATACTTGCTTCACACCATGATTTAATTATTACTGAATGTTTGCATTCTCAGAAGGAGTTACTTTTATTTCAACTTGTCCCATTATACATTACCTCAAGAATGTACAAGGAAAACACTATATGTAGTATTTTCGATATTGGTGTATTTTCTTAGCCACCATATTGCTAAATATCAGCCACTAATATCAATGGTGAATCAAAAGACTTGATCCCCACATGTAGACTTGAGCTTAGGGATTAATATTGACTAAATAAGAGAATGAACTTTTCACATTGTTGACTTATTTCATTTAATGCATCGTTGGTAAATTTCCATTAACTTTTATATTGTTCATGTCTCCTTCATAATTAAGAGAAATAAAAAAAATGCTAGCAATGCCATGGCATATTCTTCCTCTATGCATCTTTATCAATTCAATGAACATACAATTATTGATGTTTCCATCTTTTTAAGAGAACATGTTCTCATCTAACTAACCATTACCTATTGGGTTACCCCATTTTTCTATTGAACTTTACATTAAACCTTTCCGTGCAATGAATCCTTGGATTCCATCATCAGAAGGATTTCAACATACAAAAATATTTTTACTCGAATAGTAATTGGAAATGACAACGAAAATGAAACACTAAATAATATGATGGTCAACTCCATTAGGTAAATTTATCCTTATTATTTAAATGATGTAAGAATTCCTTCTTCTCCCTGTACCTTGGATACTAACGTTTATTTTGCTTTGGTTTGATAGTTCATTTTGTTTAGTTTTCCAATTAACTTAAAATGGATATAGTGGCTCATGCTACAATTAATACTATAAGGAACATTCTTCATATTTTATCATTTAGGGACATTTTATTGATTTGAGGGACTTTTCCTAAGATCCTTCTTCTTCTACAAGGAATATGGCATTTTGAACAAGCCTTGTTTAATTTTGCATGCAAAATATGATGCCTTTAATTTTTTAGAAAGAGCATGTGTCACAATACCAACAGATGAAAATATTCTCGAACTATTTCACACAAAAAAACAAACAAGATGTGATTTCCATTCTGCACACCTCTTTAGTTTTGTGTGTGCTTGCAGGCTTAATCCACATTGGATTTTATCCATGTTGATGCTTTCGAAGTGGAGAACATCGTTTGGAAAATTGGTGTATAAAATCTTCCAAGAGAATTTGGACGCATCAGAAAAAATTCTTCGAGTAATTGCTATTCTACACATAGTGATGTTTCCAATCACACAAGAATTACCTCACTCAGTGTCAGTATGTAAGAGTTATGCCACTCAAAAGTTGACCTTCATGTTTTTTTCACCATTATTCGAGAGGATGCCACATCAACGGTTCAACCACATTAATCATGGAAAAGGGGATAGCCACATGATCATGATGAATAATTCGCTAAAATAGTCCATATTGTAATGGTAGCTAATAGTTGAACTAGTCAAATCCAACCACTAATATTCTATCAGGTTATGTTATAATTGGGCAGATTGTAAATTTCTTGTGCATGTTATATCATTTAGATGTATTTTATAGCCTCTAAGTTGCAATATTTCTTTAGATGTTCAAAAATTCACTTATGGTGTGAAAAATAGTGTTGCATGAGAGCATCTCAATGAAAACCTTGTATAGTCTGGAATGGTACCTCAAAAGATGTGGAGCTACCATTACTCACTTTTGGGGGCACGTTAGAGTTCAAGGATGCATGGAGGTTCCATGGAATCCAATATGTCCATTTTTATGGGTGGCTAATCCAAAGTGTGATTACTTAATTATGCAAATCCTATCATCAACAGAGCATTGATAAGTCATAAATATCTAACCACCTGAACGAGTATCTGGGAGAATGTGTGTCTCTCAAGTGAAACAATACTTAGATTGAAAATTTGGATACATAGAGGATGAATATCCATAATTTCCAGATGGGAGAATATACACATAAACCTCTAGGCTTGAACTCTCACATCGTATATATCTCTTTTTCTCCCTTTTATTTATTTCTGTCAAGTAGTTTGTGGTTTTGATACATTTTGAAACACATTATGAAATAATAATAATGGAAATTATACAAGAGGGCTTAGAGTTCATAAAACCAAAATATTTGTGTCTTATAGAGGGGCTTGAAAACTTGTTTCTTTATCTGTTCCTACAACTTGAGTTGGAGGATTATTTTATAAAAGAAGGGAAACATCCAAAGGTTGAGTGAGACCCTTTCTTTGTAAAAATATTTGTTTTCAACTCAAAGTGCTAAAGGTATATTGGTATCATAATATAATAATAGTATGATTTTTTGGTCATGATTGTTTCCTAGATATGGTCGATGTTGAATAAGGGGATCTAAAGGAATTGGTATGTGTCGACAAATTTTGAACATGTGTTTGGTTTTTGCATTTACATTTAATTTATCATGACACATATGGAGTATCAAGACATGAGAATAAAATCAACAATAAAAGAGATGGTTTCCTAGGACATTGGAAAAACATCCCATACAATAGTCCTTTGAAGCATTAAAGTTGATTATTTCATTGTTAGATTGAAGGATAAGTTGTTAAGTCAACTATGACCTACGTAGAAATGAATAGGGAGGTAAAGTAAGTCAATCAATGTAATAACACTTTAGGGTGCATTATTAGTAGTACTCGACACCCTAAGGTGATAAAAATTCAAGTGTAACACATAAACATAAGATCCAATGAGTGTGACACATAAAAATAAAATCAAGAAAGCATGACACATAAGCAATATAATCAAGTGGGTGAGTACAAGAAAATGTCACAAGTGAGGATGAGAAAATTTGGTATAGTAGGTAAGTGTTTACAAAATGCATCTAAAGAAATAACTTATTTGCAAGAGTACAATCATGAATTGGAAAATCAAATTGAGTAATTTGAGTGGGACTTACAATAGAAACAAAATATAATTGATCACATGGTTGATGCAGGATGGTTTTTAAATAATCTTCAAAGTTATCTAGATATGAAGGATCTAATGATTGATGAACTAAACAGAAAATTAATAGAAAAGTAAGATCGACTTGATTATATGCTTGATGCAACATCTATAACTAGGATAGATTGATTTGTGATGTAGATGAACTCACACAAAAAGCCAATGAAATTTGTGATACTAATGAACTCGTTAAGAATGTTGATGCAAGTTATGATGTAGAGGAGCTACTATAGAAGATTGGTGCAACATATGATATATAAGATACTGCCCATATGTTTTGTGCAACATGTGAAATAAATGAAATCTTGCAAATGGTTTATGATTATTTTGATAGAGAAGAGTTGATGGAATCTTGCAGTGAATTTGTTGAGTATGTTGCAAGTTTTTGAAATCTTTTTTTCATTGATGTCAAGTCTAACCATTGATGTCAAGTCTAACCATTGATGTTAGGTGTTGTGAAGTTCAAGGGGAGCTTGTTGAGATTGTTGATGTTGTTATTGGTGTGTGTCATGTTTATTGAATGCTTGATATATAGCCTAGTAGCACATCTCTCAAGGAATTTTGTTTCTAGGTAACAACTTCAAAAGCTAAACTAAATTTCTTGGTTGGATATCCCTCTTAGAGATATTTCCTATGGTTTAAGGAAATTTGTCATACTCCCAAGGATTGAGGAGAAAATTGTTTTGAAGAAAAGGAAATGTTAGCAAAAAAAAATGGTTGCAACAAATATGGGCATCTGGGTCATGTGGGGTGCAAACTGTTAAGCTTTGAAAATGATAGAGGAGTGTTGTATTCATCTAGACATCTGAGACATCCAAACTCATATGGGAATCTCAAACATCCAAGGTGCAAACAATTCATGTATGGCTAAAAGAGCTATATACTAAATCGATCAGATTTATCAGGGAATTTGGGCTCATCTGGGATGCACCAAGTAATATGGACAGATGGGCCTCTGTAGATGCATTCATTGATAAAAAATTTTGAACAAACAAATATCGTACAAGACAAATTTATCTGGGTTTCAAGGTCATCGAGGCATTTGGGCCTACTAGATTTGTAACAGAAAAGACACAACTAAAAAGGTCAAATGCTAAATTTTCCAACATCGAACAAAATTGGACCCCAACATGACATGGAAACAAATGTTGAGGAAAATCGTAGTGAGATGGAGATGACATGGTGATGATGTGGCACTTGATGGTTGTGACACATGGTAGGTGAGTTTGGATTTTCCATGCAGCCATGTGGCTCTTTTTTTTAGTGACACATGGCAACGATGTGGCACATCACGTGGCAGAGAGAAAATGGTAGTGACCTAGTAGGTGAAGTGGAAGAGCCTCAGGATTCACACCATGGAGTCGTTTTGTAAAAATACACATTATGAAACAAGTTTGTCAATGGAGGAGAACTAATAGTTGTAGCTATGGTAATAGGTGTTGGCTGAAAAATGGTAATGTTCGTAGGAGAAATTTTTTTTGTCTATCAGGATAGGTTAGTTAGCAATTAAATTTTGGTGGAAGGAGACAAGAGATAAGCTCCATGTTTCGAGTTTAGTCACAAGGTTCTATGCAAGTGTTTGAGGGTCTGTTGGCTACTGGACCATTGGTTTCAATTTATTATAATTATAAATGATGATTGGTGGCCAATAAACATAGAACTTCCCATCTAGTGTGGTTTGACAAATAACAACTTGCAGACTCCCAACCCTTTGTTCAGGTTCGTATAGTTGGGGAGCCCTAAAAGTGTAGTCTTTATTGTTAGATGGAACTAGCTCACATGATCAATTTTGTATCAAAGGTAAGAAAATGAATTCTTGTAATTGTTTCCTTTATGTACATCACATGATGAATAAATTAAAGCAAGCACTGATGGAAGAGTTCAAGATGACTAATATTGAATTAATGCATTACTTTCTTGATGTTGAGATGTAGTAATCACATGATTATATATTAACGTACCATTTAAAGTATGCTCAAGACTATTGAGGGTATTGAAAATTGAGAAGCAAAAACAACTGGCACCTATATTAGCAAAAAGGTCAAAAACTAAGCAATGAAGATGAGTGCATCCAATTTAACGCAAGTTGTTGTTAGATTTTGGTTGGTATTATGATATGCTTTGCATCTACTAGGCTTGATTTTATCTTTTCTATAAGTTGTGTTTCTAGATTTATGGTGGACCCACGCAAAAGTTATATTATAACAATGAAGGGAATGTTATGTGATATTAAAGGCGCAATGGATCGAAGCATTCATTACATGAAGCAAGGAATTTGAAGTTGGTTGGTTTCTCAAATTTAGAGTGTGGTGGTTCAATGGATGATCAAAATTATCCTTTGAGATATTGTTTATTCTTGGTAGTGGTATTATACTGTAGAGCTTGAAGATGTAGGGAGCTAATTTACTTTATGCATTGGAGGTGGAGTACGCAACAAAGACTAAGATATGTTTTCATGTAGTTTGGCAATGAAGAATGTTGTAACATTCGTTGCAACAAAATTGTTCTCCCACTATTATACATTGTGATATAATAGTGCCATTCAAAGATAAAAGACTCCTATGTTTCATTGAATAATAGAATATAGATATTCATTATCAAGTCATTATAGATTTGATATAATGAAGAGAAGTGTAACTACAATATTGTGGGACAAATTGGTAGATACATTTGCAAAGATAATTCTAGAAGATTATTTTATTTTACTTAGTATGTGATTAGGATTTGAACTATTTTTTTTTACAAAAACGGTTATTTTTTATTTGGAAAATGGAAAAACAACTGCCGTGGACTTAAAACACTGATACACTTTAGATCCTTGTTACATACAGCAGGGACAGTAGAATTGGGATTTGAAAGACCCGCTGAAAGAATTACATTGTAGCTGCAGAAAGAGGGTTGAAGGAGGACTTGATTTGATCCAGAATGGCGCATTGTAGTTCCACTGCTTTTGTGTTTGCATAGTAGAGACCCACCTCGCCAGAGTGCCGGTTCAATCCCGGAATCACTGCATTTTCTTTTTGAATTGACTGGCAGATTGCTATGATGCAATCAATGATTCAACGATCGACAAACAAAAAATAGCAGATTTGAAACTCTGTCAATGCCGGTAGATAAATGAAATCAGGTTCGGGTGCAACTTGGAAATTGCAATCAGAGAAAGGCGGGGGGTGGCCCATCGCAAAGGGATGCGATGGGGCTGGAAGCGAAATGCCAAAAGATTGCAGAGAGTGAATGGTCGGGTCCGGGCTCTCGTCGCACATCGCATATCACGATCGCGAATGGGTTTGCAGGATTGGGATGGGGCAAATGCGAAAAGCAATAAACTGGGATAATGTATGGTCCGGTCCGAGCACACATCGTGCATGGAAAATTGCAGAGGCGAATGGTTAATGCTTTGGAGATTTGCGATGGGGGCCGGGGGGGGCCGGAAGCGAAATGCCAAAAGACTGCAATGAATGTATGGTCATGTCCGGGGTCTCGTCGCGCATCGCATATTGCGATCGCGGATGGGTTTGCTGAATTGTGATGGGGTTAATGCTTTGGAGATTTGCGATGGCCGGACGTGAAGAGACATGAAATATAATAAATAAAAGAGGTCCTCGCCGCTTAACAACAGGCAACTCAAGAGGAATGATCCCGAAGCTTTGGACAACGAAATACATAGGCCCAGACATCTCCAGAGTTAAGGAATGCTACAGTCCGAATCAACCTCATTGACTAACAGGGATCTCCTACTCCGGATAGAGGCTAGGTTGGCTGCCAGATCTGCCTGTGAGTTTAACTTTCTCAGCACATGACAGAAGGAGATTTTTTGAAACTTGGGCAACATTAGTCTACTTTTTTTGAGGATGGGGCCTAACTGCACCTGAGAAGGGATCTTTTGAGAGTTCATAGCCTGAATAATTAGTCAGGAGTCTCCAAAGACTGAGATGGAGAGGAGATTCCTCTTAAGAGCCAGATTTAGACCTTGCCACAGAGCAAGAGCCTCCGCTTTGTTGTTTGTTTCATGCCCCAGACCCCAAGCGAAGCGCATCTCAGTTGGGCTTAAGATAGTTCCACCTCCACCCGCCTTTCCTGGGTTGCCTTTAGAGGCCCCGTCGAAGAAAAGGCAGTGGTCATCCAAAGCAGATCTCCATTTGATGAATTCCTGTTCCTCTAGATGAATTTCCAAATGAGAAGAGGCTTTAGCAGGAGGAATGGTTCTATTATGATGATTAGGAACAAGCTCTTTTAACCATTGGTCTTCCTCGCTGTCCAGAGTTGTGCCATTTCTTATGTTGGGTTTGGTTTCTAAAGGTTCCCCCAACAGGGCTTTGATCTTAGTGATAATTCTGATCGAATTGCAACTCTCCTCCCTAAAAATTTTGTTGTTCCTCTCCAGCCACAGTTTCCAGCATGTGAATTTGGGAATCCACATCCAACCAGTCTTGAGGAGATTTTTTTTGAAGAGACAGAAGGGGGAAGACTTGGCCCAGTTTCGAAGAAGGTCGTGAATATTTTCTGGAATCTCTATATTGTCAGGTCCTAACATCAGGACACCCCTCCAAACTTCTTGAGCAGAGGGGCACAAAAAGAACAGGTGATTAGCCTTTTCTTCATCTGAAACAAAAAAAGGGCATCTGGAGGGACCTGTCATTCCACACTTCCTCAGGTTATCTCTAGTGAGGATACTATTATGCGCCATAGTCTAGCAAAAGAAGTCAATTTTGGGGAGAGCAGGAAAAGACGAGATAACTTTCCATTGAGTTGGCTCTGGGGGGATGGTAGGGATAGCCATCAAACTTTTGTAACCTTTTGCTGCTGAGTAAGATCCTGAAAGATAACCCCACCCTCTTTTATCCTTAGAAGAGGCCTTTAGGGGGGATTTTCCTTGGAGCAGATCCAACAATAACTTGGCTTCACCATCCAGCCAATGAGGGATCTCCCCCAAATTCCAACCATCCCATAGACTTTTTGCATCATTTGTCCAATTGGAGATGTCCCAAAGGGTTTCCAGATTGCTGGCCTGAAGCCAAACTTTGATATTTTCCAGATCTGCCATCTGGTTTAAGGGTTGATCTCCAAGAATCGAGTCTTCCCAGATTTTTATTTTTTTCCCATTACCTGGGATCCAATAAAGCTTATGACTGAACTGTTTCATAGCTGTGAGATAGAGTTTGAAAACTGGAGCTCCTTTGGATGTTCTAGGAGGCTGGTCCAAACACCTCAAACGCTGCCCATGAAAATATTTTTTCCACAAAACTCTCTTGCTCCAACTAGGATTCTCGGAGACAATGTTCTAAAGGAGCTTGGAGCCTAGAGCAAGATTTTGGGCTACTAGATCCCGCATTTGTAGACCTCCTTCCAAGAGTGGCTTCTTAATAGTGTCCCAATTAACTAAATGAAGCCTTCTTTCGTTATTTTTCCCTCCCTCCCACAGAAATCTTCTAAGGAGACCGTCCATTTTACTGATAAAGTTTTTAGGAGCTAGTAGAATAGAATTCTGATAAACCGGGAGACTTATGAGAACAGATTTCATTAGGATTACCTTCCCAAGATTATTCAACCATGAGGCTCCCCATGCTTGTATTCTGAGTTTTATCTTGTCTAGCAGTGGCATCCAGTGAGATACTTTAGGATTTGATTTGAAGATTGGGATCCCAAGATACTTAAATGACTCTCAGGTCAGGTTTCTTTCCATTTCTAAAAGCCTTGCTATGTCTTTCAAATCCTTGGTCGAGTAGTTCCAGCCGAAGATCGTGCTTTTTAGATAGTTATTCTTGCTACCCGAGACCTCTTTATAAATGTCCAGCTCCTTCTTGAAGGTTCTAGCAAAATTTATGCTAGCTCCTCCTAGTAATAAAGTATCATCAGCAAACTGGTCATGATTTATGTCTTTAACATTTTGAGCCATTCTCAGGCCTGGCAGAGTGTGGATCTGTTGATAGTAGTCTAGTTGGAAGTTGAGCACTGAAGCTTGAATGGCATAAAGAAGTGGGGACAAACGCAAACCTTGTCTTAGCCCCCTCGAGGCCTGGAAGAATTCCATTGGGCGACCATTAACCAGAGGCACTATCCAAGGGGAGGAAATGCAAGCTTTCACCCAAGTTATGAGAAATTTTGAGAAGCCAAATTTCCCCATCACAGAGAACAGGAAATCATGTCTCACCTTGTCAAATTCATTTGTCAAATCTAGCTTAATTACCATGCCTTTCTCTTTTCGGAGACAGCTTGAATGAATTGCTTCTTGCACCAGCACAATATTGTCAAGAATCTTTCTCCCTTTTATGAATCCTCCTTGGTTTTCAGGGATGATGAGCAATAGAATTTTCTTAAGACGGTTCGCTATTATTTTTGTAATCAGCTTATAACTTGTATTACACAAAGAGATGGACCTGAATCTGCTAAAATTGGTGGCACCTTTGTCTTTTGGAATCAAAGCAAGGAAGGCCGAGTTGGTGCTGCCTCCAATCTTGGTACAGGTCTGAGATTTACGGATCATTCTCAGAAGATCTTTTTTTATTATGGCCCAGCAAGTCAGATAGCACCTTGCTGTAAACCCATCAGGGCCTGGGGCTTTATCCGGGTCCATGCAATCCAGAGCACTTTTAATCTCATTCATAGTAATCGGAGCAATCAACATGATATTGTCGGAATCATGAACACAGTGAGGAATAAGATCAATCGGGTAGGCGTGAGAATCAATAGGAGGGTCTTCCGGGGCAGAATAAAGATCTTTGAAGATGGAGTGGGCTGCTCGCTTTATGCCTTCAGAATCTTTAACCACTGTGTTTTGATAGTGAATTTCATTTACTATTTTGAAGTGCTTGCGTGCTTCAGCTTGCTTATGGAAGTAGCCTGTATTTTTTTCTCTGGCTTGTAACCAAAGATTTTTGGACTTCTGTCTCCAGAACTCTTCTTCATCCCTACTTGCTCTATGGAGATCTTTTTGCAGCTCTATTTATTTTTAAAGAAGGGTTTGCATTACATCGAAATTCTCCATTTTTAATTGGTGGCCTGCTAAACTGTCATGCATCTCCTTTCTTTTGGTGGTGGGCGTTTTTAGCCTTTTAGCCCACACCTTGAGCTCCCTTTTGAGTCTCTCATATTTTGTTCCGACAAAAGAAAGGGGATCCTTGAAATTGCTGGTTCCAGGCCTCGGAGACCACCTCTTGGAATCCTTCTTGATGAATCCATAGCGAACTGAATCTAAAGGGAATGGGGCCAAGATTTCCATCCAAGGATAGCTCAAGCAGAATGGGTTTATGGTCAGAGGTGTAGTTTGGTAGAATTTTAGATGTGGCCAATAGACCACAAGTCAAGAAGGAGGATTGGACTAGAAATCTGTCCAGACGAGCAGCAATGTGGCCTGGACCTAACCTTTTGTTTGACCAGGTGAATTTCCTAGTTTTGGGCTTGATATCCTCCAAATACAAATCTAGAATGAGGTCTTCAACCCATTCTCTAGCTGGGTACCTGACCAACGAGCCCCCCTTTTTCTCTTCTGCAGCTAGCGTAACATTCAGATCACCTGCAATAATAATATTTTCTGGATTGTGCAAGAAAATATAGGACTAGAGCGAGTCCCAACAAATTTTTTCTCAGAGTGTAAAACCAGAGCATAAAGATAGAACATACTTACTTGGTGGCCAAATTCTTTATGGAGGAGCTTAGTGAGAAGCCAATGGGGGCAACCTTCTTCGTGAATCAGATCATATTTGGAGCTGTCCCAAAAGGAGGGAATCCCTCCAGAGGTGCCTCTTGCGCTGATTGCTTTCCCTTGGCCTTTATGCAAGAAAAATTTGCTTGCTTGGAGGAGTAGAAGGTCCCCAGTTTTGTCTCTTGGATGAGAAAGATTTCAGCCAAGTACATCCTCACAATGTCTTTCAGTGCTTCTTCTTTCAATTTGCTGCTTAATCCTCTGCAATTCCAGGAGACGTATTTCATTATTTACTAGCTGGGGAGGTTGTGGCTCCTTTCGGAGCCTTAACATGCTTGCACCTAGATCTGGTATTCATCATTCCTTTGAGAGTTTTCTAAGAGCCTTGGAGGACATCCAGATAAGTTTTCTCCCCTCTCTGTTTCTTCTTGGACTTTCAGCCCCTGGCTGACTTGATAAGAGTGACTTTTGAGTTGTCTGAATCTGGGATTCCATCTTCTGAATCTCCTTCAGAATTGGAGCCCAGATTGATGTGCTCCTCGTTTTCTTCTTTTTCCCCTTGTTAATCTTCTGTTGGAGGAAGAGATGACTTTGCTTTAGCTTCTTTCACTTTCTTCGACGGGTCTTCTGGATCCTCTTGGATCCGAATGGCATTTGTCTTCTCCCCAGAGGAAGAACCCTCTTTAGGAACTTCTTTGGATTTTGGTTTGAGCTGGGGCTTCTCCAATGGCCCTGAATTTTTCTTTTTCTCAGTTAGTTTTTGGACTGCTTTGCCCTTTTTGATTTCTTTCCATCCTTCTTCGTCAGCTTTGTCCCCAGTTGGAGCTTTTGGGTAGTTTCTTTTGAAGTGTCCATGTTCGTGACAGGTTCTGCATTTGAATGGAAACTGCTCGTAATCTAGTTTTTGATAGTGATGCCATTCTCCGACTGTAAGTTTTACTGCTTCGGGCAGTCCAGCTTCCAGATCGACTTCCACACAGATTCTTGCGCAATTATATTGGCCCTTGTTGTCTTCTTTGTCAATGAATCAGCTGAGACCATTTCGAATCTTTTGCAATGTGTGATAGCTCCAGCAATGGATCGGAAGACTGGGGAGCCGGACCCAGACTGGAACCTCTTTAGGGGAATCAATTGAGGGATCAAAGTCAGGGGTACACTTATTAAGATACAGACCCTGATTTCCCATAAAATACGGACCGTTTCTGAAAACCAAACCTCGGTCTTCTTTGGAGGTGAACTCAAAAATGAACTACCCTCTACTAACAGCATAGCAAATAACACTGTTTTCCAGCTGGGGCCTCCAGTTACGTTGGATCCATTCATCTGTTGTTTTTGTTGATGGCCAGCGTCCCATAAATTGTCCTGCCAACCCTCTGTCAGTGAGGGCTAGGGCGATTTTTATCGGTTGGTCTTCTGGTAGGGCGATCTCTGGAATTTCCTCCAGCTTTTTGATGAATTTCGGGACTTCTGGAGTCAAGTTTTTCTTCCCGTTCTTCGAAAGCAGCCTTTTGAAAGCTTCATCTGAAGAGATAGGCGGGGTGGGAGAGGGCTCCCCACCCCAGGTGCACTCATGGCGGTGGCATGCTGTGTGCCAGCAGAAGCACTGGCCGGAGAAGGAGGGTGCAGAGCCTGATTGCGGGGGTGATGGGAGAGAAGGTTGAGATCTCAGCAGCAGGGGCTGCCAGGCAGGAGGCCTGTGGAGGGCCGCAAGATCTGAGGAAGCAGGGGGCGGGAACTCTAGAACAGAACGCGCGGGAGCCAAAAAAATTAGGATTTGAACTATTAAGCTTCAAGTGATAGAGTATTTAGAAAATTAATAGGCTAGATTTAAGCATGTGCATGAGTTTATTTTTATATTGGGCTATATTAATTAGTTAATATACATGTTTCCTAAAAGTTTATAGTAATTGAATAAATATGTAGATCATGTAGCACTTTGATCAATATTTAGATTAGATTTTAACTTGAGTGATATTTGGTTGACTAAACCCTATTGTTCTTGTTAAACTTATCATTATGAATATTGATGTCAATATCAAATAAGAGTGAAGTGAAAAACACTATTAAGTTACTCCATTAATCTTAGATCTTATTATGTAGGAAAAATTGGTAGATACATGTGAAAATATAATTCTACAAGATTATTTTATCTCACTTAGTAGGTAATTAGGATTTGAACTATTAAGCTTCAAGGGGTAGAATATTTAGAAAATAATAGGCTACATTTAAGCATGTGCATGAGTTTATTTTTAGATTGGGATATATTAATTAGTTAATATACATGTTTCCTAAAAGTTTATAGTAATTGAATATGTATGCAGATCATGTAGCACTTGGATCAATATTTAGATTCAATTTTAATTTGAGAGGTATTTGGTTGACTAAACTCTTTTGTTCTTGTTAAACTTATCATTATGAATATTTATGTCAATATCAAATAAGAGTGAAGTGAAAAGCATTATTAAGTTAAGCTGTTAATCTTTCTATTGTGAGTTACTAATTCCTCTTGTACTTATTAGTTAATCTTTCCTTAGCAATAGTAGTTTTTGTTGAAAAGTGTAAATAGGTTTGGTCTTCATAATGACTTGTAATTTTGATTTTATGTAATTAATGAAAAAAATAGAAATAAAATTATTATTGTAATGCTTGAATAGTGGATTTCATGAGCAAGGAATTTCATTTTTAATGATGGCTCCCATTGTGAGCCTTTAGGATTTGTCATCTAGTCATGGAATTCAATTTGAATCTATGTCAGGTATGAAGGACCCTTCTTGGGCACGTCACATTTTTTTATGAGTCATAAAAAGTATAAGATGGCCCTCCAAGACCAAGACAAAGCTACCACCTTCAAGTCGGCTTCAAAATAATAATATAATGTATCAAATGGACACGTCAGCTCATCCTCCTATCAAGTCGCCTAATTAGCACGGGAAACAACTATAAATAGGGCAGTTCAGATTCCATTTCAGAACAAAATTTTAGAGAAGTATTTTCAGTGGTCTGCAATTCGGTAATTGTCTGCGGCTAGGAGTGTGAAGATTCAAGGAGAGAAACACTATAATCAACGAGAAGGAAGAGAAGAAGACCAAATTGTTTGGGTTTGTCTTTGGGATAATATCTTCACATATATGGCAGAATATAGGGTTTCTGCAATACCATATTAGTCCAAGAAATAGTCTCCAAAAAGGGTCTTCTTTTCAACTCCACTTCATTCCGAGTTCATCTAGAAGAGTCCTCAAGAATAGCGAAGGAAGGAAGACATATCAAAGTTTGTTTTCTCTCCTCACACATGTGACACTACAAAAGTACAAACTACAGTTCTTTGGAAAGAGACCAAAATTTTAGAACTGCAGATAGTTTAACTTGCGTTGACCAAAGGAGGAGGAAAGATTCATCTGTTTGATTTAAGGAAGTATGTCATCATGAAAGGCATGTGATGTGGTGATGGAGAGGCAAATAGGTCAAGGGTCTTGGTCTTGGTATTCGTCAATCGAAGTCTCTATAAGAAGAACAATTTTTTCGGGTTTTCCTCTCAAGTGGGAGAGGTTTTGGCCCTAGATGATAGCCTATATTATGTGTCTCTTGTCTCTTTATGGTTTATGAATTGGTATCTATTTGATAAACAAGAACACTAATAATATAAGAAAGAGAAGATCCTAATCTAAGAAAGTAAAAATCATTCACAAGCAGTTATCATAAGAAGAGCAATCACCTAATACTTAATGCCCTAGACTTTTCAACATGGTATTAGAGCTAAGGTGACAAAGTCAAGGAAGGGCATCTTATCAAGGGGCACTAAAGGATCTAATCTCAAGTAAAGCACCAAAGCAAATATCATCTTGAAGATAAGGTCTACAAAGGAAGCATATAACCCTAGATCGAAAAAAGAGTCTACAAGGAAGTCTTGGGTCATAATCAAGAAAAGAAGACCAAGTTAAAGAGATCTACGAATCAAGGTCCTTACCATTGAAGACATCACCAAGAAGTCATCATTGATATTCATCAAAGGATCCAAAGAGATCTCACTCTCTGTGGGATCAAGGATCGCTCTTGAAGAAAACAACCTTCATCAAGGAGAAGTTTTCTACTCTCTATATCATCATCAACATCAAGGAAGAAATAAGGAGAAGAAGAATCCTATGAAGTATATTTATGTCCACACCTGAATCTATCAAAATGTCTATAACGAAAGCAACAACTTAGTTGGGGCTTTAAACTATCTTGCATGGAAGAAAAGGATAAATATCAATCTCATTGAAAATGAGGTTATAGAACATGTCAAATGATCTATCACTAAACCAAGAAAGGAAGATGCTCAAGATCTTGAAAAGTATATGAAAGGGGAAGTTAGGGCTCAAAGGATTCTCATATAATATATCAAGGATCCCCTCATCCCATATGTATCCAAACTTGAAACTTCAAAACAAATCCATGACAAACTGGTAGAGTTGCGTTTTGTAACCACCGTTGGAGAAGTCATCTCATTAAGGAAATAACTCTACAAGGTGAATATATCAAGGGAATATGGAATAGCCTCATACTTTATGAAAATATTTGAAATTCAGGATCATCTACAAGATCTTGGAGAAGTCCTGTCTAGTAGAGAAATGACTACAGTTGTATTAAATGTACTACGAGGGGAGTGAGGTAACTTTACTTAAAGTATTTATGGGAAGAAATAAGTTACTCCATTCCAGAATTTATGGTCATTGTGCAAGATTGAAGAATCTAGACTAAAGGAAAAATCTGATGTGGGAGTAGGTATGCAAAATCAAGCATATGTAATAATGGCAAAAAGAAACAGAAGCTTTGGAAAGTTGGGTCCTTAGAAAAGGAAGAAGAACATGGCTAAAATACAATGCTATGGGTGTCAAGAATATGGGCACTATAGGAGACATTGTTGTAAGCTCAAGAAGGAAAATAATAAAAGAGGAAGCGAAGAAGCCCACATCAGCAAGGATGTGGAGGAAGATGAAAGGAATAAATCCGAGGAAGTAATAGATTTCCAATATTGAGATAGTATTCCTCACATGAGCTCTTTTTAAGTTCCTAAGTCTTTTGTTGTAAGATATGGCTATCATGATTGACTAAGTAAAATAATTGGATGCATCAAAGCATCATAGAAGCCTTGAAAGCAAGAGGTTAGAACATCATCATAGAGAAGCATGAAAGATGGTTAGAATCTATGGAAGTCAAGGATACAACTCTTAGGAATCTTATTGGAAACATAAGTGGTAAGGTCATCTAGTTCAAGGTTCATCATACATATGTCAAAAGGAAACATCTACTGATGGGGATACTTTAGATCCTCAAGATTCTCTGATGGAATCTTCATTGAAAGGCTCACCGATCATTGAATCTCTTTCAATAAAGGAAGATGTTGTAGGATGTTTGGAAGACCCAAAGGAAAAATGAGGTATGTATACTTACATTTGATATCGTGGAAGTCATGTCATGGGGGTGCAATGCTTTATCTTAACAGAATTATCAAAAGAAATGATCTCCTCCCTCAAAAGGATGTAGGAATGTATGCGTCACACATTCACTAGATTAAATGAACATAAAATTTCCTCATATGAAGTATGCAAGCGCTGACTACAATTGAGGTCCTATTATTGGAAGCTCCTAGGACTGAAATGTGTGAAGAAAGAAAGGAAGAGATCGTGGAATATGAAACAATGCTAGAGGAAATCAACATCCAAAAGACCAAGTAGATTTGACTACAATATTTCCATGGGAGATATGAACGCTCTCATGGACTCTGAAAAAGAAGGACACGCTTGACAATATATATCATTGGGAGATGTGTTGATAGATATGTAGGATGCTGATGCAAACTAGAAGATGTCATGATGAATGGCCATCACAAATACAATGCTGATTTTAATGTTCATTACTTTATTTTTGAACAAATATCTACATGGGTTTATGCAGGGTTGTGGAGGGAAGATCTATGGATGTCTTCGACCATCGATGCTGATGTAGTAGGATGAGAGATCCTTAAGTAAACATGGCATGAAGGGAGCAACATGCCATGAAGGAAGGCTAGAAATGGACTAATGGATCACTTTCCGATTATGACAGGCTGATTCATGGATGGTTAGTGCGCTATGTAGAAGTCCCAAACAAGAAGACTCATAGATAACGAAAATTAGTTCATGACATCGTGAGAAGTTCTTCAAGTAGCTAGTTGTCACATCATATCCACCTGAGGAGCTGTTGTAGTTCCCTAATTAAGAGGCAATCTCGGAACATGTTTCTTACTTGGAAGAAGCTTGGAAATTCCTAACCCAAGAGGGAGCTTAGGTACATTCCTTCCATAGGAATGAATACATTCATTTATTGGAATAGATATATACTCTCTATTTAAGATGGAAACGTAGACACATCATTCTTATCTTCACTTGGGAATATAGAATGGAGGATTGGGTAAAACATATGGCAGCTGATAATCTTTGAGGATGATTTAGGACATCAAATATAAGAGTAGTCATAGAATACCTATATTCTTTGAGGACTGGGAATCGAATATAAGAATAGTCCTGGTGGAACACACCCTAAGAACCTAGGTGGTGTATCTTTTGAGAGAGACAATGATGATGGTGTCTATAAATAATTGGTATCCTCTACATTGTGCTCAAATCTCATGGAGAGACAGAGCTATTAGTTAAGGCCTTGTTATGTAACAATGTTGGTTTATATGATGCTAAATCGATGGGTTACCAATTCAACTCTTCTTATGAGAAATTCTTCAGATTAAAAATGGCCAAGTAACATTATGAATACCACCCTAGTTAAGAGGGTATGTTGAAAAGTGTAATTAGGTTTGGTTTTCATAATGACATGTGTAATTGTGATTTTATGTAATTCATGAAAAGAAGAAAAAAAAATTATTATTGTAATGCTTGTCTAATGGGATTCATGAGCAAGGAATTTAATTTTTAGTGATGGCTCCCTTTGTCAACATTTGGAATTTGTCATCTAGTCATAAAAGTCAATTTGAATCTATGTCATGTATGAAGGACCCTTGTTGGGCATGTTACATTTTTTCTTGAGTCATAATAACTATAAGAAGGACCTCCAAGACGAGGACAAAATCACCTCCTTCAAGTCGGCTACGAAAGAATAATATAATATTTGAAATGGACACGTTGGCTCATCCTATTGTCAAGTTAGCTAATTAGCATGGGAAACAACTATAATTAGGGCAATTCAGATTCCATGTCAGAAAAAAATTTCAGAGAAGTATTTTCGGTGGTCTAGAATTCGGTAATGGTCTGTGGTTAGAAGGAGTGCGAACAACTAAGGAGAGCAACACTATAATCAACAAGAAGGAAGAAAGGAAGACCGAATTGTTTCGATTTGTCTTTGGGTTAATATCTCCACATATATGGTAGAACACTATGGTTTTTGCAGTACCATAACAGTGCAAGAAAGAGTCTCCAAAATGTTGAAGAATCTAGGGAAAATGTAGTTAATGAGATTATTCTTAGCATGATAACTATTTGAGGTTTTTTCCAATTTTCTTCTTATTCCATATTCCCTTATTATTATTAGAGTGTGTATTCTTTAGTTCATCAAAGAGCTCTCAAAACAAAGAGACAGGAAGACAAGAAGTTGGCATTCTTCTAGGGCCAAAACCTCTCCCTCTTGGAGAGGAAAACCCGCATTAAAATTCTTCTTATAGAGATTCCAATTGACAAATACCAAGATCATGACTCTTGGCTTTCTAGACCACTCCAAGAATAAGACATCAATCCTCTTCTTACTATTGAGATCGTCATTACTGCTGCAACACTGAAGTCATCTTTACTGCATTGTTGAGATCATCATTATTGCTGCAACATCAAGGCCAATACTACTTCAATGTCGAGATCTTTATTAAGATTATGATCTTGAGTATCATAAATGAGATCATGATCACCATCATCCAAAATTCTTTCTCATATAGAGTGTCATTGTTCAACAACTTCATTATATGTATGCCAGGTCTATGACTGTGTTTTTCTTCATGCAATGAGATCTTTATTATCATACGTATGCTGGGACTGTTTAGTATGCTGAGACAGAGTATTACGGTTGAGTAACTTCATCATAACACATACGCTGAGACATCGTGATCCTTCTTTGCCGAGACTGTAATTATCTATTGACGCATCCCCTAATGATGGACTCACTTTGTAGTCCAAAATGTTGGGTTCACTAAAACTCTATAACAGGTGATTCCTCTTATCTAAAAGCTATCCTCACCTATATGGATTCATTATTTAACGACTGTAATTATGCCGAGACTGATATATTAAGACAATGATTGTGTGTTTACTCAGAAAGAATGTCGAGGTTGTATGCCATGTCAGAATGTGTGACTATTAGATATATGCTTCACAATTATACCAAGACTGAGTTGAGATCCTCTTTATGTTATCTATCCGAAGAACTAATACCTTCTTGAGATTGCGAGGTCTTACTCACTGTAATTATCATTGAATAGTTTGAGACCCTGTAACTATACCCACGAAGAATCATAGAGAAAATTTGAGCTCTCTTGTTTCACTTTTGCGTAGACCCTATTGGGTATATATAGTGGTATGTCCTGTGTGTAAGCCGACTTGAATAGATATGTCTCCTTAATTGAGCTAACCTGATTGTTCTTTCATATCATTTTGTTGGCCAACTTGACTGCGTTTGACATCATTTTGTTTGCTGCTCTTTTCAAGAGGACTGTGCTTGTTCTTGGAGGGCTAATCTACTTACTAGGTAGACTTATATTCATTACATATATGACATTGAGTCCTAAGGCTCTCAATGGGAGCCATCTATAAATTAAACTTCTTTCTCACGAAACCCATGCAACAAGGAATAATAAATTCATTTTACAAAAATCATAATTACAATGTCATGAAGACCGAACCTAGTTACATTTTCTTGACCTCAAAAAGTATCTTCTTATCATATCCACTTCTAGCAGAGTTCATTTAGAAGAATCCTCAAGAATAGGAAGGAACAAAGACATCTCCAAATTTTTTTTTCTCCTCACACGTGTGAAATTATAGAAGTATGGACTATAGTTCTTTGGAAAGAGACCGAAATTTTTGAAGTGCAGACAACTTGACTTGCATTTACCAAAGGAGGAGGAAAGAGCCATCAGTTTGATTAAAGGAAGTATCTCATCAAGAAAGTCATGTGACTTGGTATTGGAGAGACAAATAGGTCAAGGGTCTTGGTCTTGGTATTCGTTAACCAAGTTCTCTATAAGAAGAAGAATTTATTCGGATTTTCCTCTCAAGTGGGAGAGGTTCTCACCTTGGTTGATAGCCTATATTTTGTGTCTCTTGTCACTTTATGGTTTATGCATTGGTAGTTGTTTGCTGAAGAAGAACACTAGTAATATAATGAAGAGAAGATCCTAATCTAAGAAAGTAAAATTCATTCACAGGAAATTATCATAAGAAGACAAATCACCTAATACTTGATGCCCTTGATTTTTCAACACTTTGAAGTTGTAGTGAATATGCAGTGTTCTTTTTTTTTTTTTTTAGCTCCACTATCCTCAATCAATAGATAAAGGGCATACACCAATGGTTGCACTACAATGGTTGTACAATCATTGGTGCATTGTTTGGTATTGCATTGAGGTTGGAAACCCTACAATATTAGATACACATAATGTAATTTATCCATTGTTGGTAAGAACAAACTCAAATCTTTTATTAAGCATATAACGACAATAATGTACAATTTAAGTGGAAGTTTGCACAAATAGACAACATATTAGAAATGCTTGAATACATAATTCCAATACAAAGTTCTACTAAGATTGTAATCGGTTTAAACATAATGGAAATATTCATCAATATTTTTAATATATTTTATTATATTGTGGGATAATTTTTTGGCGTATCACAACAACTTACATAGGTTTCTATAGCATTTCTACCTATGCACAATCAACCACCACGATGACTTCTCAAGCGAATTTAATTTGAGAGAGAAAGTAACGCACCAACTCCTTGCAAATTTAATGAAGAATGCTTGGACATTTGTGACGACAATGAAAAATGCATCTATTTACTACAACATCTATGCAATTAATAAAAATGTTGCTCAAAGATAAAAGGAACCCTACATATTCCTTGGAAGATGATTTACACACAATTTTAGGGATGTTAATTGTCCCTACTAATACCAATGTCATCTAACTAGTTTGCATTCCACAACAAAGTTTATTATCCTTATTTTGTTGATGTATTTGAACGCCAAACATGATCCTTGTGACTACCTTGGTCATCTCCTAATCTTTGTCGCATCAAATTGATATTTCTCATGAAAGTATACGAAGGTGTTATGGTCATCATATCCCATGTTTTCCAAACTTACAAGACTCCTCTTCTCTATCAATATTATTTGGCCATAACACAATATGAAAGTTTCAATCATTCTTGAGCTTTTATGGTGTAAATGAACAACATATTTTGCGAGGTGGAAAATCACTAGAAATGCTTTCATCAAAAGAAGTATGAGCTTTATTTATTTTCTAATGCTATCTCTTTTATATTGGAGTGTATCTACATCCACATGAACTTCATTAGAATATTATAGGTGCAAGTGTCTACTTTTAAGTGAATCCTTAAAAGGACTAGTTAAAATAAATGGTATGTGTAAGATAATTTTTTGTATTTGGGGTGGTCTTGAATTACAGTACCTTGGTTGGAAAATGTGAGGATTTTGCTAACAATATTATTGATAAAACAACATTTTCGAGTATATGTCATTTATTTTTTTCCCTGTACTACTCATTTGTCCTCCTATGAATTTGATTTTTTTTGCCACTTTGTGAAGCATACCTCTATAATTTTACATTACAATTATCCTTTCACACTTTTACTCCATCTTTCCACCATCTCTTGCTAGTTTTCCATCCTCAAATTCTTTGGCATTTCCTTCCCTACTTTTTGAAATTGATCCACATTTGGAATTTTTTATAAATGTTTCCCAATGTGGTTAGTTTCTTCACATTTAACCCCCTAAATGGAGCATTCTACAACATGTTTCTTTTTTTTTTCCCTTATTTACACCCTCAATATTATTTCAATAAACACCACTATTACTTGTTGTCTAGGTCTCAATTTACTATGCTTTGCTTTAACTTCAACCTGTCCATTGGTGCAATCATCGTCAACTTGATCCTATGATCTTTCATGTTCTATACTCTCTCGCATCAACTCCTCACTGGAACTACCTCTCCATCATGAATATTTCATGCCTTTCTTCAGCTTATTCATCCTCAACCTTACTTTACTACCTTGTGGCATTGTAGTTGAACAACTTTTGCTCAACATCATATTTACATCATTTCCTACAACATGCTTATTGTTTATTCTATGAAGTATGGTGCACTTTCTTTTTGGTTGTTTCACATTCCATTTTACTTGTAACAAAATCAACATAAAAGTTAGCTTAAATCAAGGATTTCCACCTACATCTCTTATAGTTGCACTTTTCCAACCTCGTTTCCTTGCAACTTCGTTACTACAACAACAACTTTTGTTGCAACACTCGTCACCACGAAATACACATCTTTGGTTTGCACATAGAATTTATCAAGTAGATTGTAACTCACCACTGCTTTTTAAATATGTTGCACTAACTTATGTGTCTCAGTCTTTTCCTTCCAATGTTTCATGAAAACTTCTCCTTCTTTTGTGCACTCTTTAGTGACACCTATTTTTTCTGTAGCATTACCTACTTAGAACTTCATTGTTGCAAGACCATTCACTTTTGCATCATTTATCTCCTTTGCAGCATCGCTCTTTGCCACAATCCTCTCCTTTTGTTACTTGATTGTCACAATCTATCCTTCCATATCCTTCCCCAGAATAATTTCATCACAATCACGATCTTTGTCCTCAATCACAACTTCCCCTTTCTTGTGAGTTCAAAATCTTCTTTTGCGTCTTGTCTTAAATTGGAAGCATGTTTTCATTGCTCATTTTCACCATCATGCTTTGGTGGACATCTCTTCTAGCCAATTTTATGACTTATCCTTTTCTTAATATTTTGCAACATTTCTTCTGTGAACTTCTCATTTCACAAAGGACTTCTCCTATTACCTCTTTATTTTTATTGAGCCTTCTCTATGGCTTCCATTTTCTGCAAATGACTTTTTCGTATCTTCTTCAACTTGGAATTTTCTCATCCACTCCATAATATCATGGCAATGTACTTTTGTAATGTCTACACAAAAAGTTTACTTAAATTGTCTTCTCTTGTAACATCTACCTAATACATTTTATTTCTACTGGAGCTATCTATTCCTCCATGTTGAATACACACTTAGTCACTTGCAATTCCATTTGCAATGATTTTTTCTCCTTGATAGCAATACTAATGTTTTTTCAACACATTGTCTTGTCTTTGAGAAGTTTCTTTGTTGCTGTGCATAGAACATACACTTCTGCACTCCTCAGGGTCCATGCAGTTCCATTTGATGATCCTACCCAGTGCTCCTCCCTTAGTTGTAACTGTTTGAATCCCCTCAGATTCTACTTTATTCAATACTATTTGATGTAGTAATGTCCTACACACATGTGATATCATACACATGAATAAATTACTCTACTATTTCTATGAATAAAATTAATTTCAGTGTTAGACAGACGAGTGGTAGGGTTTGCAATTCAATAGAAAACAAACATTGTTACAAAATAACATATCAAAAATTATTAATGTACTACTACAAGTTGTCTATAATTGATTTAAATCATCCAAATTTTATGATATCTATTATCAAATCATCCCCAAGCTCTTGGCAGTCTTGCAACAGATGATAAACTTTGTTATAGATTTTGGACCAATGCACAACCAACCACCACAACCACTCTTCATGCAATGTCAAATTCAGTGCAGGGAGCCTCTTCTCCACTTGAAATTGAAGCCTAAAGCACCATAGTTATGTAATAACAATAATCAACTCCTTTATTGACAAGATCCACTACATAGTCATTTAGAATTCCATTTATAGGTTAAAGGTGCAAACGATTTGTATAAACATGGGCTTTCATAGGGTATCTTTTCAGTGTCTTCAACATCAAATTAATATTTTATTTGAACACATGTCAAACTCTGACGATAGTGATATCCCATAGTCTTGAAACCTTTCACATTGCATTACTTCATTCTTGTTTGACCATTGTTGAATTGTATTTAATGATAGGAATTTAAATCCTGGCCAAGCATCCATAGTGTAAATGAAGATGATGGTTGGCAAAATTGCTAATGGCAACAAAAGTTTCACAGTGATATTGATGTGATTCTTTTTTATCCATTTTTCAATGAAACACTTTGGATTGAGATAAAATGAACAATAATATTATAATGAACTCCTTTATTGACTAGATCCACTACATAGTCATTTGGAATTCCATTTAGAGGTCAAAGGTGCCTTGCTTATTTGTGGGCAAAGGATTTATACACAGATTGAAGAATGTGAATTGTCCAAAACATTATCAGTGTTATCTAGTTGGTTTGCATTCAACATCATGATCTATTCTCCTTATTTGGTTGACATGGCGGAAGTATAAACATCATCTTTCATAGGTTATCTTTTCAGCTTCTTCAACATGAAATTAATATTTTATTAGAAAACTTGTCAAACTCTGACAATAGTGATATCCTGTAGTCTTGAAACCTTCCCAATTGCATTACTCTTTCATTCTTGTTATTTAATGTTAGGAATTTAAATCCTGCCCAAATATCTTAGTGTAAATGAAATGATGTCTGGCAAAATTGCTAGTGGCAACAAAACTTTGGCAGTGAGATTGATGTGATTCTTTTTTTCCATTTTATAATGAAACATTTTGTATTTACATAAAATGAACAATGATATTATAAATGCAAACCCTTATTTTGAAATTAGTATTCTAAATGTAGAAAAAAAATAGGTTTTTTTGACATAAAATGAACAATGATATTATAAATGCAAACCCTTATTTTGAAATTAGTATTCTAATTGTAGAAAAAAAATAGTTTTTTACATTAAAGATACTCCTGTAACATTTTGGATTGTTTAAATTGACCAAATAAATTATATATTAGAAAAACTTATTTATATATATATATATATATATTTATATTAAAAATGCTCCGCAACATTTAAAATTGTTTCCATTGTCCAAATAATTTACATATTTCAAAGATAAACAATTTAAGCTAAAATATACCAGAATTTCCGTACATTAAAGATGCTCCTGCAGTATTTGGACTTGTTTGGATTGTCCAAAGAATTTACATAAATGGAAAAAATCTAACCAGAAGAAACACTGAAATAGAAACTTCTCTAGGCTTTTGATTTAAAATAAAATCCATAACAGAGGCCAGCGATAATACGACAAGAAACCTAAAACCCTCGATAAAACATAAAGCAACACCCAATGAACTAACTGCAACTAAAGGAGCATAAATGATGATGTTGGAAAGGGTAACACGGATGATGCTGAAATAGACAAAAACTACTTTCGTCTCTCCTATGAAACTACTGCTACTTCCAAAGAAGTGATCGCTATACGTATATCTCACTTATGGATATGGAAGGAGATACGGAAAAAGCGCGCTATTCTGACGCGCATCGCTTTCGCGTAGTCCAATTAGTTGGAGTTGTCCGGACAGTTATTAAATTCTTATAATATTTAGATAAAATCTAAAATTTTGGTAAATTTAATTTATAGTTGTTAAAATTTGAAATTTTGGTAAATTTAATTTATAGTTATTAAATTTTAAAATTTTAACTGTGATACATATTTTTGATGGTACTAAATTTATTTCCACTTTCAAAAACATTATTCAAACACTATCTCTACTAAATTTATTTTTTTTTTTTAACAGTCCCCAATTCTCAGACGACTCCCATAGCTTTTATTCAGATATCGAACATATTGACGGCACAGGTCAGGGACACATGGGCGTTGGAAGAAGAATTTTTTGTTGGTTTGAAGCCATACGTAGAGTATATTTTAGTTCATTTTTAGCCATAGGTACTCCGTATCACGTGAACGATGTGAACAATTAGTACAGAAACAGAGATGAGTCGACCTTAATTGATATTTTCTTGGTACTGTATTCCGTAGAGTACGTTTGGATACTTATTGAGTCTAGAGATTAATGCGGGATGTTGTCCATCTTAAATTTAAAAAAATAAAAAATAAATAATTATACAAAAAAATTTAAATAATATTGACTGGTAAATTAGATCCCTCTATTAGTAGCTATAAATAGAGTAGGGGTGAAGCAGTACTCTATCCGCGGGCCGCACTTCAACGGGAGAGACGCAGATTATTGACTTATCAGTATTTTCGAATAGAATCGTAGTATTCCTCGTCTTCGTATTGTATTTGGAGTGTCTAGGTTCAATAGCTGGTTATAGAAGCCACTATTGAACCCTATTCTATCTCCTTTCGTTTTATTTTATATACCCTCACACGATAGTCTCTGATTTGCCTGCTTGGAGAGGAGGAGGATGGCAAGGGGAAAGACACAGATGAGAAAGATCGAGAGCGCGACCAGCAGGCAGGTTACGTTTTCTAAGCGCAGAAATGGATTGCTGAAGAAAGCTTACGAGCTGTCGGTGCTCTGCGATGCCCAACTGGGAGTTATTGTTTTCTCCCCCAGAGGGAAGGTCTATGAATTCTCCAGTACCTGGTATGTGTGGTTAATGTAAATTTCTCTTATAAGTTACGACTACTCTCTATCTTTTCACACAATGGCTGATATACAATAATCAATAAGATGTTTTGACTAATCTCTCTATCTTTTCGCACAATGGCTGATATACAATAATCAATAAAATGTTTTGGGAATAATTATCTGGATGTTGACCGCTGAATGGTCCGGCCATAAACCTACAGTTATTTTAGCTTTTGGAAGTCTAGCTTTTGGAAGTCTACGGTTGCTGATGGATGCATTGTTCCTCGAACAATTATCGAGCTCTTTAGGCACAAGAATTTGGTTTCCAGATTGGGAAAAAGTTTCGACTTCTCTCCGTATTTTTTCACACATTTGGAGATATACATAATCAATGAACGTTTGGGAATAACTATAAGGATGTCGCGTGCTGAATGGTCCGCCGACAAACAGATGTTACTTTGGATTTTGGAAGTCTGGAATTTCCAGTGGACGCTTCTGTCGTCGATGTACACTTATTGAGCTATTTAGGAAAAACAATATGCTTTCCTGATAAGTGCAGACTTGCTTCTGTGACTTCTGAGTGGCTTAGGGTTATTCCTGTAATGTTAAATTCAGTCATATATTCATTTTACTTCCTTCCATTAGCAAAATCAGGAATATATTCAAACCTATTTAGTCCGGAGGGTTTAGAGGATTTGCTTACAGTTCGACACTTTGAACTTTGCAGAAATATTAGTTCTGTATGGTGGTTCGTTTACCATTTAGAAAAAATCACTTGGAAGCTCAAATTTAGTGATTAATCATTCAAAAATCTCTTTTACTCTTCAAAGATCACAGCCAATGAGTCAAAATTTTGTGTATTTCAAATCCACCGCATTTCTTGTTCATTGGACTTTACCAGCAGCATCGCCTTAAAACCTAATGATCAGATTGGATTAATTTAAAGAAGGTTTTGTCATTTTATTATTGGTTGTTCATATGAGTAAAATATCGTTTTGCTTTAGGGATTTTTACAGGTGTATTGAAAATAGGAATTTATTTAGCCATTAAATACCAAATCCAAATTATTAACATTTAATTGTTCCAATAATGCTTGATGTTAGGATGGTGTCAGCACTGAGCTTGAATTTCTCAGGAAAGCCCATGTATGTAAAACCTGAGATGACTTGAGAAAAGCGAAAGACAACTATGATAGGCACACTATGTAAAAGCTCTGATGGCTTGAAAAAAGAGAGACAACTCTGCTAGCCACACTGATCAGCCCTTTGAAATGTTGCATTTCATGTTTTGACATTACTTCTTGTCTTGTTATTACTCAAATTACAATATTTGAATCAATAGAAACTTGAATACAAACCCATCACTTGTGTTAAAGGTTATATAACTGCTGGAATACAAAAATAATGAATAGAAAAGATGATCTTATTCATAATTGTGAAATTTGAAAATATATTCCCACTTAACTTTGTGCTCCTGAAATTTGTTTAAGACATTCCAAAAAATCCGTCTTAAACATCCATGAAATTTACTCTAAACTTTTTTTTAAACTTTTTTTTAACAACCAATAAGAGATTTACTCTAAACTTCTCGTAACAACCAATAAATCTTGGATTTCAAGTGAAGTTCTGTAATAAATCTTCGATTCCAAACAAAGTTCTCTCCCATAGGAAAGCTCTATGAAATCTCCAGTCCCTGGTATGTATGGTCAATGCCAATTTCTTTTAGAAGGTTCGACTGCTCTCTCTATCTGTTCACACGATAGCTGATATACAATTATAAATAAAATGTTTCGGGAATAATTATCTGGATGTCCACTGCTGATTCGCTAAATGACCTGGTGGCCATAAACCTGCAGACATTTCGGATTTCGTATGTCTAGGTTTTCTCATGGATGCATGGTCCTTAGAACAAACTTATCGAGCTCTTTAGACCCGATCAGAACAAACTTATTGAGCTCTTTAGGCCCAACACCTTTGTTTCCTGATACCCTACCTGGGAAAAAGGTTCGACTTCTCTCTCTATTTTTTCATACATGCGCAGATATACATAATCAATGAAACGTTTGGGAACAACTATCAGAATGTCGAGTGCTGAATGGTCCGCCGACAAACAGAGGTTGCTTTGGATTTTGGATGTGTGGAGTTTCCAGTGGACGGTCAACGTATCGAGTTATTTAGGACCAACAATATGCTTTCCTGACTAGCGCAGACTTTCTTCTACGACTTCTGAGTGGCTTAGGGTTATTCCTGTAATGTTAAATTCCGTCATATATTCATTGTAGTTCCATCCCATTAACCAAAGCAGGAATATATGCAAACCTATTTAGTCCAGAGGGTTTAGAAGGGTTGCTTTCAGTTGAACGCTTTCGAACTTTTGCAGAAACACTAATTCTGTAGGGTGCTTCATTTATCATTTAGAAAAATTCACTTGGAAGCTGAAATGTATTATTTAATCATTCAAAAATATTTTGTACTATTAAAGGATGACAAACAAACTCACAACCAATGGGTGAAAATTTTCTGTACTTCATATCAACTGCGTTTCTTTTTTAACAAATAACGTTAACATCAGTAGACATATCAAGCAGTATTTCTCTAGAACCTAATGATGGGGACATTATAGGCAGAATGGTCCACACTCATTGAAGTTATTGTAAACGGCACAAGGCAATATCATTTTGGATAGGAAGCAAGGAAACATAATCACTGACTTCAAGAAACTATACGTTGCATAATTTCTGTTTTTTAATGAGAAAATGGTGCCTTTATGATAATAACAATATTAAAAGTTTTTGAAACTTTTATTATAAATATTTTTAATTTCTTTACACTTTTAAATATATATATATATATATATATATATATATATATATATAATATAATATAATATAATATAATGCATAGTTTTTATACTCGTTAATTGGTATGAGTAATTTAAAGAAGTTGTGACATTTTATTATTGGCGGTTAGATATGTAATAATGCAAGGAATCTGAGTTTAATGAATTTTAATTTACAACAAGATTTATAAAGAGTTTGAGTGTAAAAATGGTCTTTAAATCATTTTTTACTTGATAATTTTTGACAATTTTTTATAATTTTTTTAATAATAACTATATAAAAGGTGTTTTTGGTCATATATAAAAGGTACTTTTGGTTTATTAGGTTTTGCAAGTTTTTATAACTTTGTTGAAAACATATATAAAACATTTTATTATTTGATATATTTTATTATATAATAAAATTATATAAAGTAGAAATGGTATTTTTGGTTTAATAGGTTTAATAATTTTTTTATAATTTTATTAAAAATAAATATAAAATGATTTAGTTATATAAAGAGATTATATTTATATTTTAGATTAAGAAGATGATTAATAAGAATTTAGTTCAATATTGAGTAGGTAATAGAAGTCATTATTATTTAATTTTTTCCACATTGCTTGATGTTGGGAGCAGGGAACTTGAATGTCTTGTGGAAACTCATGTACAATATGTAAAAGTTCAGAGAACTTGAAAAATGAGAAAGACAAATGTGATAGCCACATTGGTCATCCCTATGAATTCTTGCATTAATGTTTTTATGTTTAGTGTTTTCTTGACCTAGATGCCTTGCTTCATGTTATATGGTTGCTGAAATTAGTATGTTTCAATCCCTAGAAACTTGAATCTAAATCCATGTCAAAAAACCTAAGTTTTAAGTTGAGTGGAAAACAAAGATAATGCATGGGAAAAAAATCTTTTGTCCAGTCATCAATGCCCAATATTGTCAACTTAGAAAATTCCAAACATCTATGTTAAACATCCCTAAAATATATTGTAAACTTCTTAAGCAAATCTTGGATTTCAAATGAAAAGTCCCAATAATTTTTAAAAGTTCTCACATACATGGATTTTGTAAGGTAAATAAGCACCTGCACCGCATGGATATTTTATTTTATGAAAAAAATACAAGAATGCATTATAAAGCATTTAGAATTTTTATATCATCCACACAGATGGTAGAGTGTCACAAAGGAAGCTACATGCAAATCAAAACTCTGATATCAAAATGTGGATTGAGCGCCACAACAGAAGGTATACTGCAATGTCAATGTGATTTCTGCTACTACTTTGTTAAATTGAAATTATGATTCAAACATAGAAGCTCTGCTTTTTGACTAAAAACACCATCTTTCCCACACGTTGAGCTCTTTTCACCAATCCCTTTTGGGTAGGTCACGCTCAACAACTACGAACCTCAACATAATCCAATTCTAGAAGTAATGCTCCGTGTAATAATTTCCACCAACACTAGGGAGTTGGCTCGCACAAACCTCTTGTATCACACATTTACCATTTGATCACTCTTCGATCACTAAACATATAGAATAAGCATTTGGTTCAAAGTCCAAATGCAACATACTCTACTCAACAAGCTACCTCACCTAGTCCTTCAATGTTTCTCACACGATTCGACAACCATTTGAATGCCACTCGAATACTTTCCCTTATCCATTGAAATTTCGGGTTTCTCTTCCCTCGTTACTTATTCCAATCTTTACACACAACAATTCAAAGCAGTTATATGTAGACACTGAGCTCACACGTCATATTTCAAGTCCGTGAGTTGGCATTATGGCCAACTAGCGTGTATGACTGCCCACAGACACTTAGAGAGGCGAAAAGCTAACTTGGAGTGTGACAAGTGCCCAAGTGAGATGGGCATTCCTACACGGAGTGGAGGTGCCCAAGTCGACACGATGGTCAACACGAGCAAGTTGGTGAAGATTGTTTCAAGAGCACGCCCACACGAGGGCGGAGCACCAAGTGCCACGCTAGGGAGAGTATAGGAGAGGGAGACATGGTGGAGAGTGCCTGTTATAGAGGAAACCACATGGGGAATGTACAAGGCATAGTGGAGTGTGCCCACGGGTGCGCCTATCGATGGGGCGATGATGACGAAGAAGTTTAGGCACGCGAAGAGCCAAGGCAAAGTGAGCAGGGCACGAGGCAATGATGGGACATGGCATGTGGTTCAACCGAGCAATGGTGGATGGATAGCGTGAATATAAAGGCAAGGGAAGTGCCCAAGCAGAGGTGCACCTACTTGCCCACCAACAACTAGGCCCAGGGGCGCGTCCGACCGTGGAGTTTTCTCACCTACTGTGTCGCACGCCAGCAAGGTGCGTTCAACCAACGTCCTAGTTCAACTCAATAACATAGAGGGGTGTTGACGTAGGAAAACCCGCAGGAAAACCCGCGTATACTCATAGTATGCATGTAAAATGCGCAAATTTGTTTTGCTCTAGGAATTTTAACTCCGTGCCAAGTCAAATCTTCAATTCATAATGGTTAAGGCCCCTTTAATAAATTTTTGTAGAATGATTTATTAACTAAACATAGTCTGCTCTTCATTCATATCCATTCATCAGGACGTATTACCCTCCTAAACCTTCTAGACTTTAAGCTGCACATATATAACCAACCCACTCTTATTCTTTGTTTATTCATGGACTTAAACATAAAATCCTTCTATCGACGCTATTTCTATTACATATCTCTTATAATAGAAATCATATAAACATGCGCAGACTTACCTTTTCCGTCTTTCCTCAGATTTACATGTTTCTCGAAGCATACCTTATCACCATCGCAATTGCAATCGCAAGTTTCAAAGACTTAAGAACTTGGTATTGGAATTTCCCATTCTGCAGGATGCGATAACTCTTCCACCATACTACGACTTTATATACGATAACTACAATTGGATTTCAAATCAAATTAACTGCATCCATACCTTATCGGGTCCGCTCTTCTATCAAACTTTGCATATCGCATGTCCTCTCGTTCGTTCAACATCGCACATCGCAATGTGGGATATCGCCGCTGCTTAGGGGACCCAGTACCTGGAATATTTCTGATGCGATCTAATCACCGATCAGATCTAACATCGCATATCGCACATTGCACATCACACTTGCTTGAGTCTCGAAGTTAATTCACTCGCCAATAAAACATTGCGTTGCGAGATTTATTAAAGCCTCTCCGTCGTTGATCCAATCACTCGATCGAACGGTTAGTACAGTCACGCCTATCGCAAATCCTTATGGGCCAAGATTAATTCCTTACCATTTAAATGTTGGGATGCGGGATTTTAACAATGATCCTTCCATGCGATTTGATCCCATTCGTTGATCTGATAGATCCAACGGTGCCTGTACATTAATGCTTCACTTCATCGCTCCTATCTTCACTTGGATTTTTACACCATTCTTCAATGTTCTTTGTTGTTTCGGGTTTCTTCGGTGGTTCTCGTCCTTCCACTGTTTCGCTACGCGACTCCCCCTCGGGATTTTAACAACGATCCTTCCATGCGATTTGATCCCATCCGTTGATCTGATAGATCCAATGGTGCCAATGCATTAATGCTTCATTTCATTGCTCCTCTCTTCCCTTTGATTTTTACACCATTCTCCAATGTTCTTTGTTGTTTCAGGTTTCTTCGATGGTTCCGGTCATTCCACTGTTTCGCTGCGTGACTCCCCCCTGAGCTTAATTCTGCGAGTTCTTTAATCATGATCATTCCAAACATTACTTTGGTTCTTCGAACGGTTTCTCCGTTGTCACGTTCTCCTCTCTATGTTCGCCAAACTCCGCCTGCATACATATGTTATACATAATCTCTAATAGACACAAAATTTATCGTTCCATATTGAATCACACACTTACACACTCAGAATCGAATTCTCTGTATATAAACATATAAAGGAATGATTACATATGGAGACTCTCCGTCCCTTTCTGGCCTGATTCTTCTAATTAGTGGCCTTTGTTTTACAATTTTCTCGTAGGCTCTAGTCACGCTCTAACCATCTAATCTATCCAATCTCTCCCTTTTCTGATTATGCCTCTTAGGCTTACATTTATATAAAGGTTTCTAAAACCAATTCCTGGTTTAGATCCATAAATTCCTCAACGGAATCCTAAAATCTCTTCCTCATCCCTAATGATCCTGTCTAGTCCTCAAAATCATGAACTAACTCCTAATCTAAGTTTTACACTTAATTCTCAAATCCCTCAATCTCTCAACTATCCTAAATCTCTCATATTCTACATTGGAGAATATTTACAAACATGTCTCACAATATTCAATAAAATCATACTCATTAAAATCACTCAAAAGCCTAAATAATTACATTAATTCACACTTAGGAAACCAATTTCTAGGAAAATACAAGACCCCCTATGTCTTACTAAAATACTATGATATTGTTGCGCTGATTGCTCCTGCATCAGGCGTCTGTCCACTTTAATAGTTCAGCTAAGGAGCATAAATACAAGCAAGGAGTTCATTAAAAATTCATCAGGGAAGTCAAGCAAGAGAAGAAGACATTGTAGAGGTAGCAATTCGGCAAGTTTGTGATATCGTAGGAAGCCAAAATTTGAACAATGGAAGAAAGGGACGTAGTGGAGTGATGGAAAAGTGAGGCTCACCCAGTGAGCTTGCATGACAAGTCTGAACGATGTCTTTGTTCTCGGTAGGAATTTCAGGGTTTCTGGGGTAAGTCACACTATGTGGGAAAGGATGCACATTTTAAGCAAAAGTGTGGGTAGGGTTGCATGATATAGGCCGAACTTTCACGGTCAATTGCATGACTTGGGTAGAATTGGGTGGATGAGTTATCGTTGTAATTAGGCAACTGCCACACCTTTTTCATTTGTAAAATATAGTTGTATTGTCTTTGTTGAAGTATTATAATAGTTGGGGAAAAATGTTTTTGGGGAGTTGCCCCCTCCCATTGCAAATATGTGTTATACATGTGTTTATCAACAAAAATGTCCTTTGTCAACATCAGGGGAGACCACCTGGTCGGGAACTTGAAGCAACTCTTATTCGTTGAATTTGGTGGTTCCGACTGGTTAGGGTCTAGTTACCCTTAAACATAAATCTAATCTAATCTAAAACCAATATAACCTAAACTAAAAATTAATCTATTTAAACATATATTACATCAAGTTACATTTCCTTTGCATTGTTCTTTAAGATGTGGGTTAAAGAAGTAAATCGACACAAAGGTTTGATCAATTTAAAAAAGGTTTATCAAACCACAATTAAATGATCTATTTTCCTCTTTAAGGTCAGACTCGATGTAAACTAAGATGTAAATGCAAAATTAATCTAAAACATGAAAAACTTATCTCGATCTAGAATGGGATAGCCCTCTCCCAATTAGAGAGAAAATTAAATAAAACAGAAGGAAGGACTCGTTTATGAATGAATCTAGAATTCATATTCGATTATGAATTCCAAAATAGTTTGTAAACTCATAATAAGTTAAAACAAGTATGTAAATGATTCTACTTTAATAAATAGTTATCAAGGTAAGTCCACCTACAAGCTTGAATTCATATTAAACATAATTCATTGTAAAATTTGTATTAATCAAAAGAAATAGTTCATTTAACACATAAAAGCAAAATACACCTATAAATGAATAATAAATAGTTATCTTTCAACATAAGTATAATTCAACGAATTAAGCATGATTTTGATCTCATTCTGCCTCTTGGAGATAGCTCCTTTAAGACTTCAGCAACAGAGATCAAACAGACATACTACTTAGGATATAGATCAAAACCAATTATAAAACTTTGACAAAAATATGAAAATTCATCATTCTAGTAATAATACACAAGAACGGAAATTTATTAAACAATTCCAAAGCTTATTACAAAATATGCATTCCCGAAGTGGCTCAAACCCATAATCACATTGCCTGCAATAGTGCTAAGCAATGAGAACAAAGCCAAAAACCCTGTTTTTCCCTATAATCGTGCTTTTTGTACATAACATTAGTGTTATTGCATAAATTGAACAACTATAGAGAATCCCCCTTGATTGGATCACAACGTCCTCCTTTGCATCGAATTTAGGGGTATTTATACAATATTTACAGAGCTAACAGTCTCCCCTGATTCTCTTAGCAACAGAGTAATAAACGTAAATCAATGGGGTTGTTTTTTTGCAGTTGGAATTTTATGGAAGAATATAGATTATCACAGTTAAAATGATTGTTAAGAAGATCGCCAAGTTCGGTTAGCACTTTGATAAGATTGTACAACTTCCTTTGCACTAATAGGTGGAATTCACAGGAATGGTGATCTTTTGGTAACAGCTTCAACCACCCCTCTTCATTTTAAGTTCACTATGTGCCACTTAGAGGAGTTTCTTTGAGTGAATATGTTTTTTCTTTGGCGCTGGAAACCTCTCTATGAAACGAAAAACATAGTCAATGGTAAATAGTTAGCTTTTTTATTAAAATAGCGAAAACATAGATTAAACTATAAAAGTGCGTTAAACTATAATTATGCTAAGAGATATTTTTAAATTATTTAAGTGCCTTTTACTTATACATGGCAAGAGTTGAGTGGTATCAGAGGTGAGCTCATTAGAACTTTTAAAATGAGACAAAATGAAATAGATTCAATATTGAGTGGCTCCAATATGGACCGGATCTGATATCACGTTCAAGTCCCTTTAATAGTTTTATCGGGTCCATTATATTGGAGGTCTTTTATCAGAGATTTGATATCAGGGGTTGAAAAGAGTGACAACTGAAAAGAAGTTCCGATATGGAAGTTCTGATATGGATAAAAGGGGTTTATCAAAGAGTGGGAGGATTGGGAATATCAATGTATCAATGATCATGACCATCGAAATATTAGAGATTGGAGGGATATGATTATCGGAAGACGGAAAGACAAGGTGTGTCTACATATTTGCAAATTGGCATATTGGAAGATTGGCATACTATAATATTGATGAAGAATCATATGGGAGTATCAGAAAATTATGTTGTGAGAGTTTTTGAAATGTGTCTCGAAAGAAAATCCCCGATATGAATTACCTCCAATATGCGGGAGTGGAAACAATGACGTGGAATGTGGGACCTTTACTCTGATAGTTGATTATCATATGTTTTATGGCCTAGTCACTTTATTTATACTTTTATTGAAAAGGGCCACATTAATATGATGGATCATACTTTGGGTATCAGAGATTTCCAAAAGGATTCTTCTTATATCAAAGTATTAATGCTCGAAAGCTTTGATATATATTTAATCGATATGCCACATTGTTTAATGGTTAAGGCTTCATTCCTATGCACACATCTTGGTCTCGGGGGCTATTTTATTCATTAATCTCTTTAATTAAGATGTTTAAAACAAAAAATTATTTACAAAGTTTATTAACAAACAAACTTAATCAAACATAGGCAAACTATAAAAATAAAACGAGTGCAAATGAAAAGAAAATTAGACTTGAAATGAAGCAATCACACTCGAAGTCTACATGCAATTCCAAAACGGTCCCCATGTCTATTACGATAGAATAAAATGGGGGTGTTGTTTTTTTCACCACAAAATATGATATCGCATTGTTCTACATGTGTATTGTTGTTTGGTTATCGCACATTGTTATCACACATTTGTATGAGTGTTGAATGATGAAAGAATTAACTGAATTTCCCCTGCATATTGAATAATTGAAGAATGAACATTTGAACAGAAAATTAAGCAAGTGTTGTAATAGGTGTAGTCTGGGTAAAATTAATTCTAAAAGTGAAATTGTGCCATTGCTGCACAACACCCACAATGGATGAGGTCGTCACAACGCGGAGTCGTGACAGTTGGTATCAAAGATTGGTTCATGTAGGACAAAGTTGATTGGAAGGCAATTTTGGTAGCAACAACAACACTTTGGGGTCAAAGCCGATCTAAACGTATTGGGAACAACTACTGTAAGAATTTTAGTGATTGGTTTCGGTGCGACGTAGGGGATGTTGGGTGGGGCCAAGGGAGTAAGGCAGGGCCCAACTAAACGAAGCATATTTTATGGTCATAACATGTTCTCAAAGCAAACTGATGGAAAATAATGGTGAGGAGCTGAAGGTAACGGTTGAATCTAGTGTGGATGTCTAGGCAGTTTTCATAAATAAAATCTTGGACTTAATGGATGAGTTGAACACGAACATGGATGTGCTTGAGGCAGAAAACGCTGAACTTAGGGAGAAGTTCATCGAGGTAGGAGAAAGTCGTTTTTACCTCAAGGTGCGATATGATTATCTTGAATGGAGATACAAACAAACTACGAATGAAGTTAAAGGACATGAAGCTGCAAGGGAGCAATCCATGAATCGTATCACAAAAATGCAGAAGAGTATATTCGAGGCTCTGCACGAGATTGTGATTATGGAGAAAGAAGTTGGGCAAGGTTTGATTGGCGGAGCTGCGCACATCAAGATTAAATAGCCTTATTTGTACGCTGGAATGAGAAGTATGAAAAAACTTAGAAACTTTTTGTGGGATATGGAGCTTGCAATTGAAAAGGCCAAGGTGAAGGTTGTTGCACAATTCCTTACTAAGGATTCGAAGATGTGGTGGAGGCGGAGAGTGGATCAGATTGCCCATGGTGATGATAAGCACATTCCAACTTGCGAAGAAATTAAGGAAGTGTTGTTGGCTAATTTCATCCCACAGGATCAGACTTGGGATGCATGTACGAAGATTAAGTACATCAAGAAATCCAAAGGTCTGCATGCTTATGAACAAGAATTTGTGAGTGTGACCTGGGAGTTACCCAACATGGCGAAGAAAGACAAGGTCTTCAACTCCATCATTGGATTAAAACCTTGGGCACATAATGAGGTGAAGTTTAAGAAGATCAAAACACTCTGCAGTTGAAAGGTTGGTAGACAATCATGAAGAAAGTGTAGAAGACAAGAAGAAGAAGTTTGATAAACCAAAAGAGAAAGCTTGAAAGGAATATGAGGTGAAGGCAAGTGGTCAAGTAAAGGCAAATAAACCATTAAAGTGTTGGTTGTGTAAGGGCTGCCATATGATGAATAATTGTCCTTCAAAACCGAGAGCCACAACTATTATGAAGACAGATGGAAAACGGAAAAAGAAACTAACATTTGGGATGATACAGATTTTGGGTGTTGTAGCAGCAATGGAGGTTGTCCCAAAACACGATGCTGAGAGGAACACATTGGATTATGTTAGATGAAGGTTGGGAAGGGCATGTTGCTCACCATGGTGGATAGTGGTGTAAGCCATAACTTTGGGACAAAAGAACCAACAAGGAAATTTGGGTTGAAGTTCGTTCCAATTCAAGCTCGTCTCAAAGTAGTGAACTTTCCACTAGACCAGGTTAATATTGTGGAAAAGGACGTAGAAGTGAGGATTGGTGAATGGCAGGCAAAGCTGACTTCATTATCATATGTATGGACAATTATGAAGCATTTTTGGGGATATAATTCATGAATCAGTTTGAAGCAATGATGGTGCCACGTTTGAAGAAGTTGTATATATATGATGGAAGGGAGGACGTACCACTGAGCATTCCAACCACGACAGCCACAAAGGTAGAGTATAAGATGACAACTATGAGTGTGGAGGAAGGTCCGTGTAACAAAGGGTCTGTGAGAGGTTGAACCGAAAGGAGGAAAGACTCATGGAGAAGGCAGATTTCATAAGAGCATTCACCGATAGTGTTTTGAAATCGACAAACACACTAGGGGCAATGGAAGAATGCAAGGATGCAAAATTGGAAAGTCAATGAGAGGAGGATGGAGAGGTATACATGCAGAGATTAGAAGAAGGGAATGTTGATACATGGATTGAGATGTTGGAGGAAGATGAATATGGAGATGGAAGACCATCAACCTTCCCATTCCCACCATCTTTCTGAATTTGGAATGGAGAAGTGCTCATTGTCATCTTCTCACACCAATGAGACCCATTAACGTAATGAGCAAACCATGAGGCAAGATAGATAGAAAGATGATATGATAGCAGGATGCAATGACACTTGTGGTGATGCTGAGATGCATGCGTTCTTGTGGACCAAACATTACAAGCAGATTAGCTACCCGACTAGTCATCAACACGAGCGGTAACAACACATGATGTTCTTGCAAAGTTGCAATAGCATATGGGCATGGAGAAGGTCATAGGGGGAGATACTAAGTTTAGGTATTTGATGTCTAATGTCTAATGTAAAATTAAAATTAAAACATTAAAATAATAACATTAAAAAAATTATATTATGCATTAGAGGACTTTATATACTGATATGAATAGTTTACTTAAATTGTATGAATTTTAGTTTGCCTTAAACAATTTAATGCAATATATTTTATTTTTATAAATTATTTTATTTATTTGTGCAATTGGGGTTCAATGATATTCAGCCGAAGTTAAATTTGGATAATCTCCACATAGTCCAACACATTATACAATTAAACCCCATTTAAAACCATAAGGTTGTTGTAGGGAATGCACCTCAAGATCTTATACAATTTGACATACTATATTGAAACATATTATACTGAACTAAAGATATAGACATATTAATAATTAAAGAATACATAAGTATTTATTTGAGGCTATAAGATAATATATAATAATTTATGTGATCTCTTTTATTTTGGATTATTGTATTTTTTTTTGTATTCTGTAAGATCTTATATGATTTAACATGGTATTTTTTTGTGTTTGGTAGAAAAGGACGTAGAAGTGAAGATTAGTGAATGGCTGGGCAAAGTTGACTTTACAATCGTACGTATGGATGATTATGAAGCATTTTTGGGGATAGAATTCATGAAGAAGCAATGATGGTGCCACATTTGAAAAATTTGTATATATACGATGGAAGGGAGGACGTACCATTAAGCGTTCCAACCATGACATCCACAAAGGTCGAGTATAAGATAACAACTATGAGTGTGGAGGAAGGCCAGCGAAACAAAGGTTCTGTGAGAGCTTGAACCGAAAGGAGGAAAGACTCATGGAGCAGGTAGATGTAGAGGAGGACCGAGAGGTATACATGTAGAGGTTAGAGGTTAGAAGAAGACGATGTTGATACGTGGATTCAGATCTTCGAGCAAGATGAATATTGAGATGGAAGGCCATCAACCTTCCCATTCCCACCATCTTTCTGAACTTAGAATGGAGAAGGGCTCATTTTCATCTCCTCGGGGCAATGAGACCCCTTAAAGAAGGAGAAGACCTTGAGGCATGATAGATAGAATGTCCATACGATATCTGTATACCATGATAGTTGTGGTGATGCCGCGATGTATGAGTTCTTGTGGAGAAAACATTGCAAACATGTTAGGTACCCAACTAGTCATCAACACGAGCGGTACCAACGCATGATGTTCTTGCAGAGTTGCAATGGAATATGGGCATGGATCAGGTCATAGGCAGAGATACTAAGTTTAGGTATTTGATTTCTAATGTAAAACTAAAATCAACACATTAAAATAATAACACTAAAAAAGTCATATTATCCATATTACGGGTCTTTATATATTGATACGAGTCTTTTAGTTAAATTCTATGCATTCTAGTTTGCGTTAAACAATTTAACGCAATATATTTTATTTTTACAGATTATTTTATTTATTAGTGCAATTGGGGTTCGACGATATTCAGCTGAAGTTAAATTTAGATATTCTCCACATAGTCCAACACATTATACAAGTAAATCCCGTTTAAACCAATAATAACGACATCGTAGGGAATGCACCTCAAGGTCTTATACAATTTAACATAGTATATTCATAGTATATTCAACTAAATATATAGAAATATTAATAATTAAAGAATACATGAGTATTTATTTGAGACTATAAGATAATATATAATAATTTATGTGATAGCTTTTATTTTAGATTATTGTATTTTTTTGTGTTCTCTGAAATCTTATACGATTTACGAGACTATTTTTTGTGTTCTGTAGCAAAGGAGGTAGAAGTGAACATTCGTGCATGGCTAAGCAAAGTTGACTTCACAATCGTACGTATGGATAATTATGAAGCATTTTTGTGGGATATAATTCATGAAAAACTTGGAAACGATGATGGTGCTCCATTTGAAGAAGTTATATATATACGATGGAAGGGGGAACGTACCATTAAGCGTTCCAACCATGACAACCATAAAGGTCAAGTATAAGATAACAACTATGAGTGTGGAGTAAGGTCACTGAAACAAAAGGTCTATAAGAGGTTGAACTGAAAAGGTTGAACTGAAAGGAGGAAAGACTCATGGAGTAGGCAAATGACATAAGAGCATTCTCCGATGGTGTTTTCAACTCGAGAAGCAGACTAGAGGCAATGGAGGAATGCAAGGATGTAAAATTGGAAAGCCAACGAGAGATATACATGAAAATATTATAAGAAGAGGATGTTCGTACATGGATTAAGATGTTGGAGCAAGATGAAGATGGACATGGAAGGCCATTGAAAATATTAGAAGAAGAGGATGTTGGTACATGGATTAAGATGTTGGAGTAAGATGAAGATGGACATGGAAGGCCATTAACCTTTCCACTGCCACTATCTTTCCCAACCTGGAATGGAGAAAGGCTCACTGTGATCTCCTCAGGGTAATGAGATCCCTTAAAGTAATAAGCGGACCATGAGGCAAGATAGATAGAAGGTCCGTATGATAACAGATGTGAAGAAAGTTGTGGTCATGTCGAGATATCTGACTATCACTATCATCACATTAGCGATGCCAACAAATGATGTTCTTGCAAAGTTTTGATGGCATATGGGCATGGAGTAGGTCATGGGGAGAGCTATCACGATGTCGTGATGAACTTGGAAAAAGAAGTTTCTCTGGATGGTGTTGTAGAGGGGAGACAATCTTTCTAGTGTGGGGGAGTATATGAGGGCCCTGAGTTGGCACTACGACCAATGGGTGCCCATGAGCACCCACTTAAGCTTAGAGAGGCGAAAAACTGACTTGTAGTGTGACAGGCATGCCAACACAGAAGGGAGGCACCCAGGTTGACACGACATGCAACATGAGCAAGTTGGTGAAGCACATGCTAAGATCGTGCCTGCACTTTGGTGGGGCATATGACGCTGCACTTGGTAGAGTATAGCAGAGGGTGACTTGGTGGAGAGCACTCGTTATAGCGTAAATCGTGTGGGGATTGCATAAGGCATAATAGTTTGTGCCCACTGGTGCACCCGCCGATGAGGAACTTGGGCAATGTGACGACGCAGTGGCTAAGGCACGCTATGGGTGGATGCATATCGAGTGGGTTACAAGGCAACGATAGGACATGACGCGCGGGTCAATCCAGCGATGACAGATGGATAGCATGAACATAAAGGCAAGGGAAGTTCCTAGGCAGAGGGGCATTCGCCCAACACGGGCACCCACTTGGCGATGGATAGGTTCATCCAGGCTCACATGTGCATGTGGAGGGGCGCCCACCTACCCGTTGATGAATGTCATTAGGTTTGGTCTTCATAATTGTATTTGACTCACAATGAAATGTATTCCTGAAAAATAATTTTATTATTATTATTAATAATTATTAAATCATGGGTTTCATGCTTGTTTCATCATGTTTTAGGTCAAAGTCCCTATTGAGGTCTTCTAGGATTTATTCTGAGTCATTAGAGTCATTGTCCATTTAAAGAGTTCGTTGTTGTGATTTTGAATCATGTAAAAAGAATTAATATTGAGTTAAATATGCTATTTTTCCCCTCACACCAAGTTAGCCTCAAGGAAATTAAGTCGCCTTCAAGAAGGGTAATTGAACCTCACTATAAGGCTATATATAGTATATACAGAGCAATTAAACTCATTTGTCACATATAGGTTTAATCTCTAAGCCAAGGCAACTAAAAAATGTGAAGTTGGAAAAGGAGCTAGAAAAGGATACCAAATTTGAAAAGAGGGAAGAAGACATAAAAAACAAGGTTTTTTTCCACCTATCTCTCACCCGAGTGAGGTATCTAGGAACATAAGAGTCTTTATTTCCATGTTAAAGTTGTTGTTGCTGCCAGTTACTGCTAGTGGCTGCTGAGTTGAGGTTGTTGTTACTAGGTCAAAGTTGTTGCTCGAGGGTTGTCATCTGCAAAAGGAGGAAAGGGCTGACATGTTATGGAAGAAATCTATTTCTAGGTCAAGAGTCTTGGATTATCTTTTGAAACTATTTAGGAATAATTGTTGAAAGGGTTTACCCCTAGAAAGGGGTTTTTCCCTCGCTACCCGCGTATATCTGGTGTCTGTGATATTTGTACTATTGTTTATGTAATTTCTTGATAAAAAAAGATAAGAGAAGAACATAAGATAAGAAAGTCACAAGTAATTATTTATATAAAGAAAATCTTTATGCATTTCTAATTTTCTAACATGGTTTCAGAGCTAAGGTGAAGAAGGAAAAAGGAAGTTTGAGGATTTACTGAAACGAGTCTAAGAAACCTCAAAAAGGATTGAACAAGGGATCATATAAGGATAAAAGATTACGCCCTTCAAGGACAATGTCTAACACAATAAAGGGAGAGAACAAACTAGAAGGAGCATCAAATTACAAGTCATGGAAGAAATGAATTGATCTCATTCTTGAAAAGAACAATGTCCTGGATTTTGTCAGAGGAAAAGTGAAGAAACCTACCAAAGGATGTAGTGATGCAAAAAAAAGTAAATTTTAGAGAGTTGGAAATATTGGCAATGACACCAATTCTCGAAGGTATATGTAACACCCCTCTATTGTATGTAAAACTCGGCTAACCTAAGCTAAGAAAAGCTAGTCTGATGTGTAACAAGAAAAGTAAATATTTCATTATTAAATAAATAAATAAATTTAATCACTTGGAAAAGCGGGACACCAAGAAACGAGATTCTTGCCAAATCCCATTGATGAATGGGAAGGGATAATTCCTTCATGATAAAACTTATAGATCGAATTCTAGATAAGCTTAATGGGTTGGAGATAAATATCCATTAAGATACTTATCTAGATAAAGATGCTAAGTTAAGAAAAACATAAAAGCCTTGCAGGAGAGAAAAACAAACTTTTATGAGGAAAATCCTCGCCTGAGAGAAAGGCTAGCTTTTTTGGGAAAATCCTAGGCAAATGGATAGAAGAGATCCATAAAAGTGGGACATCGCTAATGGAAACCATATCATGAAAGAGGGTATTATATACCCATTGAAGGGATAAACAGGAGGCAGTTGATCCATGCCAATAACTCTCGGCTTTGGGGTGAACTGGAGAAAGCCAATTTAAGGTTGGGTAGAGGTGCTAGATTTTTCCAAGTGACATTCTTTCAGATAGTCTAGTCTACATGGGATGTTTTGTATGTTGGATCCTTACTCTCTATGTTGTTAATTCATTTAGCATATGAGAGAATTTGCTTGAGTTGTCCTTGCTATGAGATGATTGAATAAATTGCATGTGACCACTATGCATGAGTATAATTTCTTGTGATAACTACATTTATGAGATGATTATATATGGATGCATGTGATAATTATTGCACATAAATGTAATCCAAGTTAAATTTAGTGAAGGAACATAATATGTGGGTTTTATGAAATAATTGTTATGTTGTCACATCTTTAAACTTATGTGTTATCTCGGTTTTTAAGATGGTGAATAATTATGCATGAGATACTATATATATATATATATATATATATATATATATATATATATATACTCATGTTCTAAGGCTTGAAATTGTATATCCTATTGTTCAAGTTATCTATATTATGCATTATGCATTTTGGAGTGAATTGCATCTCTTGTGGCTCGTATTGCATAAGATATATGTCAGTATTCTTTAGACTATGATCAGTATTCTTTAGACTATGACTGTAGGATTGACAATGATATATGGCAATGCTAGCTACAGTGTATTTATGCTAACAATTCCATTAATTATTTTATGAAGTCATCAAAGTACTCGTGATTCTGAATGCATAATCTCATCATGTTGAATTCCCATGATTGATTCTTTCCTCTAAGTTGTAATGTATGCACTCATAATACTGAGGGGTTATTCTTGCTGTAGTAAATAAGTCTCTTAATGGAACCTAATGGTTCACATCGTGGATCAAGTAATGCATAGTAGGTAGTTAGTGGTGTGCTGCCCAAGAGGTATGTGACAATATAAAGGACAATCTTGTCCCAAACAGCTCCAATATAGATCATACTCAAGAAATGTACAAAGTCTTATCAAAATTGTTCACTATCAAGAATATCGGTCAACTAGTAAGTCTTAAGAAATGTCTAAGGATCACAAAAATGCCAAAATATGAAATTGGTGCTTCCTTATTTGTAAGGATATCTAGAATTAGAGATGACCTTCAAGCCATAGATGACATTGTACCAAAAAAGAGCTAGTGGTTATTGCATTATTTGGATTTCCAGCTACTTTGCGTTGTTTTGCTTCAGGAATCAATAGAAGGAAAGAAACTCCATCATTCAAAAAATTATGGAATCTCTGCAGTCAAGTAGAGATGAGAATCTCATTAGTAATCAACAATGAAGAAGATAAAGTTTTAAATGCATACTCTGCTTATCACAAGAAAGGAAACTTCAAAAAGTCAAAAGGCGCAAGAAGGAAGATAGACATGTCCAAAATAGAATGCTACCAATTTCATAAAATGGGTCACTATAAAACTCACTTACCTGACAATCGAAGGAATAAGAAGAGGAATAGGGACCAAGATAATTTTTTTGAAGAAGGATCTCCAAAGAAGAATAAAATACAAAGAATCAAGGATACGAGACTTACACTACTAAGTCTTTCGCTCTAAGTTGTAGTTGTTTGATTTTTTATTTCTAGTACTTGTAAGCTTAACATAGTTTGGAAACACATTTTTGAATTGTTTTTATAAAGTTATAGGTATCTCTCAAGTTGGAGGAAGCCCTCACCAACTTCCAAAGATAAGTATCATACTCGCATTACCTTTTCATTTGTTGTTTCCTTTACTTATTTGTGTTTGTTTTTATTAAATACTATTCACGTTTCTATTGATATTTTCTTTGTTTAAGAAAATCTTGTTGAATACTGAAGGATTATGGAAGAAGGCATCATAAGAAAAATCATTAAAATTACAAGGTTTGTTAAGAAACAAAAGGTATGCCTCAGACTATAAGTTTTTCTCTCTTCATTCTTGATAAACTATTCTACATTATTAAAATTATTGTGTCTAGATCTAGTGAATCATAAAGATTCTTGATTGCGTAATTTATCATTAGATAAATCTACGATCCTCATATCTTTGACTATTCTTGTGGAACCCTAAAAAGGTTCTTTGTAAAACCCTAACTTAAGGGTATGTCGATGATAATGTGTGTAGCCCTTAGCCTTCTTAAGGTTTTTCATGAAGTCTAAAGAAATTTTGTGTTGCATTGAAGATGTCATGTTTGGGGATTTGGTATGGTTATGAAAACCCTAACTTGTTATGGTTGAAAGGCAATGTCTGAAATCCGAAACCTATGAAGTATTGATAAATTAGGGTATGTTTTGTAATTTATTGAAACCCTAGATCATTAGGGTTTGGTATGGTGTATAAGAGAGACCCTTATTATAGATAATGTCCTAGGAATGACATCCTAGGTATATGTGTGTTTTTCGATCAAAATCCTAGTCTAATCAAGTTTCTTATATGTCTAGCTTTAATATATTGATATTTGTGCCATTGGGTTTGACTACACACATTTTATGATATGCTTGTGCATGATGATGGAATCCCAGATATATGTGTTGACCCAATTGTTGATGGTCATAAGTCCCAAGGTTTGGAACTAAGACCTTGTCAATGTTTGATTCTTTATGATGATCGTGAACATGAATTCTAGGGTTTTGTAACTAAACCTTAGTAGAAGTTCAATTTTGTAATATCTGATGTCAATCTAAGATTTATAAAAGGTTGTCGAAATTTGAAATTGAGCATCATTGGCTTTGATTGTTTAAGCTTAATGGCTCATCTATGGAATCTAGGATTTTGCATTAAATTATAGAAGTTTAATATATGATTTCAAAATTGTTGGATGCATTGTAGAATTATATTCATTTGAATTGTGATATATTGTAGTAGTGCATGTCGTATAACTAGAAGAAATATTGAAGCCCAAGATATAATGAAGGTTGTTATCTTGATTGAGGTGCTCAACGTCTTCATAATGAAATTTAGTGTTTATGACAAAACCTTGGCATGTAGTTGTAGTTGAAGTATAAAAGTATGTGTTCCTTGTTGTTTGTCAACCTAAATAAGTTTAGGTATCTGATGTCTAATGTCTAAGGCTTCCATTATTGTATTATTATGAAATAGCTAAGTTCATCCATATATGTATTTGGTTGTACTTGCTATCTATGTTGTGCAGGTACATAATCTTCAAGATTGTGAAGATGTTTGTAAGAAAAGTTGTTATGATAAGCATGATGAAGGAAGTGATTTGAATGATGATGATTGATATGACTTATAAGCCATAAAATATTCTCTAATGTCATAAGAAGAAGTTGATCTCACTAAGTTAAGAGGGAGCCTGGATAAGTTAAGGAGGGAATATTATGGTCATAATAGATAGCTTGAAAGAAGAAATTAGAGAACACATTTTGAATGGTTATTGAAATAAGGAAAGAAAGATCTGAATTTATAATATGTTGTTGCATGTCAAGTAGGAATGAGAGATGTATGATTGAGGAGTCGAGTCAAGATATGTTTGAAAGTCCTGCTATTTGAGAAGCAACATCAAGTTTCCTGAAAGACGCCGAAGGTTTGTGTTTACTTTTGTACATTTGAAAGATTTTTACTAGTTGGGGTTGTGATTTTTGAGGTAAATCTCTTGAAGTTTTGGAAGCATGCTTGATGTTATAGATATGTTTGATTGAGAGAGATTTGATGTGTTGAGGCATTGTGTAATGCCTCAGAGGGCATTTGACCGACATTATGTGTTGATGTCTAGATCCCGAAGAAGGGAGGGTAGCATTGGTCATAGAGCTCTGACTTTGGATACACACCTGGATCCTTGAGTTAATGGTTAGCAGGTAAGCATTATGGTACCTAGAGAGGTTGAAAGCTTTAGTCCATCTTACTCCCACTCGAATAGATTTCCTTGGTCAGGAATCTAATCCATGGCAGCGTGAGTACCTAAACTGTTGGCAGGCCTTAGAGAGATTGCCCTATTTAGGAGTCTAGTCCATGCAATTGCGGTGCCTAAACTCTTCATAGTTCAGATGTTTTGAGATCTTCCTTGTACTTCTTATTATGAGTACGTCACTATTTAAGAGGGAGTGTTGAAGAATGCAACTAGGTTCATTCTTTATAATTGTTTTTGAGTCACATTGAAATGAACTTATGAAAAATAATTTTACTATTATTATTATGACTTATTAAAGAATGGGTTTGATGCTTAGGTCATCATGTTTTAGGTAAAAGTCCCCATTGAGGACTTCTAGGATTTATTTTGTGTCATTAGAGTCATTTTCCTTTTAAAGAGACCTTTCTTGGGCTTTTGAATCATATAAAAAGAATAATTGTTGAGTCAAATATGATATTTGTCCCCTCCACACAAATTCAGCCTTAAGGAGATCAAGTCGGCTTCAACAAGGGTAATTCGACCTCATCAGAAGGCTATATATATACAGAGCAGTTCAAATGATTTGTCACATATAAGTTCGATCTCTAATTCAAGGAAGCTAAAAAGTGTGAAGTTGGAAAAGGAGCGAGAAAATGGTACAGAATTTGAAAAGAAGGAAGAAGTCATCAAAAACGAAGTTTTGGGCCATCTATCTCTCACCCAGGTGAAATATCTAGTGAAGTTGAAGTTGTTGCTACTTCCAGTTGCTGGTACGAAGTCGAAGTTTCTGCTGGAGGGTTATCATCTGGAGGAGGAAACAATTTACTTGGTGTGGAGGAAGTTTGCGTCTAGGTCAAGAGTCTTGGATTATCTCATGAAAGTATTGAAGGAAGAATTATTGATTGGCTTTTCCCATAGATAGGGGTTTTTCCCTGGCTATTCGCTTATATCTAGTTTTTGTGATCTTGTACTATTTTTTTGGGAATTGCTTGATGAAATAAAAGAGAAAATAAGAACATAAAGATAAGAAAGTAACAAGAAATTATCTATATAAAGAAAATATTTCCGCCTTTTTTATTTTCTAACATGGTTACAAAGCTAAGGCGAAGAAGGAAAAAGGTAGTTTGTGGTTCTACTCAAAGGAGTCTAAGAAAAATCAAAAAGGATTGTGTAAGATGTCAAATAAGGAAAGAAGCTTACTTCCTTCGATGACAATGTCTAACACAATAAAGGGAGAGAAAAAATTAGAAAGAGCATTAAATGATAGGTCATGGAAGAAAATAATTGATCTCATTCCTGAAAAGAACAAAGTCATGGATTTGGTAAGAGGAAAAGTTAAGAAACCCATAAAAGTATCTAGTGATGCAGATAAACTCAAGTTTAGAGAGTTAGATATATTATCTATGACACTAATGGCAGAAGGTATAAACGACAATATTGTCCCATACATCTCCAATATAGACCATGTTCAAGAAATGTATGAATCCTTATAAAAATCGTTCACTATCAAGAAAATTGGTTAAGTAGCAAGTCTTAAGTAATGACTAAGGACCACAAAAATGACAAAATATGACATTGTGTCTTCCTTTTTTGTAAGGATATCTAGAATTAGAGATGACCTTCAAGACATAGACGAGATTGTACCAGAAAAAGAGCTAGTGATTACTGCATTATTTGGATTGCCACCTATTAGGAGCATTTTTGCTTCAGGAATCAACAGTTGGAAAGAGAGTCCATCATTTGAACAATTATGGAATGCCTGCAGTCAAGACGAGATGAGCATCTAATTAATAATCAACAGTGAAGATGAGAAAATTTCAAATGCATACTCTGCTTATCACAAGAAATGAAACTACAAGAAGTCAAAAGGGTCAAGAAGGAAGATTGAGATGTCCAAAATAGAATGCTACCAATGCCATAAAATGGGTCACTATAAAACTGATTGTCCTGACAATCCGGAGAATAAGAAGAGGAACGCGGACCAAGATAATGTTTCTGAAGAAGGATCTCCAAAGAATAATAAAATACAAAGAATCATGTATACGGGACTTACACTTCTAAGTCTTTTCCTCTAAGTTGTAGTTGTTTCATTTTTGATGTCTAGTATTTGTAGGCTTAACATATTTTGGAAAAACATTTTTGAATTGTTTTTATAAAGTTATAGGTATCCCTAGAGTTTGGAGGGATCCCTCACCAACTTCCAAAGAAAAGTATCTTACTCCTATTACCTTTTCATTTTTGTTTGCTTTACTTATTTGTGTTTTTTGTATTAAATACTAATCACATTTCTATTCATATTTTATTTTTTAAGGAAATTCTTGTTGAATACTCAAGGATTATCGAAGAAGGCCTCATAAGACAAACATTAAAATTACAAGGTTTCTTAAGAAACAAATTGTATGCCTTAGACTCCAAGTTTTTCTCTCTTCATTCTTCATAAACTATTCTACATTGCTAACATTATTGTGTCTAGCTCTATTGAATCATAAAGATTCTTGATTGGGTGATTTGTCATTAGATAAATCTATGCTCTTCATATCTTTGACTATTCTTGTGGAGCCCTAAAAAGGTTCTTTGTAAAACCCTAACTTAAGGGTATATCAATGCTAAAGAAAATTTGTGTTGCTTTGATGATGTCATGTTTGGGGTTTTTGTATGGTTATGAAATTGCTAACTTGTTAGGGTTAAATGGTGATGTCTGAAATCCCAAACCTTTGAAGTATTGATAAATGAGGGTTTGTTGTGTTATCTATTGAAACCCTAGATCATTAGGGTTTGGTAGGGCATATAAGCAATACCCTTAATTTAGATAATGTCCTAGGAATGAAGTCTTAGGTATATGTGTTTGTCTGATCGAAACTCTAGTCTCTAGTTTGATCAAGTTTATTATATGTCCAACTTTAATCTATTGATATTTGTGTCATTGGGTTTTATTAAACATATGTTATGATATTCTTATGCTTGATGATGGCATCCTAGGTATATGTGTTGACTTAATTGTTGATGTTCATAAGTCCTAGGCTTTGGAACTAAGTCCTAGTCAAAGTTTGATTTGCTAGGATAATAGTGTGGAGATTTTAAATTGAATTATAAAGATAAATCTAATTGCTTTTTATATTGTCTTATTTGATGACGTAATTGAAATTTGTTCGGTTATTAAAATCATGTTTCTAAATGGTACAAATCGCTCGAGTGGATGTAATTTAGCAACTCTTCAAATTATATCCCACCGAGTGGTGATCTCAAGTATATAAACTTATAAAGAGTTTGTGCTATCAAGATTTCAAATAGTCTTTAGGTTTGGTTTTCTTTTGTATTTGAGTTTCTATATCTAGGATTCTGCATGCCCTTTTCCTTCTTCGCTTTTAGTGTTAAAGAAAAAGAAATTGTAAACTTGGTAAAAGACATAAAGACACTAGATTGATATACGTCCACTTCCATGGAAGCTCTTTTTTCTTGTTTTTTGATGTAGTTACAGTTCCTTATATTAGGGGAGGAGTCGATTGAGATTCAATGTTCTCCTATTTTTGAGACAGGTCCTTCATTTGTGGCTGCAACTCATCGAACGAGAGAAATATCTCATGTTCGGTGTCATTGTGGTTCAAAAACATTTTTACTAACAATTTTTTCTTTTGCGAATATAAATATGTTTGGTGTAGGTATGTGTTCTCCTTTCCATTACTATGACCCTTATCTGAAATCTTTTTGTGTTGATCGGAATTTGTTCGGGTAGAGGATTTTCCTTGAAGAGGGCCCTCCTACCATGTTGACCCTTGTAGTAAGCCACTCTTGACCAATTGCAAGCTCATTGTCTTGACATGGTCAAGGAGGCAAATGCTTGGTCTAAAACATTCTTGCTCCTGCGGGATGAGGGAATTGTAGAGGGGGTCTCGAAAACTCTGAGGAGGAGAGTTCTCGCACTAGGGCTAGACCAAAATTTGAGGACAGTTTGTTTTGCGCTAGAGGGGGATGAAAGGGTAGGTAATTCTGTAACAAAAACCAATTGAGATAGGAAAGCGGAAACAATAGATCCAAACAGCAGTTATGGAAAGTTAGGAGAGTGGAACAACATAAAAGAAGAGAAGAGGTTATGATGTTTGGACAATCAACAATAGGGAAATCTCTCCTCTCAGATAGCATCAAAAGTGGGAAGCAATTCCTAATAAGAGCTACTACAAGAACTGAAGAAACGATAGTCATTAAACAACGAGTGACCATAGTTCCACTTCTAACCTTATCACGAAGGTAATAGACATAGTGATTTGGCATAAGTCATTTTAGCGATATGAGGCATAACATGGCATGGCATGACATGTCCCTCCAATTTATGGGTTGGTGGGACAACATTCATGCCTCTCTCACCTTTACCTTCCTTAATCAAGCCATACAAAAATACTAAACTTAAATATAAATATCATTTATTTTATTTGTGATTTTTTAAATAATATATTTTTTTAAATTATTCATTTAAATTTATTTTAATTTTAAGTCATGAGACTTTAGATTGATGGCGAATTAAGAAACTAGATTAATCCTCCCCTTGCCTCCTACTGGGGATCCCACAAAGCAGAGATGATCCTTGCATCACACGAGTTTCTTTATTATCACATGCTACTCTATTGTCAGTTATAGACATACTTTAAGTTTTTATCTTAATTATGATGATTTCAATCCAATCACCAATTTTAAAAACACCTTCATCAACTCAACCTTTCTCACATTACTTCATTTTGTATTTTTTTTCAAAAATATCCTAAGACATTTTTGCATTACATATTTCACCATATTCATACAAAATACTAAAAAAATTGTTTTTCATCATATCCATACAAAACACTAAACAAAATGTTTCATCTAGAGCTGATGTGATGAGAGGCAATGTCACTGCACATCTACTTTTGTCATTTCCTTGAACCAAACAATCCTTCCATTTTAATTTCCCAAGCTTTAAATTTTTTAACTGTGAAAATTGGAAAAACTAGCATTAATGGTTTCAATATTGCATCATCGGTGTCTTCAAATTCTTCCATTTGAATCAAATCTACAAATCTACTTTTGGCTGAAGCATTTCATATTGTTTAGCAGCTATTTCCCTTTCCTTCTTTCTCATCACCTGTTTCAATTCTCTACGAGACTATTTGAGTCTCCTTTGTTGACCCATCACTCTGCCATAGAGTTCAAATCTGCAGTAAACAACAAATATCAACAATCTTAAGTTACATCAACAACAGTGGTTTAGACAACGGGATTCTCAAATCATATTTCCAGCTGCTCCTACAGGTCATAACGACTAGGGATCTTATCGTCCTACACGCTTTTTCAGAAGCTGGAACACACTCACACACTTTTTAACAAGCTCGATACACTGACAGCTCCACTCATCTCCAACGCTTAAAACACATACCAAGCCTTCCTCACGACAATGGACTCTCGCGCTCACCCCACAGTGTTCACACGCTCTTATTAACAACGGTCTGTCCCACGAATAGGTTCAAAAACAACGGTTTTGAGCAATGTTGAAAACATCAAGTTTTGAGCAATGAACAGTTAGCTCTCAAACAATTAACACTTTATAGAAAGCCAAGGTGAATTGAATTCAATTAACGCACCAATATTTAAGTTAGCTTTGCACTTTACATTGGCATGTATCAGCAGAAAGCAATTTCCTCATGACTCTGGCTAAATAATTTCCTCGTAACTCTGGCCTCTTCAAGCCACAGTTGCTCCAAACGCAACTCCTTAGACTTCACAGATTCTAACGACAACTCAAAAAAAACATCAGTGCACGATTCACGTGCCACCCTCCAACAGATCGTCAAACTTAATGCAAGAAATCCAACGTCAGCTCTACGTTCTTTCACGCAGCAGCAAATATTGTTTCAGACTCTACACAACGACGGACTCTTGACTCCACGCCTGTTGGAAGTTCAATGCACTCTGTGCGACTAGCCAGGATTTTCAACCAGGCAACCATATCACGGCAATCCACACAGAGTCGAAAAAAAAATGCCGCTGGTCCTCTATTCTTAGCACATATTTTCAACAACATTGCTGTTTAATTTTCCAACGCCACAGATCAACGTTGTCATATTATCTTACTGTAGTTCATGGTACAGTTAAGTCCCATTTACTGTAGTGTTACGAGCCATTGTCATTCTGATATGACCAAACTATTTGTTGGAAATAATTACGCCGCCTGAAATATTAATCACCCAACACCGGCTCACTGCCATGAATTGTCCTGCATCGAAGAAGGCACCACCGCCATACTCACATCCATTACCCTTCCAGCCTGAAGAGGCCTTAACAGACTTCATAATTTTATATAAATACAGTTGAGATGGGATAGAAGAATTCAGAGACAGGACCCACAGTCCGAGTTGTAATGCAGTCGTAGGTGCTTTGACCTGCTGTAAATTCATCTATGGTATTATGTTATTGAACAACATAGTTGTGTTCTTATATTCTCACTTTGTTTGTATTTCTGCTGTTTACTTTGATCAGTTCTTACAATTGGTATCAGAGCGTGCCCAATCTTCATGTGGTATGTGTGCTCTGCCCAGTCCTTTCATGTGGTATCAGAGCCACCACGGTCATGAGGGCTCGTTGCGGTAGCAGTTGAGTTCTGAGAGTCAGTCAGAGCAAATTCAAAAATTGCTACACGTAGATGTTGTGTAACCTCGTAGCCTGCTCTTTGTAACATGTTATGATATGAATATACTGGAAGGGTATAATACTTTGTTTTATGAGGTGAATCCATTGCAGCCTATGTATGCTCTAAAGCTTTTCTTGGGTCATGTTTTCCTCCAGTCAAAACCTTTCCTTGGATATAAAGAATTGGTGGCGGAGTTTTTAAGCTTGTTGATTGGATAACTAAATTGTCTAGGGTCGTGTGAATTGATTAGAAGCTTGGAGATGCATGTTGACAAGCAAAGGGGTGTGCAGCTGGCTGTTTTTTTTTTTGTTGGAGGAAAGAAGCCACATCGTTAAGGCTCTTTGCCATCGTTCCCCACTTCCATATGCCCGGAGAGCTGCAGGTTTGCACGTGCACTTGGGGCTGAGGCTGTCGCAAGAATTATCTGCCCAATATTATTTAAAGTTGTTGAAGTGTGTGATTAATAAGATTCGAAATTTGTTTCTAGTGCTGTGTACGTGAATGAGGACCAGCCTGTAGAGCGGTAATAGCCGAGCTCGATTGGTCAACAAACAGTATAAGGAGAGTTCGTTGAACATTTGTAAACCTGGCAGTTGTGCAGAACCCCAACCGTTGCCACTATGAGTCAGAGGAGCTGACCACAGAGTCGTCTGATCGCTAATTACAAAGAACAAAGGTTGAACGTCATGTGGGCAAGGTATTTCTTTTAAAAAGTGCGATTTTCAAAAGGAAAAATCAATAGGTGGTTTTGTTTTGATGTGAGTAATAATCCGTGACATCCTTTTTTTGAAAAGTGCCTGGTTTTATTAAAGAGTTTTATAAGGAGATTTCTTCTAGCAAGTTTATTGGTTTTTTAAAAGGATTAAAAAGGTTGTTTTTAAAGGGTTTGCTTTTATATTAAAACCAAAAAGGAGGTGTATGGTAGGAAGGCTTATAAACCTTTTTGAAAGGCATGATTGTATGGAGATTTTATCAAAAAAGAGTTTTATTGAGCTAGAGTTTAATACTTTGGAAAGTTAGTTTACAAAAATATTTGGGTGTTTTGTCAAGCATGATATTGTTTTGAATAAATATTGTGTTTTACTCAGTGTATATTAAATATCATGTTCTTTTTTTGGGTGATATGGAACATATCCTTATGCAATCATGAAAGCAATTATAAGACACGGGAAATATATTAGTCATGGGTAGTAAAGCACGACTGAAGCAGATGAAGAAAATGAATCGAAAACACAAGGAAAAGATCATTGCCATGTTTAGAGAAGTTCAGGCTGAAGCTGAGGAACCGAGAAGTTTAGCCGAAGATAAAGAAGAAATCAAAGGTGATTGGTGTAGCTTTGATATGCTACCACCACTTATGTTTACTGGTAAATATTTTGATTTATGGGTGACCAAAATGCTAACTTTTCTTCGAGCTAAAGGTTTAATTGAACATTCATCTAAAGTTGAAAATAATTAATATTATTTTGTATTAATGGAGAAATGGTTACACAAGTTGTAACGTATCTTCTTAGTTTAGTATTTGTTCCTAGAGTTTAGGAGTTTGGTTGCAACTTCCTGATCTGTAGTAATGTACTTAATGATGTAATTGCTCATTTGATGAATGTAGAGTGTACGGAGAGAGTTTTCTTTGTTTGAGTGCAGCCTCTAGGGGCAGTACTCACCTGTGAGCTATAACTCCTCCTTTTTCAATTCAAGTCTGATTTTTATCTTGGTATCAGAGCACAGAGTAGGGATAGCCTTAATTTCTTTCTTTAGGATGCATCATTGATTACAGAACTATAGTGGCGGTGGAGTGTACAGAAGCATTCGTAGAATCAGGTTGACTGCAGTAACACCTGAAGACAGGTCTCAGAGGACTTATCATCTTTGAGCGGAAAATAGGGTTGGCGCGGTTTCGTCGCAAACAGTTGCGCCATTTTTGAGCGGAAGAAAGGGTTGGCGCTTTTTATTAAGGAATAGTCGCGCCATTTGGCATGGTTTTTAGAGTGATAGTCGCGCCAGCGCGCCAAAAAGTGCTATTGGCGTGGAAAATCAAGCCTTAATCGCGCCAATTTTGTAAGTTGGCTTCGATTTTGTTTTCGGCGCGGGTATTTCGCCGTCGAGAAGCGCCAGCGTCTTTCTTTTTGGAAAATTTGCAATTTTTTCCAGATTGGCCTTGCCCGGTGGTGGCACTTTGAAATTCCTAATCTACTCGGTGGCAGCAGATCAGATTTTCCCGGTGGTGGCGCATTAGAGTTCCTGATTTGTTCGATGGCAGCAGATTGAATTTCCCCGGTGGTGGTGGATTAGAGTTACTGATCTCTTCGGTGGCAGCAGATCGGACTTGCCCGGTGGTGGCACATTGGAGTTCCTGATTTGTTCGGTGGCAGCAGATCGGACTTGCCCGGTGGTGGCACATTGGAGTTCCTGATCTGTTCAGTGGCAGCAGATCGGACTTGCCCAGTGGTGGCGCATTGGAGTTCCTGATCTGTTCGGTGGCAGTAGATCGGACTTGCCCGGTGGTGGCGCATTGGAGTTCCTGATCTGTTCGGTGGCAGCAGATTGGACTTGCCCGGTGGTGGCGCATTGGAGTTCCTGATCTATTCGGTGGCAGCAGATTGGACTTGCCCGGTGGTGGCGCATTGGAGTTCCTGATCTGTTCGATGGTAGCAGATCGGATTTGCCCGGTGGTGCTCATTGAAAACTTATTTATCAGAGGATCAGAAATTTATCAGTCCAATATGAATAACAATGATGAGTACTCTCTTAAGCCAGAAAAGACGTGGTCGATTATCATGCCAGTAGATTATTTGCTCAGGAAGCAACGACTGCTGTTTTTTGGCTTCTAATGTTAATGGAAATGGAAGGTTTGTGCCTGACAAACCTCATCGGGTTGGTTATGAGACTCTTGTTTCTCGGTTTGCTCAGTATCATTCGGGTTCGATGGTGAATTCAGGGGCTAAAGTACCCCTATGTTTGAAGAGAAAGTCCCTGCGAGTTGTCGTGACGGGTGAAGCTGGCTTTGTTGGCAGTCATCTACTTGACAGGCTCATGGCAAGAGGCGACAGTGTTATTGTTGTCGACAATTTCTTCACAGGAAGGAAGGAGAATGTTTTGCATCATTTTGGCAATCCGACGTTTGAACGGATAAGGAATGATGTTGTGGAACCCTTATTGTTGGAGGTTGATCAGATCTACCATTTGGCTTGCCCCGCTTCCCCTGTTCATTACAAACACAATCCTGTGAAGACTATCAAAACTAATGATGTGGGAATCTTGAACATATCCAGACTTGCCAAGCGTGTTGGGGAAAATGTTGAGGTTCATATTGCTTGAATTTTCAATACATACGGTCCGCAAATGTGCCGTGATGATGGTCAGGTTGCAAGTAATTTTGTTGCTCAGGCTTTGCGCAAGGAGCCTTTGACAGTCTATGGAAATGGGGAACAGACACGGAGCTTCCAGTTCGTTTCTGATCTGGTTGAAGGCCTTATGCGATTTATGGAGGGCGAACATGTTGGTCCTTTCGATCTTGGGAATCCTGGGGAATTTACAATGTTAGAACTAGAATAGTATAAGAAGGAAAGGATGACTCTAACAGTGATTTGGACATTCCATTACTAATGGAAGAAAACAATAAGGAAGATGAAGAGTAGGAGGAAAAACAAGAAGAAGAAGTAACGGGAAATGTAATCAATAATGCAAGCCCAGAAAAGGCTGAAATAGACAGATTTGAGGTAAGTCCCCTGCCAAGGAGATCAAGTAGGAATACTCTATTACCTTCTAAATTGAAAGACTATGCATTAATGTCAAAGTTTTTAAACATTGTAGAACTTGCAAATTATGAGGAAGCAAGTAAATCTGATGCATGGAGGGCTGCAATGTATGAGGAAATAGAATCAATAAACAGAAATCATACTTGGGATTTGGTTGAATTGCCTCAATGTAAAACCCCCATAGGATGCAAATGGCTGTATAAACCAAAAATAAATGCAGATGGGAGTATAGAGAAACTTAAAGCTAGATTGATAGCAAATGGTTACTCACAAAAAGAGGGAATAGATTTCGATGACACCTTTGCTCCTGTAGCCAAATTAAACACCATTAGAATGCTAATTTCCTTAGCAACAAAACACAAATGGCAGCTACACCAGCTAGATGTTAAGTCTGCATTTCTGAATGGTGACTTGAAGGAAGAAATTTATTTATTACAGCCTGAAGGTTTTGTGAAAAAGGGGCGGGAACATCTTGTGTGTAAATTGAAAAAGGTACTTTATGGTTTAAAACAGGCACCCAGGTCGTGGTATGAGAAAATTGACTCATTTTTTGTACATCATGGCTTTCATAGGAGCTTGAATGATCCAAATCTGTATACCAAGTTTAATAAACAGAGGAAAATTATTTTGATTTCTTTGTATGTAGATGATATGATTGTAACAGGGAATGCTAACAATTTGATCAAAGAAATCAGATGTCACAAGCTTGCTGGAAAGGTTCAGAATGGAGCAGTGCAGATTAACAGCAACACCATTACAGTAGAACTTAAAGTTGAGCAGTGACGACGGTACTAAGGAGGTAGATGCAACCATGTACAAACAACTAGTTGGCAGTTTGATATATTCGACTACAACTAGACGAGATTTGGCATATTCTGTTATTGTGTTGAGCCAGTTCATGTCAAAACTACTCAAAAGTCACTGGATCACAACAAAAAGTGTGTTGAGGTATCTTATTGGTACTAGTAATTATGGAATTTTGTACACTGTCACTTCTGATGTTATTCTAGCAGTTTTTTCAGATTATGATTGGGCAGGTAACTTGGATGATCGAAGATCTATCACAAGTTACGCATTCAGCATTGGATCTGGGGTCATAGCATGGAGCAGGAAAAAGTAGAGCACTGTAGCTCTGCTTCATCAAGAGAAACTACTGTCAAAAGAGATATGTGGTGAATATTGTAAAACTTGTGATAACATGGCTGATATTTTTACTAAGCCTCTTGGGCATGTAAAGTTTGAATTGTTTAGAGGGATGCTAGGAGTTCAGGATAATCCTTTCTCCATTAAGGGGGGAGTTGAAAATAATTAATATTATTTTGTATTAATGGAGAAATGGTTACACAAGTTGTAACGTATCTCCTTAGTTTAGGATTTTGTTCATAGAGTTTAGGAGTTTTGTTGCAACTTCCTGATCTCTAGTAATGTACTTAATGATGTAATTGTTCATTTGATGAATGTAGAGTGTATGGAGAGAGTTCTCTTTGTTTGAGTGCAGTCTCCAGGTGCAGTACTCACCCGTGAGCTGTAACTCCTTCTTTTTCAATTCAAGTCTGATTTTTATCTTCTAACAAGCCATATGATGAAGTATGTGATGATTTAGCATCAAGTTTTATAAAAAAAGGATTGCACGAGAAGTTTTTGTGCAAGGTAGCAGAAGCTACAACTTCCAATGAAGCATGGAAGATTCTTGAAGCAGAATTTGGTGCAAGGGGAGTAATCAAGTCCAAGATAGTAGTTTTGTTCAGCCTGTTGTAGTAGTGCTTGAAGATGAGAATGAAGATGGATCTGTAGCAGTGAATCTATAGAGAGATGAAGGATTTTGTGAATCTCACTTGAAAGTGAATCGCAATGTTGATGGTGTGTTATCAACAACCGCTGATTTTGACATAAATAATGTTGCTAATGGATAAGTATCTGGTTTAGTGGATCCATCAATTGAAATTGCTAATGTTAAATTTGATGAAGAACAATTAATTCATGACGAGTGGTTGCAGATGATGCAACATAATCATCTTATTGATACAATGTTATTTGTTGAGAGAAACCCACTTGTGTTTGAAAACCAAGTGGGAGAGAACCTATTTGTAGAAGCAAAGGTGGAGACTCAAGATTACGAGGCATTTACAAAGTTAAAGAAGGAAGAAGAAGAGAAAGCTCTCAGTCGAGAGAAGAATTAACAAAACCTATATGGTTCTCAAAATGTTTTTTCATATAAACTTAAAAATGATTTTGTGTGTGTAGATGCTAGAAGCAACCAAGATGAAGCAACAAAACATGAAGAAGAATTAAATTTTCTTGCCGCATTGCTTAAAAAACCATGTATTGATGATGACTGCATAGAAATTGCAGCTATGAATATTGAAGACCTTACGGATGAGATTGAAAATGAAAATTAAATTTTCATGTATTGGAGCACTAAAGCGATTAAATTCTATTATCAACTTATGTTGCAGCAAACTGATAATCCGAAGACTTATGATGAAAAACAAACTATAGAATAAGGCATGTGGCAGCATTCCACATACTAACAAATTTTTGAAGAGTCCATGTGAAAGTTTTGAATCATTGTAAGCTTAGATGAGACTTAAACCAGCATGCATGTTTAAGTTATGTTGAACCAAGGTTAAGTTGTTGGTCGTAATTAACGGGGAGTTTTGGAAATAATTAAGCCGCCTAACATATTAATCACGGAACACTACTTCACCACCATGACTTTTCCTACCTCGAAGAGCCCCTTAAACCATACTCACCGCCATGACCCTTCTAGCCTGAAGAGGCCTTAAACGGCTTAATAATTTTGTATAAATACAATTGAGTAGGATAGAAGAATGTAGAGTCTGAACGGTTGTACCCAGCTGTAGCTGCTTGATCTTAGGCTTTGTGTTGAACAGTCATAGTTGTGTTCTTATATTCTTGCTGTGTTTGTGTTTCCGATGTTTACTTTTATTAGTTCTTACAATTGGTATCAGACCGTGCCCAATCTTCATGGGTATGTGTGCTCTGCCCAATCCTTTCACTATTGATCACAAATACATGAGAAAATAAAAGCTTGGGCCATAGTGCGATCTTCAAAGATTCGACGTCTATAGATGCGATCAACAAGCCACTTTGTAAATACGTTCAGAAATGTGTAAGCTAAGTTTAACAAGATTCGTATATCTCAGATCATGTGAGAGCAAGAGATGAGTTCATCAATTGTGAGTCTAGGAATGCAGTGCAATTTACCAGATTTATACGACTCATAATATGCGCGAGCTTTTATAACACATACATGCGAATCAGAACTTACTGTAATGAGAGAATGTGTAATACGAGTCGAGCCTTAATATAACGAATCATCTGAAAGAACATCCGAATCATATATAATGTGGGTCTGTCATGCTGTATGATTTCCACCGAGATATTTATCATATGAGCGAACATAGAAAAGAAACCCACTATAGACACAGGTCAACGAACGAGTCAATTAGTTCATCTTCACATTTGCAATGCCATATCCTTCTTTCGTAACTTCAGCTTCTCTAGATCAGCAACTGGAGCTACTTTGGGAATACTTTAGATCTCTCACAAACTTCTTGGGCATGTTAGTCTAGGCTCTTCTATCCTTTAAGAGTTCTTTATCTTCTCTACTAACTTCAGCTTCTCTAGATCAACCACTGGAGCTACTTTTGGAATACTTCAGATCTCTCACAAACTTCTTGGGCATGCTAGTCTAGGCTCTTCTATCCTTTAAGAGTTCTTTATCTTCTCTACTAACTGCAACTACAGACATATATTTTGGCGATGACGAATTTTCTTTATAAATAGTTTTCAAGGTGGTTCCACAAGCCCTCTTGGGGCGGACCTCAACTGGCTGGCCGACCTATACTTGTGAGCTTACCATAATAAAATATATTTTTCCTTACATGGATACAAGTGCAGAATAGGGTCTTTGAATTATTTTGAAATATATTTTTCTTTACATTGATACAAGTGCGGAATAGGGTCTTCTAATTATTTTGATTTTTGATGCTGGAACTATTGACCCAAAAAAAAAAAATCCATGCTTTACAAAAAATTTTCTTTAAAATTTTTGTTGTTGATAAATACAGTATTAATTACATTTTGACACAAGAATAATGAAAATTATAAAAACTCAAACTAGTTACAATTTCCAAAAAAGACCAAGCTATAATAAAAAGAGAGTTTAAATTGATGGGTCATATAATTGAAAATGATTTTTAACTAACTAGAGAGTACAACTAATAGTACTAATATATCGTCTTACATGGATTTCCTTTTACATGGACTTCAATAATTAATTATCTGTAAAAGTATCAAGTACAAGAAAGAAACAGAAGATGACTCCATGAAGGAAGAAGTTGATGAGAAATATATGTAGCAATAAACAAAATGACAAAAAAGTTGATGATATGATAATGATGCAACAACAAAGTATAAAGAGTAAAGATAATAGCAAGATGGTGATAGATAGAATGATGTAGCAATAAAGAGATGATGGAAATAGAGAGAATGATGCAACAATAAGAAGAAAAATAATGCAACAAAAAAGACAATGACAAGATAAAAGAAGATAATAATAGAGAGAATAATGTGTTAGCATAGGAAAAATGAATAAGATAAAAGAAGATGATAATACAGAGAGTGATGTGTCAGCACAATAAAAATGAATAATGATGAAACAAAATAAAGAAAGATGGAAAGCTTGAAAAGGACACAGAAATAAAAAATGAAGACAAAAGATAATATTAGTGTGTAAATGTGATTGCATATGTAGATAAAAACAACATACTTAAAATTTTTAATGCTCCTGCTTAATTCATATTTTGCTAAGAACTAAAATTGAATTCAATGTACTTGTTTCTATGTTAATATAACTTTGATGAGAGTTGTGTACTCCCAAATTCTGTTTTGCTGAAAAATTTGTTGTACTCTTAGAAACACATTGTAGAGTAAGAGATCGGGTCAAAACCGCTAATCTTTGTAGTTCGCCGAAAGAACACAATCTGAAGTGTTGTTAGTGCTAAGTAAACAACACTTGTAATGGTTTAGGGTGATCTTATTCAAAAACCCTCAGTTGGATGACTGGTCCTGGTCAAAGTGTAATTGGAGTGAAGTTCTTCATGTAGGTAAATAAAAACAAAGAGGGGTGTAAGCCAAAGATAATAATTGAATATTGAGATCACACGTACTGGAGAAGAGGGAGTGCATTGGAGTAACTCTTACTTGTGATCCTGGAAATAAAGTTAGTTAGGGATGAGCCTTTATATATGGTTGGTTAAAAAAGAATGACTGAGTTTGACATAACTATTAGTATTGCTTATAGTTATAATCGTACACTAAATCTAATATAGAGAATAATATAATCTAATGAATTTCCTTTTCAGAGATTTATTGTACTCTGTCTTCTTATACTTCCATGTTTTTGGAGAATTTTCTGCTAAATTCCAAAACAAAATAACTTGAACAGAGAAAATGCTCTGTTTTTGCACAGGGAAGCCAAAAAAAAATTGTTTGCTGGAGAACAGAGTTTTTCCACACATAAAAACTTTATATTCATTAATAAAACTGTTGATACAAAAGGATCTGATTCTCTCAGAGGGATTACAACTATAGACTGCTTCAAATGCACTTCCAAAACAAAAACAAAAATTACTCTGTCTTCTCCTGAAAATTTACTCTGTTTCAATTTGAAATTTTACACTGCTGTGTGTAAAAATTTCTTACATTACATTCACTGCGGGGTGAAAGGCCTTTTCTTTACTCACGCCATTTACACTGTTGTGTAAAACAATTCTTCATTTGCTCGCACTGCAGCGTGCTTCCCTTCGTTTCAACGAACAACTACAAAATTACCTTAACTCTCTTACGCTTGTGCGTATATTACATATTCAATGACTAAACAAAAAACATGACCATTACATTTTCGACGAAGAAAACAAAAAGTCTTACATACGATTTACTTGTGCAGTAAAAGGACTACTATCGTGAATAATAAAAAAAATAGTAAAATTAAAATTTTACCTACTTTTACCATCCATAGTAAATTTTTCATTAAATGCTTCACTGATACAAACGGCGGTCAAACCCAAAACTTCATGCAAGGTTCATGGATCAATGGCGGAGACCTGTACATCAACTTTAGTTCCAATCGGGCAGTGGACAGCCAAGCTTTCAATCGAACGGCTATTGCTCGATCAAACCAAACGAGATTTACGTTCCGGGAAAAAGTGGTTTTCAAAAAATGTTGGGGACACGCGTCGGCACAGGGTTTTATCGCGTCCCCTCCGGAGAATACCACCGCTTGCTGAAAAGCAGTGCGATGGAGTCTGGTGGTTTTCAATTGCACGGCAGTTGAAATTAGATTTCAACACTCCCCTTTAATTTCAACTGCGGGGTTATCAATCATACCCAAAGATTTCCTCAAAAATTCAAAACTTTTATGCCCCAATGGCTTGGTCAGAATGTCTGCAACCTGCTCTTGAGTCCTGCAATGTTTTAAAACAATTTCTCCATTGTTTACCAATTCCCTGATGTAATGAAATTTTGTGTCAATGTATTTCGTTCTCTTATGAAACACAAAATTCTTGGATAATGCAATAGCTGAGCTATTGTCACAAAAAATCACAGTTCCTTTTGTTTGCTCTTGTCATCAGCTCCTTAACATCCTTTTCATTTAAACTGCTTGATATGTTGCTGCTGTAGCTGCCACATATTCTGCCTCTGCTGTAGACAATGCTACAATAGGCTGCTTTTTAGAAGCCCATGAAATGGTTCCTAAACCCATGTAAAAAACATAACCGGATGTGCTTTTCCGATCATCTACACTTTCTGCCCAATCACTATCAGTGTATCCAATTAAATCTGAACATTCTGAAGTAGTATATAAAATGCCAAACCTTTTAGTACCTTTGACATACCTCAGAATCCTTTTTGCTGCCTCTTTTGGCCTCTCCATGAATTTGGAAATTAAACTAATAGCATACATTATGTCCAGCATAGTTGCAGTCAAATACATGAAGCTGCCAACTATGCTTTTGTACAAACTAGGGTCAAAATCCTTGGTGATGTCTTCTTTGCTGAGTTTTAATCCCATCATTGTGGGAGTGATTGCTGCTTTGCTCTCTTGCATATTAAATCTTTCCAACACTTCCTTAATATATTTCTCTTGTGAGATAAAAATCTCATTTTCATTTTGTTCTACTTCTATTCTTAAGAAGTATCTCAACAAACCCATGTCAGTCATTTCAAATTTTTCTTTCATCACTGTTTTGAAATTTTCAATAAAATAAACATCATTGCCTTTGAAAATAACATCATCAACATACAACACAACAATTAGTAATTTACCATACTTTTTTTTGATGTAGACGGTGGGCTCTCCCTAACGCTTATCAAATCCATTTTCTAGTAGATAGGAATCTATCCTACTGTACCATGCTCTTGGTGCTTGCTTCAGCCCATAAAGAGCTCTCTTCAATCTGCACACCTTGTGTTCTTGGCCATTCTTTTCATAGCCTAGAGGTTGCTCAATGTAAACCTCTTCCATTAACACTCAATTTAGGAATGCTGACTTCATGTCCATTTGGTAAACTTTCCACTTGTTTTGTGCTGCTATGGACAACACTGCTCTCACGGTTTCCATTCTAGCAACCGGTGCAAAAGTTTCCTCATAGTCTCTCTCATACTGCTGCTTATATCTTTTGACAACAAGTCTTGCCTTGTGTCTTTCTATTTTGCCGTCAACATTACTCTTGGTCTTGTAGACCCATTTAACTCTAATGACTTTCTTTCCTTTTGGTAGTTCAAGTAGATCCCATGTCTTGTTTCTTTCTATGGCATTGATCTCCTCATCCATAGCTTCTAGCCATTTCCTATCCTTAATTGCATCTTCAAAATAAATAGGGTCATCAACATGACAATATAATGCAAACAAAGAATTCATACCCTCATTTGCTGCCTCTTGTTCATAAATGTCATTTAAATTTCTGAACTTATTGCCTCTTTCATTTGGTGTACAAGTGCTTGAAGAAGCACTTGAATTTCCTCCTTGTGGTGTGCTTGTAGAAGCACTTTCATTTCTCCTCAAGGGTGTCCCTTGCTGTCCTTGTGTTGGTGCTGCTGTTTGGGGATGTATTTCAGCCATCTCCTCATCATCTTCGTCATGTGACAAAGAGTTTTTAACATTCATTGTTTTCTCTATGCTTCCATCCCAAGCTTCCTCTTCAATGAACTGAACATCTCTACTCACAATGAGCTTCTTGGTGGATGGGTTATACAACCTGTAAGCTTTGGATTCCTCGCTGTATCAAATGAAAATACATTTCTCCCTTTCGCTGTCCAACTTCTTCATTAACTTATCTGGAATGTGTGCATAAGCCACACATCCAAAAACTTTCATGTGGGTGACTCCTTGCTTTCTCCAACTTCATGCTTCTTTTGGCACTTTGTTCATGACTGCTTTTGTAGGGCATCTATTCAAAATGTACGTTGCACATTGTACAGTTTCAGCCCAATAATCATTTGGCAAATGCTTTGCCTTTAGCATACTCCTCGCCATGTCCATGATTGTCCTATTCTTCCTTTCAGCAACTCCATTTTGCTGCGGGGTGTACTTAGATGTAAACTGCTTATGAATTCCATTTTCTTTACAAAACCGTAGAAATTATTTGGAGATATACTCACCTCCTCTATTAGTTCTTAGAACTTTGATATGCAGCCCGCTTTGGTTTTCCATCAGTGCCTGAAATTACAAAATCTTTCGAAAACTTCACTTTTGTTCTTCAAGAAATAAACCCAAGTTTTTCTTGTAAAATCATCAATGTTAATATGTAGTGGCTGCCTGCAAGTGGTGGAGTTTGCATCGGTCCACATATATCTGAGTGGACAATCTCTAAGGGGGCTTTTTCACTTATGCTTTTTCTTGATGGAAAACTTTCTCCGTGTTGTTTGCCCAACATGCAACCTTCACAAAGGCTGTCTGGTTTCTCTAGCAATGGTAATCCTCTTACCATTCCTTTTCTACTCAACAAGTTAAGACGTCCAAAATTGAGATGTCTAAATCTCAAGTGCCACAACCAATTTTCATCTTTTGGTTCGCTTTGGTAAGCCTCTTGAGTCACTGCTGCAATTACTTCTTTATTTTTCAAATCTGCCTTCATTCTGAGAGGGAACATCCTGTTCCTTGTCATCTTCACTTCAGCAATACATTGTTTGCTAAGTGCTCTATTGATCCAGGTGGATATTGGTGGCCACCTGCCAAGTCCACCTGGACCCCCACCATTGTCTTTCTCAGCATTTTCAGTTTCCTTAATTGTAGCACAGTTTACTATTTTTAGCAATTTTTCGGGTCCTGAACTTCCGGAGCCGTTTTGAGGCCCTAAACGACGTTTTTTTGGGAATCTAGGCATCCATGTTGCCTCCCAAAGTGGTAGTACTCGGATAGATCTTTCTAACGAGCTATTGTACGCATCAAATGGAGATCATATGCCAAAGTTACGACCCCGGGAAGTTGATGTACCAATTTACCCCCAAACGGGGCCCACAATTTGGCGTTTCATCTCCTAGGGTTAGGTTTTGGAATGTTAAGGGTTTTCCATTGTTTCTCAACAATAAATAGGCCTTCAAGCCTCATTGTAACACAGTTCATAGGCATGTAGCCATCACATCTCTTCTCAGAGATAAGCTACCATCACCCTAGCTGGTTTATTTCCATTTCTGGTTGTAAGCATATTTCAGTATTTTCCATTAATGAAATAAAGTATTATTTCCGCTGCATCTTTGTGTATATGGTTATCTCTGTAATTTGTTGCGTTCCTGTTTAAATCCGGATCAGTGGTATCAGAGCGGTCTGCTTTTTCTCTGTTTTTCTTTGCATGTCCCCAACAAGGTCGGGATATAAGGAGTTAGGGCTTGAACTGGTTGAACCTTTGCAAGACCAGCCTCGCAAATCCCGACGGCCTCCCATGGCGGACGAGAAGAAAGACAAGGGGGCAGGAGATCCCATCAAAATCTTGCTCGAAGAAGCCCTCGAGCGACAACGGAACGCGATGATGGACAACTTTGCCCAGATCCTTTAGCGGCTACCCAGAAGCCACGCATCGGCTTCCAGCAGCTACTCTGGAAACGCCACACCCTTTAAGGTACAAGTTAATTTTGAAATCCCCATATTCGAGGGTCAGATAGACGCAGATGCCGTAGATAAATGGTTAAATCTGCTAGAGGGTTATTTTTCTGTTCATGAATTTTCGAGTCGGGAAAAGATTGTTTTTGCTCTTGTCAAAGCAGCCCCCCACGTCAAGGACTGGTGGGAAACCTACTGCGAGCAGAAGGATGAAAGTACTGGCTCACTATTTTCAGCCGCACCTACTTGGGATTCGTTCCGGGATGCCATCAAGGAGCAGTACTACCCTGTCGGAAGCTATGAGGATGAATACATAAAGTGGACCACGCTGCGGCAGGGAAGGGACCAAGACGTGCCGAAGTTCACCAATCTTTTCCATACCCTTCGCACAAAGTTGGGTATCAAAGTTTCGGAGCAACATTTGATACTCAAATACCGTGGCTGCCTGCACAAGTACATCCAGGAAGAAATACAATTCCTAAACATCCCCTCGCTCGGCGCAGCATACCGATATGCCGTCAAGGTCGAGCAGAAGTTTAAACAAAAGAAGCGAGACTTTGGGTCTGCGAATCCAAAGCAGGGGAAAGGTGCCCCTAAACCATAGAACAAAGGACAAAGCCAAGGCGGGACAGCCCAAGACAACCAGCCGAAGCTGCAAGCAAAGAACAGTGCCGCGAAGCCGATAAAGGACACTGGAAAATGGTGCGAGTTCCATAAGAGCTCTACTCACAACACAAGTGAGTGTCGGGCCAAGCAGTCACTGGTGGCTGAGCTAAAGGTTTCAGAATCAGATGCATGTTCCGACTCTGAGTCAGAACCCGATAAGGGGTATGAAAAAGGGAAGCAGATCATTGATGCGGATCCCAGTGCCACTGTTGCTACCGCAAAGATCCAGAAAAATGAACCCGAAGATCCAGAGGAGGAGGAGCGTCTCTTCCACTCCCAGATGTGGGTAAAGGGCTCCCCGATACAGTTCATTTTTGATAGCGGGAGTCAAAAGAACCTCATTTCGGCAGAGGTCGTGAAGCGGTTGGGCTTACCGACCACAGCACATCCACAACCATACACCATTGGGTGGCTTCACCAAGGACGAGATCTTTGCGTGAGCCAGCAGTGTCGCCTTCCATACAACATCAAGCCCTTCACGGATGAGGTATTGTGTGACATTGCTCCCCTTGAAGTTTGTGATGTATTACTAGGACAACCATACTTGTGGAAGCGACATGCTGTGTATGAATCAAGGCCTCGTGCTGTTATTGTTACATTGGGAAATAAGTTGTTCAAGATACCAGAGGTAGCACCACCTGCCGCCATCTCTTTGATTACTGCAAAACAATGCAGTAAGATCATTTCCAAAACCAGGAAATTTGTTTTCTTGATGATACGCCCTCAAGGAAAGAAGAAGACAGTGGCCGCGGCCTCCAAACGGGGTCCCTCTGCACGACAACTACAGATGGACAAGGTTGTGGAGGAGTACGAGGACATCTTCACCTCCCCGGGAGGGGTTCCTCTGCACTGTCAAGTCAAGCACTCCATCGATCTGACCCCAGGTGCGCCGCTACCCAATGGACCAATTTATCGGCGCTCTGTTCTGGAGAACAATGAAATCAAGAGGCAGATTCAGGAGCTCTTGCAGAAAGGTGACATCCATCCGAGTTCATCGCCCTGTGGGAGCTCGATCGTGTTGGTACAGGAGAAGGATGGGACGTGGAGACTCTGTATTGACTATCGGGTGCTGAACAAGATCGTTGTCCGTAATAGGTACCCGATCCCGCGGATTGATGACCTCCTAGACCAACTAAAGGGGGCGAAATATTTCAGCAAGATCAATCTGAAGTCAGGATATCACCAGGTACCAATCGAACCCTCCGATGTGTGGAAGACTGCCTTCAAATCCAAGGAGGGCCTCCTCGAATGGTTGGTCATGCCTTTCGGATTGACGAATGCTCCTGCAACCTTTATGAGGCTAATGGATGACATCTTGCGGCCATTCACCAACTCCTTTGTAGTAGTATACTTGGATGACATTCTGATCTTCAGCCAGAGTTGGGAAGAGCACCTCCACCACATCCGACAGGTTCTCCAAACACTGCGGCAACACAAGCTATGTGCCAATTTGGAGAAATGCACTTTTGGCATGACCCAGGTTCAGTATCTAGGATACATCATTGATGAACAGGGGGTGCATGTCGATCCAGCCAAGATCCAAGTCATTCGGGATTGGCCTTCTCCAACCACTCTAACAGAGCTCCGCAGCTTTCTAGGTCTTGCCAACTTCTACCGCAGGTTTGTGTTGGGGTTTTCTCATATTTCTTGGCCCTTGAGTCAAGTCACCAAGGGCGGGGCGAAAGCAAAATTCTTTTGGTCTGAATCTCAACATAAGGCATTCAGGGAGTTGAAGGATCGCCTCTGCACGGCACCAGTGCTCGCGTTACCAGATTTACAACAACCATTTGAGGTCGAGACAGATGCCTCTGACTATGCTATTGGGGCAGTCCTTACTCAACATGGACATCCAGTGGCATATCACAGTGAAACACTTTCAGACACAGTCCGGAAGTACCCCACTTATGATAAAGAGATGTATTCCATTGTACAGGCCTACCGATAATGGAAGCATTACATTTTGGGGAAGGAAACGGTCATCCACACAGACCACCGACCTCTGCAGTTCATACAGACCCAAGGGAAATTGCAGAATGATCGCCATTAGAAGTGGTCTACATATCTGCAACAGTTTCACTTGAATATCAAGTATAAAAAGGGCAGCACCAATAATGTTGCAGATTGCCTTAGTCGGCCACCGATCATGGCGCTAACCACCGTGCTCAACTCTTGTGGGCACGAGACTTCTAATTGGCCACTTCTCTACAAAACCGACCCAGAATTCGGCCACACATACCAGACACTCTTGGAGGGTCAGCATGTTGCAAATTTTCACCTCCAGGACGCCCTATTATGCCACCTCGGTCACCTTTGTGTTCCTTCAAGTGAGCGTGCCAAGATGATTTGGGAAGCACACTACAGTCGGGCTGCTGGGCATTTCGGGGTCGAGAAAACAGTGGCAGTACTGCAAAATTATTTCTATTGGCCGAATCTTCGACAGGATGTTGGGAAGTACATCCGATCATGTACTGCCTGTGCCATTGCCAAACCGACCATTAAGAAGCACGGCCTCTATACCCCGTTGCCTACCCCTAGTCGACCTTGGGAATCCATTTCCATGGATTACATGTCAGGCCTTCCTTCCACTAAGCATGGAAATGACTGTGTTTTTGTGGTCGTCGACAGGTTCTCGAAGATGGCCATTATGATGGCCTGCAAGAAGAATATCACAGCAGAAGCCACTGCTAAACTCTTCTTTGAACGAGTGTGGGTGCACTTTGGGATCCCACAGTCTATCATCTCAGATCGGGACAGTCGGTTTCTCAGCACATTTTGGTCCAGTCTCTGGTCAATGCTGGACACCAAACTCACGAAGTCCACAGCCTTCCATCCTCAAACTGATGGCCAGACAGAGGTTGTCAACAAGATGATTGTGCACATTCTGCGCATGTATAACTCAAAGCATCCACGCACATGGGACGAGAGCCTCCCCTATGTTCAGCACAGCTACAACCGAGCTCTTCACAGCTCCACTGGCCATAGCCCTTTTCAGGTGGGTTTGGGATTCCAGCCACTATGCCCCATTGATGTGGCCATGCCCCTTGCAGCTACTCACATGAATTCAGCTCATGTCCAGTCCGAAACAGATAAGGCCACCAGCTTCATTGAGCGCATCCAACATATTCGCCAACAGGTCCATGACATTCTTGAGAAATCAAATGCCAAGTACAAGCAGCGACATGATCAACACCGGGTGCCACACAAGTTTCAGGTGGGCGACAAAGTCTAGTTGCATTTGCAAAAGGAACGCCTTACTGGAGCCTATCGGAAATTGAGACCACTCCGATATGGTCCTTACACCATTACTAAGGCTATGGGAGACAATGCATTTGAGCTCAGCATTCCCCCATTCCTTGGCCTGCACCCAGTGTTCAATGTGGACCGCCGTCGGCCATACTTTCCACCATTGCTAGACACATCCGACATTGTAGAACAGCTCAAACCCACAGAATTAAATCCAGATTGCATGGAACAAGCTGCAACTGATCGGATCATGGACACACAGATCAAGAACACTCGCCAACAGAATATCCAACTGTATCGAGTTGTCAAAGCAGGCCAACTCCTTCAGCAGGGCAAGTGGCTCACCAGGGAACAAGTTCAGCAGAAGTTTCCTCATCTCATGGAGGAGCTCAACGCAATGGGGACGATTGCTTCCTAAGGGGGGAGGAATGATCCAGGTGGATATTGGTGGCCACCTGCCAAGTCCACCTGGACCCCCACCATTGTCTTTCTCAGCATTTTCAGTTTCCTTAATTGTAGCACAGTTTACTATTTTTAGCAGTTTTTCGGGTCCTGAACTTCCGGAGCCGTTTTGAGGCCCTAAACGACGTTTTTTTGGGAATCTGGGCAACCATGTTGCCTCCTAAAGTGGTAGTACTCGGATAGATCTTTCTAACGAGCTATTGTACGCGTCAAACGGAGATCATATGCCAAAGTTACGACCCCGGGAAGTTGATGTACCAATTTACCCTCAAACGGGGCCCACAGTTTGGCGTTTCATCTCCTAGGGTTAGGTTTTGGAATGTTAAGGGTTTTCCATTGTTTCTCAACAATAAATAGGCCTTCAAGCCTCATTGTAACACAGTTCAGAGGCATGTATCCATCACATCTCTTCTCAGAGATAAGCTACCATCGCCCTAGCTGGTTTATTTCCATTTCTGGTTGTAAGCATATTTCAGTATTTTCCATTAATGAAATGAAGTATTATTTCCGCTGCATCTTTGTGTATATGGTTATCTCTGTAATTTGTTGCGTTCCTGTTTAAATCCGGATCATCTATCCATGATGGTGCATATATCATTCACAAAGAAAACATTGTACCCCTTTTGAACAAGCTGTCCAATACTTAAGAGATTACATTTCATTCCAAGAACATAATAAACATCTGCTATTGTTTTCTTTTCTCTTTTCTTTGTTAAAACTTTTACTTCTCCTTTTCCCATAACAGAAACTTTATTATCAGTCCCTAGTGTGACTTGTGACTTCACATTCTGATCTAACATATAAAACAAGGCTATGTTTCCTGTCATATGGTTGCTGCAATCGGAGTCTAGAAACCATACATCTTCGTTCTTTTCTTCAGCAATATTATAGGCTAAAAACAAATTGTTTTGGCTGATATTTTCTCTAGTGAAATTTGCACTAGTTCTATTACTCATATCATGTTGCTTCTTCCTACATTCATTTGCATAATGTCCATATTTTTTACAATAACATTGGATATTGGATTTTTCATACCTTTGTCTTTGAGCATGATGTTGGCCACTTTGTTGGCTGCTGCCTTGGATTTGGTTCTGATTTGGATTGCTGCCTCTTCCTTGAGCATTTGTTGGGCTGTTTCTACCACCTCTATTTTTGCTTTTCCCTTTTTCTCTCTTGTTTCCTCTACCTTGACCTCTTTCTCTCCCAAAAGACATCTGGGTCTTGAAGGCATGCTCTAGAGATGAGTTTTCATTTCTGCTCAATCTCTACTCATGTGTTATCAGTGATGCATGTAGTTCATCAACTGTAAAATTTGTGAAATCCTTTGTCTCTTCTATGGTGGTGACAATCACATCGAACTTTGAGGGTAGGACCCTCAATAGTTTCTCCACAATCCTCCTTTCTTCAAGAATCTCTCCATGGGACCTTATCTGTGTGACCAGACCAATCACACGTGTGAAGAATGAGTCAATATTATCTGACTCCTTCATGCATAGATTCTCAAAATCTCTCCTCAGCAACTGTAGTTTTGTTGTTTTCACTTTCTCCATGTCTTGATAGGCTGTCTTGAGAGTTTGCCATGCTTCTTTGGATGTCTGGGCTGCTGCTATCCTTGGAAACACACTCTCATGCACTGCTTGATACAAAAATACGAGGGCTTTTGAGTCCTTCTTCTTATAGCTCTTCAACATATCTTTCTCTGCCTGAGTTAACCTATTAAACTCATTTTCCTCTGCTGGTTTTTGAAAACCATCTTCAACAAATTCCCACAAGTCTTGGGAAGCAAGCAAAGCTTTCATGATTATTGCCCAATAGTCATAGTTTTTCCCATTAAATTGTGGGAGCTGAGTATTAAAAATACCCATGCTAGTGCTGGCACTGGAGCCAGCCATTCTTGCACTCTTAAATATGCTTCAAATACCTGACTGTGTATTTAAAATAACTGTCTTTCTTCACAAAAAAAGAACTTGAGAAATACCTTGATTGAGTCTTCACTCTGCTGGAGAAGCTGCTGCAGCAAAAGGAGCCTTCTTTCAACGTCTTTGACACCTTCAAAGAGCCTTGACAAGCTCTGATACCACTGTTGGAGAATTTTCTGCTAAATTCCAAAACAAAATAACTTGAATAGAGAAAATGCTCTGTTTTTGCACATGGAAGCCAAAAAAGATTGTTCGCTGAAGAATAGAGTTTTGCCATACACATAAAAACTTTATATTCATTAATAAAACCGCTGATACAAAAGGCTATGCCTCTCTCAGAGGGATTACAACTATAGACTGTTTCAAATGCAGTTCCAAAACAAAAAAAAATTACTATGTCTTCTCCTGAAAATTTACTCTGTTTCAATTTGAAATTTTACACTACTGTGTGTAAAAATTTCATTACATTCACTACAGAGTGAAAAACCTTTTCTTTACTCAGACCATTTACAAGAATTCTTCATTCAATCGCACTGCAGCGTGCTTCCCTTCTTTTCAGCGAACAACTACAAAATTACATTAACTCTCTTACGCTTGTGCATATATTACATATTCAACGACTAAACAAAAAAACATGACCATTACATTTTCAACGAACAAAACAAAAATACTTACATACGATTTACTTGTGCAGTAAAAAAATTATTACTTTAAATAATAAAAAAAAATAAAATTAAAATTGTACCTACTTTTATTATCTATAGTAAATTTTTCATTAAATTCTTCACTGATACAAACGGCGGTCAAACCCAAAACTTCACGCAAGGTTCATGGATCAATGCCGGAGACCTGTACAGCAACTTTAGTTCCAATCGGACAGTGGACAGCCAAGTTTTCAATTTAACGGCTATTGCTTGATCAAACCAAACAAGATTTACGTTCCGTGAAAAGTGGTAGACACGTGTTAGCACAATTTTTATCGCGTCCCATCCAGAGAATACCACAGCTTGCTGAAAAGCGGTGCGATGGATTCTGTTGGTTTTCAGCTGCACGGCAGTTGAAATTAGATTTCAACACATGTCTATTTGCGTGTGTACTTAACCTAGTAAAGCCTAAAGCGATGCGATGGAGTCTGTTGGTTTTCAGCTGCACGGCAGTTGAAATTAGATTTCAACGCATGTCTATTTGCATGTGTACTTTCTTTAAGTTAGTAAAGCCTAACATTCATTTCTTCGTTTTAGGGCCTAGCGAGGTGAAAGCTTGTTTTTACTCATCGTTGTATAGCTAGACAATACTTTAAGGGGTTAGCTGTCGGTAAGTTGTGAGTAGATTGGGGGGTCTTTCCTGTTGCAAATCACTGTAAGTAACTGTTTCTGTGCTGAAGCTCATCCAACGGTGAAGTCCGCGTGTAAATGCCCTCCTGAGGTAGAGAAAATAGGAAGAGGTGTATAGAAGTCCCGATCTGGTGGTTTGATGAAAACGGACCAGATAGTGAAAAAAAATTCCTAGAATAACAAAATTTCAATGGTCCACGACTGCCATACAAAATCAAGGGGAGAACATTAGTCAATTCGCTCTATCTGTTAAGAATCAAATTACCATAGGTCTGTGCTCTTGTTAGTTTATAGGCGCAGAACATGCACAGGTAATGGAAGAATATGTTTAAGGATCGCCTCCTTGGAGAGAGGAAATTGAGCATAAACTGAATTCTGAGAATAAAGGTAGCGATGACTACACATTGGAAACTGCCTATTACCTTTTGGTGTTGAGGAACACTGAGAAGGAATTTAAAGCTTTTATGCACGTCCTCCATGGGTCTTATTTCGAATTGGATTTGCAATTTCGCCGTATGAAGTTTCTGTTACTTAGAATCATATTCCATCTCAATTGCTTCAGATTGTCATTGCATCTCCAGTCCTCTTGCCTTTGCTGTTTGCACGTGATTCTCACATGTAGTTTGACGTTTGAATATCAATGCATTGTCGTATAATAACTTTTAGTATATAAATTTGTAAGGCTCTTTAACTACCAACGGAGAACGTTTTGAACAATATAGGAGTTATTTTTGTTTGATGATTATGGGTAATTTTAGAAGAATTTTAATTTCATCAATAATTATCGGTTATCATACACAAGGTTGTATTATCATTAAAAATATTAAACGCAAATGAACATTAAATATGAGGGACATTAATATATGTTTAGTATCTTATGAAAATTTAAAATGTTAATTTATTTATTTAAAAGTTATATTATTATTGAATTATATATATATAGAGGGGCATTAATACATTTTTAATATCTTAGGAAAATTTTAATAATGTTAATTTATTTATTTAAAAGTTATATTATTATTGAATTAATAGTTTTTGTTTTAATTGAATTATATATATCTATATTTATATATATTATAGAATACTATTAATATAAATATACAATACATTTTTTGTAAAATTTATTTTCTAAATTTGCTAGTAAGATTTTTACAGGGCAAAAATATCCCTTGATTGTTGATTAATGGAGGAACATGCACAGATTGATATCTTAATCCTGGTTAGTTGTTAGCGCACATCTTGTTATCCACATTTTTTTTTTTTTTGATCTTCATATTTTTTTGAAGTCTTGAAGATGAATTAAGATTGTGTTTTCTAAAAATTGACTAAAACCTTTCAATGGGTAAATTTTCCTCTATTAATCAATAGAAACCTAAATACTTTCATTCTCTCATTTATAAATAAGAAAAATTATATATTAATTCAAAATTTTATCAATTAAAAAATTATATGTTAATTCGAGATTTAATGTAATTATAAATGTATATTTGGTTATTGTTAAAAATAAAATAAAATATATACGAAAATTACAATTAGGGAACTATTGAGTTCTACATGTGCTGGCCTGATAGCCAATAGAGCAAGAAAACACAAAGTACACACAAAATTGGGGAGGTTTTTGATACCTGTGGAAAAACCACCAGAAAACAAACACCAGAAAACCTATCTACTTTCACAATTCACAAAAATAAGCGAAAAAAAATAAAAGATAACTACTCCACCTTGGGAGGTTGTTTTCAAGGAAAAAATCATGAGAACATAATGGCAACTATCATCAAGTAAAACCAACAACGAGGACATGAAGAATGAGCAGTAAGTAAACAACCAACAACGAGGGCATGAGGAATCAGCAGTAAGGAAACAACTAGTAGACACAATACCTTTGAAAGGTTGAGCTTGCTAACCTAGCGCTTCGAAAGATCTTGCTCGACGATAGGGCATGGCTCGTAGAAGTCCAGGTCATCGAGCAAAGGAAGGTCGGAAAAGCTCGAGGCAAAAGTTTGAATTTCGCCAGGTCGTTGAGAGCAGGCCTGGAATAAATTCCCTTGCTCGTGAAATGAGAATTTTATGACTTTTTACATTTTACATCTCTTTCATTTTATGCCAATAAACCACCTTTCATGTCAATAAATAAAACTAGTAACTTGGATTTTCCAGCGTTTAACTCGTTTATGTAATAATCAAGAAATAATCTTATAGTTGTTCATAAAGCTTTAAAATAGAACCATATGATTTTCACATAGATGCTAGTGAATAGTGTACAATATCTTTAGAATGAGCATGGTCATTCAAGTCTCTAGTGTGAATATAATATTAATCATCTTGCACTGTAAGATGTTGAAAATATAGTGGAATTATGGCAATTTACTAAAAATAACAGCGACCAACATTTATTCATGCTTAACACAACATTCTTTAAACCAAATTACCAAAGTTATGCTTATAATTGCAAATTTCCAAACTTCACATAGATATATCTATCTCTAACAAAAAAAACAAATAGCTAAAATATCAACAATGGTTTGCAATATGGACTATCTTCAAACCACTTGAAAACAAATATGGATAGTGTGGACTTTTAGTTGATCATTCAACTATAAATTTTCACCTTCAAGCAAGAGGATTGAACAATTACAAATAGTTCTCATAAATTTATCTTTGAGTTGACAATTCTATTATCCCAGATGTTGCTAGAACATTAATTTATGTTTTTTCTTCAAAACAGATCAAGACTAGAGTTCAATTTATAAACGACGTTTAGCATACACAAATCTTTCTCATGCGTGTACAAACTAGATTGAAGCGATTTTCCTCATAAAGTCCAAAACATTAAATCCTTCTCATGTGTGTACAAACCAGATTGAAGCGATTTTCCTCATAAACTCCAAAACAATGAAGGGAAAATTCTAATCACTAACATTTTTCATTCTTCTAAAAAGGCTCATAAAATTTTAATCACATACCTTTTTCATTCTTCTAAAAAGCTTCAGAAAATTCTAATGACGCACATTTTTCATTTTTCTATAATATTTTATTTAGTTTTACCATTAGCAACACATCTGCAATGTACAGAAGACAAATTGTTCAAACATTTGTGAACAGCGAAACATTATTTTTAACATATTCTGGTCTATACGTATATTATATATGAAAGTTTTCAATCTTCCCTCACTAAAACACTCGAATTCTAGTTTCCAATCCGTTTAACTAAAATTAAAAAGAAATATTGTTTTTCTTTTTTTTTTAACTTAATTAAATAAAAATAAAAATACAACTCACACCAGTTAGTTTTCAATCTAGTTTATTATAATTTCCACATCCAAAAAAATAAGATGTGTGACTAAAAATAGAAAACAAATATTTGGTTTTCACTTTTTCAACCCTGTAAATTTCTGGTATGATAAGGTTAGGATGTATGAATGATTTAAAATTCAGTTTAATTTTTTATTTATGATCTCTATATTTTTAATTTCCAAAAAATTATATTCATAATTTGAAGTTTGAGTTAAGAAATTTGTATAATATTTTGGTTTTTTTTTATAGGAATTCCTAAATGCATTTGAAAAAAAACCGAACAGCGAAATCATGATTTCTTAAAAAAATAATTTTTTTTTTTTTTTAGTGAAGTTTGAATTAAGAAATATGTATTATTTCTTGGTTTTTTTATAGGAATTCCTGTATGCATTTGAATAAAAATTACCAAAAGCCAAACAATGATTTCTTAAAATTATCACCATGAAATTTTTTTTAGTGAAGTTTGAATTAAGAAATATGTATTATTTCTTGGTTTTTTTATAGGAATTCCTGTATGCATTTGAATAAAAATTTCCAAAAGCCAAACCATGATTTCTTAAAATTATCACCATGAAATATGCCACATGTCAATAGCATGTAATTTACAAGTATACAGAAATTGCCAGACATTATAGTTCGTAGTGATTTTTTAAATATATTTTTGAATAGATAAATAGATTTAATGGCTAGTGATATTTGAAATAGAATTAAATTGGTTATATTTTAGTTAAATTAGTTAAATTGGTTAAAAACCTCTTATCTACTGCAATTTTGAAAATTCAAAATCCTCAATTTTGGATTCCAGAAACTATCAAATAGCATTAATCATCTTATCCACTCCAATTTTGAAAATTTAAAATCCTCAATTTTAGTTTCTAGAAAACTACCAAATAACATTAAACATTGTTATACAAAATTTAGATACTGAAAATTCTATGCTTCAGTTAATTACTTTAAATTTATTTGGATGAGTGTTGGATAAGGCTCTTTAGTTATGAAGTTCCTTATTTAACAAGGTTTCCAACAAGAAAGCATGCCATATTCAGAGGCTAACAAATTCAACAGTGCAGTAAGGATTGCTTTTTTCAATTAGCAAGAAAGAGCAATGGCATAGGAAAATGTAAGACCATAAAACACATAATTCATCAAACCACATATGGTTAGATGCCAAAGGCGAAAGTGGTAAATTGGAAAGTTGTTTTGCAAAAGAGTCAATTCCAATACTAGCAAATAGGTCATTAAATTCTGTCTCCCATAATATCCCATTAATCCTCAACAACCAGATCTTGAAAGAATATAGCAAGCTAGCCATAACCTTGACATCCGACTGGATCACCACCGATATAGATCACCTATATGTAATATGTACAATATGATTAGATTTTTATAAACTCAACCTTAGTTATAATAAATAATTTAAGATTTAGATTTTTAATTAAATGTGAAATATATTTTAGCCATCAGATTTACGTGCACAAATTTTCACCAACCATAAAATACATGATGAAACTTAAAATAAAATAAGTCTTGCAAGCCTGGCTCAAATTAGATCACCAACCTTAAAATACGTGTTGAAACTTGAAATAAGTCTTCCAGCCTGGCTGAGAGTATTCGCTTAATTGGACACCTGGTCCACTGGTCTCGGAACATGCGCCTTGGGAATGACGCACACCCACAGGTCTGTGCTTTGCATGCAAGAGGCTGATGTTTACGGGGAAATATTTTAGACGTGAAATTTAACGTGCACAAATTTTCACCCATGGTAAAATACTCGCTGAAACTTAAAATAATTCAGGTAAGACGTCAATTTCCAGTATTGGTTGAGAGTAGGCAAGGGCTAACGAGCTTGCCATAAGGCATTAAATGCTCGTTCAGCTGCAACCTCGTTAGCCATATCTAACACGTGTGCGCAGTGACTTTCCGAACACTCCATTCCCACCTCGTGTTATATGGCTAACGAGCTTGCAACTGAGTGGGGATTTAATGCCCTATGGCAGGCTCGTTAGCCCTTGCCGTTGAGAGTATTCATTTAGTTGGACACCGGGTCCACTGGTCTCGCAACATGCGCATTGGGAAGGACGCGCACCCGCAGGACTCTGCTTTACATGCAATGAGGCTGATGTTGACGGGGAGAGATAATGTCTCACTAAGCAAGGATGTTTTTTTGAAGCGAAACATCAAACACATCTTATTTATATATATATATATATTATATTTTTTTATTTATGTTAAAAAATATTTAAAATATCAAATTAGTTAGAGAAGATATGAAAATATGTATATTTGTACATAAATTAGATATGATATTTGTTAAATAATTAATTATTGGAGTATAATTTATTTAGAATCTAGATTTTTTTTTTTTTTCTTTATCTTTTGTATCTACTTCAATTGTCTAGGGATATTAGTCAACATTAACCAATTTTGATCAAACTACCAAATCCAAAACTTAAGATATGGTATTGAATTCTGAATACTATATGAAATTCTATTATGTCCATATGAAGTCCAATTTAGCTGGAAGTACTTTCAAACATCCTAAATTATTTCATGGTAATTTTAAAAATTGAAGTAAAAAAGTGAAAATGACGTAATATTTAGGAAGCATCTAAAGAAGATCAAGAAAACACCTTGTGGGTGTGTAAGAAGCCCCAACCCAACATAAGTAGAAGAAAAAAAATAGAAATCGGGCTTTTGCAAAACCACCTGTCTTCCTTTAGATCCGCCCGTGACCCACGAACCTCCATGAATCCGTGACAATCCCTTTTCGGATCCTTAGATTAGAATTCCAGAATAGCAGATCGGGCCCACATAGTTTTAAATGTCAAGGAGTAGCCTCAAAACACTAGAACTACACCTCTGATGTGTGGTTCCATGTGAGGATCAGCGGTGGATCTGTATGGGACACAGTTCTTGTCTTATATCCTTGGGGCGGGGAAGGATCCTACAACATTGGTGAGAAGGATTATGAGATCGAGCGTGAGGAGCCTCTGGAAGCTTGAGAGAAAGAAGAATCATGGCTTGTGTGGGTTGATGTGGATTCCAACCCCTGTAATTCCATATCCAAAAGACGGTTGATTTTATGATAATCCGGTTTTGCATAGTGGAGGAGGTACTCCAAATCCAACACATGACCTTCAGCGTGTCTTCTTGATCATGATAATGTCAGCCCAAAACATTACGCAAGCCGCAAAGGTGGTCTCTTGAAGTGTGAACTTCTTGAGCTTGAGCTTCAACCACCATGCATCTGAAGTAGTGAGGGATTCCATCGTCGAAGTGCTCATGTCCATGTAGACGCTAGGGAGGGTAGGGAGGTTGGCCTCCCTACACCCTCCTTCGTTGAGCCTTCCTCGTTCTCACACCATGGTCGTAAAACAACAGAATGCCAAATTTGAATTGGATGGTGTAAGCTTTCATCAATTTAATGGCAGGTGACTGTTGCGAAGGCCAAGAGGGCTCGGCATGGGATTAATTAGTTTTAAGTGCTAGAGGGGGTGGACGTGACACCACACCCTCTGTCATGCTCCTACACTAGCGGTAATCTTCCAACCGCAATATAGCGAGGTGCGACACCACCGAACACTTTTTTTTCACCAATACTTATGTTCATGGACTACGCCTAACATTCGTACTTAGTTTTATTTTTGTTACGAAGTATTATCTTTGTCCATTATACAGATGAAAACCCATACATATTCATCATCAACAGCAATTAACACATATACAATTGCATAACAGTATAAAGGGAGGGGAAACTCCCTGCAATATGAATCGCCCAATATCAATATATATAATTTTCCACTTTTACAAAGTATAAGCTAAATCTTGGGAAACCCCAAATTTACACTTAACCAAATTTCCAACTTCGGCAAACTCGGTTGCCCAGCTCGTTAGTGCCTCTGCATGGTCACCGCACGACTCACCAACCCTTTGTTCACCTCGTCGCACGTCTTCACCCGACTCGCTCTCCGTTTGTTCTGCAAATGCCCAAATCGTGCTATCGTTCCCGACCTCCGTTCGGTGGACCACACGCAGTCCCGCCTGCCCAACTCTCATTCACGACCTTCGGTTCCAACCTTCGTTTTGGCGTGCACGGCGCGCCCTCACTCGGCCGCCCGTCGCACGTTGACCCGCGCCTTCGCACAACCCGAGTCACCTTCACACGACTCACCTGAGTCCGCCCGAACGCCTTCGCCCGAATTCGTTCACCCAAACGACTTCACCCGAGTCGCCACACGACTTCACGTGGGTTGCCACATAACTTCACCCGGTTTGCCCGAACGACTTCACCCGGGTCGCCCGACGACCTCACCCAACTCGCTTGAATGACTTCACTTGGGTCGCCCGACGACCTCACTCAGCTCCCCTGAACGACTTCACCCGGGTCGCCCGACAACCTAACTCGGCTCGCCCGAACGACCTCACCTAAGTTTTCTGCCTGACGACCTTGCTCGAGTTCTGCCAGAACGACCTCGCCCGAGTTCTCTACACGAGTGTCCTACATGAGTTTCCTGCACGAGTTTTTCACCCGACTTCCTGCACAAGTTTTTGAACCGAGTTCTTCACCTAAGTTTCCTGCACGAGCTTTTCACTTGAGTTCTGCCCTTTTCTGCAGGCTCATCCACGCATCGCAGAACTCCTCTTATCGAACTCGTTTTGATTGAATGATGCCTTTTCCTCCACAAACGCACGCCAATATATACAGGCTGGTGGCTGGTTATGTCACCCAGCCGACCTATGCACAACGCCCAAGCCGACTGATTCACAATGTGTTGTGTCACCCAGGAGGAGGGTTGGCTCACCCAACTTTTGGGACTGCCCCCTCAACTCACCCAACACCTTATAAAATCATCCTTGGCTCGTTCACTTCGCATTTTTCACAAGTCCTTCACACGGTGTTGTCCTTCACCGTAGGTCCTTACATCCTCTCCCATCTGAAGTCATTGTCGTCCTCGACAATATCTCATCCTAGCAACCATCTCTCACCAAGATATCCATAACAAGCCATATACCCCATAGCTATGTCAGACATCGGAAAATCATTTCAATCCATGATCATCAACCACCCTGTCACAATCTCCACATGCTACTCTCTATCATGGAAGGCTGGTCACTCCATCTCAAGCTACATGCTTCCTTCAACATATTGTGTCGACCTCATCATGTGTCGTCCTCGTGTGAACCGCTGCCATGATACTCCAACAAATGCTAACACATCTCTGCACACTGCATGCCCTCGTGATTTGAACTAGTCCGGTGATCAATGCAACTGTCGCGCTCAAACCATGAGAATGCACATCCTCATGCAATCATCAGTGGTTTCTCAGAACATCCTGTCACATCATCAACTCGATCAAGAATCCATCTCCATACAAGTGTAAGCCATGCTTAGGTCCATGAAGTAGTCTCCATCTCATCCGCTGCATGAAATCAACCGCATCTATCCAACATCATCATCCATCTGCAAAACATCCATCTCCTCAAGGTGAAGAGATCATCTCATCAAACTCTAACTCTCGATGTGCCACATCCAGGTCCATGAAGCAATCTCCATCATATCTGTATGTGCCATCCCTCAAGTCTGACATAGAAACAAGTACACACCTGTCTCATCTATCCATGTGTTGCCTATGATCATAGATCAATCAGCGCCCATGTGTCAAAAGTGGTTGAGTCTCGGCTCAACCCATGCCCAAGTGTTGCCACCAAGGCATCATCGTTGTAACTCCATCACTCCAAAGTGTCTCATAACGATTCTCCACATCAAGTCACTCTTCCAAGCCACACCCATACATGTACTCGAAAGTATGCACCCTATCCTGCATCAAAGTCTTTGACCTTAGCTCTTCAATGCCTCAGATCCTCTAAGTCCACCATATATGAAGTCCCCAGAGTCACAACCTCATGTCATCATGAGCTCCATGAGTCATCTCCAACCAACATCCAACAAGCATACAATTCTCGGCTCAAAGGTCTTTGCAAGATGCCTCAGCGCTCTGGGTAGTAGGAATGCTCCATAGTCTATTCACAACTCCATCCAAGTCCATGGCTTTGTTGGACAAGAGTGCAAAACCTCTCCATCGGCTCATAAATAAGAAGTCTCCATGTAACACCAGCAAATCCACTCGCACAACATCCCTGCCTTGGCACTCCTCATTGGATGCCCATAAGTGACTCCTTTATAAGTGCTTCTGCACAATGTCCCTGCATAAAATTGCCATGCTCCATGTCTCCAACCTAATGTCCACAACTAAGTTGCCTATGTAGTCCAACCAGGTAGACTCATCACAACAATCAGTCATCCTCATCCAAGCCTGCAATCTTCAGTCTAGTGAACTTGGTCACCCAACCATATCATCATCAGGTGTCTCTTCCATCATAGCTCCCCCACCAAAGGTTCCACCAAGAATTCCTCTCTTGGTCTCGGCCATGAGAAGTCCACCTAAATACCACCATACTCAAGTGTGTGCCCTTCTGCAATTTGTGCATGAATCATGTTGGGCACTTAGCCAATTCTCCATGTAGCTAAATCATGACCCAATCCTCCACAATGATCATCATGTTCCTCCCGTGTCACGGGGCTTTGTACTTTCTACCATAAGGTCACAAACAACCCTAACAAGTCTTGCAACAGTCAACAATCCTTGCTTCGCCATACAAGGTCTCATCGTAGACATCCATGGTAAGATGCTCCCTTGCATCGACAAACTGATGTTGCTCTTCCCTGCATACGGTTCATCTCCCAAATTCTCAACTGAAACACAAGTATCAATAGTAATTACATCATCATCATGAGGCTCCTCCATGTGAGTATTCTGATCCATCCATGTCTGCAAACGGCACGATCTCGGTCCAACTTGATCAACCTCAAGTTCATCTTCCATCATGGTCACGTCTGCAACATCCTCAAACGTCACAGCTTCCTCTTCCTTGTGAGCACAATCTGCAACTTCACCCTGCTCCATTGTCCACCCAAGTTGAAGAAGTTCGTCTTCAACAGTATTTTCCAAGGCTTCAAGTTTCTCTCGAATTCGGGGATTCTCTTCTTTCATCTGCTTCAACCTGTATAAGGTAAGCAAGAGCTTCCCTTCACATTGTTCCAAACCTGCCATATCTTGTTGTTTTTCTTGGCCCAAGCACAAGGTTTTACCTCTGCTAAACCTGTTTCACGTTTCACCTGAATCACCCTGATATTCCACCTGTCACCTGCAAAACTTGAACTCCCTGCCAAGTCTTTGTTCTTGTAGAATCAACTCCTTGATTCAGTTCACCAGCTCTGGTACCACCTGTCACGATAGTGCAGTGGGATCAGCACTTTATCGTCAACCCGATCAACTTCCTAATCATCAGCTCTGATACCACCTGTCACGGTAGGGCAGTGGGATCAGCACTTTATCGTCAACCCGATTAGCTTTTTGATCATCAGCTTTGATACCATCTGTCACACCCCTACACTGGCGGTAATCTTCCAACCGCACTATAGCGAGGTGCGGCACCACCGAACACTTTTTTCACCAATACTTATGTTCATGGACTATGCCTAACATTCGTACTTAGTTTTATTTTTGTTACCAATTATTATCTGTTCCCTTTATACAGATGAAAACACGTACATATTCATCATCAACAACAATTAACACATATACAATTGCACAACAGTATAAAGGGAGGGGCAACTCTCTGCAATATGACTCTGCCCGATATCAATATATATAATTTTCCACTTTTACAAAGTATAAGCTAAATCTTGGGAAATCCCAAATTTACACTTAGCCAAATTTCCAATTTCGGCAAACTCGGTTGCTCAGCTCGTCGGCGCGTCTGTACGGTCGCTGCACGACTCACCAACCTTTCGTTCACCTCGTCACATGTCTTCACCCGACTTGCTCTCCGTTTGTTCAGCAAACACCTAAATCATGCAATCTTGTCCGACCTTAGTTTGGTGGAACATACGGAGTCCCGCCTGCCCAACTCTCGTTCACGACCTTCGGTTGCAACCTTCGTTTTAGCATGCACGACATGCCTTTGTTAGAAAATTATATATTACGAAGCAATAGAACATATAAAATATTGTAGAAATATAAACACATAAATCACATAAAACAAGAGAGACACAGATATATGTGGTTCACCTAGTTTGGGCTACATCCACCCCGAACAGCTAGTCCTTCCTTTCTATTATCCAGCAAAATGAAGAGAGACAACCTACAGCAAATCCGCTGTAATATCCTATGTTTTCTCTCACAGTCTCATCTCTCTGTTTCTCGCTCAAAGAATACACATCTATTTCACAGCCTCAAATACAATGCCCTCATACAATGAGAGGGGGTTGCCTTTTAGGGCAAAAAGCCCTAAACTAACATAAGTTCGACCGTCAGATCATCTGCCTAATGAACGGCCCAGATTGACTAGAAATTACTATACTTTTACAAGGCAATTTTACATCTATTTTTGGCTTCGGGGACGCAACCCCCGCGTGGAGGGGTGTACAAACTTCTTGGGGTATACATCCGGCTGAAACAAAGACCTCTGAACAATCATGCTCCACATGCAACAACCCTCACCCGACGACCCATCCGCACGTTCACCCGTGCCTTCGCACGACTCACCCGAGTCACCTTCGCACGACTCACCCGAGTCTGCTTGAACGCCTTCACCCGAACTCATTCACCCTAACGGCTTCACCCAAGTCGCCACATGACTTCGCATGGGTCGCCACACGACTTCACCCAGTTCGCCGACACGACTTCACCCGGGTCTCTTCACGACCTCAACTGGCTCACTCGAACGACTTCTCCCGGGTCTCCCGACGACCTCACCCGGCTCGCCCGAATGGCTTCACCTGAGTTGCCCGACGACCTCACCTCGCTCGCCCGAATGACCTCACCCGAGTTTTCTGCGCGATGGCCGCGCCCGAGTTCTGCGTGAACGACCTCGCCCGAGTTCCACGTGAAAGACCTCGTCCGAGTTTCTCACCTGAAATTTTCACTTGACTTTCGTGCACGAGTTTTTCACCCAAGTTCTTCACTCGACTTATCTGCAGGAGTTTTCCACCCGAGTTCTGCTCATCGTGTGGGCATTTTCACTTGACTTTCGTGCACGAGTTTTTCACCCAAGTTCTTCACTCGACTTATCTGCAGGAGTTTTCCACCCGAGTTCTGCTCATCGTGTGGGCTTATCCACGCACTGCAGAACTCGTCTGATCGAACTCGTGTTGATCGAATGAAGCCTTTGCCTCCACAAACGCATGTTCACAATGTGTTGTCTCGCCTAGGAGGAGGGTTGGCTTGCCCAACTCGTGGGACCGCCCCTTCAGCTCACCCAACACCTTACAAACTCGTCCTTGGCTCTTTCACTTCCCATTTTTCACAAGTCCTTTGCACGGTGTAGTTGCCGTAGGCGTCTCACGGACCGCAGGTCCTTACACCCTCGCTCCCTTCTCGAAGTGCTGTGAGAACTGCACTAGAAGCGCTGCCAAATCCCTTGCCAGGCCGGATGTGCCGCCGTTTTTAAGTGCGTGGCTCTGGACTCCCACACGGATCCGTGGAAAATAAAAAAAATATGATTCGCAAATAAATGTAACTTATAAATATAAAATTCTATATATAATAATAAATTCATTATTTAATTAAATACTTAATTTACTAATGTTCTTTTCCGTCTATGCCACATTGTTTTACATGTTTTCTTTACCCGATCTTGTAGGCTGGCAAGAAGGGACCAGGTAGCGTAAAAAAAATTCCTAGAATAAGATAATTGCGACTGTCCACGACTACCATACAAAATCAAGGTGAGAACATTTGCTTACTTTGCACTAGCTGTTCAGAATCAAAATACCATAGGCCTGTGTTGTTGTTAGTTATACCAATATGTGCAGAACGTGCAGAGGCAATGGAAGAATAAGAATATTTTTAGGGATGGCTTTAGCTGAAGAGAGGAAATGCAGCGTAAATATAAATCTGGTGAGAACATTTGCTTACTTTGCACTAGCTGTTCAGAATCAAAATACCATATGCCTGTGTTGTTTTTAGTTATACCAATATGTGCACAACGTGAAGAGGCAATGGAAGAATAAGAATATTTTTAGGGATGGCTTACCTGAAGAGAGGAAATGCAGCGTAAATATAAATCTGAGAATAAGGGAAGGGATGACTACACATTTGAAACTGACTCTTTAACTTTTGCTGTTGAGGAAGTTTGAGAAAGAATATAAAGATTTTATGCACGACTTCCATAGGTCTGATTTGGACTTGGATTTACAATTTGGATGTATGAAATATGCGGTACTTTGAATCATATTCCGTTCCAGCTTGCTTTGTAATTTCGTCTCCCATCAGCTTGACCTATACTTTAACATTTTCAATATCAATGCATTGTCATATAGTAATTTTAGTATGTAAGTTTGCAAGGCTTTTGAACAATGTTGGACTTACTTTTGGCTCATGATTATGGATAATTTTAGAATTTTTTTACTTTCATTAATAATGGTCATATTGATTTGATTATAATTTGTTATTATATCAGTATAATATTATTATAAAAATATTGAATAAAAAGGAATTTGTATAATTATATACTAACATAGAAGTTAATGTAATTTTAAAATTGAATTGTTGTTATTTTTTTTTTGTAAATAATAAAACAAATTTTCCATTTATTTTATAGGCTAGAGTTATGTTGTTGGTATCAGTCCAACTTATATTTATAGTTATTAACAGTTCATAAAATTTTACAAAAATATTTATCAATACATTAAAGCTCATCCTATCACTAGTGAAAATTTTAACTTAGATTAAAAAATAACAACTATTAAACTCAACCACTAAAAAATAACCCAAATCGATTAAATTTGTTTATTATTATTAAAAATTAAAAAAATAGAATTTACAAATAAAAATAACTTATAAATACATTTTCTCATATATTTAAATTAATTATTTAATCAAATTCTCGCTATAGTAATATTTTTTTTTTAATTCCCGGTTATTCTACATATTTTCTTTTATCATACATTACTTTATATCATTTCTATATTAACATTTTTGTGGATATATCATCTAGACAATCTAAATTCTGATAAAACTTTATTAATATATAGAAAATCTTTTTATTTTAAATTACTTTTGAGATTAAAATATGATTACACTTAATTAGTGAATTAGAAACTAATGAAATGTTTTACAGTGTGTATTACGAATGGGAAATATATGGTTTTTTAATATGAATTTTTTGAATTGATATTGAAAAACTTAGTGATATATTACATATGTATGTCACGTGAAGCATGCAGAAAATGTTGGCGCGATACGAAAAATGTTCAGAAGGAAGTAACACAACGAGTACAGCAAAAGAGCAAGATGTCCAGGTGACGACTCTTTTTGATATAAATGTAACAATCCAAATTTTTTTTTTTTAAAAAGTAACAGTGCTGAGATGTAATATAACGTTTCCTTACTTCGGTGATAATTGATCTTATAATTAATTATGAGTTCTGATTAAATTTACGTTCAATATATTGCATGAATTTTATAATTTTTACTTAATTCGAAAATTATAAATGACTATTTTATAACCATTATTTAGAGTTAATGACTATACAATAGTGAATGTTTCATACTGAACTTAATAAGAATTACCAAAAGCACAACCTTAAATTTAAGTATGTTTTTTTACTGATATGAAATAATTTTACCAAAAGCACAACCTTAGATTTAAGCAAGTTTTTTTTTACTAGTATGAAATAATTTTATTTTATTTATTTATATTGTTTCTTTGTTTTAATTAAAAATAAAATTGATTTAATTTACATTTAAGATTATTCAAAAAAAGGGGTTATTTTTTAAATATAAAAAAAAAATATTAAAAACAATAACTCCACTAATTATTATTAAGTCAATATTTCAATTTTTAGTGGTTGGAGTTGAAAGCATTACGCTTTTGTCGCATAAATAAGGAAACTTAATGTGAAAACCTTTATCACTAGATCATTTGTTTGATGAGAAATGACGATGTTGTTTAACATCAATTTTTTTGGTTTGCTTTGAAAACATCACTACTTTGTCGCATAAATAAGGGAATTTGATGCAAAAACCTTCAAAAATGAATCAATTTGCAAGAAATTATGTTGTTGGCTAATGGAATGTTGCATGGGACAATCAAACCAAACTCTATCTTAAGGTCTTTAATCTATGTCTCAACACAATGTCCATCTTTTTAGGCTTTATAATTGGCAAGTGTATGTTCAAGAGCATTTTAGACATAGTTATCAATTTCTACTAGACATAGTTATCAATTTCTACTAAGGTGTCTTGAAATAAGAAACATGTTGTGAGGGGAGCATGACTGATATATGACAAGTCTCAACATGCTAAAAACCATAGCGTACTTCACAAGAAAATGAACCATAGAATTGTGAATAACTATATTATAATTGTTTTGTTGAATGTGAAAATAATCATACCATTATTTATGTTAATCATAGAACTAAGATGTGTATTAATGGGTGTGTAGTTGACCACATATGTTTTTCCATCTATCTAGAAATGAAAGGAAGTGGAAAATTCCAATATACAACCTCGCAAATGTGAAAGTGTTATAGAAGTGATTGAGGAATACATAATTATAATTAGAGATGGTGAGGAGGAAGTGAAAATTTGCCAAACATGAGTGGAAATAGATTTGTAGGTTTTTGAGCAGTGATTTTGTTTTCATAGGGAATAAAGATTAGGATCTTGGAAAATGAAGATATGAGAATCAAGAATTGATTATGTGGAAGTGACTATGTGGGTGGGTGGTCACAGTGTGTTTCACATTGATAAAATCTAAGGAAATTGATCCACATGGCCTAGTAAGAATGAAAAATTTGTGAGAGATATAACATACACTTCCTAGGTTTTGATGTACAATAAATAATGAAACTATATAGAAGGGAAGTCACCTTTTTATGCATCGTATACATAAGACATTAGAATTACCAAGGACAAAAGGTTTTGTTAATGCCAAAATGACCTCCATTTGTGGAAGCATGACCCCATTAATGAGGAGAAACATGTCTTCTATAACATGCGTAGACAATTGAGTCAATTTGTATCACCAACCATCACAAATTTATAATTATGAAATGGGCATTTTGTTTACGTTTATAGCATAGGACCAAAATAAGGATTCAAAGTATTTTGTTTTCTCCATAGTTCTTAGGTTGGTAACTTGACCTTAAGGGTCATGGTGAGTGTAGAAAAACGAACACTATTAATCATATCAAATATATGTTGGTGGTGGATTTCTTATACTTAGTAGATTAAATTAATTAAATGTATGAGGCCATTTTATCCGCATTGCTCTTATAACTTAATTTTAGTTTTCATAAATACAATTAGGTGATGGTTTGTATGTAGGAAAGTCTCCTTTCCTCACAATTAGTTACTTCAATATTTGAGAATTTGAAGGAGTTCACGACACTGCTTGGCATAGGCATTGTAGCATATCTTTGTATTGAATAATATTTTAGAATGATCAGTGACTAGATGTTTCCCTCCTAGAGGATTTCAATCATAACGTACTTGGAAGTGTCAAACTCTATATTGAAAGGGTAATGAATGTTGGGAAAGCGTAAAAATGAGGTTGAACAAACGACATGCTTTAGGTGAGTAAAAGTCTTATTGTCAGGAAGGGTCCAAGAAAAATGAAGTTGACTTGAAGGAATATGGAAGGTGTGGGGTTGGTTTGAGAAGAGGGAAATAAATTTGAGGAAATAATTCATTACCCCCACCTCCCCATGTATGCAAAAGAAACTTCGAGAAATTTTAGAAATGAGTGGCATAGGTCAATGTAAATGAGGCTCCATATTTTAAGATAAACACATATACTGGTTTGTGGAATTAGAAAACCTAATTTGTAAACAAATGTTAAGCTAAAATAGGATTTATATCTCCTTACCTACAACCTGTGAGTGCATTAAAAATTCAAAATAATAGAGACATGCATGAAGTGATCATCTTAGGTTTGATTGAAAATCAAGATATAAATATGCCATCAATATATGTGATGACACAATAACCCAAAGACAATTTTTATTTATTTATTGATGAGCCACATCAATGTTATTTGAGAGTTGATGAGGCTTGACCATCCATTAACTCTTCAAATCCATCTAAGTGGAAAATAAGTATTTAATGATACAACCATTGGGTAATCTTAGGAGAGGTACTACTATCACCCTAACATGTTTCTCCACTTCACTTTTAGCTAGCTCTTTAAGGATGACTAACATATCCTACAATTGTATGATGAAATACAAGTAAATCCAAAATATTAATTATTTGAAAGCTCAACATGAGCTATTTAAATATTATAAATGACAACAATATGATAAAAATATTTAGTTTATGACAAAATAATGCCCTGAATCAAAGAGAAAATATAACTTTCAAAGCACAAAGATTAAATAGTTTAGGAAAACATAGATATAATGCTTCATGCAAGTGAATTCAATCATTTATAAGATCAATCATACATCATCTAGATCCAAATTAGATCAGTCGTTGGATTAATTATATGGATCTTATAAACCATATATAGCATTATGATCTTATGAGGTTATAACCAATTGATAAATCTATCCAATTGATGTGAAATTAAGCTCAATAATTTAACTTGAAAATTTGGTTCCCAATTAAGAAACAAAAATTATATATTTTTCTTGATTAATGAATAAGACAAACAAATTCTTTAAAATATGATGTCATAGTCTAACGATTATGCTTTTTTTCCCATAAAGTTATGGAAATTCTGACCATAATTTGAAAAAGTTCGGCAGAGATTTTTGTAAATCCAAGTAAAAGATGCTAAACTTCATAATTTTAGGTTCCCTAGAGGTTTTTGATGGTGCTGAATCCATTTCCACCATCAAAAATTTGATTTGAACATTGCATCTCTATAAAATTTTGAATTTGTTTTCCTCGTATTATGCCACTTTTGACCATCCTGACAATTCCTCCACCTCCATAGAAAACTCCAAAGTTAAATAGCAGCTTGGATAATATCACACGTACGGATTAATAAATAAACTTGAACAAGTTCCAAAATTGTGATATAAAATAAACAAATCTATGAAAATGACTTTTTAACTATGTAAAGTAACTAGAAAATTATCGTATCATGCTAACAATTTCCCACCCAACTCCATTCTTCTCCAAAATACGATACCTCTCATTCCTCTTGAGTATTCCATACATAGTTAAAATTTTAATTTTTTTGTGGAAACTTGTGGCTTCGAATAAACATTTTTATACCCCACACGGATTATGTGTTGTAGTATTGCACAATATTGTCTCCACACTACTCTCCACAACCAATTCTCTACACAATCATCTCTCACACTTTCCAAACCTTTGCACTCTTGTATCTTGCACAATCAAATGTTTTACATTCTAATATCACTTTTTTCTATAAGGAATCGTTTCTTATTTTAGAAGCCATATTTAGTGAAATTCACAGAATACTTATTTTTCTCCATTCAAGGGACATCAAGAAAGATTTAAGAAAGCCCAATCTTCAAGATAAAAGGTGGAAATATGGTGTTATGTGAATCAAATCCTTTATATTTTGATAAATGATCTGCCTTTGTTAGTTAACTCCCAGTTATGTTTCATGTCCGTCCGAATGAAGGTAGTACATGATGAAGGGATTCTTTTAGTAAATTCCATTAATGAATTGAGCCTTTAAATGGATAAGAGCTGTATAATGTAACTCTCAACTTGTCACACACACACACACACACACACACACACACACACACACACACACATATATATATATTCTAAGTAAGGTTAATCTATTAATATGATACAAAAAAAGTAATTATAGTGATTCTTGGCCACAAAGGAACCCGGCCTCAATCAACACACATCCATGATAGTTGTCTGCGACTGCCCCAACAAAGGGGAAACCAGTCCAAAGATATGCCCAGAATATATCCGAAAATTAACCCACAGTTTATCCTGACTAGACCAACTGACTAAAACCAACACCAAAACCAACAATTTATCCTGACTAGACCAACCGACCAACAGATTATCTTGAGGACACATAAGACTGGACTAAACTAAACCAAGAACTAGAAGAAATGCCACTTGGAAAACATGACACACGACGGTAAGTCTTCCGAAGTAGGTTCCTCCACAATTGGACATGCCCAGTCATCTGGGTTGTCCAACTCCCCACGTCCCAATGCCTGATCACCTTCCTCCATGCTGCTAGCCTCAACCCACGGGCCCCACGTGTCATCCAGACGGCTCTTCAAGGCCTGTGTGTCACTGTGAATGCCTATCTCAACATGTGAACTGCCAGCAATGGCTTTACCGTGCCTTCTGTTCCGGCCTCCATCAACTACCTGCTCGTCATTGTTGCTCCTCTTCCTGCTCGGGCCAGCTCTATTCACCTCCTCCGTCGAAATGGTCATGGGAATATGTTGCTCGGTCTCTTCTGTAATGGAAATTGAGACAGTGGCTACAATAATCGGGCAGGTCAAAGAGTTGTGAAACCGAAACTGCGTTGTGTGAGGAACGGGATGCGGAGGCAGAGGAAAGGTTGCAGTGCAAACAGCTACAACTTCACGTCTTGAGCTGTGGAGGCTGGCTCTACCTCTGCCATTCTTGTATCCGGATACTAACCTGCAAAATTGTGCTGGTGAGGATTTTCGGCAGACAAGGCAGGGGAAGCAGAGTCATGGCTATGTAAAGCAGGGGAACGAGAAATTCTGCCTCGCGTGCCACCACGTCGGCTACACATATGGTGGCAGACCATGGTGGATATGGGAACAGTTAGAGAGTTAGGAGGAGCAGAAGAGGAATTGACAGAAGAGCTTTGCGCGGAAATTACATAGGGCTAGAGGTCGTGAGCCAAATTGTAGAGGTTGTGTGGGAATGGTGGAAGCCATTACCCAAATCAGTGCAGCTCACAAGCTAACATCTGCGCCCAGTGTTGGTGCGTTCAGTCTGCTCTCCCTCCTGCGGACGACATACACAGTGAATCAAGGGCAGAATAATAGGAAAGTTCTCTGGCTCCATGGTTAAGCGGGTATGGCCTTTCCTTGACTTGAGTAGGCATTAAATGACTCCTATGAGGTGCCATGAATTCCATTCATGGTGATCTTGGAAAGGTCGCAGAGGGTCATGTGGCCGCCCCGTCCAACGTCGACCCGTCTGATAAGCTTAATTACCATAATTAACACCCGCATTTGGGTTTGAGCTTCCTTGTGCACCAGGTCAGTGAAAACTTGCAATTGATTGTGGTCATCTATAATGTTGAGAATACTGGAATGTAGGATCAGGTCTTGTTCCACACCAATGTTTTCCAGGAGATCAGCAACTTTGTTACTATCCCTTTTGACGTGAATAAAAGTTATTGCTCTCCTATCTTTTATCCATTTCTCTATTATTTCAAGCCTGGCCATTAATCTCCAGCTTTTGGAAACTCTTGAAGCTGTGCTTCCTTGTTGGATTTGAGTGACCATGTTGATTAGAATTTGGGTGTCCCCTTCTATAATGATGGGATAAAAATTATGTTGGTGAGCTAGCTTCATACCTTGCAACAATCCTTCTAGTTCTGCGAAATTGTTCGTATCCCATCCAATGGAGCCAAAATACAACAGTAGGGGTTGGCCCTCATGATTTCTAAATATGACCTCGTATCCTGCTTTTCCCTGGTTCCCCTTGGAGGCACCGTCAAAATGTAACTTAATCACACTTTGTGTGGGTTGTAACCAATAAGAAAGTTGCCTAGTTATAATGCTAGGTCTATTGGAATTCAATTGTGCTTATTGGAGTTGGATGTTCCAGTTAGCCCATATGCTTAGTTCCTGAGGCTGGGTAGGAAAGTCGTCAGTTGTCTATTGATGCAACACAAGAGTTTCCTTGATGTTCTGACATAAGTTGGTCCATATGATTTCTATGGAAGTTTTGTGATTTTTGAAAATTTTCTTATTTCTTTCCTTCCAGATTGTCCATAAAAGAATGTCTGGCAATGTTGTCCATAGCTTGTTGAGAACTTTGTTGTTGTAGGGCTTTGGAGTCCAATTGCGAATGGTGCCTTTTATATCCCTAAGAAGTTTGCAAGGTTGCTAACATCTGAAAGTGAGTTTTCCCCAGAGTTGATTGGCCATGTGGCAGGAGTCCTTGAGGTGCTGAATAGTTTCTTCATTGTTTTGACAGTTGGGACAGTAGGATGGTCCTTGAAATCCTCTTTTGATTAAGTTGTCCCATGTGAGAATTCTTTGCTGATACAACATCCAAATGAAGGTGGGAACTTTGGGCCAGATCCTTGTAGTCCAGATATGATTCCAAGCAGGATTTGTTGGTTCCTGAGTTTGGAACATTAGCTGGTATGCTTCTTTAGTGGTGTATGTTCGTTTTGGTGTATATCCCCATCTGAGTACATCGCTTCCTGTATTGACTCAGATTCTTCTGCTGGTGAGCTCTTTGTGTAGCTCCATGTTATAAGCTTCTGTTTCTTGCAGTGTTATTTGCCTCAATAGTTTCCATTGCTTGAATCCCTGTATAGTGTTGAGAGTCCAGAAATGTGCTACATTGTCCTCCTGGTTAATGTCGTTTCCATTATGATTTGTGTATGGTAAGAGTGCTGCATTTTTGGGTCTCTGTTGCTATGAATCCGTCCAGAAACGGGCCGTCCTTCCATCCCATATCTCCCAAAAGCTATGCTGATGGATGACCTCTCTATGTTGCTTGGCCGCGTTCCAAATTAGGGATCCTGTGACTGTGGTAGTTATCCTTATTAGTTCTTGTTGCGGTCGATTATTTGCATACTTTGCAATCCATAATCACGTCCATGGCTTCTGTGGGCAGGATACCCATTGCCACCAAATCCGTGCTCCCATCAAAGTATTGCTGTGTTGTGGATCACGTAAGCCTAGACCCCCCTGCTTTTTAGGCTTGCAAACTTTTTCCCATTTGACTAATGCCCATTTTATGTTTTGTCCTATGGAACCCCATAAGAAATTGTGTTGCAGATTCCTGATTCTCTTTAGCACCCATTTCGGTGGAGCGAGAACAGAGAAGAGATAGAGGGGCATAGATTGTAGGACTGCCTTTATCAGGACTAATCTGCTTGCCATGTTGAGAGTTCTGTGTCCAAGACATGAGCCGACTTTCCATTTTCTCAATGAGTTGATGCCAGGAAGCATGCTTTAAGGTTGAGTCTATGAGAGGGACGCCTAAATACTGAGATGGAAGCTTGGCTTGAGAGGATCCAATGATTCTAGCAATGATTCTTTTGGTGGCTATAAGAGTATGGAAGAAATAAATTTGAGATTTGGCAGTGTTTATGGTGGTGCCAAAGGCTCCTGAGAATGTATCTAAAAGATCTTTATAGGTTCGAGCCTCACTTACAGAAGCATGACCAAAGAGCATATGGTCATCAACAAATTGTTGATCAATGATGGGTAATAGCAGGGGATCCATGAACAAAGATTCCTCTAAGATCTTGAGAATGAATGGCATGCTTTATAAGACGACCCAAACTCTCAGCCATAATGATAACTAGGAAAGGTGACAAAGGGTCACCTTGACGAATACCTCTAGAAGGGTGGTAGGGTTGATAGGGGACCCTATTGACAAGAACAGAGCAAAGTGGGGAGGAAACTAGGGTCATAATCCATCTAACCCAGGTCGGGGTAAATCCATAGGCCGTTAGCATCTGTTTTATGTAGGTCCCTCTGAGTTTATCAAAGGCTTTGGAAAGGTTGATTTTCAACAACATACCTTCTTGTTTGTTTTTGTTTAGATAATGGATGGTTTCATGAATCAATATAATACCATCCAGAATTTGACGACCTTCTACATAACCAGATTGCTCTGGTGAGATGAGAAGCTGGAGGAGTGGTCTAAGGTGGTTGGCTATGACTTTCGAGATAATTTTGTAGATGACATTGCAGAGTGAAATAGGCCTGAACTTCTCTGGTGTGCTTGGTTGCGCTACTTTGGGAATAAGAGCGATGAAAGCTGCATTGAGCGAAGGAAGTAACCAATGCATTAATCTCGATTCTTCGACCACATTTTAGACATTAGCTTTGATTAAGTCCCAAAAGTGATGGTCAAAGTTGGATGTGAAACCATCAAGTCCAGGCGCTTTCCCAGCTTTCAGTTTATTTGAAGCCTATTCGACCTCCGTAATGGTGACTGGTCTTGGTAATAGCTGATCATGCTCCTCTGTAATGAGTTTAGGAATATGCTGAAGTATCTCATTGATAGCATGTTGTCTGCCTGTGGGTGTCTCTTGATGAATAGTTTTGAAGTGATTTGTGAGCTCTTTCTCTATGTCTTCTTGTTTCTCCATTTTGTCTCCCTGTGAGTTTTGAATGTGTGAGATTGTATTATTCATTCTTCTTTGTATAGTTGTACGATGAAAAATTTTGGTGTTTCGTTCCCCTTCTCTTAGCCATATAATTCTTGACTTTTGTCTCCAGAGTAGTTCCTCTTGTCTGCTTCTTTCATCTAGTTGTGTTAGTAGGATTTGTTCCTGTCTGGCATGTTCCTCTCTTCTGCCTTCTAGGATGATCTTCTGCTGTAGCTCTGTCATGTTCTGCTCAAGAACTTTTTTCTCTTGAAGGATGTTGCCAAATGTGGTGTAATTCCATGTTTTGATTTATTTTTTGATATGCTTCAATCTTTGCTGGAATTGGTACGTGAGTGAGCCACCATTGGGAAGGAAACTTTCCCACGCTGATTTGACCATTGTATTGAACTTAGGGTGGGTAAGCCAAAAAGCTTCAAACTTAAATGGTCTTCTATTAAATTTTCCAGGATTTTTCCATTGCAAATAAATGGGCCAATGATCCGAGCCAGCTAAGGGTAGGATAGAGGTGCATATATCACCACCAAGATGAACAAAATTGTCTGCAATTAGAAATGTATCCAACCTTGATGTTATTTGTTGAGTGTCGACTCTTTTGTTGTTCCAAGTGTAGATGTTGTTATTGCTTTCTTTCTCCAGCTTTCTTCTGCCTTCCAGTTTTTTGTCCAACCTTGTGATCATATTGAAGTCTCCACCCGTGATCGATAGTGGATAAGTTCGTGGAGCATTAATAATCTCCAATGTTTCTAATTCCCTAATTTTTTGCGTACTCTCCTGAGGGAAGTAAACGTTGGTTAAATGTCCATGTATGTTGGTACCGATTAGGTGGAACATTGCATGGATGAAATAGTGTGAGGCATGGAAATTTGTTAAGGATATATGCTGAGTGTTCCATGCTATGGCTAACCCTCCTAAGGCACCTGTTGCGTCTACTGTTACCGCTTGACATCCTGCCTAGGCTTTGGATAATATGGATTCTAATGTGCTGGTGCTACATTTTGTTTCTTGCATGAATACAATGTATGGTTGTTCTTGTTGAATCATGTTCTTTAACATTCTGTACTTCCCGGGACCATTAAGTCCTCTTACATTCCACGAGATGAGCTTCATGGTTGACTAGTAGGTAGGGATCGGTAATATTTGGTTAACTTGGAGCACCTTCCCAACTCCACTATCATTTCCCCAATTAATATGGTATGTTGTAGATCTGTCTTTCAACCTCTTTTCTTCCCATCTTTGATGATACGTTTCCCATACCATTTTCCTCCTTGCTGTATGCCCAAAGTATTATGTTGATGCACTCTTGTGAGCACTACTTCCGAATTTTCCAGTTGTCTGTCCAGTATTGTGTCGAACTCTTTCCTTTTGCAGGCTTGCTCTAGATTGAAAATTTCTATTTCACCGAGATCAAAGGTTTCTGGTTCTTCTGCCATTAAACATTTCTGACTGCCTCCCTCCAGATGGGTTGGTGGCTGAGAAGGTTATACTGGTGTTCATCGATGTCCATAATTTTGTCGGACCAAAGGGCTTTGTTTTGAACAGGGTTGGTGTTGAGTTGTGAGTCTAAGGCAGGCTTTTCAGAGGTATTGGCATTCAAAAGATCACTGGTTTTAGAGTGGATAAGTGTGGGGGACAGATAGGTGGATGGAACAAAGCTTGGCTTTGCTGACACAGGTGTATCTGATTCAGGTTGGTCTATATTTGTCAGAATATCAAAGCTGTTGCTGGAGGATGGCAAATCAGAAGATGAAGTAGTTTTTTTTGGTACTGAGGAAGGTCTTTTGGTATGCCTTTTCCTGCTGGCTACCTTGGTGAATCGTTCTAGATCTCACTTGTTTCCATTTTCTGTGGTTTTAGGAGGTCTGTTTAAGGGACAATCACGAAAGAGGTGACCATGGGCATGGCATCTCCTGCATCAGAAGGGTACATGTTCATAGTCAAGGGGTTGAATCCATTCAAAGTCGTCGTGCAGAAGACTAACCGAGTCCGAGTGCACACGACCCAGTTTCATGTAAATGTAGATCCGTGCATAAGATATGTATCTTCGAAGCTTAGTTTCGTCCGCTGCCTTTATGAACTCATCTAATCCATTGCCAATGGTTGTTAGTGAGTCCTCGTACCAGTATTCCAATGGAAGCAAGTACATGCAGATCCAAATTGGCGCCCAGCTGAAATCTTCCTTATCTGGGTTGAATCTTTCGACCCAGTCTCATAGATAAAGACATGTTGCATTGAAAAAATAGGGTCCTCCATCTAGAACTCGATTCCGGTCTTCAAGGCAGTTGAATATGGCTGTGATAAGGCCCAACTATAGAGTTACATGACCTTTGGGCTTCCATTTTGAGGTGATCCATCCTTGCAGGGCTTTTTCAGTTGGCCAATAACCTATGAATTTGCCAATCAAGGCATGATCTTTCATAAATTGTATTTGCGCATTGATCCTGTGACTAGGCAGCTTGATCTTGGGCCTTTCTGTGGCAATGGGCTTGCATGTGGACGATGAAGCTTTCTTTGGTTTTCCAGATGTTGCTTATTTATCCTCCTTCTCGTATTCCAAATCTTCTTGTCCGTTCTTCTCCGGCTGCTGCGCAGGCCGTACCTCTGGCTTCTCTACATTCTCAGTTCTGCTCTCAGTTGGGTTTTCATGATTGTAATCTTTGGGGGGAGGCACTGATGCCTCCCCCATCGGACTGTTCATTGTCCTCTGCGTCCAGAATCACAGAGCCAGTCCTGGCGAAAGTTTTGTTTGGGCCTGAGAAGCTGCTTGCTCAGACTGTGCGCCGTGGAAGGGTTTGTCAGAAACCCTAGTTCCTTAGTTCCCCATTTTCCTTCAGCTCTGCTCAACTTGCCACATATATTAAATTTCATTGGAGGAGTAAATAAATATGGAGAATAAAAGGAAGGAGGAGGCCTTTTGTGGAGATACTGCTAAGTCTCTCACTCACCAAGCTATGAAATTATATTGGTTGATGATGTACCAAAGATATCTGAATTTGATGCTTAAGTGGAAGTTAAAGAATAAAATATCGAGAATTTGCCTACCAAATCTTGAATCATTCTGAAAGCTTTTAATTTCAGAGAACTTATTTCCTGGTGTGCTTGCTATTTCGACTCAAAGAATATAATGGTTTGGGTGGCTCTCATAGGAAATAAACTAGTACTCTTGACTCCCAATTTCTTCAAAAGAATCTTGTGATTGACTGATGTGAATAGAAAACTCAAGTGTGTTGAACTAGGTTCTTTCCTCAATTCTTGGGGAAGGGGGGTAAATGTACTCAAGACATCAATGGTTACATCATCACACATGTCGTCAAATTTCTCATCTATTAGCTTGCTAGTGTTAGTAGATCATTTTAGAGACTTATACTAGTTGTTTGCATCGATAATGGAATGAGATTCAACATCACATATATCTAGGTTAGCCCTTTACATTCTATACTTCTCATTCAAAAAGGAAACTATGTTTGATGGACAAAAAGTGATTTCCAATGAAATTTCATTGCAATTGGGAAATTATTGAAGAATCAAACAATTTTAATAATGGCTTATTAAGTATTAGTGGTAGTATATTTTTTAGGAAACTAGATCACAAAAAGATAGAAAATATAGATCAACACCTTAGAAATAAGTCTCTTCGAGGGGGAAACCTCCTTTACATCATAGAAATGAACAATTCTTGGATGATACAAATGACAAGACCTCCTTTCTATATATAGGAGTCTAAGGGGTCATAATATAATCAGAGCCGACATAACAATAATAATGTAATGGCACAATAATAACAATAGTGGGCTTCTATGTGGCACAATAATAACAATATGGGACTACATGGGCACAACAATGTAATAAGGGGGTTGTACTAATAAAAAGAAGGGGTTACACTAGTAGTATAGGGACCTAACATGCCCCTCTCCTTCAAAAAGTGTTGTCCTCAACACTTAAGTAGTTTTTGATGATTTTGTATAAAATTCTTGTCCTCCCATGTGGAATCTTCAGCGGGTAAGTTCTTCCACTTGATGAGATACTCTGAATTTGATCGATTTTATAGCTGTCGGGTTCTTGCTTCTGTGACAGCTCCAGGTTCCAATATGATTTTTCCTTCCTCATCAAGTTCTAGCAATATCATTTGAATTAGGATCTTTTGCAACTTTTGAATGAGTGGCCACACTTCTTCATCCTTCTTCCATTCATCCCTTGCTTCATTTATCGAATCTGGGTGGATAACAGAAATATCATAAAACAATGCTTCGACATCCTCATCCTTTCTTGAGAGTGCATCTGCAACAACATTTTGCTTCCCTGTTTTGTAGATGATTTCAAATTCAACCCAACATATTTGTGACAATTTTTTTCTGTTTTTCTAAAGATAATCTTTTCTCTAAAAAGTATTTAAGACTGTTAAGTGTATTCCCATTAGGTAAGGTCGCCATTTCTTAAGTTCATGTAGTATTGCCAACATTTCCTTTTCATAAATAGCTTGCTTGAGATGTAGTCGTAAAAATAACCAATTGCCTACATCAAAACTTCTTTCAATGTGATGTTTACATACCTGTTGTTTCATTTTATTTTGTACCAAAGTGGCGTTATCCTTTAAAAGTTGGAGAACTTGTTGTTGATGCTCGATGTGATCTTTCACCGCTTGAAACTCTTTCTTCTTAATATGCCCTTCTATCCTAAGAGTTTGAGGAGTAGTAATTTCTTCCAATGCATTACAAGATATGGTTGTATTCATTTCTTGATGCTCGATGTGATGTTTCACTTCTTGAACATTATTCTTCTTGATATGTCCTTCTACCTTGAGAGTTTGAGGAGTAATAATTTCTTCCAATCCATTACCAGATATGGTCGGATTCATTTCTTGATGCTCGATGTGATCTTTCACTTCTTGAACATTTTTCTTCTTGATATGTCCTTCTGTCTTGATAGTTTGAGGAGTGGTAATTCCGGCCAATGCATTACAAGATATGGTCGGATTCATTTTTTCTTTCTCGATGTGATCTTTCACTTCTTTAACTTTTTTCTTCTTCATATTTCCTTCTATCTTAAGAGTTTGAGGAGTGGTAATTCTTGCCAATCTTTTACAAGATATGGTTGGATTCATTTCTTCATTTGGGGTTGGTTCCTCGTGTATATCCTCTTCTTTGACGTTTCTTGATGCTTTTCTTCCTCCTCTTCGCAATCAATGTAAAATAATTTCTTCTTAGCACACTTATGACCTTTAATGTGTTTGTTATCACAGTTGTAACAAATCCCTTTTGCTCCTTTTTCTTCCAGTTATTGTGGTTTCAACCTTCTATGTTCTGGAAGGCTAGGAGAAACAACACTTCCTTCTTTATAGTTGTGATCGGTAGACTTCTTTGTTGCCATAATTTTGCTTTCCACTTTTATTTCCAACATGAATGCATTCTCCAATGAATCAGGTTCCCAAAGACGAACCTCATGTTGAATGCTATCCTTTAAAGTCCCTACGGAGACATCAATCCTTTGCCTCTCTGGAATATCATTTTCCCGTATATTAAATTTTTGAAAGTCCTTAATGTGCTTTGCCATTGAACTCTTTTGTTTGAGATATATCAATTGGCTAAAGAAGGTGTTTCTCTTTGTATCCTCATAATGTGCTATCATTTCCTCTATGAAAATTGACCACGTAACAAGTGGTTTATGAGAACAAAGGCCTTTATAGCATAAAAATTGATCTGGTTCTAAATATGTAGATGCAATACATACCTTTCGTAGCAGTTTCACTTCATGTAGGCTAAAATATTTCTCCATCTGTAGTATCCAATTTACTGGATCCTTGCCATCAAACTTCCTCATATCGCCCTTTCTTGATTTTAGGAGGTCGATATCGAAACGATTGTAACTCTGTAATTTTACATCACCAAGTTCTGAAATTGCGTCCTACAGTAGCCCTCTGGGTCCTCTTTCTAACCGCACAAGTCTGAGTAACATTGGATTTTGCAAAGAAGAGTTATGTCAAACCAGTGAAACAGGAATCGGCGATTTTCCCGATTAATCGCGATTCTCAGTCGGATCGGCCACCAAACGAGCAGATTAGAATCTTCCCGAGTCAAATCGCGTTGACCGCGTTTGACCCGTGGTCAACGCGATTTTGACTCGCGCGTCTTCCGATTATTCCGATCTGCATTTTTTTCTGTGTTTTTTACCCGAGTTCCGGTTTCTGTTTGTGTGATTTATGGTGTTATCGAGCTGCCGGCATCCATTCTCCCGCGTCCATCTGTTTGTGTGATTTATGGTGTTATCGAGCTGCCGGCGTCCATTCTCCCGCGTCCAGACTCCATACACCCGCGTCTTTGAGTGGCAGTTGAAACAGGACGGTTACCGGCGACCTTCGAACCAAAAAAAATGGACATGAATATTGCAGAGAATCGGTGATCTATTTTGGAACCGGTTATATTTGGATTTTTAATAGTTCGGGGGTAAATATATCTGTTTTAGGTGTGCGTGCACTTCTACACCATCGCTACGGAGGAGCACCCGGTTAAAAATTACTTTATGCTTTTCAAGTTCGGTCCTAGCTATGAAACCATACTTTAGAAATCATCTTATTTTTAAGAAAAAAAGGTTATAAAAAAAATCATCTTGAAGCACGGCATTACATATTTTGAAAACAGGTTTTACAAAGTAAAATTAAACTTTATTCATATAATCCCATGGATAATTGAGGTCATCTAAGTAGTTGACAAATTTAAATTATTTTTTGGTGTGTGCTGATTCATATGTAAATAGGTGTAAATAAGAGTCTAAAATATAACTTAACCATGTTTAATAAATCTAAGTATAAAGTAGATTTGGGTTTTTTATATTAAATTGTAAAGGGATGAGGGGTGGCTGATAGAGAAGAATGTGTAAATATTATAGTTTATTAGATATTTAAGTAATTAATAAAGATGATTTTTTTTGAAGTGGTAAATGTAATAGATACTGATTTAATATATTGATAAAAATATTAAGTATAATAATTAGATAGTATAATAAATGAAAAAAAATTGGATATAATTTTATATAATTTGAAATTAAATGTATTTGTTATTTAATTGTAACAAAAGTGGTTATTATAATATATTATTAATATTAATATATATAGATTAGATTAGTTTAAGATAGATTAAGAGACTTAATTTTATATTCTTCTACTTAGTCTAACAATTTAATTTTCCTTACAATACATATATGGTATGATAACTTTAATTTTGTTTAGGTATGATTAGGTTGGCACAATATTAATGTGAAGATTTTATTATATATATGATGAATTCATGGTGATTATTGGTGTGTAGAAGTGCACGCACACCTAAAACAGATATATTTACGCCCGAACTATTAAAACCGGTATTGGCTGTATGGATTTTTTTATAATTCGGTGGTAGATATATCTGTTTTAGGTATGCACACAAAAAACGAAACAACCAGAATTGGGTATGTTTGGAGTTTTAATTATTATTTTTGGATATTTTGTATGTAATTATATTTTCAAATATGTGGTAAATTGCTCTTTTTTTGTGTATTATTATTGTATTGAATTCTCATGAAATATCACCCGCTTTCACTAAAAAAACATCATAATTAGAGTTCAGGAGGTTAAGATATCACTTATTAAAAATCAATTATTTCCAATGTATTTTTTATGACGGGTATGAGATACTTATTCATTCATGATATTTTGGACATCTATTGATATTATGCATTTTTTGGACATGCCTTTACTGAATATTAATGAAATTTATTTATTTATTTTTTTCATTTCAATATATGTGCATATTTTTATTTAATGAATTCAGCGATTTTTTGCCGATTTTTTGCCGATCCGATTAAAACTCTTCACTCTTTTGCCTCGCCGATTTATTGCCGATTCCGAGTTTGGTAACATTGTGTCAAACCTTCCGCGATGACGTGATTATCGACTAGTTCAATAGAGCGCACGTGTACGAAGTACCACGTGTCACTGTTTCAACCTTAGGATCTACAAAATATACATAGAAAACTACAGTCCTCTTTCTGTAACTTCTTACGAAATGTCAATTTTATGCTCAGAAAGAATGTTATGATGATTTTCCCAAGGTCACCTATTTACAATGTAATTCAGGAGTCTAAAAAAACCCTAACTTCCTTGGATTATATCTCCTAAAATATAGTGAGATAAGATTTGAAATTTGGAGCTGAGATTCACCAAGATTTCAGCGCAAATGGGTTTTAATTTCAGAGTCTTAACCTTCGTAGAAAAAATATTATGGAGAACATTCCACGATGACCTGTTTGAGATGAAATTATCGAGCTTTCAAAAACCCTAACTGCCTTAGATCATATCTCCGAAAATATAGCGATAGGAGATCTGAAATTCGAACCCGAGGTTCTAATTGATCTCTTGTAAAATGGGTTTTGTTTTTAGCTTCTGAAACTCTGTAGCGAAAAAGTTATAACGAAAATTCCACCCTGTACTGTTTGGAGTAGTGAAACCCTAGAATCCAATGCTCTGATACCAAATGTTATGAAACCAACTCACAAAAAGATAGAAAAGATAGATCAACGCCTTAGAAATAAGACTCCTCAAGAGGGCAACCTCCTTTACATTACACAAATGAACAATTCTTGGATTATACAAATGACAAGACCTGCTTTTTATATAGAGTAGTCTAAGGGGTCATAATATATTCAGAACCGACATAACAATAATATTTTAAGGGCACAATAATAACAATAATGGGCTTCAATGGGGGACACTAATAACAATATGGGAACTACATGGGCACGACAATATAATAAGGGGGTTGTACTAATAACAATAAGGGGTTACACTAGTAGTATAGGGACCTAACACTATTGTAATTTATTCAATGGACTTCCTTTGTGGAATAATGTGAGCCTTGAGGTTGAACTAGTTCATTTTTGGCACCCTAATATGTGGAGTCAGAAGCCACCTTTTTATTTTTTCCACTTTCAAATTTTGTTATGGAATTCATACATATATTTTTAGGAGTTGTACCGTAAAATATAGTTCAAGAAACATGAAAATTTTTGGAAAGAAAAAATGTTTGGATATAGGAAGAGACTGAAACATATAATGATCCAAATTTAAGAAGGGAATGAAGTGAAACACATATTTAAAAACTAAAATAGAGATATAGTGAAACTGAACTTCAATTAATAAATAGCAATGCTAAAACTGTTTACATGCAAAATGAAATCAAACTATCTCAAATGGATGGCGGTGGTGTATCTCTGAGAAGAGATGTGACGACTACGTGCCTTTCTCAACTATGTTAAAATGAGGCTTAAAATGTTTTTTATTATGAATAAACAATGAGAAACCCCAAATATCCAAAAGTATAACCCTAGGAGATCAAGCGCCAAAGGCTTATGGGCCCCAATGGGTTACGTTGGAATGTCAACTTCTAGGGATCCCAACTTTGGCATCCAATCTATGTTCGGCATGCATGATAGCCCATTTGAAAGATATGTTTGCAGAGAAGACATTATGTCTGCTAACGAGAGTCTATGACTTTTGACGACTTGTCTCCCCCAAAAAAGTCGTTTAATGCCTGGCAAAAGGCTCCAAAATTTTAGGACCTGAAGGGTGCAAAGAATGGAAAACTACCAAAATAGTAAAATTGCATTGTGAGCTAGTGCAATAGGTGGATTTCCACTATTATCTGATTTGATTAGTCCTGAACCCTTAAGAGGCAATGTTATCCATTTTGTTGGGTGCCTTGATGAGATGGGGAAACTTCTATTGAACATGGTACCTTGGTGATAATATATTATCCTTCTTAGCTTTCTTGAGGGACATTTGTTTATATGGTTGTAGCTGTAGAAATACCCAGTCACCTACATCAAAACTTATTTCGCTACGATGCTGATGTGCTTGTTGTTTCATTCTATTCTATGCCAAAGTGAGGTTATCCTTGAAGAGTTGGATAACTTGTTGTTGATGCTTGATGTGATCTTCCATTACTTGAACCTTATAATTTTTTCTTAAATATGATGAGAAGGATGGTGGATGATATCCATAAGGTGCCATAAATGGGGTCATTTTTGCTGCAGTATGGAAGGAAGTGTTATACCACCATTCATACAGAGGCAACCATTTGACCCATTGTGTCTATTTACTAGATACAAAGCAACGAAGATATTCTTTCAAACATTTTTTTACTATCTCAGTTTTCCCATCCGATTGAGGATGATAAGATGAGCTATGAGCTAACTGAGTACCAAGACAAGAAAATAATTCTATCCAAAAATTTCTAGTGAAAATGGGATCTCTGTCGCTTACAATAATATTTGGGTTTCGATGTAGATTTTGAATTGTTTGGATAAATTCAGTAGAAGTTGTATTGGCTTTAAATGGATGCGATAATGCACAAAAGTGTGCATATTTGGTAAGTCTTTCAACTACCACCATGTTGACACTCTTTCCTTCGGACTTGGGTAAACCTGTGATAAAATCCATTGAGACCTCCTCCCAACGTTGACTTGGAATGGATAAAGGTTTTAATAGACTTATGGTCTTAATTGTTTCGATTTTATTTTATTGGAAAACCAAACATTATGCCACAAACTTTTGAATATCAGATTTAAGGCCATCCCAAAAAATAACTTCTTAACCCTGTGGTAAGTTTTTAAAAATATTTAATGCCCTCATAAGGGAGATGAGTGCAATTCCATAAGAATCTTTTGTTTGAGTTGGGAATTCTTACATAGGTATAAACGATCTTTGTATCATAATGAATCATTTTCCCAAGTAGATGTATCAGATGTACTGGGATCGCGTTGTAAATTTTGAATGAGTGCTCACACTTCTTTGTCATTCTTCCATTCATCCCTTGCTATGTTTATCCAAGGCGCAACGCAATGCTTCCACATTCTCATCCTTTCTTGAGAGTGCATCTGCGACAACATTTTTCTTCCCTTTATTGTAGATGATTTTAAAGTCATAACGCAACATCTTTATGACTCATTTTTGTTGCTCTTCTGAAGATAATCTTTGTTCTGAAAAGTATTTAAGACTGTCATGATCTGTTTTTACCTTTAAATGTATTCCCATTAGGTAGGGTCATCATTATTAACTGCATGTAATATTACCAACATTTCCTTCTCATAAATAACTTTGTGTAAATACTTTCCTTTGATTGGATGACTTTCGAAAGAAATGGGTCTTTCTTCTTGCATTAAAACAACACCAATTCCATTTCTTGGGGCATCACATTTCACAATAAAGGTTTTGGTGAAGTCCGATCTAGCTAAGACCGGTGCTTGACACATTGCCTCTTTAAGATGTTCAAAGGCATTCGTTGCTTCTAGAGTCCATGAAAATGCATATTTATACAATAATGTTGTTAGAGGTGCTGCTATTCTCCCATAATTCTTAAGAAACTTGTGATAATATGTTGTCAACTGGAGAAATCCTTGCAAATGCTTTATGGATGTGTGGATTTTCCATTCCTTAATGGCTTTAATTTTGCTAGGGTATACCTTAACACCTTCATGAGATACAATATGACCCAGATATTCCACTTGTTTTACTCCAAAGAAACATTTGTAGCTTTTTGCATATAATTGTTTCTCCTCCAATAGTTTGAGCAGCCTGTGAACATGTTGAACATGATCCTTCCAAGAGTTCTTGGAGATTAGTATATCATAAAAAAATACTAACACAAATTTTCTAAGGAAGGGTTTGAAAGGAGAATTCATCAAACCTTGAAATGTAGAAGGTGCATTGGTAAGGCCAAAAGGCATGACGAAAAATTGATAATGACCCTCATGAGTTCTAAACGTTGTTTTTAGTCTTTATTTTGACTTGATGATGTCCTGAACGAAGATCCAACTTGGTGAAGTAAATTGGTCCATGCAATTCTTCCAATAATTAATCAATGATAGGAATGGGAAGTTGATATTTAGAAGTGAGGTTGTTGAGCTCCCTATAAATCTAGACACATGCGCCATGATCCATCCTTCTTGTGCACCAATACTATTGGAGAAGAGAAAGAACTCTGACTAGGTTAAATTATACCAGCATCTAGCATTTCTGCAACCATTCGTTCAATTTCACTCTTTTGGGCATATGGATATTTGTTGATGGAGGATCATCATGCTCAAGAAAATCATTGTATAATTGGTTGACTTAGGGGATCTGATGTTTTTGATTTCTTAATAGGAAATTTTGTATATTTTTAATAATTTGAGTGAGAAATATGTGTGTGAGGTTTTAAATGTAATTATTCTCAACTATGTGAGAATATGAGAGATGTTAGACTTGTAAAGAACTCATAAAAATCTTGGAGATTAGGATATCATAGAATAGGAAATTAGTTGAGTTAAAAGTGGATTGAGAGATTTGGTATAATCTGCTGATAAAGGCAGAATTTAGATATAGGAAAGGATTGAAGTCTCTTTGTTGAGACTTGTAATATAGTCTTAGTGTTTTAAGGCTATTGATTGAGTGTAAGCCCTAATATTTGGAGTAACACTTCCTAGAATCAAATGAATAGCATGATCATGATCACGAATAGGTGGGAGGCATTTGGGAGTCTCGGGTACCTTGGAATGATTGTCCGAGACTTTTTGGAGATCTAGAGAAATAGATGATTCTGATGTGGGAACCTCTAGTGGACATAATTGAGGAATTATGCCTCATTGTTCTTCCTTTAGAAGATTTTTCATTGCATTAGAGCTGATTATCTTTCTCGATTTCCCTGCGATACCCATTAATTAAACTTCCTTTCCTTCTGAAAAAATCAAGAAAAGTACTTGAAAATTAAAAGTTATCGTACCCAAAGATTGTAGCCATTAGACTCCTAGTACAACAGCAGCTCCACCCATTGGAAGGGAAAGCATTGGGTTAGTAAATACATATTCTCCCATGGATAGCTTGATATTATGGCACTTTCAAGAGAAATTTATTCTTCCTCCACTTGCGACCTTCACTTGACACTCTGGTGGTAGATATAGGAAGAAATTCAATTCCTTGGCTATCTTACAATGAATAAAATTATGTGTACTACTCGAATTAGTCAATACTATTACCTTTTTTCTGTTTGATATGTCCTTCTATCTTGATAGTTTGAGAGTGGTAGTTCTGGCCAATGCATTACAATATATGGTTAGATTCATTTCTTCTTTATCTAGGGTTTTTTCTTGGTGTATATACTCTTTTTTTTTTTAACTTTTCTTGTTCCTTTTTTTCCTCCTCTTCACAATCTATGTAAATTAATTTCTTCTCAGCACACTTATGACCTTTAGTGTATTCGCTATTGCAACTGTAATAAAGCACTTTTGCTCTTTTTTCTTCTAATTGTTGTGGTGTTAATGTTGTAGGTTGTGGAAGGCTAGGAGAAACAACACTTGCATCTTTATAGTTGTGAGTGGTAGGCTTCTTTGTTGCCATAATTTTTCTTTCCATTTTTCTTGCCAACCTGAATGCCTTCTCCAATGAATCAAGTTCCCAAAGGCGAACCTCATGTTGGATGTTATCTTTTAAAGTTGCTATGAACACATCAATCCTATGCTCCTCTGGAATATATTTTACTCTAATATTCAATTTTTGGAAGTCCTCAATGTGCTCCATCATTGAACTCTTTTGTTTGAGATTTATCAATTGGCTAAAAAAAGTGTTTTTTTTTGTGTATCCTCATAATGTGCTATCATTTGTTTCGTAAAAATTGCCGAAGTGACAATTTGTTTACGAGATTAAAGCCATTGATACCATGCAAACTGATTTGGTTCCAAATATAAAGTTACAATGCATACCTTTTGTGTGTTTTGCACATTATGGAGATTGAAATGTTGCTCTATCTGTCGTATCCATGTTACAGAATTCTTGCCATCAAAATTACTCATATCGATGTTTGGAACATGGTGGGTCTTCAATCCAATGTTAGAGTCTATGAAATCATGATTAACATTTCTTTTTTTCTCATCATGAGTTTCCTTTACTACCCTTTCGCCATTAGTAAGCATTTCTTGTAACAACTTTGTCAAATCTATCTTCAAATCTTCCATTTTCCCTTTAAGTTTTTCTTCTATACCATCCATCTTAACTTCCACGCCATTCATCTTAGCTTTGATGCCATCAATATTAGCTTCTATGCCATCCATCTTAGCTTCCACGCCATTCATCTTAGCTTCCACGCCATTCATATTAGCTTCCGTGCCTTTATTTAAACCATCCATCTTAGCTTATGTTACTTTTTGCGAAGGTTTATAATTGTTGCACTTGACCTCGTAATTTTGATAGATCATGTTTCATTTCTTCCTCTTCTTCATGAGTCATGCTAGAGCTTTTAGGTTGCTTACCAGGTGTTTCTATTTTATTTCTTAAGGGAATCAATTAATAATAAATATACTCGAAGGGTTATGTCAAATCTCCCACGATGACCTAATTATAGACGGGTTCATTAGAGTGAACTTGTACGAACTTCCATGTGTCACTGTTGTAACCTTAGGATCGGAAACCAACTAAAAGAAAACTACAGGCTTTACTATTTCTTTATCTTTTTACGAAATTTCAATTTGATACTTAGAGAGAAATTGATGATGGTTTTCCCAAGGTCACCTATTTGGGATGTAATTGAGGAGCCTACAAAAAACCCTAAAAACTTCAAAAATATAATGAAACGAGATCTGCAATTTGAGCCCGAGCTACATTAGAATTTCGGCTAAAATGGCTTTCAATTTCAATGTTAGAACCTTCTTAGAAAAACAATTATAGATAAAATTCCATGATGACCGGTTTGAGTTGGAATTCTAGAGCTTGCGAAAACCCAAACTTTCTCAGATCATATCTCTGAAACTGTAGCGAGACAAGATTTGAAATTCAGACCCGATGTTCAGAATGACTTTGTTTGAAATGGTTTTTTTTCAACTTTTGAAACTTCATAGAAAAAACGTTATAGTGAAAATGCCACGATGACCTATTTGGAGTAGTGAAACCCTAAAATCCAAAGCCTTTGATACCAAATGTTATGAAACCAACTCACAAAAAGATAAAATTTATAGATTAACGACTTAAAAGTCAGTCTCTTCGAGGTGGAAAATTCCTTTAAATTACACAAATGAATAATTATTGGATGATCCAAATGACAAAACCTCTTTTCTATATATAGGAGTCTAAAGGGTCACAATATAATCAAAGCCAGTATAACAGTAATAATATAAGGGCATAACAATAACAATAGTGGGTTTTTATGGGGCACAATAATAACAATCTAGGGACAATAGGGGCACAACCATAAAAATAAGGGATACAATGACAATAGTGATGGGGGAATCACTAGTATTATAGGGACCTAACGGGGTGGGTTGCGACCAGTATCCGATTGGATTAGTCCTGAACCCTTCGGAAGCAATGTTTTCCATTGCGTTGGGTGCCTTGATGAGATGGGGAAAATTCTATTGAACATGGTCCCTTGTGAACCACGTTTCTTGGTGGAGGAGCTAGCTAACTTTGACAAACTGATACACAAGGATCCTCTATTGGCAAGAGTTCTTATTTTGTGTCTCCATGATTTGATCACTTATGCCTTATTCAGTGCAATCTGGGTTGAACTCTGTCAGTGTTAGTTGATATGAAATTTCTTATGTGTCCAACAATATTGGAAAGTATCACTGAATGAGGCCCATATTGAACACTAGTGTAGGCCAAGGAATTGGGGGATATTTAGCTCAAAAGCATTATCGACCACTACCTTGGTTTTTATGTAAGGTGCATAGCAGAGTGGTCAAATATTTTGATGGGCCCCTCCATAGCATTCCTTCTACAAATGTAACCAAATCTTAACTCCCATTTTGTGGTGCCCTGCACTGATTATGATGTTGTATGTATTTACCATTGACTTTTTGGAATATATCATGGACCTTCTGGTGAATGTACTGATTCATTCAACAAACTTGGTAGCCTTTTTGGCCTTATATTGAACATGTGTAGATTTTTCCTAGGTAGTCCCACGGGTACTGTGACATCAATTGGACATAATGGTTGAAATCCTAGGCCCACTTCAAAGGGGCTATGGCTAGTTGAGCTATGGATATCTTTATTGTAGTTGTGTTGAACATAGGGTGGGCTCTGATACCATGTTCCTAGATTCTTGGTGTTGTACATCCGTAAAATTGGCAGGATAGTCTTATTGACAACTTCTATTTGGTAATCAATATGTGGGTGGAAAGTAATGGACTTGAAGAGTTTGGTGTCCAACAATAAACAAAGGCTTGACTATAATGCACTTAAGAATCTATTATAATGATCTAATATAATGGTCTATTAGATCCCAAAATGTACCCATACACATTCGAGGGAGAGCTTGCCAAGTGGCTTCTATTGCGATACTGTTCTTGCAAGTAGCAAAAATGGTCATATTAGAAATTCTATCAATGACCACAAATACTTAGTAGTTACCATTCTTGGTATAAACAAGCCCATTAATCTAGTTCATTGAGTTGGATTCCCAAGGTCGGTTAGGAGTAGGAAGAGGGGTGTATAGGCCTTGTTGGTTTGGCAATGGTGTAGACAGTGCATGATCTGATATACTTTCTAACATCTTGTTGGAGTTTTCACCAATAAAAATACTTCTGCAGTACTGTCGCTATATTCTCCACACCAATATTCCTTACGACTCGACTGTAGTGTGCATCCAATATAAACTTAGAACACTCGCTTGAAGGAACATAAAGGTGTCCCAGATGATACAATTTTCCATCTTGATAGTGGAAGTCTAGAATTGGCTTGTCAATCATCAACATCTTATAGGTTGTAGAAAATTCCAAGTCATTGTCATAGAGCTATAGTCATCGAAAGGTCTCATGCCCAAAAGAGTTGAGAATTATGTTTAGTGCCACAATCAAGGGTTGACTAAGGTATTCTGCAACGTGATTGGTGCTGCCCTACATGTATTTAATGCTGAAATGGAACTATTGCAAATATGTGGACCATTTTTTATGGCGATCATTCTACAAATTCCCATGTTTTTGCATAAACTGAAGTGGTCAGTGATCTATGTGGATGATCATATCCTTTAACAAAATATAATAATATCATTTTCTTCAAGCCTGTAGAATGGAATACGTTTTCTTATAATAGGTGGACTATACTCAGACAATATTAAATAGTGTCTCATTATGATAGGCCACTCGATCCCCTTTTTGAGTGAGGAATGCACCAAAAACATAGTTAGAGGCATATGTCTCAATCTGAAATGAGTGTAACAGGTCTGGCAAGGTGAGGGATGGTGCATAGCAAAGGCGGTGTTTCAATTCAATGAAAGCCTTCTACTATGACTTGGACGATTCTTTTTTTGTTTTGTTCCACCCTTGGTAACTTAACTTAAGGGCCAAGTGATATGCTATAACATCAACATGAATCCTCGACATGAGTTAGCAAGGCCAAAGAAGCTGCAAAGCTTTGTTATAATTACCGAAGCTGGCCATTTTGGAATGACTTTGATCTTAGCTAGATCCACATGCATACCTTGCTCATCAATAATGTAACCCAAATATTGGATCTTATGAATTCCAAAGGGTCATTTTTCCAGGTTAGCATAGCTTGTGCTATCCCAAAGTGTGAAGGAACTGAAAAATATGTTGCTAGTGCTTTACCCAATTCTTGCTAAAGATGACGATATCGTCTAGATCTATAACCAAGAACGAGTTGGCGAAAGCCTACAAGATGTCATCCATCAACCTCATGAAATTTGCGGTGACATTCATCAAATTGTAGGTCATGTCGAACCATTCAAAACGAACCTTCTTGGACTTCAAAGCGACCTTCCATACATTCATGGGTTTTATAGGGACATGGTGATGGTGAGAGATCAAATCATCAATCCATGGAATCAAGTATCTGGCCCTGAATGTGGTTTTGTTCAGATTCTGATAATCAATGCACAATGTCCAGGTCCAATCCTTCTAATGTATGAATACTTCTAGGTTGCCATAGGGTGAGGAACTTGGTTAGATGTGCTCTTTTTGTAGCAACTCTAGGATCTTCCACTTGATTTTCTGATTTTCTAGAAGAGAGAGATAGTAGATTCACCCATTAGGTAGAGGTGCACCAGGGTCCATATCGATTGAATGCTTACCTGATAGTGCGAAGGTATACCCATGGGTTAGGAGAAGATGTCCCTATAATCTTCCATGACCTTATCCACTTGCTTCTACTGTGCAGAGGATCCCTTTCTAGAGGCCATGGATGTAACCATGGCCTTCCCCTTATTTGAGATCAAATCTTGTAAACGAAAGAAATCCCAGTTTGGGAGATTGTCCTACTGCATTACTTAACATAGTTCAAAGAAATCACAGTAGCAAGAGCTACCTCTGGTATCCTTTATAGTTTTCTGCCCAAAATAATAATAATAGTATGAGGTCTGGACTCATACACAACATAGTGCTTCCACAAGTATGGTAGGCCTAACAAAAAATCACAATACTTTACCTGTGAAAGACTTGAATCTTGATGTTTTAAGGTAGGCAACACTATTGATTGATGCAAATATCTCATCCTTGATGGGGCCACCCATTGGTGTATGGTTGTAGGTGTGGTGTCATTGATAGACCCAACCGTTTAACAAACTTTGATGAGATGGGGTTCTTTTATCTCTCACTATCGACAATGAAACACACTGGGACACCCATCACCCACATTTGTGAATGAAAAAGATTCTCACCTTCCTCCACGTCTGCAGGCTCACATTGTTGGAACTTGGTACTGGTAACTGTGGCAATAGTTTATGGATTGGGGCTCTTGTGGAACTCATGCCATATTATCCTATATTTATTTTTCTTCCCACTACTATTCGTTGCTTCTGGTTTCAATGGTATTCCCTAGGGTGTTCCACACTGGATCTATCTTTTTTTCTACTATTTGGAGGTTCCCTTGCTTTGATTTGAATTCATAGATCCAAAGTCTCGCTTGTTTTGTTTGCATTTTTGCTTGATTTTCATGACATATCGGTATGTTTTTCCAAGCTTGGAGATGTCTAGGAACTTTTTTTCTTCCTGGATGTATTTGTGTAGAAAAACATGGTACTTGAGCACCATATGCTATTCAAATTTCTTGATACCCAACTTCGTGTGTAAGTTATGCAAGATATCCATGAACTCTGTCACATCGTGGTCTCTTTGTAGTCGTAGTGTGATCCATTTTATGTAGGTTTCTTAACAACATCCCTAAAAGAGTTCCAAGAGGGTGAAAATGAAAATATTGTAGACCCCTCTATCGCACTGTGCTCACAGTAAGTTTCTTGCTAATCATAAGTAATCTTTTCTCTATTGAAAAAATTATGGATGGAAAAATATCCTTCCAGCAAATATAACCTTTTATCTAGAGATCTACACCCATCATGCCTTCAAATATATGAATACCAAAATTAACCTGTTCATTAAAATGGTTGGCACCTTCGAAATGTATGCTAGATGAAGATGCGTCACCTATTAGTATTCGCCAAAGGATATGGGAAAATTATCTATCATCTCATTCCTTTATCACTCAAGGGATATTTCAAGCAAAGATTTGGTAGGATATCTTACTCCCTTGTCTTTGTTTACTTCCTCCATGGGTGGTCGTCGTTGTTGGTGAGGCCAATGTTGCAAGGTGTGAAGCAGTTTGAGTCCCAATTCCTTATACCTTGACCTTACTAGGGACATGCACAAAATAATAAAGAAAGAGCAGAATACTTTGATACCACTAATTCGAATTCAAGAAGGGAATGAAATGAAACACAAATTTAAAACGAAACACAAATATATAATGAAACTGAAATTCAATTAAAAAATAGATATGTTTAAATTGCTTACATCCAGAATGAAAGCAAACTAGCTCGAATGGTGGTATCTTATCTATGAGAAGAGATGTGATGGCTACCAACCTTCTTTAATTGTGTTGGAACGAGGCCCCAAGGCCTTCTTATCATGAATAAATAATGGGAAACTCTTAACATCTAAAATTTTAACCCTAGGAAATGAAGTGCCAAAGGCTTATGAGCCTAAATGGGGTAAGTTGGAGTGTCAAGTTTTGGGGTCGTAACGTAGTCATACAATCTCTCTTTGGCACACACGATATCCCGTTAGAAAGGTCTATCTGAAGAGAAAAATTCTTACGATTGACACAATCTATGATTGTTGTTGGCATGTTTTCCCAAAAGGCAATTTTTAGGGCTTTAAATGGCTTTGGAAGTTCAGGGCCTGAAAACTGTCAATAATGGAAAACTACCAAAATAGGAAAATTGTGTTGTGAGCTAGTTAAATCGATGGGTTGCCGCCATTATCCATTTGGATCATATAATAAGATTGTATGGATGTCAAGAAAGTCCCTTGTTTCTTCCTATATATATATATATTTTATATATAGTTTACCACAAAAGTATGCATACAATATTGTTCTTAGTCAATTCTCTTCGACATGAAAATTAAAATATATTTCGTTTTACTAGCATTCAAGATAGTAGATTTTGTTATAAATAATTATTCAAACTTATCTCATATATGTGAGACACTTAAGATAATTAATTTGAAGGAATATGAAGTTGTCAATGAATTTGACCCTGAAGGGATATTCTTTGAACACTTCTCACCAATAACATATAGAAATTTGTTTATGGAAAAATAAAATGAAATTGGAGGCAATGAAATGGAAACACCAAAAAGAAAGGAAAAAATATGTATATAATGATAACCTATTTACACAAGTTAGTAGAAAGTACAAGCATTAGAGAAATATTACACAAAGAGGGAGGAATATTTCTACTATGTAATGTTCAGCAACCCCACTAGCATGTAGGAGTTCCTCCTATAGACATAAAATAATCAAACAGTTGCAGCCAAAGCAAATAGTAATGATCAATTTTTTGCAAGACATGATGCAGAATAACTACCCCTAGGTATGAATTTGGAAAATTCTCATGTCATCATACCATCAGAAATTAAGAGAAAATCTAACAAAAAAGGAGATTGGCAATTAGAAGGTCCCACAGATATGGAGGGAGAAGGTCAACGATGCTAAAATTGGTGGCACTATGAATAGAAGAAAGTCAAGATATGGCAGAGGAGTTGGCTACTTGAGAGCCAATAATGTTTGAAGAACAATCACTCATTATGCAAAAATCTTATTACAATAAAGTGAAAAGAAAATTAAAAATTGAAGGGGTAGATGTTAGAAATAAAAAATCTTACGAAGAAATGGAAGTTGGAAGTAGATATATCAACAGTTGGACCTTCTAGGATTTTAAAGTTGTATATATGTGATGTTATTGCCCATTTTGTAATGGATCGAAGGATTGAAAGTATATGATAAGAGGTAAATCAGTGAGCTTGAGGATGCCCTAAACGTTAGAACTGTATTGATTCCCCCTTTGGTTATTATAACTCTAGATCATACACCACCTATTATATATGGCACACTTAAGAGGATAAAGAAGGTAGCAGAGCTTCTTATTGAAATTAGGACATGTGGTATGAAAAATATCAATAAGTGACTAAGGATCATTTTTGAAGTCTGGGATTTTATTTGCTTATATTTAAGAAATCTCTCTTAGAGAATTTATTATTTTATTGATTATTTGTAGAAGGAAATTGAACATGATTTTCATTTTTTCAAAAATGAGTTAAATACATTCATTACAAAAATTTCTACTATAAGTTGTTTTTAGAAGACTCGGTAGGGAGTTCCCTTAGGGAAGAGGATAAAACATATACAAGTAGGATGGTAAATAAGAGACTAGATGTTAAAGGAGTCCATAACTATCTCTGTGAAGATTATTGATCATAGAAGTATTGCTTTCTTCTAAGAGATCAAGGTCATTCAAGAGCTTGGGGGTTTAGAATTAATCAAAGGTTCTATGTTGATTTCGAAGGACTAGGTGTAGGAAGAGCAAGTTGTCATCGGAATTTCCTGCACCAATGAGTCGCACAATATTACTAGTTTCTTAGAAGTTGAAATTAAGAACTGGATAGTTATATAACTTAGTGAAAATGATGACCACATGGAAACCATTGATCAATTATTCTAAAATTTAAAAGAACTTGAAGAAAATATCTTCTCACTCATAATAAACTACGACATAATTGTTCCTCTCTTAAAGTAGTACAATAAATAAAATATTATTAACTAATTGTTAATCATGAATAACTACCTAGAGAAGTTAGATTAACAAACTTTCAAATCCAACACATACTCCAATATTTGCACGCTATATGTGAGAGGACTCATGCCATTAGTCAATATTCTGTAACTTTTTGAGTGTCTTTATTTTATTTGAAGCAATTTACCATTTATTTTTCATCCCAGTTTTAGATCATCTAGCTTTATGAGTTTTGTTTTTCACTTGTAAGGTTGGTTTATGAGTGCAATTTTTTCCTTTCTTCCGAAGTTTTATAGTTTGTATTCGTTCTGTTGGTGCCCCATTCCTATTCCATAGGGATCATTGCATTCAGTTTTCATTTAAGTATCAAGAATTTTGTGTATTTCACACACTTTATTTAAACTTGGATTCCAATTGGTAATATTTTTTACTCTCGCACATCCTATTTCAGGAGTGCAGGAAATTTTTGGTTTCATGTACTTTTGGCGAACATGAGATCACATGACTCAAATGACTTTTATGATATTTGAATCAATAAAACCCTTTAAAGCTATCTTAAATGCTTGGTCCATCCCTTTCATTTTTGTGTATGCATATTCCTTTAAATTTGTCTTCTTCAGTATGTATGAATGTATGGATATGTTGGGATGAATCATTTGTGAGATTATTATTTAATTGCATTTTACTTATTTATTATTTTGTACCTTCGATCACTCGTAGATGTGAATGTGTTGAATGCTTAATTCATCATTATTTGAGTTAAATTAAAAATATTAATTTAGAAGAGAGGTACAATCTCTATGAAAATGTAGGGGGAACTTTGATAACTCCCTAGATGGTTGTCTCTAGTACTTCACAAGGAAAGATATCAAAGTGGTCGAAGGGAGAAACTAAAGTGAAATAATATACTAGGAACAATGGGGTCAAAGGCTATCTTAGAGGGATTATTTTCTTATGTAGTGTGGATTGGAAATGATGCATAAAATATTACTAGATCCACCCTAATATACTAGAAATAAATCCATAAATTTCACAAGGAATTTCTTCAAAGAATTCTCCTTCAAATAGAAACTTAAATTTACATTAGAGATTTGAATAAGATTGCTAGTATTCCTATGATATATCATGAAAATTATTAATTCTAAAACTAAGATAACAAAGGAAAAAGTAGGTTTTACCACATTATTTTTCCTACAAGTAATAGATGTACTCCTCAAATGGATCATGTCACTTATCCTTTGCTATGTGGAAGAATCTATAGTGCTTCAAGCTTGAAGAATAAAATATTTAGCCACACATGAAAGAAAACCTCTGACCAAAAGATCAAAATATGATAGCATTCCTTTATGGTGGTTTTATTAAGGGGTTGTTACCATTTACTCTAATCCTTTTTAATGTGATGAATGTTAAATAGATAGAAGGAAAGGATTTAAGCCGAATCCTTCCAACATCTAGAAGTTGTTATAGTTGTTTTTTGATGTTTTACACATTTTGGAGGATCTAATATATAGATATGAGAATTGGGAAACAATTGACTCGGGACAATCCTTATAAAATTCTCAATAGCTTTAAGAGGTGGTAATCCTTGGAGATTTCGAAACACGTCCTTGTATATTTCCACTATGTGTTGAATGGAGTTTTGAATTTCTTCTAACTCAATGTCCTAATTGAGAGGGTATAGTACACATAGATGGGGGCATTACTGGTGTTCTTAACCAGACTACAAAACTAGTTAAATAATAGCAAGAATAAGATACTCCATGCATTGAGAATGATAAAAAATTAATAAATAACAATCCTCTTGGAGGGGGAAACTTAGTTTTATAAGATAGTGAATGCACATGACAAGATCCCTATACAAATGAATCTTATTTATTATAAATATGTGTTCAAGTGAGAATGATGTAACCATCCACTAAGATGACCTAACCATAACTAATAAAGTAATAGTAAAGTCCATTGATGTACCTTCCCATTTCTAGTTAGCAATTTGTAATGGTTTAGGTAACATTGGAGATTTTTTGTATCTTGTTTACTTCATAAGGAAACTTGGCATTCCATTATAATTTTATAAATATCTTTCTTCATTACTTCCTAGAAGGAATGTTTTTTTATCCTTTGATGTATTCTAAGGGAACTTGAATATCATGCCATTGAACGATCATGACACTGCCTTAATATTTATTTCTTTACCTTTTATTGGGGGCATAAAGATATTCTACCCTTGTACTAGAATATACCTCTCATCCTCTGACAATGCTCCATGGGTCTCATCCCTTCCTCTATGCATGGTATTTCTATATATTAATATTCTCATATTTTGATTTCAAGCTATCTTCTTCTAGCCACATGGGAATGGAAGATCTAATACAAAATGAACTTGAGGTTTACTCTAAAAGGAACTTTCACTCCCACATTATACTTCCACTTTTTGTAGATTATTTTAAAGTGCAACATTACATTTTTTCTACCCATTTTTTTTCTCTTCTGATGATAGTCTTTGCTCTAAAAGTACTCTATGCTATCATCTTCCTTCTTGAATATAAGGTGCCTCCCAATGAGGTATTGTCACCAATTTTTTATTGAATGTAAAATTCTTTCCATTTCTTTTTTGTACATAGATTTCACTAGGTATTTTCCCTAGTTGTTTTTACTTTCAAAATCCAATGGTTTCCCTGCTTATGTTAATACCGCTCCAATTACTTTGTCTTGGTGGATGGCATTGACTAAGAATTATTTACTAGATCAGGTTTTGCTCATATTGGCATAGATGAAATATCATCCTTTAAAAAATTGACTACCAAGGTATCCCTTTCATTCCATGCAAATGAGAATTTCTTTACCAAGGCATCCCTTTCATTCGATGAAAATGAAAATTTCTTTAGCAACGTATCCCTTTCATTCCATGCAAATGAATTTTTCTTTAAAAGGGATGTGTGCCCAATTTTTCATATTTTTTTCAAAATATCTTGTCACACCTAAAATTTCTTTAAGAATAAAATTATTTGTTGGAGATTCTAATTCCAACCACCTTTTAGGTGTGAAAACTGTCCCTCCAAGTGTCCTAGTTCAGTTTCACTTAGTCTAGTTTAAGTCGAGTTTCACTCGAGTCATTTATTATTGCTGTTTCCAATGTAATCTTATTTAGGTGATTTGTAATACTCAGAAGAGCAATATCTTGCTCCAGCTTTTGTTCTCTTCAATTTTTGTCATGGTATCAGAGCTTAGCCTACGTGAGACTCCTTGAAAGCAATAGACAAGAAGATAGGCTAGTTTGGATAAGACTCCCTAAGAGGTTAACAACGCGAGCGATGTTAGAGCAGTGGAGAGAAGAGGCAAGCCTGCATAAGACTCTTTGAGAGATAAGTAAAAGTTTGACGAAATTTGAAGAAGCCTCCTATTAAGAAGCCGGAAAGAGAATGCCAATTTTGAAGAAAAAGGCTGAGATTTAAAAAAAAAAATCAAACTGGATCCATAGGAGCCAATTGCAGAAGTTAATCCACCTATGCAGGCTAAAAAAATTTGAAGCTGCGTTAGCTTAATAAGCATTACAAATGCATACCTCCACTGCCAGAACTCACGTTAGTCGATACCATGTTACATCCTTTTTCTCTCACGCATCCTCCTAACGGCCGGTGGTGCGTGAGAGTGATTAACTTAAAATAGTACAAAGGGATGACTCCACTCAATTTTTTTAAAAGAGACATGCCTCTTTAGTCTTGTGAAGCTCCTTGGGATGTACGTGAGGTACTTTTTTAAACAAAGTTCCTTTTATACATGAGGAAACTTGGGATATACGTAAGGCCTTTTATTTTAAACAAACCAAAGTTATTTTTTACAAACAAAAGGAGCATTCACATTTGTTTTAAAATGAACCATTTCTTTTGTTAGAGGAAAAGGTTTATTACAATTTTTTTTTTTAAACAAAAACCTTCATATCGTTAAAAAGGGATGCTTTTTTCTGTTAAAGTAGTTTTTTTTAAGGCTTGAAAAGGAGATTAAAAAAGGGGGCATTGTTCCAATTGGCTCTGGGCATTGTGATATTATTGTAAAAGATTTTTTGAAAGCGTCGCCCTTTGTGAAAATTTGTAGACTTGTTTTTTTGTGGAAGTCAAGAACTAGACGCATTTTTTATTACAGTTAGATGCGATGTCTACAAATCATTTTGGTTGTTGAGTCACAATTAGGCAAAACTCAAGAAATGGGAAAATTCAAGAGACTAAGAAGGTCGGATAGACAACAAGAGATGTTTGATATATTTTTCAATTTGGAAGTGAAGAGGCAAAATGATACCTTTGCATTATGATTCATAAAAGAATCTATGGATGACAACATTCTTCCCTTGATTTTAGATGCCAAGACATCAAAGGAGATTTGGGATAGTCTTGAGAGGAGTTTTGGTGTAATGGGTAGGATTGAAGTTGAAGGTGAAGGTCGATCTATAGCATCAGATCTACAATGAGATGAAAAGTTTTTTGAATCCCACTCTTGATCCAGGTCCGGGTGTGACAAAGGACCCTTCCAAGACCTTTTACTTTCGGTATGTGTTAAATTACATTTTTAATAGAACATAAATGAATACATCTGCATGCTGTAAAGAAGAGGAACATGACAATCATCAACACATCAAAACATAAGCCGTTGATAACGGAATTCGTCCAGGATGGACTACGTCTTCGGGCTCCGGTGTCAAGACGGTGTAGGCCGCTGCATTAAGTGTTGTCAATAGTGATGATGTACAGAAGAGGTGATGCCACTATCATACAAGGAAAATTCCCTCACGTAGGAGTGGCTCCAAGAGATGTTCCACTATCAGAACTCTTAGTCAAAAGAATCCTATCAGTATGACACAAACTCAGTGATGATAATGAATACCCTGCCGACATGGCACAAAGAGGGATCTCAATGCAAACATACATGACGAAAGCATGAGTATCCCGTCAACATAAAACAAAGGTATCTCAAAACACAACATGTCAAATCATGATAGCAAGTACATCACACATATGATTCCACATCACATCAAGCATAAATCATAAAAACAAGTAAGAAAAAAGATCCCTCATCAAACATCAAACAGGGATCTGTGTAGCACAATGCATAGCAAAAGAAGTACATGACTACATTGCATATACCTCACATTCAAGGGCCATCTGAAGAAGTGGATGTCAAACTGCTGAAGCTATTCAGACCATCGACCTCACAGCATTGAATGATTGCTCGGTCATGAATGCTGACACTTACACTCCACTTAGAAAAGTGGGAGACAAATGAAATGAGAAACTGGAAAATCTGAACACACCATCAGATTTGTGGCGTTGAATAGTGCAAAATCAACTATCAAATTTCTAAATTCTAAGAAAGTGTAAATTTGGGGCTCACGGAATCTTCTACGTTTCCCCTAGATTCCTCAAAGATTCCATCCTCCGGGTCCTCTGCAAATTCGTTGTTCAGATCAGGAAACTAACTGCCCCATCGGGTTTGTGTCATCGAGAGGTGTAAGATCGACATAATGTTTGTCCAATTTGGACACTGCGAAATTTTCACCCTCCTAGAAATTTTGCTTAGTCATGGTTTCACCTGCATAAAAATTAATTAAAAATGAACTTTGCCTTGTTTTCCGTGCACACTCCTGCTTCGTCCATGCCACCTGTGCACTGTTCAAATGAAGGTTTATATCATTTCTCCGGAAGATTTACCAACGAGTTGGTTTAGGTGTAGTGGTAAAAATGGGAGTTAGTTGAGGAGGGTTCAGGGGATCAAATCCCATCCCTCCCGAATTGTCATATATTATTTGTTTTTATTAGGTGGGGTCAAGTCCGTATTGGGTAGTCGACCCCTTAACTCCCATAGCCACAGGCGCATTAATTGTGTTGATGTACCGTGGATTATATATGAGGGTCGGCGCATTAATGTTTTTTGGGAGGCACATTGAATGCATGGGCCATTGCTTGTTTGTTGTGAGGCGAGCCAACGACACTGGCGGGGTGGGTTCATGTCCTGCCAGCCTCTGCTTGTTGTTATGTGGCAACATATGTGCGGTGGGGTGTGGGGCGGGTCCACTGGAGGTGGCCTGCTCACCACCCTTTAATACTTATGTTTAAAATATATGCGGTGGGCATGGGGTTTGGAGGGTCCGGCGGGGTCATGGGTGGTGGCCCGCCACCTCATTCATATATATATATATATATATTTTTATTCTTATTTAACATGAAATATACTTTCTAATTTGTCTAAAATAGGGGATATTACACAAATTAACAATCCCACAAATTTACCTGCTTTCGGGAGCTAAGTTATCTTCTCGGGACTCAGTCATTTTGTAGGACACTTAAACCTAGCCCACAAACCAACCTTGACAAGAACTTTGATTGGCTCATTCTAACTCATACGAGCTCGGATTGATGAATCGTTTTCACTGCCACAATCAAGACGATGAGATCTACGCTCTGGTCCTTGTTCGAAAGCATTCGGCTCTTTCCCTACAATGGAAATTACCATGTGATGATGTGAATGTGTTCCCATAATTCTCTTTCCTCGACGATTTTGATGGTGTCTCGGAAGAATCTAACACCTTCGAGCATTCTCTCTTGGTGTATCTCAAGCCTCCAAATTGAGGTCTTTGCACAACCTCCAATGGTTGAGTTATGCCTTGGTTATTAACAGCAAGTTCTTTTTCCTCTTCGTGCCTCGTCCTTGTAAGGAGCCTCATGTTTGTCCCTGTAATTGGGATCTCCAAATATCTAATGGAAAGCATCCTATGTGAAGACAAAACCGAAAGGAAATCAACATATTTTACATCTTCTATTGATTTGGAATGAACTGTGAGGGCCTCTCATCATCTGTTGTTGGTGGTTCGCTTGCTATCTCAGCGCATTCCCCAGCTTCCTTTTTGACATCCCCAAGTCCTGCGTGATGAGGCAATTCTTCTACTTTGATGGGGTTGACAATGCCTTGGCCATTAATGCCCAAGACTTTTCCTTCATACCCCATTCTCTTCAACAGTTTGGAGCCAATTGTTGTGGTATGATTTTCGAAAACAACGAAATCATCGTCAAGACACATACATGAATTCAAAGAATTATTTTTTACCTCACATGGGTCACGCTGCAGCTTTTCCAGGGCCTTGTCCTTTGCTTGCAGCTGTTGTAGTAAACTATGTTTCTCCTCTTTCTCTTCATGTAGATGCATCTTCAATTCAATGTTCCCTGTTTGAAGATTATGTTTGTTATGCTTCAGTTCTTCCAGGGCATCTTCCATGGCTCACAACTGAAGTTGCAATCGCTCCTTTTCCTCTCTCTTTCTGTAGAGTTTCATACATTATTTCCACCCTTTTCGAAATTTTGAGCATGGTCTCATACATCTCTTTTTCATCCTCTGACGCTACACGTTCCATTGTTCATGCTTGCAATTGAGATCCACGCAAAGATCGCTCCGATACCACTTGATCCAAGTTTGGAGGTGACAAAATACCCTTCCAAGACCTTTTACTTTCAGGATGTGTTAAATTTCATTTTTAAAAGAACATAAATGAATAAATCTGCATGATGTAAAGAAGAGGAACATGAAAATCATCAACACATGAAAACATAAGTTGTTGATAATGGAGTTCGTCCAGGAGGGAATAAGTCTCCGGGCCCCGGTGTTAAGATGGTGTAAGCCCTTGCATTAAGTGTTGTCAATAGTGATGATGTACATAAGAGGTGATGTCGTTATCATACAAGGAGAATTCCCTGACGCAGGAGTGCCTCCAAGAGATGTTCCACTACCAGAACCCTCAGTGAAAGGACTCATCAATACGACACAAACTCATGCATCATAATGAGCTTCTTGCCGACCTGGCACAAAAGAGGATCTCAATGCAAACATACGTGATGACAACATGAGTATCCCATCAACATACAACAAAGGGATCTCAAAACACAACATGAAGAATCATGACAACAAGTACATCACAGATATGATTCCGCATCACATCAAGCAGGAATCATGAAAACGATTAAGAAACAAGATCCCTTATCAAACATGAAACACGGATCTGTGCAGCACAATGCATAGCAAAAGAAGTACATGACTACATTGCATATACGTCACATCCAAGGGCCATATGAAGAAGCGGATGCCAAACTGCTGAAGCTATGCGGATCATCAACCTCACGGCATCGAATGACTTCTTGCTCATGAATGCTGACACTTGCACTCCACTTCAAAATGTGGCCGACAATTGAAATGAGCAAATGGAAAATCTAAACGCACCTCAAATTTTTGTCTTCAAATAGTGAAAAAATCGACTGTCAAATTTCTAAATTCTGAGAAAGTGGAAATCTGGGGCTCAAGGAATCTTTTACATTCCCTTAAATTCCTCAAAGATTCCCTCCTCCGGTTCCTCTGCAAATCGGCTACTCAGATTAGGAAACTAACTATGTCATCGAGTTTGTGTCACTGAGAGGTGTAAGATCGACATAAAGTTTGTCGAATTTGGACACTGCGAAAATTTCACCCTCCTGGAAATTTTGCGCAGTCATGGTTCTACCTACATAAAAATTAATTAAAAATTAACTCTGCCTCGCTTTCCATGCCCGCTCTTGGTTCCTCCACGCTGCTTGTGCACCGTGAAAATGAAGGTTTATATCATTTCTCCAGCAGATTTAGGAACGAGTTGGTTTAGGTGTAGTGGTAAAAATGGGAGTTAGTTGAGGGGGGTTAGGGGGATCAAATCCCACCCATCCCGAATTGTCATATATTATTTGTTTTTATTAGGTGGGGTCGGGTCCGCATTGGGCGGCCCGCCCCTTAACTCCTGCAACCAAAGTCGCATTAATTGTTTTGATGTACCATGGATTATATATGAGGGTTGTCGCATTTATTGGGCGCATTAATTTCTTTTGGGAGGTGCATTGAATGGATGGGTCGTTGCTTGTTTGTTGTGAGGTTGGTGAGGGTGCCTGGGAGGCGAGCCAACCACACCATCTGGGCAGGTTCAAGCCCCGCCACCCTTAGCTTATCATTATGTGGCAATGTATGTGCTGTGGGGTGTGGGCCGGGTCCACTGGAGGTGGCCTGCCCACCACCCTTTAATACTTATGTTTAATATATATGCGGTGGGTATGGGGTTTGGAGGGTCCGGTGGAGTCATGGCCGTCGGCCCTATATATTTTTTTAATAAAAAAATTTATGTATAGTTTTGGGGGTGGCGGGGGTGGTGGCCTGCCACCTCATTGATAATTTTTATTTTTATTTTTATTCAACATAAAATATATTTTCTAATTTGTCTAATATAGGGTATATGAGACAAATTAACGATTCCAAAAATTCGCCCGATTTCGTGAGCTAGGTTCCATGCTCGAGACTCTGTCATTTTGTAGGACACTTAAACCTAGCCCAAGGCCCAACTTTGACAAGAACTTTGACTGGCTCGTTCTCCCTCATATGAGCTCGGATTGATGAACCATTCGCACCGTCGCGATCAAGACGATGAGGTCTATGATTTGGTCCTCGTTCAAAAGCATTCTGATCACTTTGATTTTCGAGATTCTATAAGCCCTCTTTGTCTTGGGTGTGTTTCTGGAGCCACCTAGATCAACTCTGCTCAATGACAAGTTGATGATGTCTGTGAACAAGTTGTAGAAGGAGCATAGAAGGAGCATGTAGATGCCCACAAACCCTATTGTGCACAACCGCGAGGGGATAATGATTTTGTAAATTGAACAACAGAGCTTGTTGATGAAAGTTTGGTAAATCCAACAACAGAGCTTGTTCAGGACAATGAAGCTACCATTGGAGCAGTCAATACTGTGGTGAATCCAACAATTAATTAGAGCAGTGAATTCTATGGTGAGAGCAACACTTAATATCGTTGATGTAAATTTTGATGAAGAATTATGGGCTAACGATGAATGTTTGCAAGTAATGCAACAAAAGAATCATATAGAAATTATGTTGTTCAATGAAAAAAGCCCACTTGAGTTAGTAGAGGATAACCTCCTGCAACATAGGTTAGTACAGAAGTCGAAGAGATAGAGACAAAAACAAAGTAAGAGGCAAAGAAGGAAGCCCATAAAGAGAAAATAGAGACAAAGCCAAAAGCAGAGTTGGTGTTGGCATTTTGGCACAGGTGTGGCGCTTTGATACAGGTGTTGTCCTTGATGGCAACTCTCTTTGATGACAGATCTCCGTTCAGACTACAGAATAAAGAGAAATCTAATATACGCCGGTTAATCAAGTCCAAGTTGCGTATACACGCTGGTGATATGCATACTAAGTCGCGTATACGCAGGAGAGCTATATACGAAGGCGCGTATACACGCAGATGCATGAACAGAAAAGGGCGTATATGTCGGGAAGTTTCCTTGTGGTCCATGGTAGTTAGTCCTCGGTACTTGTGCCCATGTCTTTGGACCAAAGTACCTCGACAGTCGTGTAGATCTCTAGTTTTGAAGTTGATGATTTTGGATTTCTATGGTTTTGGCTCTTGGTATTGAGCTAGGCCTAAGGCTATATAAGGAAGAGAAGATCATTAGGCAAATCATCTTGTAAAGGCTTGAATATCTGAAGAAGAAAGAGATCTGGTATGCAGGTTCTGGGTTGCTTGATCTAAGCTAAGGAGAGATCATTTCGGTTGATGAAAGACTAGATCTAAAGGATAGATCGGGATCTAATACTCTATTATGATATGGTTGATTATGCGTATTTCTAGGTCTGCATACTGACGCAATGTTATGTTCTGGGTCTAACTGATGTCTGGTACAACTGCAAGTTGATAGGATTTATTTTTAGATCTGTACGCAGGTTGGCTTCGGTAAAAGCGCGTGTATACGCGAGTTTCTCTCATTGAAGTAGCGTATATATTTTGGAGCTTGATTTTTGAGTTACAGTTGGGTCTGACTGTTATTGCAGAGTTCTGTAGTCTGCTCTGTGTTCTGGTAACTGGTGATTGACAGGGTTCAGTGGTTCAGTGATTCAAAGTTTGGTTGTTTTATGCTTCAATGATCTGTTATGAAAGGTGAATGAATTGTGGTCTTCAGATTGTAATGTTGTGCTTCAGGAATATCCAGTCTGAAAATGTATGAAAAGTGGTACCTGAAAGAAAGAAGATTGTAGGTCAGCACCTACGTACTAGTATCTTGGCTAGTACAAGAGCAAAGGGGGTTGGAGCTCCCTTCCAAGGAAGTTTGGAGAACGAGAGAAGGTTGTAGCCTTCTGCAGGTTGTAGCCTGCGTACTGGTATCAGGCTGCACCAGTACAAAAAGATTGTAAACTGAAGTTTCATATTAAAGAAAGATAGAGACAACTTGCAGCAGGTGGTTTTCACCCACATTGGGTTTCCACCTTATATCTTGGTGTTCATGTGTGTGGCTTTTGATCTGTTCTGTTATACTGCACCTGTTTACTGTTAATGTGGTGAATAATGTCCTGATGCACTTAACTGAAGAATAAGCTAACTAAATTATGAGTTTTCTTCTTATACGCTGTTTTATTTAGTCACAGTAGCGTGTACACGCTGGTTCACTTAACTGAAGTAGCGTATATGTTTCTGAGCATTAAAAAGTTTGATTGATCTGATAATACTGATTCACCCCCCCCCCCCTCTCAGTATTATTTCCAACAATTGGTATCAGAGCAGGTCCTTCAGAGAAGCTTGATCGCTTGAAGGTAGATCATTCATCATGAGCAACTACGAGAAAGAAGCATCAATCAGGCCACCGATTTTTGATGGGACAAATTTCAATTATTGGAAGGTAAGAGTTACTGCATATCTTCAATCTCTTGGTACAGAAGTTTGGAACATTGTAGAAACAGGCTATGCTTTTCCTTCAGCTACTCCTACAGATCCAGCTGAGAAAAAGCAGTATGAAACAAATGCAAAAGCAGTCAGTACTCTATTAGGAAGTATATCCCAAACAGAATTCATGAAGGTCATGCACTTCAAATAAGCAAAAGAGATATGGGACAAAATGATCACTAGCTATGAAGGAGATGAACAGGTAAAACAAGCTAAACTTCAAACTCTCAGGATTCAATATGAGACTCTCAAGATGTATAATGATGAAAGTGTGGCTAATTATTTTCTTCGGGTAGATGAGATTGTTAATTGTATGAAAAATTTGGGTGAAGAAATAAAAGAGACTATAGTAGTTCAAAAGATTCTAAGATCATTATCCCCCAAGTTTGAATCTAAAGTATCTGCAATAGAAGAAAAGGAAAATCTCTGTGTTCTCACTATGTCTCAGCTACATGGAATTCTAACTGCTTATGAAATGAGAAAGGGAGGTCCATCAGACAGAAGGGAAGCTGCTTTTAAGGCATCAGGAAAAGAAGATTACTATGAAGCAAGCCATGTTCCAGAAGAAGAGGAAGAAGAATCAAATTTTGTCAGAAATCTTCAAAGGGGTTCTGGAAGGTTCAGAGGTAAGCTACCTTTCAAATGCTTTGCTTGTGGAAGAGTAGGTCATTATGCTGCAAAATGTCCTTATAAGGATAAAGGAAAAGAACCTGCTAGATGGAACAAGAAACAAAGTGCAAATAAGAAAAGCTACTACACCCATGAAGATAGTGATGGCTTATCAAACAGTGATGAAGATGAACAAGGTAATAAATATAAGCTGTTAATGGCATTTGAAGATGATGATTATGAGGATGCTGTAGATGTGGATAATCTCTATGATGAAATTACTAGACTCAAGAGATGCATAGAAGAAAAGAATGTGATCATTGATACTTTGCAATTTCAAATTGATGAAAAGGAAAAACATCTTGAAAAACTAGAAGGTGAAATTGTTGGTCTCAGAAAAGAAATTGAGAAAACAAAAGCTATTAATCTTAAGTTTGTCAAAGGATCTGAAACTTTGGATGAGATTATCAATGTGCAGCGGTCTCCTCTAAACAAGACATGTTTGGGCTATAATGGAGAAACCTCTCAAGCATCCACCTCAAAAAGTTATCTTGATGCAGCAAGAAGAAATGAGCAGAAGAACAATGAAGATAATCAGGTAAAGCAGGGACGAATTACAAACAGAAACTATCAGGGACAATCCATCTTAAGGGTGAACAAAAGCTACAACCAGCCACAGGTAAAATCTTCTCAGTTTGGTTCAAGAATAAATGAAAATAGAAATTACAATCAGTTGGCTGGTAGATTCAATAACCGCAGAAGCTTCTTCAATGGACAATGCTTTTCTTGCCATAACTTTGGTCACAAAGCAGCTCAATGTGTTGCATATAAAACAATCATGACTAGGGAAGCTCAAAAACAAAGAAGTATGACAGGGATTACAAAAAGGACCTATAACAACTTTTCGGTTCTTGAAAATGAAGTTGAATGTTCTATTTGCAATAATTTTGGTCATGAAGACTCTGAATGCAGGAGCAGGTTTCAGGAGAAAAAGGAACAAGCCACAAGCACCAAAACATGGAGAATAAAGGAACCTCAAACAGAAAGATGTGGGATAGCATTTTATGCAGAAGGACAGGAAAATCTATGGTACATTGACAGTGGATGTTCGAAACATATGACAGGTGATAAAGAAAAACTTGAATCTTATTCTACTTTAGAAAAGGGAAAGAAAGTTTCTTTTGGAAATGATACTCCTGCAACTATAAAAGGAAAAGGTATTGCTCCTTTGAAAGAAAAGGTCAAGGCTGGAAATGTTTTGTATGTTGATGGATTGAAGCATAATCTACTAAGTGTCAGCCAGATGTGTGATCAAAAAACCGAGGTTATTTTCAGATCGAATGGATGTCTTGTTCGTGATCTTGATACAGGTAAAACAGTTCTCAAAGGCAAAAGAACTCCAAATAATCTGTACATATTTGAAGAAGGACAACAACAATGCTATCTTAGCAAGGATGAAGAGCACTGGTTATGGCATCGAAGGTTGGGACATCTAAGCTTCTCACAAATAAGGAAAGCATGCAAATATCAGGCAGTTCGCGATCTTCCAGATATCAAAATTCCAGACAACACCATATGCAAATCTTGTCAGTTTGGAAAGCAAACCAGAACTAACTTTCCAGAGAAGGAAGGATCAGCTAGCTTGCCTCTTGAGCTAGTCCATACAGATGTATGTGGTCCATTTAGGAAAAGGACACCTCGAGGAGAAGAATATCTGATATTATTCATTGATGATTTCTCAAGGTTTGTTTGGTTAGGGCTTATGAAGCACAAAGATGAAGCATTCGAAAAATTCAAATCCTTCAAAGCATTGGTTGAAAATGAATCAGGACACAAAATTAAGTGCCTCAGATCTGACAGAGGTGGGGAGTTCACCTCAAATGAATTTTTCGATTTCTGCGATGAACATGGGATAAGAAGAGAATTCTCTACAGCTAGAACTCCTCAGCAAAATGGGGTTGTGGAAAGAATGAACAGAACTATCCAACAAATGGCTCGTGCTATGCTCGATGAATCAGGTACTCCTGCAACCTTCTGGGGTGAAGCTGCACATGCTGCTGTTATTATTCTTAACAAAACAAATGTCCGAGTAAACAGCACTCAAACACCTCATGAGCTTTGGAGTGGTAAAACTCCTTCCGTGAAGCACTTCAAAATCTTTGGGAGCAAATGTTATATTAAGAATACTGATGAGCAACTTGGCAAACTTGAACCAAGAGCAGATGAGGGCATTCTTCTTGGTTATTCTCCACATAGCAAAGCATACAAGTGCTACAATAAAAGACTTGGCAGAATTGTTGACAGTATTGATGTAGTGGTTGATGAGAAGGGATATATTCCTAGGCAAGTTCATCATGAAGACATTTAAGAAGATGAAGGCTACTCTCAAAGGCGGAATGATGAAGAAGAAGAACCTCAAGAAGAAGAAGAATCTCAAGAAGAACCAGAGGAGCAGACAAGAATAGAAGAGAAGACTCCATCCAGATATGTTCAAAAGAATCATCCAGAAACTCAGATTGTGGGGCAGAAAGAAGCAGGAGTACAAACAAGGAAGACACTTGCAGAAGCTTCAAGCTATTTGGCATTACTCTCCTCCACTGAACCACAAAATGTGAAAGAGGCATGCAAAGATGAATGTTGGGTCAAAGCAATGGATGAAGAACTTGAGCAGATCGAAAAGAACAACACTTGGGAATTAGTTCCTAGACCAAAAGATAAAAATGTAATAGGAACAAAATGGGTCTTCAAGAATAAATTGAATGAAAATGGAGAAGTAATTAGGAACAAGGCCAGACTTGTTTGTAAAGGGTATGCACAGCAAGAAGGAATAGATTTTGAAGAGACCTTTGCTCCTGTGGCAAGACTTGAGGCTATCCGAATGTTCCTTGCTCTCTCAAGCTTTCAAAACTTCAAGGTATTTCAAATGGATGTGAAATCAGCCTTTCTGAATGGAGACTTAGAAGAAGAAGTAATATTGAGCAGCCAGATGGTTTCATTCTTGGGAATGATCCAAACCTTGTATGTAGATTGAAAAAGGCTCTCTATGGACTCAAACAAGCCCCAAGGGCTTGGTACTATCGGTTGGACAAATATCTTCACCAACAAGGCTTTTCAAAAGGATCAACAGATAGCAATCTCTATATAAAAGTTGAAAATAACAAATTGCTAATTCTTGTTGTTTATGTAGATGATATTATCTTTGGCAGCAATGAAGAGACTATAAGTCAAAACTTTGCCTCGGTTATGCAGAAAGAATTCGAAATGTCACTACTTGGAGAATTGACATATTTTCTTGGATTGCAAATTCAACAAAATGAAGGAGGTATCTTCTTGTCTCAAACCAAATACCTCAAGCAGATCTTGAAGAAGTATGGCATGGAAGAGTCAAAGCCTGTATGTACACCCATGGTTACAGGATGCAGCCTCAGTGCAAATGATGAATCAGCAGCAGTTCACCAACCCACTTATAGATCCATGATTGGGAGTTTGCTATATTTGACAGGTACCCGACCAGATATTACACATGCAGTAGGAATTGTTGGAAGATTTCAAGCCAACCCAAAGGAAACTCATCTTCAGGCAGTCAAAAGAATCTTCAAGTATCTTCAAGGGACCCAAAACTATGGCTTATGGTATCCTAGAAATACAGATCTCACTCTTCATGCTTACACAGATGCAGATTGGGCTGGAAGTGTGGATGATAGGAAAAGCACAAGTGGTGGTGCTTTCTTCATGGGTTCCAGATTAGTATCTTGGTTCAGCAAGAAACAAAGTTCGATTGCCTTATCTACAGCTGAAGCAGAATATGTGGCTGCGGCATCTTGTTGCACACAACTTCTTTGGATGATGCAGACCTTGCAGGACTTTCAAATCACTTGCACTCCACCAGTTTCTATCTTATGTGATAATACTAGTGCAATCAGCGTTTCAAAGAATCCAGTCATGCACTCAAAGACCAAGCACATACCAATCAAGTACCATTTTCTCCGGGAACAAGTGCTTGAGCAGAAGGTCAAGTTGGAGTATGTTCCTTCTAAGGAACAAGTTGCTGATATTCTCACAAAACCACTGCCCAGGGAAACTTTTGAATATCTCAGACAAAAGCTGGGAGTAGTTGATGCTTCATCCTGCTGTTGAAGCTTGTCTGTTCTACAGAAAAGTTGGTATACGCAAGTTACGAAAGGTATATACGCGTATACACGCGGATTTATGCTGGGAAAGTTGCGTGTATGGTGTACGCCTGTTGCAGAGAGTATATCCGCGTCCATACGCAGTTTTGTGCAGGATAAATCGCGTATATGGAGTTCTGAGCAGCAAGGGCAAACTCTGGTTTGAAAAGGTCTGAGATGGGTATGTCAGAATCCTTCAGTCACAGTTTCAGGAGGTGCAGCAGGCACAGGTTCAGGGGGAGCACCTTAAAAGTCTCATAAAGCATTGTTGGCATTTAGATGTTTTGGTTATTGGTTTCAGGAGAAGGAGCTCAGAAAGAAATCCTGGTTGCTGATCTAAAAGATGTTTATCAGATGCTGCTGGTGACTTTCATAAGTTGTCTCTATGTCATGTATCTCTTTTGTGATATCTCTTTTATGATGTCAAGGTCATGTAACGGCCTATGTTGGTTTCCCCACTATGCCTGGGATGATTGATGTAATATAATTGGTTGTTTCTGATGTGTCCCCTCTTGGTAGGGAGTATGGATGTATGTATTGAGTCTTTTGGTGATAGGAAGGTTCCTTATGGTGTAGAAGTCTTGGTTCTTGTTGAAGAACATCTTTTACAGATCTGGCCTACAGTCAGGGTGAGCATGATTCAGCACAGCCAAGCAGAAGTATCAGCATGTACTCAGGGGGAGCATAGCCCTTTGCCCTTGATGACAAAGGGGGAGAATGATTCTAAGGATCTTGGGGTTGCCATCAAGTCCAAAGGGGGAGATTGTTGGCATTTTGGCACAGGTGTGGCGCTTTGATACAGGTGTTGTCCTTGATGGCAACTCTCTTTGATGACAGATCTCCGTTCAGACTACAGAATAAAGAGAAATCTAATATACGCCGGTTAATCAAGTCCAAGTTGCGTATACACGCTGGTGATATGCATACTAAGTCGCGTATACGCAGGAGAGATATATACGAAGGCGCGTATACGCGCAGATGCATGAACAGAAAAGGGCGTATATGTCGGGAAGTTTCCTTTTGGTCCATGGTAGTTAGTCCTCGGTACTTGTGCGCATGTCTTTGGACCAAAGTACCTCGACAGTCGTGTAGATCTCTAGTTTTGAAGTTGATGATTTTGGATTTCTATGGTTTTGGCTCTTGGTATTGAGCTAGGCCTAAGGCTATATAAGGAAGAGAAGATCATTAGGCAAATCATCTTGTAAAGGCTTGAATATCTGAAGAAGAAAGAGATCTGGTATGCAGGTTCTGGGTTGCTTGATCTAAGCTAAGGAGAGATCATTTCGGTTGATGAAAGACTAGATCTAAAGGATAGATCGGGATCTAATGCTCTATTATGATATGGTTGATTATGCGTATTTCTAGGTCTGCATACTGACGCAATGTTATGTTCTGGGTCTAACTGATGTCTGGTACAACTACAAGTTGATAGGATTTATTTTTAGAATTGTACGCAGGTTGGCTTCGGTAAAAGCGCGTGTATACGCGGGTTTCTCTCATTGAAGTAGCGTATATATTTTGGAGCTTGATTTTTGAGTTACAGTTGGGTCTGACTGTTATTGCAGAGTTCTGTAGTCTGCTCTGTGTTCTGGTAACTGGTGATTGACAGGGTTCAGTGGTTCAGTGATTCAAAGTTTGGTTGTTTTATGCTTCAATGATCTGTTATGAAAGGTGAATGAATTGTGGTCTTCAGATTGTAATGTTGTGCTTCAGGAATATCCAGTCTGAAAATGTATGAAAAGTGGTACCTGAAAGAAAGAAGATTGTAGGTCAGCACCTACGTACTAGTATCTTGGCTAGTACAAGAGCAAAGGGGGTTGGAGCTCCCTTCCAAGGAAGTTTGGAGAACGAGAGAAGGTTGTAGCCTTCTGCAGGTTGTAGCCTGCGTACTGGTATAAGGCTGCACCAGTACAAAAAGATTGTAAACTGAAGTTTCATATTAAAGAAAGATAGAGACAACTTGCAGCAGGTGGTTTTCACCCACATTGGGTTTCCACCTTATATCTTGGTGTTCATGTGTGTGGCTTTTGATCTGTTCTGTTATACTGCACCTGTTTACTGTTAATGTGGTGAATAATGTCCTGTTGCACTTAACTGAAGAATAAGCTAACTAAATTATGAGTTTTCTTCTTATACGCTGTTTTATTTAGTCACAGTAGCGTGTACACGCTGGTTCACTTAACTGAAGTAGCGTATATGTTTCTGAGCATTAAAAAGTTTGATTGATCTGATAATACTGATTCACCCCCCCCCTCTCAGTATTATTTCCAACATTTGGAAATGAAATGAAAGAAATATATCATTACAACACAGAAGGAACAAAGCTAATGTGGTTCTGGAAATTTTTTTAATTCTAATGTTGATTTTCAGTGTGCGGGTAAACCGAATGATTATGAAGAATAATTAAATATCCTTGAAGCATGGTTTGCAACACCATGCCTTCATGAGGTTTGAATAAAAGCTAGAAAAATGAATGTTGAAGACGACACCAATGAAGAACAAATTAATGAAATTTTCAGGTATTGGAATATTGAAGAAATAATTTTTTACTATAAACTTATGTTGTAGCAAATTGATGATAAATATCACAGAACAAAAGATGATATGTGGCAGCAGTCCAAATACAAGGCAATTTTTGAAGAATACAAAGACATGCTTAAGCATCCCGGAACAATTCAAGACCTATGTAAGCAAATGATGAAACTAAGGTTTGAAGGATACACCAAGAAGAAGGAGCCAAAACAATTTAGAGGCTACAACATTTGGAAGAAGAAAATAAGAAAAGTAAATGTAGTTGAAGTCAATTTTTTAAATTGTATGCCTAGCTAAGACATAGACTGGCATGTACCTTAATTAAATTTTTATGTGGTTGTAAGTAAGGGGGAGTGTTGGAGATTATAATTCCAACAATTTGTTTGGTGTCAGAATCGTCCCTCCAAGTGTCCTAGTTCAGTTTCACTTAGTCTAGTTTAAGTTGATTTTCACTCCAGTTTTCCAATGTAATGTTATTTAAGTGATTTGTAATATTGAGAAGAAAAATCCTCTGCTCCACGTTTTTTTCTCTTCAATTTTTGTCAATATTCTTAAAAATAAACCCTAACCTCTTCATTTGGAATAATATGATCTAGATATTCCACACCTTGGTTTCAAAAAAGGATATTTAGGTTACTCAAAACGTCCCTCCTCACCATCAAAAATGTTGTTCAACATTTCGAATATTGAAACGTGTACGATTCTGTCAGGTCAAGAGGTAGCTCCTCAAGTCAAATCATATTATTCATTCAGGTTGTTCATTATTATATACAAGAGGGAGTGACTATTCAATTCATCTCCCGATGACTTTCCATATTCTATATTATTTATTTACACTAATTACAGTTGTTCACACAATCCCTATGATTAGGGGTCAACATTCCCCCCCTTAATCTGAAGGGATGTTGGTGATTCCACACATCGTTCTGAATCTTCCAAGATTTTCTCTTCCAAGCGCTTTGGTGAAAATGTCTGCAATTTTCTCATTAGTGGAACAATGGCGAAGATGGATTGTTTTGGCCTCAACATGATGTCGAATAAGATGCTATTTGTATTGATGTGCTTTGTTCGATCATGGAACTTTGGGTTCTTGGCCAAATTTATTGCCGAGGTATTGTCAATCATGAGTGGAGTTGATTGTACTTGTTTTACCTGCAAATATTCAAGAATTTTCCTCAGCCACACAATTTCTTTTGTTGCCTCAGCTGTTGCCACATATTCTGCCTCTGTTGTGGAATTTGTTGGAGCTGATTGTTTGCATGATCTCCAGGAGACAACTCCTAATCCAAGACTCATAGCATAAGCTGAAGTAGATACCCTAGTTTCTTTATCTCCATCGAAGTTTGGATTAGAGTATGCAATCAAGCTGAAGTCGCCCACCAGTGTATACTTGATTCCAAATTCTTGAGTTCCCTTCAAGTACTTTAGAACTCTTTCTGTAGTAGATCAATGTCCCTCACGAGGCTTTTGCATAAACCTGGAGAGGATTCCAACAACCAACGAAATGTATGGTCTCGTAGTAGTTAGGTAGTTGAGACTTCCTACAGGCTATCTATACTTTGTTCCATCCTCAAATTATTTTCCTTCAATGGATGTGAGCTTTAAGTTTTGTTCCATTGGAGTAGTCAGAGGATTGCATTCAGTCATGCCAAACCTATTCAACAGATCTCCATTTTAACTCTTTTGAGAAAGGAATATGGACTTTGGATGCTGAGTTACTTCAATACCAATATAGTCATTTCCAAACCTTTCCTCAATTCCTTCTTTATGGATGCAATGTAGCTCTCATTGTTCCCTGTAATCAAAAGATCATCTACATATACCACAAGATATACAACTATTTTGCCATCCTTCTTGACAAACAAAGTTGCATCATCAAGATCATAATGTTTGAAATTTAGTTTCAGAAGATGCTCAGTTAGTTTTTCATACCAGGCTCGCGGTGCTTGTTTGTGGCCATACAAGGATTTCACAAGTTTGCATAATTTATTTTCATGTCCTTTTACAACAAATATTTCAGGTTGGGATATAAAAACATTCTCTTTTAGATCTCCATTCAAGAAAGCAGTTCTTACATCCATTTGATGAACTTTCCAACCGTTCTGAGCTGCTAGTGCAAAGAGTGTCCAGATGGTGGCCCATTTTGCTATGGGGGCAAAAGTCTCCTGATAATCGACCCCTTCCTTCTGTGCAAAACCTTTTTCCACGAGCCTGGATTTGTGCTTGTCAAGTGAGCCATCAACTTTATACTTGTTCTTGTAGACCCACTTGCAGCCAATTTGTTTGTTTCCCAATGGAGGATCAACCAGCTTCCAAGTGCCATTCTTTATCAGGGCGTCATGCTCCTTTTGCATTGCTTCTTTCCATTCATCATGAGAAGAAGCTTCTCTGAAGGAAGTTGGTTCAAAATCTGAAGACAAATTCAATTCACAAACATAAGAAACATGCATATCAACAGGTGAATGAGAGTCATCTACATCACCTCCATTTTTCTGGTTTGAATTTCTAGTTCTTGTCTTTCCAACCTCATCAGGATGAACACTTTGAAGTGTCTTTGTAAGCCACTTTGGGGAACCTTTCTCAGATGGTCCACGCTGCTCTGTTGATTGAGTTGGGACTAAATCAAGATTGCGTCTCCCAATTCTGTCAATCACATCACTCAAAGTATCATTCGTTGTTGGAGTTTCATGTGGGGGAGAGAGTGCTTCAGAATAAGATTCCACAGGTTGATCTAGTATAGGAATCCCCCTTTCAAGATGTGGAATATGATTATCAAATTCTTGAAATGATTTTTCATTTGCAAATCTATCCAAGCAATCAAGTTACCACTCAACAACATTGTTAGTGTTGAATGATTCAAGAAAGATTACATCTCTAGATACAACAAAATTTTTATTGACTTCATCATAGGGATGATATGCTTTGGAGGTGTTTGAATACCCCAGGAAGATACAATTACGACTTCTTGCACCAAGTTTATTTCTATGTACCTTTGGTATCAAGGCAGAACAGGTGGAACCGAAGACCCTGAGATTCTTTACCAAAGGAATGTCCCCATACCACATTTCATGAGGAATCTTGTTCCTAATAGCATTAGATGGATCTCTATTCTTTACATATACAACACATAGAACTGCATCAGCGCAAAACATCAATTTTACATTTTTGAAAAACATCATGGAGCGCACCATATTTAAGATTTTCCTATTCATTCTTTCAGCCAGTCCATTCTGTTGGGGGTTATAAGGCATAATTGTTTGATGTTTGATCCCATGTTGGTGAAGATAGTTTTGAAATTCATTTGAAGTGTATTCTTTTCCATTATCAGTGTGAATAGAGCCAATATGAGATTGTGCATCATTTTCAATCCATGTATAAAAGTTGTTGAATGTTTGAAAAGTATCAGATTTGTTCTTCAATAAATAAACCCAACACATTCTGGTGTCATCAATAAATGTCATCATATATTTATTTCCATTTGCAGAAGGAACAGGCATTGGACCACATAAATCTGAATGGATGAGTTCAATTTTTCTATGTGCTCTTGAATGTGAATCATGAAAAGACTGTTTGTTATGCCTTCCTAGAATGCAAGCATCACATTGCTTAAGTTCCTATGAATTGTAGACAAACTAATAACCCCATTTTTCTTTAACAAGTGGAGGCTGTCATAGTTTAAGTGTCCAAATCTAGCATGCGATAATAAACTTGATTGAAATGTACCTTCTTCATAATGAGAATTGTATGAGAGATTTTGTGCACGAGCAGAGGTACACTGCACCTTGAGAAGCCTTTCTTCTTCTATACCCGTCATGACAAGTGAGTGGTATGATACTTTTCTTACCTCAAGCTTGCCATCAAACATATGAATGCAGTGTCCTTATTGGTGGATGTCTACCAAGGACAACAAGTTTCTCCTCAGCTATGGGAGATATAGAACATGATGCAGAAGAAAGTCTGGAAGACCAAGCAATTTAACCCTGATTGTGCCAAGCCCTGATGGCTTGAGTTTTGATTTGTCTACAAAGTATACTGCTCCATCAACATTGTTAGTAAATTTTTCAAAAAAATATCTTTTGAAATTCATGTGGCAAGTTGCTCCTGAATCAAACAACCAATCATTTTTCCAAGAAGCAAGTGAAGCATTAAATAAGCCTTCATTTACTCCAATAGTACAGTGTGCCACAACATAGTGAGCGGATTCAGGTGCTTTGGCTTTCTCTATGTCATTAGTTTTACGTTTGGGTTCGTTTCTTTTCTGCTCAATTTTGTCCCAAGGCAACTTGCATGTGGATGCATAATGTGATCCATCTCTTTTGCAGTGTATGCAGTGAAAATCAAACTTTTCTCCTTGAGAGTGTCTGCCCCCCTGCCTCTGAAATTTCTTCCTCTTCCTCTTCGACCACCTCTTCCTCTGGAAGAATCTTGAGTAAGATTCTTTTTCTCTATGAGAAAGGCACACAACCTCTTCAGAAGACTCAGGAGTTGTCTTATTCCCAAAAGTTTTCTCTCTTTCCATTTGCTTGCAATGACTTAAGGTAATTTGAGTAAGTGGGATAAAGTTCCTTGAGAAAAACTATCAGAGGAATATCCAGTTCAAAATTAGTGACTTTGATATCATGCATTATAGATTTTACTTCTGATGCAAGAGCAAGAGGATCATTATTTTTTAATTCAAGGGTGAAGAGTTTAATCATGAGTAGAACAACTTCAAGTGCAGAGTGTGAGTCATAGAGTTCCTTTAGTTTTTGTAAGGCTTCCAAAGCATTTGAAAATGGCGAAATATGGTGACTCACCTCTTCATTTACTGATGCTGCAATCAATGCATAAGCCTTGCTGTTCTTATTTTCCCAAATGGCAAATTCCTTGTTTTAAGTAGGTTGTTCTTGCTCTTTGTCTCCGTTTCCAACACACAATGCTTTCCGCAACTCATTAAAAATGAGAGTTTGTTTGATTTTCTGCGAGCATTCTGGATAGTTGTCTTTATAGGTGAGAACCACTCCAACTATAGAGATCAATGAATGCATTTAAATGTCTATTGCATAAAAAAAAAATCTCCTCTACCAGCAAAAATTTACACTTGCTGTGTAGACAAAAATGTAAAAAATATTATTCTGATATGTAAATATCAGAGATATTTTTCGAAGTTGTCGTAAGATATAAACCAACTTACAGGATTAGCTATGGCAGAATTGGTAAGAATTTCCGTTCCTCGAACTAACTCGGAATATGAACAGAATCAGTTAAAGCTATAAGCAATACATATTATATATATATGAGGTTTGGGAGCATTCAGAAATATATGATTTGGAGGAGCTATGAGGCTGTATGAAACCTGTGTGGAACAATGTTATATATGAAACAAACAGCGTAGGAGTCGGTGTAGGAGCCAAACAAATAGCGTAGGAGGTAAAACTGCGTAGGAACCAAGGTATATATATACCATCCTTATATATATGGAACAACGTGTTTATGTATATTGAACAACGTAGGACCAGAGCGATATATGTAGGGGAGAGGGCCGCGATTGCGCTGTTGGGAGATCCGGTATTACAAAAGTAATAGGTATACGTAGTGGATTAAACATGTAGTAGTATTGTAGTGGAGTATTGAGAGGAGATATGAGGTTTGAACCTTGCTCAGGGGTAGCCCAGAGGATTCGGCAACAACATGGATCAACATATAACATGAATTATTTCAAAAATTTTCAAAAGGCTATTGAGATCAATGCGGATGGTTCATAGCATACGGAACATACACTAAGCTTCACCGCTCAAGAGTTTTGACCAAATGTGAAGTTCAACGCTTCAACTCCTTTCGCTGCTTTCACTCAATGAATATTATGAGCCCACGCTTCAAAACGCTTCGTTTCCTTCACAAATTATTACTCTTGGAATTGTTCAATCCAGCGTGCAAGCAAAGGGACAGAGGAAAATGGCAAGAAATGCGGGACAAATTTTTGAAAAAAAATGGCAGAAGGGAGTTACAATGGTAGAAAGGGATGCCAAAAATGGAGCTGGCTCTGATACCATGTCAGAAAAGGAGGTAACTCCTCAAATAAAATCATATTATTCATTCAGTTTGTTCATTATTATATACAAGAGAAAGTGACTGTTCTGGCAGTTCCGGCTTTTTTGGCTTTTCCGGCAGTTCCAACTTTTCCGACTTTTCTGGTAGTTCCAACATTTATGGCTTTTTCGGCTATTCCAGCTTTTCCGGCTATTCCAACTATTCAGTCAGTTCTGGCTTTTCCAGCTTTTCTGGTAGTTCCGCATTTTCCGGCTTTTCCTTAGGATCTCTCCTCCTATTAAAACCCAAAGACAAGTAGGGAGAGGAAGAGATGCAAGTGTGTGTATAAATGACTTGAAGTCCTCTTCTATTTATACTAAAACGTAGAGGTTGAATAGACATGACTGTTGGGCTTCTGAGCCTACATAAGTTGCTGGCCGACTTAACAATTTGTCCATAGCATAAATAAATTCATAATTTCATAAATACTTATCGGAATCGGATGATCTTTAGATCAATCCTACACCTTTCGATGAGAGGGATCTAATAAAAATATCAGCTGCCATAAATAATATGACCCACATGGAGTTTGGCCCTAGTTTCCAATTTTAACACTCCCTCTAACCTAGGGAGAACTCCATCCGTTGATCCATATGTCCAACTGTACTATCTCTGCCATTAGTGCCGTGCAATTCTCTGGTCAGCTCTCTTAGCTCTGCTGGCTCTGCTGCCTCTGCTGGTTTGGCTCTGCTCTGCTCAACTCTGCTGGCTCTGCTCAGTTCTGCTGGCTCTGCTTTGCTCTGCTCAGCTCTGTTGGCTCTACTCTGCTCAACTTAGCTCTGCTGAAACATGAAGAAGAAGAATTGATTGAGAATGTGTCATACCATTCTCCACTAACCGGAAATCAGTCTCAGAGTGTGTACCACTGGTCCTAGACCAATCCTCAATCGACCCAAAGTCAGTGTCATAGTAGGTACAACTCCTACCTCTAGTCCCAAACCAGTATTCTACTGACTCGAAGTCAGTCTCAGAGTATGTACCACTGGTCCCAGATCAATGAAGGTCATCCTAGCATAGGGAGTACGATAGATAGAGTGATGCGTCCATTGGTACTACTATGGTCGCTATCCTCATTTCCATGCTCATTGATTAGATGAGAGGTACTTTCCATGAGTCCCATATTGCATGGGTAGGATGCCTTGAGAGGAGAACTTAATCAATCCTATCCTCACAGGAGAACTTATCATCCTGCTACACAATCGCCATGGAGAACACATCATCCAGGCGTCACACGAGAACTAATCATCCTGCTACACAATCATCATGGAGAACACGTCATGCAAACCTCACAAGAGAACTAATGATCCCGCTATACAATCGTCATCGAGAACACATCATCCAAACCTCACAGGAGAATTAATCATCCTACTACACAATCTTCATGGAGAACACATCACCTAGACCTAACAGGAGAATTAATCATCGTGCTACACAGAAGAGCGAATCATCCTGTCCCACAAGAGAGCGAATCATCTTGTTCCACAAGAGAGCGAATCATCTTGTCCACAGGAGACTGAATCATCTTGTCGAGAGGAGAGTGAATCATCCTGTTCCACAAGAGAGTGAATCATCTTGTCCCACAAGAGAGCGAATCATCTTGTCCACAGAGAGCGAATCATCTTGTCCACATGAGAGTGAATCATCTTGTCCCAGTGCGCACCACCAGGGGAGGGTGAGTCACCCTGTGGTCGTATGTTGCTCCAGGAAGAAATCCGAGCCCCCAGAGATCCTAGAGCTCAATGTATGCACATGTAGGATCGTTTTACAAGGGTCTCTCGATGACTCCAAGTCGTTCGGGAAAATCAAAAATTTGATCTTTCCCCTGGGCTCTGACAAAGTGTAGTGACCTGTACATAATCTCAGTGCGATGGAGCCTCCTTGCTTATCAACTTACCATATCCCAGATAAGGCAGTATCTAATGTCTATCTGCTAGAGCAATCATTGAATATGAGATTCCTCAATAATCGAATCCCACCTCTTGTTGTCACAGAGAATCACAGTGGTATTCATCATGTGTACTCACTGAAGAGTATCCACAACCAGGCAACTTCATACGAGGTCATGCTTGTAGTTATGTATTCGGTCTTGGCAGTACTTATAACAACCCATTTCTGCTTCCTGCTGATCCATGATATTGAAGTAGAATCCAAAGAGAACCAGCATTGAGAAGTGCTCTTGTGATCCTCCACACTGCTTGCCCAGTCAGCATTCAAATAATCATGCAGTTTTCATATTTCCGGTAGTGTATCTCAATCCATGAGAGATTGTGCCCCGAAGATATCTCAGAGGATTCTTGGCACCAATCCAGTGGGGCTCAATGAAATATGAGCTCACCGTGCTAACTGCAAAACATATGTCCAGAGTTCACCAAGAACATCAACGTGATTGAGTTTATAAAACTCATAGGCATTTCCCAAATCTGGTCCGACATCACTACCATATAACTTCTGAAAGTTAATATCCTCGAGGTAGTCACAGGCTTGCAGTTTATCATTCCACATTCGGAATCCAACTCCCTCTTACTTCTGCAAATGAGAGGGTCTGCACCTGTCAGAAATAGGTCATCCTTATGAGCGGCCAGTATGAGAGGTCTATCATCCACAACCTTCGAGTAATGGTTTGGATCGGTTTCACTCCTAATGATTCTTAGCTTCATCAAACAGTTGTCAATCCTCTCATACTACGCCCGGGGTGTTTTGCTTCAAGCCATAGAGGGCTTTCTTCCACCTGTATGCATGAGATTCCTATTCACGAATCTCAAACTCCACGAGTTTTACAAATCCTGTGGACCTGCTACATGAGGGGAATGGTGCCCTTGTAAGATTTTCCTTCAGTACATCTTAGACATGTACTTCATGCTTTTTTTGAATTCAGACATCCCGGTCACCATCTGAATCACAGACCTCTGGTGTTGAGTCAATGGACATGGTCGCCAGTGGACTTGATACAACACTGAACTCTAAACATCTTTGAAAAATCTATTTTCAAAAATGTACCTTTCCATCGATGAGTGCCACCCTGAAACCTTAAACTTCCATTTCCGAGATGGACACCAGGTTCTTCTTGCGATCAGGGACATAAAAGAGATTCTGGGGTTCCGTGCTTTCTTTGAAGAGTCGACCATTTCCTTGATGACCTGCATTACTTATCATTCCTATGATCATTGAAGATGTCCCTCGAATGATTGTTATCTTCATCAAGATATGTGTCTCTGCTCTTTGCATGATGGCCAAACTTATTGCGACCAAGGCATCTGCCTTTCCTTCCACCCTTATATCTAAACTTCCCAATGAAGTGATCTTCCGATGTCCCATTCTGATAATATTCTTTGCTTCCACTTCACCCTTAGTGAACTTAGAAGAGAGACGTGGAACTCATTGATCCTTTTGTCTTGTCCCTATTGTCTTTGGTGATTGCTCTCACTCTTGCTTGGCCATTTTCTTCACCTCAACTCCAATACCATGTTAATTTTAGGTATGTTCTATGCTAGAGCAATTTATTTCAATATCTTTTCCACATTAGCAATCACATCAGCATAAAGTAAACTGTAGATAGAACATAAATATACATCGTAGATTACAAGCCAAGACAAGGGGACACTAGATGTGGCGCTAGCCAGGGACAAACCCCAGAATGTGGGGAAACCCTTGATCAATTCTTCTTTTATGTTCTTCAAAGTTCAGCAAAGAAAATGAGAGAGATAGTACATTTACAATAGAAGTCAATCACTTTGACTTTTGATATTGGCATGAGATCAGTTGAAGACATATTGCTTCAACTGATTCTCTAAGGTGACTCGTTCACCTATCATAGTTCTACATCTCGTCTATTTGTTGCACATTACTGTGTGACACGTTGCTCTACTGTCACATGTGTTGAACCTTGATGACTGAGCTGCGCTCATCTTCATGCTGCATCTTCCATTGTCTTATTTATCATCAAGTTGCCCATGCTCATGAGCTCATTCATCATTATGCTACCCATGCTCATATCATCATGCATCATTATGCTGCCCATGTTGATATCATCATAATGCTTATTGTGCTGCCCATGATCTCATACATCATGATGCCCATACTCATATCATCATGCATCATTATGCTACCCATGCTCATGTCATCATGCTGCCCATGATCTCATACATCATGCTACCTTCCTTCGGATACAAATGCTCCGACTGTTTCGATAGTTCCCGATAGTTCCGGTTTTTCCGACAGTTTTGGCTTTTTGGCAGTTCGAATAGTTCCGGAATTTCTTGCTTTTCCGGCTTTTCTGGCATTTCCTACTTTTTTGGCTTTTCCAGTATTTCTGGCTTTTCCGGCGTTTCCAATTTTTATGGCATTTTCGGCTTTTCCGGCAATTCCAACAGTTCTGGCTTTTTTGACTTTTCTAGCAGTTCCGGTTTTTCAGACTTTTTCGATAGTTTCGACTTTTCTGGCAGTTCCGGATTTTCTGGCAGTTTCGATAGTTCCGACTTTTCCGGCTTTTCCGGCAGTTTTGGCTTTTACGGCTTTTCCTTAGGATCTCTCATCCTACTAAAACCCAAAGACAAGTAGAGAGAGGAAGAGATCCAAGTGTGTGTAGAAATGACTTGAAGTCCTTTTCAATTTATACTAAAACATAGAGGTTGAATAGACATGATTGTTTGGCTTCTGAGCCTACATAAGTTACTAGCCGACTTAACAATTTGTCCATAACATAAATAAATTCATAACTTCATAAACACTTATCGGAATCGGACGATCTTTAGATCAATCCTACACCTTTCAATGAGAGAGATCCAATAAAAATATCATCTACCATAAATAATATGACCCACATGGAGTTTGTCCCTAGTTTCCAATTTTAACATTCCCTCTCAACTAGGGAGAACTCCATCTGCTGATCCATATGTCCAACTGTACTATCTTTGCCATCAGTGCTCTGCGCTGCTCTGCTCAGCTCTGGTGGCTTTGCTCTGCTCTACTCAACTCTACTGGCTTTGCTCTGCTCTGCTCAGCTCAGCTCTGCTAGCTCTGCTCAACTCTACTGGCTCTGCTCTGCTCTACTGCCTTTGCTCTGCTCTACTGGCTCTGCTCTGCTCAACTTAGCTTTGCTGAACCATGAAGAAAAATAATTGATCGAGAATGTGTCATGCCATTTTCCACTGACCCGAAGTCAGGCTCAGAGTGTGTACCACTGGTCCCAGACCAATACTCAACTGACCCGAAGTCAGTGTCATATTAGGTACAACTCCTACCATTGGTCCTAGACCAGTACTCTATTGACTCGAAGTCAGTATCAGAGTACGTACCACTGGTCCCAGATCAATGATGGTCATCCTAGCATAGAGAGTATGGTAGATACCACGATGTGTCCATCGGTACTACTATGGTCCCTATCCTCATTTCCTTGCTCATTGATTAGATGAGAGGTACTTCCCATGAGTCCCAGAATGCATGGTTAGGATGCCTCAATAGGCGAACTTCATCAATCTTGTCCTCAGAGGAGAAATAATCATCCTGCTACACAATCGCCAAGGAGAACGCATCATCCAGTCCTCACATGAGAACTAATCATCCTACTACACAATCTTCATGGAGAACACATCACCCAGACCTCGTAGGAGAACTAATCATCCTGCTACACAATCGTCATGGAGAACCCATCATCCAGACCTCACAGGAGAACTAATCATCCTGCTACATAATCGTCATGGAGAACACATCATCTAGGCCTCACAGGAGAATTAATCGTCCTGCTACACGATCGTCATGGAGAACACATCATCCAGACCTCACAGGAGAATTAATCATCCTGCTACACAGGAGAGTGAATCATCTTATTTGTCCCACAAGAGAGTGAATCATCTTGTTCCACAAGAGAGCGAATCATCTTGTCCACAGGAGAGCGAATCATCCCGTCCACAAGAGAGCGAATCATCCTGTCCCACAAGAGAGCGAATCATCTTGTCCCACAAGAGAGAGAATCATCTTGTCCACAGGAGAGTGAATCATCATGTCCACAGGAGAGCGAATCATCCTGTCCACAGGAGAGCGAATCAACCTGTCCCAGTGCGCACCACAAGGGGAGGGTGAGTCACCCTGTGGTCGTATGTTGCTCTAGTAAGAACCGCAAGCCCCCAGAGCTCAATGTATGCAACATGCAAGACCCTTTTACAAGGGTCTCTCGACGACTCCAAGTCATTCCAGAAAATCACAAATTTGATCTTTCCTCGAGGCTCTGACAAAGTGTAGCGACCTGTACATCATCTTAGTGCAATGGAGCCTCCTTGCGCATTGACTTACCATATCCCAGATAACTGATGTCTATCTGCTGCAGCAATCATTGAATACGAGATTCCTCAATAATCGAATCCCACCTCTTGTTGTCACAGAGAATCATAGTGGTATTCATCATGTGTACTCACTGAAGAGTTTCCACAACCACGTAACTTCATACGAGGTCATGCTCGTAGTTATGTATCTAGTCTCGGCGGTACTTATAACAACCGATTTTGCTTCCTACTGATCCATGATATCAAAGTAGAATACAAAGAGAACCAGATCAATAATATTGAAAACATACAATAGACTGTAGTAAATTAGTGGATATGGAAAGAAGTTAGGGAAGTGTTGTCTAGACACTCAACTGGTGTAGTCTTTGTTTAGATTTCTTCAAGTTGAAGGAATGAAGGGAGTAGTTGAGGCGGGAATTAAAAATTCTAAGGATTGACATAACGGTGCGCGCAAGGCAGAGAAAATATCGCGCTACCAGCGCTGGCGCCATTACCATACGAATGTACAGATTGTTGAAACATGGACTCGGGGAAAAAAAAACTTTGCACAAAATTGTTGAAAAATCCTTGACATAGAAGTTGTCTAGATGGAGAATTTTCATAGTAGATACATAGACATAAAAAATTTAAACCATTTATAAAATACAAGGACGAGATTGTTCACATTTAATAATCAACATAGATAAATGGGTCTCTGAGATTTAATGTATATTACGTGTATATATTTGAAGCAAGCAAAGGGTAAATTTGATCATATTCACAGTAAAACCAGAGTGAACAAGCAGGGAAGATAAATAAAACCATTTTTAGATTGAATTCAAATTATATAATAATTTCACCCATAAGGAACCACTGCATATATTTACTAAATAAAATTGAAAAAGGGAAATAAAATTGCAGTGACGTGATAAGATTTTCACATTGAAAAATATTTCATAACTCATGGAATAAGGAAATATATATATGACCACAGTAAGGAAAAATATGAGAACACATATCGTTGAAGAAAATAAATCTCGATCGAAACTTCCTAGAGAGAAGACTTGATTCAAGCTTTGGCAGGACGTATAAATCTTTCTTAAATATATGTTTACATTTAATAAATAAAAACAAACTCGATATCAACAAATTGTTCCATTTCCTATGTCTATGATAAGACTGGAAGGAGCAAAAGGAAATGAGTAGCGACCCTTCCTAAGGAAGAGTTTACATCGAGCTAAAAAAAGAAAATTATTATCCCTTTACGTGTGAACTACTCCTTTGAGAAGAAAAATTTATATAGGAGAACCGAATAGGAATGAGTAGGAGAGATTAGCTAATCGAAGACAATAATCAAACCATTTTTTGGACTTTAAAGAGAAAACCATGAGCCTAGGAATGAGTAGGAGAGATTAGCTAATCGAAGACAATAATCAAACCATTTTTTGGACTTTAAAGAGAAAACCATGAGCCTAGAGGTGCTAGAGTTACCTGCAATAGCGAAACGCAGTTATTGCCAACCTTGTTTGTTGAAATAAACCAACATAATTGAACAGAAAATAGTTATAAACCACCAAATCGATTGGTTACCTGTTGACGGCAAGTTTCTATCGAAAACGGAGTATCTTCCTTGGAATGTGCAACAAAGAGGGAAATTATTATTATTCGATGGCAGCTGCCCTATAACGTGGGAGGATACCAAGAATGTACATAAGAAAATAGATGAAGAAACTCAATAAAGTAAGAGTATTGGTTCCATGTCGAGCAAACATAAGGAAATACTCTCCAAAAGGATCACCCATTTCTACACAATGATACCAGGTTTAGAAATATCGAATATACAACATATCATAATTTCATTCCTGAAATTTTAATAAACCACCATAGAAAGCCTTTCAAGCAGAGCAATGTGAAATAAGGGCTTTACCAAAATAAAACTGGGAAATGGGGTCAAAAAATCCTAGTTGAATGTGAATGTTAGAGTGAAAATCCATTTGGTTCCCTTTGTGGGGATTAGATAAGGTAAAAACCCCAATGAATAGTTCGACAGAGAACAAACTCGTTCATTACAAGGAAATCAAAATTAACTATTACGAAAATAACTTACCTGCATGAATGATGTGCGGAAGCGCGAAGGCCCCCTGGTGGATGCCACAAGAACCTGAAGGGAAATTATAGTTGTTAACGTTTCTCCTATTATCATAGCGGTGTTATAGGAGCTTGACACAGTGGAGGTAAGGTTAAAAGTGGAAAGGATAAAAGTTTCCCGAATGCATCAAGCGAAAAACCTCATCACTAGGGTAAAATGGGAGGAGTCATACCCATCATCAGATGGAATACATGTCAAATCTGATCATAGATGAGTGGAGGGTATAGTAGGTCGTGTGAAGTTGACATGGGCCTAGCATACGTGGCAGAAAACCATTCAGGTGCAAGTGCAAAAACCATTTCAGGTGAATGAAATAAAATTGTAGGTGCTGATAAAGAAAGAGTGTTCATATATAAACATTGGTTATACATGAAGAACACTTGATGAAAATTGTGTTGGAAACTTAGCGCAACATTGACCCATGCTCTCTCTTAAATTACATCTAAATACCAAGGTTAAAGCAACATAACTCATCCAACCACTTATAATAACTTGTATTAATGTTCATGCATAATTATATGTAGCATGGACCGGGGATAAATCTCATAAGTCTTAGCACTAGTAAATGGGACCTTTCCACCAGCATCGCAAGCGAAGTGCGATGTCTTGTAAATCATACTTCTCTCTAATCCCATGATTAGTAAGTCACACAATTTTTTTTTTTACAAAATGTTGTCAATACCACAATATATGTAACTAATATATGTAACTAATAAAAGTTGACCACAAGGAGTTCATATAATTAAGGAAGTGGTTTAATATAGCCATGAGATCGAAACAAGCAAGGAAATAAGTGCTACGATTTGAGTAACCACTACAAAGGAATTTGGGACCTTGTTTATATAAAAGTAGTATATAAAAAGAAAATATGTGGATGGAGGAATGTTACAAATGATATCAGAGCCTCAGTTTCAACAATGGGCTTGGAAGGAACCATCATATTAAAATGAAATATGTGTAGAAGGGTAAACATGAAATATTGATAACAGTTTGTATTGTTTATAAAATAAGTGAGTGAAGTAGGCCACAACAGAATGGCAGGGAATTCCCCACTAGCCATTACAGTTGGTAAAGAATTATACATTTAGTTGGGGAATGGAATTACACCGCCAACGTCTCAGTTTATGGATGTTATCAAAAATTTGCAACGAGAGTTGGCTCATCTCAGGAGTTGTAATGAACGCCTGCTAAGAGTTGTAATGAACGCCTGCTAAAATCTAATGAATAGTAAGAAATAATGATAAAGAGAACCCACAATAATGTCTAGTCATTGTTGTTTGTCATAATTGTCGTTTTTCGAACCCTACCTTTGTCTCGACTCCTAATCATGCTACTGAAACCCATGTTTCACAATTAAAGTAAACCCTTTACGCATTATTCTTGGTCCCTTTTTGTGATTTTTTGAATATGGATCATAGAGGCTTATTAGTCATTTAAAAGGTTGAATAGGCTTATATTTCTTTGTAACTTATCTGTTAATATTTCCTTAAGCTGTGGTGAGTAAATGTAATTAATGAAAGTCAGAGTTAGTTGGTGTAGGATCCAATGTTCTTGTACCGTCCTTCGTTTCTGTACCAATTAGACAATCCTCTGATTCATTATGGATGGACTCCAAAAATATCATATTTGTTAAGTATAGCGCACACCTACCGCTGATGGTTTGTTCTATTTTCTACATCAGAATTGGGGCGTTATGGATGTGCTAAATATGGAGGCTGATCATCATTCAACACGTTTTTCCTCTTAATATTTTCATTGCGGCTAAGAGTCAACCATCTGTCTATAAATTATGGATTCTAGGATAGGTTTAGCTAGTGATAATCCGAAGAATGTTGGTACCCTGTTGTTGTAATATTGTAATCTCGCATTGCCTTGTTCCTCTAGGATGGATCTATGGTTTTACATTGTATATCTGCAAAACACTTTGAATAAAGAAGGAGATAATGCCAGTGTCATTTATTTCTGGTTCCTTTCATTATCTGTAATGCTTCTCTTGTGCATTTGATTTCAGAGTTTTCGTGAAGGGAAACAATCTGGTTCACTAGGGCCCAACCAATCCAGCTCATTCTCCCTATCTTTCGTGGTGTGCTTAGATCTAGTTATGTTGGTGTGATCATAGTGATTTCTATATGCTTGAGCTTGCAGGTTTGGCGAAATCCTTGTGAATGTATTTGTCTTATGCGTGATCCTAGATTTGAGGAGTCCTTGTGCGTGTTGAGTGGATTTCTATTTATAGTTTCAGTATTTTATTTCTTCCTAAAGCATCACGTTGTTTCTTTTCTTTTCCCAGCACAATGTGCCCTAATATGATTGCAAGTTGTGGCTGAGTGATGATATCTCTGTGCATAAGTTTAGATTGTAACAATTTCCCTACGTGAGCGCAAAATAAATATCAATGACTACAGAAATTGTTTATGGCTTTTTTTTTGGGTTTAAATACTTTATAAAATTAATCTTTGAATTAGAGTATATTTATCAATGTGACAGAGATCTGAAGAGGGTTAAGTTTTATCTTTTGGATAGCTTACTTTCATTTACATCACAAGAGTTTTTGCTTTCTGCTATCATGAGAATTCCCTTTAGTCTTTGTAGTTATCTTTGTATTGAATGCTTGTTTTGGATTTGGAGTCTTTTTCATTAAAGTTCAAACTGAAGTTTTCTCTTTTTTTTTTTTTGGGCTCATTTCCAATTTACTAGCCATAACACATTAATATATGAGTGAAGGTTAGTTGAAAGTAATCATGTTATAGTGAAGGAACAACGAATTCTAGGTGCAGGAACAAAGCGTTCCGATACAAGAATAGAGAATTCCAGTAGCAGAGTAGGGTACTCCAGTGCAGGAATGAAACACATTTCTGTACAGGGACGTAATTTTACTCGTAGAGGAATGAGATATTTTCGGTAAAGGAAACAAAATTAAAGTCATAATAGAAAATCATTCTTTTTGTTTTCTAAGCATCCCAATTCAATCACATGAACATACTTTATCTTTTAATATCTTTTTTAGATTTATTGCAAGGCATGCTTTAGTTTTTCTATCAATTTTTTTGGTGAGTATTTTTCTTGAGTAAATCTAGTACCCACAGTGGCTTGGTGTTGTTTTGCTTAAAGGTTTTCTTTGCAATTTATTTCTTGTTGATTTAGTTAATGGATTAGAAGTAGGATTTACAGAAGTTAAAACCATAAGTCTTTGGCATTTCCATGCTACGCCTCCAAGATTACGTTGCCCTAGTATGATAAATTAAGTGTTGAAGGAGTTCACCGAATTGTAACCCCAACACCCAAACATTTTTGCGCCATTGCTGGGGAGGCATTGAAAGATTTGGTAATTTTTTTTTTGTTATTTTTTGCAATAAGGGTAAGTATGCTCTTATTTTTTTTCAAATGCAGTGTGCTTCTATTGTTTGAAGGATTTTATTTGAATGAAATTGCATGGTGTTCTTTTCTTCTACAACATTTGATTGAGTTTTTTCCGGGAAAGGTTTTTTATTTTTCTTTTTATTTTTTCAAGTTGTTTATTTTTTTGTTGGATTATTTTAAAATGTATGAACAAAAGAGGTAGGGGTACGAAGTCATTAAGGGCCAAATAAATACTGATAAATCTGAATTTTATTCTCACGTTGGGGCTTCTATTGCAGGAGAAACGTCTAAGAAAAAATAAACCCATGATGCAGGTACTATTCATCTGGACCCTATAAACATTAGTTTAGGAGTAACACAACCAACACGTGGTAGGAAAGAGACTACTAGAACCCAAAAGATTGATTTGAACCATAAACAAGTTTCACATTCTGTCGAGAGTGTTCCGATTGGAGAAAGAAAAATGGTAGATCATGAAGACCATGTTGAGGGGAATAGTGAGATCCAGCCAAATGAGGAGAAATTCACTTTTTTGTTTCCAATCGTGGACCCAGGTACAATAGTTCAAATGCAGAATATTTTGCCATCCACTCTTCCCCATTCGCATGGTAAGGTACATGAAAATCTGAATTATTTTCTTTTTGAATTTGATATACTGTGTAGGAGTTATGATTATTCTATGGACACCCAAAAGCTAAAACTATTGCTTGCAACTCTCAAGGATTGAGCTCTAGGCGGGTTCATGGGACTAGGAGGAAATACTATAGCCTCCTGGGAACAAATGAAGAGAGTTTGTTGAACTAAATATTTGGAATATTGTAAACAAATAGAAATGTAGGATGAGATGTTCACTATTGTGCAAGGTGATGATGAGATTGTGGAAGATTATTTAAAAATATTTTTATATATTCTCCAGAGGTCGAAAGATAAATTTGATCTAAGTACTATTAGAACCTTGTTCTTGCGAGGACTCACTGATGAGGCTAAAAATAATTTGAATTTATTGGGACAAGGGGATATTGCTCAAAATACTTTAGATTAGATTTGTGACTTGTGCAGGATGTTGTCACGGAAAAGATCTAGATCTTGTAGAGGAATTGAAATTAAAAATAACTAATTTGGATCTACGGATGCGATGATTATTGGTTTGGAAAATAAAATGGACAATATGAAAATTTAAATTATGGATATTGTTATCAAAGAAATAGTCTCTTTAAAATTTCAGCAAAAAATAGTAGAGGAACAAGAGTCATTGTCCATTTATTGTCCAACATGTAGAAAAATCATCTTTTAAATCAATGTCCCACAGATATTGAGAGTGCTAATAAGTGTGTGATATGTACAGGGAAACATCCTACCGAGGAATGCCCTTCTATACCTATTGAAAGTAGTATTCGAAGGAGAGCATCACAAACCTGAGCCATTGCATGCTATGGGAGCACGAAAATCATGTCCTCAGGTTAGTACAGGCATGATCCCTGAACATGCACCGTATTTTTCTGGTTATAATACACCACCATATTCCTATCAAAATGTAAATTACTCTCAACCTTGGCAGGATGGGCATCATTTTCAGTATGGACAATCACCTCCACCTAGGCAACAATGATGGAGGGGAACACCACACTCTGATTATTCATGTTGGGCACCTACACAGTCATATCCCACTACCTGTGAACCTTAGCCCATGGCACAACCTACATTACTAGCGTTACCTTAGCAGAGTCGGGCCATGCCACCATTACCATTACCATCACCTTTTCGACCACCCCAACCACCTGCACAACCTATACCAAAACCAAATAATAAAGCAGTTTAAGTGATTCATTCTATTGGACGACATCCTTTCCCTATTTATCAGACCATGTGAGTTGGGGTGACCTTCAATTGAGATCAAGAAGGGCTTTAAATTTAGAAAAAAAAAAAAACCTATGGTGATTGTCGAGGGAGAAAAGTGAGGATAAAACTCCCAATCATTCGAAAGAAGATGTCACACTTTGACCCATTCCCACACATTCAGATCCCTTACCATATTCTTCAAGTTGACCTCCCTTTCCAGAGAGGTTAGTTATGGATAAAGATGACCTGACTCCTAAGTCTAACCTGGCTTCCAAACTTAGGAATCTTTGTATAAAGGTTCCTTTGGTTCAGGCTATTAAAGAGATCCCCATCTGTACTAAAATCATTAAGGAAATTTTTCTTAAAAATCCAAGGAGGAAGAGAGTAGAGCCTCACACGATTCAGTTCGTTTGGAGAGCAGCCGAGTTAATGATAGGATGTGTTCAAATGGAAAAATATACCAATCCTGAAAACCAGGTCGTTTCTTTTCAGATAGGTGACACCCTTATCCCAAATGTGTTAATAGATTTGGGAGTAACCATTAATTTTATGACTAGGAAAACTATGGAACAACATTGGTTGGTTCACATTCGTCCTATCCCTACTGTGCTTGAATTTGCTGACAAATCTAGAATCAAGCCAGATGGTGTGTCAAATGATGTGGTTGTGTCAATTGATTCTTGGGAAGATCTTGCGAATTTCATTGTACTTTAACCAAAAAATCCTATTGGAGGACATCCTGGATTACCATGGTTTTCTACAACAGATTCTTATATATGATGCGATTCTAGTGATATGTATATTTTCCATGGAGATGGTAGGAAAAATGTCACCTTATACCCAATCTCTAGATCCATGCAGGAGCTTCGAGATACATTGTGGCTAGACTGTGATAGTAGTGATGAGGAAACTCAATATATTTCTTTAATTCATCATTACACTGAGTTGACCGAGGAGGATGAGATTCGAGATTTCTTGAATAAGTTGGAAATAATCCAAAATTTTGATTCACTTTATCAAATGTTTAGCCTAGATTTTCAAGAAAGCTACGACTCCCAACCTTTTCCATTACAGCTTCTAACAGCACGTACTAGCACTCTCGAGACTAAAACCACTCTTGTTGGGATTAGTCCAGGCAAATTTTTACACATTAGTTCAGACTTGGACTTATCCCAACAAGAGTAGCTTGTGAATTTGTTACGAGACCATCTTGGTGCCTTTGCATGGAGTTACGAGGACATGAAAGGCATCCCTCCTGAAATTTGCACTCATCAGATTTATATTTAGGAGTGACCCTGACCAGTTCGACAATCCCAAAGGCATATGAATCCTGCACTAAGAGAAGTTGTTAAAGAAGAAGTACAAAAATTCTTAGATGCTGATTTTGTCTATCCTATATCTGATAGCCAATGGGTCTCCCCATTGGTGATAGTTCCGAGGAAAGATGGGAGATGGCATATTTGCATTGATTATAGAGAATTAAACAAATTCACTCTCAAGGATTATTTCCCCTTCCCTTCATTGATCAGGTGCTCGATACCCTTGCTAGTAAAAAGTACTTTTCATTTTCAGATGGCTTTAGTGGTTACAACTAAATATAAATCTCACCTGAGGATCATGACAGGACTACTTTTACTTTTCCATGGGGAACATTCGCTTATCGAGTGCATCCTTTTTGAATTTGTAATGCAGCAACTACCTTTCAAAGGGAAATTTTGGCTATCTTTTCTGACCTCGGGCGTCTAGAAGTTTACATGGATGAATTTTTAGTATTTGTTGATTCTTTCTGGGAAGCCCTTAAAAAATTTAGAAAAGGTTATTTTTCGTTGCCAAGAGGCTCGCCTCGCTTTGAGTGATAAGAAATGTAGATTGATGTGCAAAGTGAGGGTGGTTCTTGGCCATGTTATCTATGACAAAGTTATCCAGGTAGACCCAGCCAAAATAGAATTTATTTTATGTCTTCCTTCACCCAAAACATAAAGGGAGGTGAGAGGATTCCTGAGAAATGCAGGCTATTAACGGAGATTCATTGAAAATTTTTCTAGTATAACCACCCATCTTTCTCAATTATTATCTAAGGATAGCGATTTCTCGGGGACTACAGCTTGCCAACAAGGTTTCGAGGAACTGAAGGACAAGCTAGTACATGCACCAGTCGTGAGGGGGCCTAATTGGTCCCTTCCATTCCATATTTCCTCAGATGCCTCAGAGACTGCTTTTGGTGCAACCTCAAGACAAGAAGAAAACCAACAATCCTATGTTATCTACTTCATCAGTAAAAACTTGTCACTTTCTGAATTGAATTATACAGTAACTAAGAAAGAGTTCCTAGTTGTGATAGTTTCCATTAATAAATTCTGACACTACATTATGGGTTATGAAGTACTTATACATACAGATCATTGTGCCATAAAGTATTTAATGAATAAACCTTTGACGAGTGGTAGGGTGACGAGGTTGTTACTTTTACTGCATGAATTTAATGTTACCATTATTGATAGACTGGGAAAATCAAATGTTGTATTTGATTATATATCTAGATTGAATAATCCTGGTGAAATAATTCTTGTAGATGATTCTTTTCTTGAGGAACATATTTTTGTTGTATCAACGAATTATCCATGGGTTGCCGATATAGGCAATTATTTAGTTGCACGAAAGACACTTTTGGTGCACTAAGATGTCTATTAAAAGAAATCTTAGTTCCTACACTAATCATCAACACAAGGTAATTCTGTTTATTTCAAGAGTGTCAACATTGTATATGCAGTGAATTCATAGGTTGATTTATAATAAAATAATCTGGAATAATTGCAATCACTTAATATATATTTCTCTAAGTTCAATCCAAACAATTCTATAAGAAACCTTTAAATTGCATCTATGTCTACTTAATCTGTTATGAAAGAATCTGAATCGGAATGCAAATGGAAAGTATCACTCTCAGTAATCTAACCAGTTTTGACACTAATTCATTTAACATGAAGGAATACTACAACAATTGAACAACAAATATGTATGTAAACATTTCAAGGAAAGCAATCAACTATAACCTTCAAATCTATTATAATGTTACTTTAGAATGCATAGCAATCTAATACTTAAATTAACACCACCAATTTGATAAAGAGTATCACTCATATGTAACACACAGCTAGATCTAGAATCTCTTCTAAACAACAAACGCAAACCAAAATCATCAATCCTCACAACTCGGCCCAAGGTCTCCAAAAGTTCACTTATCTTTGGGACCGGCTCGAGTATTCTCTCAAGAAATCTGCCCGTCCTAAGAGAAAGCTTGATGTTAAGCCTCGCTCAACCTTCTTCATTGATGCAACTGTACAATCCCATGTGGCAGTAGGCACTGTCTCAATGGACTGTCTGCCTCCCTCTCATTCAACAATTCCACCATCGCCCAATGATGCCAAGGATCATGTTCACACATTTGTTCATCCTTCACACCCTCCCAGCATCACTCCACTCCATTTTCACATGGAGTTGGTTGGGAGACCTTCGAGTTCCCATACGCATTCTTTTCTTTGACCTCCATCTTCACACTTAGATTTCCTTTGGATGATGTTTACTGTGTTTGTCCATTCCAGATTCTTCACTTGTTGTGGACGAGGAACAATCCATTGACGGAGTTGGTGTTGCATAACTAACATGCGCTGTCATTCATGAAGAGTATGAGTGGGAGCTTGAACATCAACACTCGGCGAAGGATGACTCCCTTTCGTCTGAGCCCCCTCAATTCTTTCCTAGCTTCTTTGGTGAACCTGCCATCCATGATTTTGCATTTGTGTCTTCATCCATAGATGCACCGATTGTTGATCACTCGCAGGACTCACCGGATGTTAGTCCATCATTCGACAATGGAGAGGATAAGTTATTCATTGAAGATCCACTTGATCCTTCACCTGTCTTTTCTGGAAACACAAAGGATGAGTTCGTTTGCTTTTCATCTACCCCGCTGTTTGATTCATCTGATCATGAGGATGCCAAAGAATTCTTTGATTTTTCTGATCGTGGTAGTCGTGATCCATTTGCTTCCAATTTTGATCATGATCATGAATCTTTCATAGTTGATCTTTCGAAGCCACCGGTTTATGATGATCTACCTGATCATGAAGTTGAGACACCCAAGACTGTTAGGGCACTTCAGCCCGATCTGATGGTTGTTTCAGGCCCTCTCTCTCTTGAGGTTAGTCTCACTTCTGATCATGAAACTTTTCGATCACCCAAGGCTCCTTATCACTCGTCTGTATGCATTGAAGATCCATTTCACTCACAGATCACACTTACTCCACTCAAACTGCACGATCCCATTGCCCATGCATTGGAGGAGTCTTACATTGCAAGAACTCGTTTGTGACTCAAGTTATCTTTGTTTCTTTCGTTTGTTTGCATGTTTCATTCAAGAGTGTGCCTTTTCTTCAAAGTTGCAGATAGTGTCACACAACACCATGATAAGTCCACAGACTGTCTGTCATGCACATTCACTAATTTATGTCCCGTGGGCACTTTGAAACACGAAGTGTGGCTGTCTGCAGGACTGCGTTACTCGCAGTCCAAGCCTTCACCCATGTGTCTACCAATGCACCGCTGGCAGCATTGGAAGTATTAGTTCACATGATCAGACCGATGCACTGCTAGTGTAGGAGTAGGAGTAGTGTTTTCTTTCAATTGTTTGCTTGCATGCCTGTTTGGTCACAAGCTTTGTTTACTTGCTTGTTTTTTTACTTGCTTCGCTTTGATTTTTGCTTCTGCTCTTGCTTTACTTTGTTGATTGCTAGTTCGTTCGCTTGTTTTGTTCGTAGGTTAGTTTTGCATGAAACCATGTGTGACTCATGAAACGAGTTGGGTAAAGTACAAGAGGGCTTGTGCAACTGTCACTACTTGGTTATTTGTCATCTTGCCTCTGTATGATGAACTTTTTACTCTTATTCCATGATACGTCGAAGGAAAATACATACTGTTCGAAGTGAACCTTGGTGTAAACACAACGCTTGCGCGCTAGCTAGTGTCACCTTCTCTAGTTGATTGTTTTTGGGTCAACCCTTGTCAACTTAGTCAAGTAGAGAAAGGTGACAGGGAAAACCTTAACAAGTGCGTCAGAGATGTAACAAACTACTTCTATGCTAGAAAAACCTCTTCTGCTCTCAATAAGTCTGGATCCCTCTTCCGCCTCTGAAATGAAAAAGTGCTATGCATAGTGAAAATGAAAATGAAAAAAATAAAAATGTCAAAAAATTCAAAATGAAAAATGAAAAAGGGGAAAGAATAGAAAGGCCTTCTGTGCAGAGAGATGATGAAAATAACTACTCCAGGGTACTCACCAGGCTTGCTAGCACCGGAGCCAAGCTTGTGTTCATATGTGACTCCACCGGGGTATTGTCTAGCCTTGCTGGCAGTGGAGCAACACCAGAGAAGAAACTAAGGCTATGGTGACTATACTGCTTGTGCACCTACATACCCCTCAACCCAAATCGAGACAACTGTGTTGCCTTGGATTGGAATGTGTGTCAATCAACCAGGAGTCTAGTAGATGCTACATCTGTCATCAAGCTAGTGTGAATCTAAGACAAGTTGAGGGCCAAACAATATTTCCGGAGGTGTTAGACTTTTTGAAATGAACAAGGTCCATTGAGAGAGCCGAAGTTCTGTTGGCATTATGATACATGTGTTGTCCTTGATGGCAACTTACTAAGATGATAGATCACATCTCAGGCTCACAAAATGAAGAAAAAGAGATATACGCAGGTTACCCTTGATAAAGTCGTGTATACACGCGGGTTAGCTGACCAAAAGGTGCATATACGTATACACGCACTCTCATGCAAGGAAAGGCACGTACATTTGGTTTTGGTCCGTGGTAATTGGACCATGGTATTTTGATCCATGGTATTTATCCAAGGTATCTTGTCCGACGTGTTGATCCCAGGTATTTGGTCCAAGGTTTTGGTTCTAAGTGGTTTTGGACCATGGTGTTGAGTGAAGGCCTAAGACTATAAAAGGAGGAGAAGATCATTAGGCAAATGCACCAAGTAAATCTTGAATATCTGATGAAGTATGAGATCCAGTATGTAGGATATGGGTTCATGATGCCTTGCTTGATCTGAGCTAAGGAGGAATCTCAACAGTTGATGGAGAACAAGATCTAAGGATAGATCAGGATCTAATGGCTTGGAATGAATCATCTCTATACAGTTTGATCATGTTTATTCTAGATCTGTATACTGACGCATGTAATGTTCTGTAAATACTATGATCTGGGTATAACTCAAGTTTGGAATAGCTGCAAATCATGAATGAATATTTACAGATGTATACGCTGGTTGACTATGATAAAAGCGCGTACATACGCAGGTTAGATACATCTAAGTAGCGTATACCATATGAGCTATGATGTTTTAAGTTACATGTGGTGCTGGTTGTTGATGAGTTCTGATGACTGTTTACTGGTGTCAGTATTCCGCATATTCACTTTGGTTGATTGTGTTTAGCTTCGGTGTAGATGGATGAGATCTAATAATGGATCAGGATCATAATGACTTATCTTTATGTGATCTGATGGACTAGATCTGGTTGCTAACACACATATTATCCTTGTATATGTAATGATTTGGGTATGTCTGAAGTCAAGAAGTGCAGCGAAGTTATAAGTAAGTAATCAATGACATATATGCTGGTTCGCTTTGGTGAAGTTGCGTATACATGCTGGTTCGACTCTTCCATGTAGCGTATGCACTCTGATGCATGATTTTTAATCGTACAGTTAGATCTGAACATTGTTGCAAAGTTTTGTGTTCTTCTCTGTGTTAGTTGACAGGGTTTCAGTGATTCAGTATTGGGTGATTCAGAGATTGATGATGCTAGTGTTGATTGATTGTGTGCTTCAATGATATTGATGGGTCCAGTATGAAAATTGGATGAAACGTGGCCTTCAGATTATGGTGTTGTGCTTCAAGAGTATCCAGTCTGAAAATTTATGAAATGTAGTACCTGGAGGAAGAAAGAGAAGTTTGTAGCCTTTTATAGGTCGACACCTATGTACTAGTACATCAGCTAGTACAAGAGCTAAGGGGGTTGTAGCTCCCTTCCAGTAGTAGCTGGAAAAAGAGTGAAGGTTGGATCATTTAGTAGGCCAGTTCCTACATACTAGTAAAAGGATCAGCTAGTACTATAGCTAAGGGGGTTGTAGCTCCCTTACAGGAGAAGTTGGAGAATGAAAGGGGGTTGTAACTTTCTACAGGGAGAAGCCTGCGTACTGGTATAAGGCTGCACCAGTACAAAAATATTGTAAAAAAAAGTTTCTTATTAAAAGAAGATAGAGACAAATTGTAGCAGGTGGTTTTCACCCACATTGGGTTTCCACCTTACATCATGGTGTTCATGTGTGCTTCTTGTGTGTGATGATCTGTTTTGTTTTACTGCACCTGTTTACTGTTCATATGGTTAATAAAGCTCTGATGCACTAACTAAAGATCAACATTTAATGGATTAACTGAATCATAAGTTTACTGGATATACGCTAGCTGCATTAGACACAGTTGCGTGTACACGGAGGTTCCCATAACTTAAGTAGCGTATATGAATCTAAGTTTGGAAATGAAAAAGTGTTTGATTTGATAACACTTATTCACCCCCCATCTCAGTATTATTTCAAACAAGTTCTACTAGTGTGTCGCCAAGTGTTGTAGCGCCTACAACCACCCTCAAAAATTTCTCCTTAGCCTGTTTTGGAGCCTCCCCTACCAACATTACACAACACTTTGTCTTGCTTTGTTAAGTACTCAAGATTCAGTGTTTTCCTTGCACAAAGGCAGCGTGTTGATCATAATTGATCCATTCCCCTCAAGGGTTTCTTACCCGGACATGGTCCAACTGCAGGCTCAACAACTTCCCCTTAAAAATTGCGCATTCCAGGAGGGAAACTAGCTTTCCCTCGAGGAATTGCGCATTCCTGCCATCCAACCCTCCTAGCAGGATTTGCGCAAGTTTTCCTAGTAGCAGGCTTTTCGGCCCAGGATTTATGCAAATATGGGCAATAGTTAGTTGGTCTGCCTAGAAATTGCGCAATCCCCTTGGACAGTCAGCCCTATTGATAATCAGGAATGCACATTTTTCCCAAATAGTTGAGCACTGGCATGCTTGGACAGTCCGGTTGCCTAGTTCCAATTGGGACGGAGGAAACTTGACTTGCATGCATGCATGACTTGATCTTCCCGTAATAGTAAGAGACAACATGCAAAAGGAATCCCATGATTTAGGGAGCTAGTTTTAGCAGTCAGGGGTTACATGCAAAGTTGTTTTAGAAGTTTCCCTCCAAGTGTCGCTTATTCTTAGATTTGTGACATGCGCGTCATAAGACCAAACTTATTCATTTGACACATCAAAGCTTATTCATTCACATCGATCTTGGAACTCCGACATCCCACAACACATCCAGGTCTCTTTGACACGTCTGTCTCAACTATTCACGGGTAAGTGGCCTTGACTTGTCTTCTTGAACATTTCTATCACTTTTTGTGTATTAGCTTGTGTGAGTGCTGATTGGTTGATTTTTTCAATGCCCGCTATCGTTTGCATATATTCTAGCTTCTCCTAGCTCTGTTTTAATTTTCTTTGCTATCTCACTGCTATTGCATGCATGAAATTGTTTTGCACGGACGTTCGCCCAACCAACGAACGACCTCATCCTCATGCGTGTTGATCTGTTTGTTGAATCTTCCTTTCATGTTTTGCATGCACTAGTTATCACTTCTGCTATCACTTAGTGTTGCCATGCATTTCATCGACTTACTTGCTTTTAGTTGCCCATCGGCGAGTCGGGCCAACCTTGGCCCGGTCTTTGGCTTCACCAAGGCTACATTGCGCAATTTGGAGACGGAAGGCTCACCTTCCTCCCAAGATTTGCACATTCTGGCCCAATACTAGTCTCCTAGACTGATTTTCGAATTCCTGAGGGTAGTGGCTGCTTGGCCCAAGAATTTGCATAAATCTATCCCTGGGCTAGCAGTCCTTCCCAGCTGGGATTGTGCATTGCGGAATCCCAACATCCAACTGCCCAAGAGGATTGCACATTTCGTAGATCTAGTAGCCAGTCGAGCGTCCTAGTCTGTCTAGACTACCTTTTACGCAGTTCTGGCAGCCAGCCACTCAGCGTCCGGTTGTGGCCTGCGACAACGCCCCTTTTATTTAGTTTTAGTAAAAAAGCTGAATAAATGGGGACCCTTCTAAAAAATAAAAAACTAGCACTTATATTTCCCTTTTAATAAAACATGCTATCATAAACTTAGGAAAACACTCGTTGAACCGAAAAAAATGTAAGTTTTATGATAAGTTCCGAGTAAAATCGTTCTCTTAACAATAAGACTTCGCATCGCAAAAGGTAACGGGGGAACATCATATAAACAAGCCATTTGAAATTGCGAAAACACGATGCGAGATCGCACGCCTCAAAGACTCATCGCACATTGCGGATTTCATACACCGCAAGTGTCACCTAATGTTAAAGACCCTGATCCAGCGATATGCGATAAAGCATCTCGTAGATTGCATCTCATAGACGCATAAGGTGATAAATTATTTTTGACAAAACGGATTAGTGATATTGCGATCTACGATATCGCGAAGCAAATCGCAAAATCGCTTTATTGCAGATTTGCAGGTCTCATCATTCAATAAAGCATTTCATAATCCGATACCAAGTTATGGACATTAATGTCAATTTAATGGTTAGTTGGTGGTCATTTATGAGATAAGATTTAGATTTGATCGAAAGGTTGTTTTCACGTAGGGTGATATATTTGATATGATTTCGGCATTAAGTGCTTTCTCGTCACCTTATCTTTTACCATTATTCTTGCTTGCAAATTTACAGGAGCGGAAAGCAGAATAATATACGCAGTAGTGTTCATGGCGTAATGGGAAAGAAAGGAAAAGCTCTGGTTGCAAAGGACAAAGAAATGACGCCTTTATACATAGACACCACCTGTAACATAGATGCCAGCATAACTACTTGGGAAGGCATGTACAGCCTGTTCAAAGAAGAAAATCCCAAAGTTATGGAGGTTAAACCAACAACAGACTCATGTGGGTCATCTGAGGCATCAATTATTGAACTTGCATGTTCGTTCTTGCATCTAATAGGGACAAGTCCTAAGGTTCTTCCATACACAGTAATGGTCAAGTAGGTATTGGACAGTGCTGATATATCAGACAGAAAATCCAAGTTTGGAGGTCAAGACCTCATTGGGTCATTCACTTCACAAGATCTAAGGCTTATGTATCATCTACCAGAGTCACAGGCAACCTATAACAAATAGTTTGTGGAGAAGTTCGCCAGGGAAAACGAAGGTTTGGCGGAATGCACCAAGAACTGGTTGGTAAGGGAAGAACCATTGAAAAAGGGCAAAGGGCGTTGACCAAGGCCCATCAAGACTACGCAGGAGGCGAAACTAGCACTAGGGAAGCCCAAATTAGGAAAATGAGGCAATTTTTGATGCGCGATTAGGGCAAAAACCCTTGAGAAGGAAAGCCCCCGAGCGTTTGGTCCGATGTAAGCCGAAAAACTGTGGGGAAAAGCGCTAAAGCTAAAGACGAGACCCATGCTCCAAAACCGACGGTATTTTTCAGGTACACCCTTGGGTGGTAAGCGGATTTGGCTGAAACTTAATTATTCCATTTAGCGCCCGACGTGTGGCAGCAGAAGAAGTAGCTACAACGACAAAGAATGTCATTGACTTTGTCAATGAAAACATGCACAGAGCAAACCTCATTTCGGAGACCGCACCGGGATTTCACCCAAAGGCACAACAACTGCAGACAAGCTAGAGATAAAAGGCTGAGGAAAGGGCAGATTCCATCAAAAAGTTAACCAAGTCGAATTGGGAAACTTACTGGTAGTACTTGGTTAAACGGCACAGTCAATGCATGACTCTCAAATCCCTTACGAACTCTGCCGAGAAGATAGCTCCAGTACTGACCGATTCTGTTTTCGTAGGGCAACTAAAATCAGAGGTCGGCCAACTGACGCTCCTCAAGCTGATGCTAAATGCTTGCGACCACAGAGAATAGATACATAGATAGTTATTTCCAGATTCAATTTTAGTTTTAGTTTTGATTTATTTTTGCCTTAGATGAGGACAATCATTTAAACCTCCTCCTATATTTTTGTAATAAACTATTTTTAGTATTTAGAAGTAGTATTTTAACCCCTCTCATGCATTTAGAGAAGGGTCCTAAAATTTGTCAAAAACATTTCCTTAGAAGATGCACTTCTACACCCTCAGAGGAGGTTTTGATGAATGAATGGAACGAGATTTATTGATATCTGTGTTTAATGTCTGCTACTGAAATGCACTTTTGTACTCTTAGTAGATATTGAATTAGGAAGAGATAAGTCTATATTATTGAAGCTCATGACTTGAACTAGTTATCAATGGTACTTTTATCTCGTAATGATTTTTGCTTATGTGTAAAAGTAATATTTTATGCTTAGTTATTTATGTATGAAGGCTTGAATGTTTGCGTTATCATTTGGCACTTTTGTACGGTGATACCTATTCTGTTTATGCTTAATGTATGAATGAATTATTATGCGATATGTTTCTCACAATTGTTTTGGCTAACTTTTTATACAAAACAATTCATTTTTATCGAATTCTTTTCTTATAGCGATTGAATGATCTTTATTACCATTTGCTGTTAGAAATTATTTTAGATCGCATAAGTGAAAAGTTGAATCTCGGGTTAGTTTTAGACTTAAATAATTTTGTTCATTAGAATACAATTGCATGTTTTAAATTAGACTTGAATTAAAAGCATTTTACATAGAAATCTTTAGAAAACAGAAATATCAATTCTTATCAACACACACAAATTGGGAAACTGGTCCCATTATCCCCAGTTGGACCCACCATCCCAAATGGAAAAAGAGCTGCTTTCAAGGTCCAGACCGGGTGGGTATCTCCCTTGTTGTAGACCCGATTTTCGAGGCTTCAACACCTCCTAGTGAAATTTACGCAATCTTGCTCATCAGTTTCCCAGGTATGTGTTGTGTCCTCACCATATTTGCTTTGTTTTCACTGACATATTTCTTGCCATGCATGCTGCTTGTTTCCAGATATTTCAAGTGTTCATGTATATTAATGGTTTCCAAGAGAACAGGATCTCAGGACACTGATGGTATGGCAGCAGGAGTATGAGCTGAGCAGGTGTCCTCTGGTCTACCGATCTATGAAGATACGAAGTTGTATCTAGACAAGGACATCAAACTGAAGTAGCAATAGGTGAATGAAATGTTTGCAGGTACGTTTGGTGCAGACCTTGAAGACCGTCATGTGTACGTGAACATTCATAAGCCCAGCGTGTACCGGATTGCATGTAGATACCCCACGTTCCCATGCGCGAAAATGATTCACTGGATCGTCTCTCACATGGATCCCGAGACGATGACCTTGAGTAGTGTCAGTGGGAAGAAGCTTGCAACCTTCTGGGCATGAGATTACGATGAGATGTATCATATGGACGAGCCCATGACTGTCATGACCCCTTCGTTTAGCTTGTCCAACAGCAGAGGCCACTTCAGAGACATTCTTAAGGATTGGGTAAAGGAGCCAGCTCGTTTCAAGATGACACCCAATCAGATCTATAAGACGAAGATATTGATGAAGGCATACCAATACTTGGTCATATTTGCATGTCCACTGAGTTCCCAAGCAAGCACTGACACCTTCCCTCAAAGTTGGGTGGTCACAATGGACCAACTGGCTAGAGAAGGAAGACCATGCAATTCGTTCGACATATTGGCTCATTCGCTGAAAGAGCAAGTCATGAAGGCTCGACAGTTTCCTGAAGGCATACATGTAGAAATTTACATGTCTGGCTACATTCTAGATGTAGTCTGTGCTTGACATGATTTATCGTGCTTAGAGTTGGCATGGTCACCGGCAGAGACTGTTGTGAACACGTATTTCAAGCTATTCTTCGGATGCAGTTTCTGAGGAGTAATCAAATGGTTGTCCGACCATCTTGTCACCCCAGTGTACTGGGTGATATTCGAATAGGATCCACCCTGCATGTCAAAAGAAGTGACTAAGGGATCGTTAGGAATTGGGGATTGGTATGCCTCATCGGACGACATGTTCAACACAGTGTTCAGTGCGGAGAAGCCTCCGCATGTTCTTCCAAAGCTTACTTTGGACGTGCTTGTCATGCAGGAAGTAGCGTATCATATCTCAGTAGGATTACCAGCTAGGCTACAACAGAAGAAGAAGGTACCTTGGCCCACTCTTCCATTGTAGATTGGGTTATACAAGATCCGGTGCATCAAGGAAGCAGATGTGGAAGCTGAACAGATGAGGAAGTACCCAGTCGACGTCCAAAGTTTCAACCGTATGACCCACATTACATTGTTAAGGATCACTGCACGAGAGTTTAGTTCAATTAGATCCATGGGGTATGTCATTGGGCCGGGGAGGAGTCATGGAGGTATTGCTTCAATTCCTATAGATCCAATGAACAGGTCGGTTTCACCGTAGAGTGGTTAGCACAACAGCGCGAGGCAGCATCATGGAGAACAACAATAGTAGCAACAACAACAGAAACAGGAGAGCCAAGCATACCTAGGCGCGACAAAGGGAAGAGAAAGATTGTCGACTGCATAGAGGAGGAATAAAGCTACAAGTTTCGAGAAGATCCACTTGTAGAACAAGAAACTATGGCTATTCAACAGAAGAGGCAGCAACGCAACAAGCGAATCACGTGAAGGTAAAGGGATAATAAGAGAATGGAAGAAGCAGAGAAGGAGTTGCATGAGTTGAGGAAGAAACTTTGGAAAGAAAAAGAGTTGCGCCAACATGAGAAGGAAGCGCAACAGTAGCAGATCTAGCAGGGCCCGCAGCACGTGAAGTCAGACGAAGCAGCGCCCGTACAAGTAGTTGATTCCTCTGAACAGTTGGCATTAGGAAAACAAGGTTAACCCTCGTAGGGGCAAGACTTTGCTTGTGAGATAGAATAGGCTCTTGAACAGTGGATGCAGACATGGAGCAACAGGAGTTGGAACAGGACACTGACCTCATTCCTCACCAAAGAGAGGTCAACTCACATGCTTCAATGCACCTAGATGGTGAGCAAGTCTTAGATGACGAAGGAGGCACTCAAATCCTTGGTGGTCCACCGGAAGCAAAGATGCATAACATCTCCTTTGACGAATATCATTAGAGAGTTCTGCAGTCTCAGAGAGTATCGACTCCAGAAGACCAAACATTCCCTACGCAATTTGAAGAGTAAGTGATCGTGACTAATGTGCACAAGCATCCTACTGCATTTGTCGATGCAATTAGAGTGTATGTCGATGCCACTAGCTTAAGTGTTTGTTTTCTCATAGCTGAGAATGAGCGAATGGTGAAAGAACTACAGACGGCTAAGCAGGGAGGAGACTTGGTGACAATTTCCGCCCGAGCTGAACTGAAGAAGACAATACTGGATGCAGTGTTGTCCTTGGACACAAATATACGAGCATTGTACTCCAAGTTTGGAACTGTGCATCAGGAAGTCGTTCATCTCTACAGATGGTAGTAGCAATGTGCAATAAGAGTACACATCTTCAAGAACATACATACTGTCATTGATAACATGCAAGCATGGATGATGAAGTACAAGGGAGCCCCACTTCACTTGCCAAAGATGATGAATGCCAATGCGATCCGGTTGCAACCATGTATCCGGATTCAGACCCGAAACTATGAAGGCCTACCACAGCTCATAACTAGCATACAGGATTCCCATGCACGAGTATTCAAAAGCATGGAGGTTATAGTGCACACTCATGCGATCCCATCACTTGGGACCTTCACTCAGGCAAAGACCAAGAAGCAGGTCCAACAGGAGCTTGACTTGTACTTTGATGTGCTGATGCACACCGCCACCAACCCATACTTTCCTATCAATGCAGACATCATGCACCAGTATGTTGCTGGTCCAGCCACACTAACAACAACGATGCACATGCTCACAGACGAGTTGGACAGAGGAGCCCGAGAAGTGTACCCAGATGCTATGGAGGCACGGTTCAGGTTTCAGACGGATGTCACAGCAGAACACAGAGACACTCTCAAGGACTACCAATCTTGCAATCAATATGTCACTGTTGATCAGGATGAGGATGTCGAGCAGTTGGACTTCTATTATTGTCTATGTCTAAATGATGTCTAGTTTGGTTTTTCCAAGCCATTGTTCGCATGGGTACATGTGTACTATAATGTTGAATCATGTCAAGTGTAAGTGAAGTGTCAAGAGTGGATGCAACTGCCATAGACTAGGTGAAGAGTCATGAGGGTAGTTGAATGGTCACAAAGGGGAATGTCAAGGGTCACCACACCCTTTGCTATAAATAGTCCCTCATAACTCATTGTATAGGCTTTTGGTCAGTCAAGCTTCTTCTAAGACTATTTTGAAGAGGGCTTGTACAGTATTGTAATGTGCCTTGGCTTCTCCACTGCACGGAGCCAGTACATCTCTTTGGTGGAGTAGGTGAATGTGGTTATAACGTTCCAGTCATGGGGCTAGCAGGTTTACATGGATGTATTGTATGATTGTGACTTACACTTCTTTATATAATAAGAGCCAACACATTTTCATGCATATGTTGTTATTGTAGTTGGACTCCTCCAGTTTATTTAATGATATGTGTTGTTTAAGTTACATACTTTTGTATGAACTGATTCACTTGAAATTATAAGAATCTTCTTGTTAATGTGTTTCATATGTTGCTAATGCTATCACTGTCTATGTCGACTGCCCTGCCGGACAACAGACACACATTTCACTTGAACCCTTCTATAACAACCATCACACTCATGTCAGACTGATTCGTGAGTGTTGTACGTGTTATCTTACCTCGTATGATGTGACCGCTGTAGCCGAGTGGACTACTCTGCCAAAAGTTGTGCATGTCCTTTGTGTTGTGTGTTCCTAGTCGAGCTGGGACTGATTTCTTTCAACCTAGAACTCACCTTCACCTCCTTCTCCCTTCGAAGTGTTGGAACCTCTCATACACCTTTCTTGACTCACTGCGTTGGTCACACCCTTGCTATTGACAGAGTTATCTTACTTTCCTCTATGCAACATCGCGGTCAAGTCATTACCTTACGACCAACTGTTAGGACTCCTACACCAAACGGTATGAGAGCTAATTGGGACTTATTACTGGTGAGATCCCCTTGACATGTTGGTAGGTCTAGCATCGTCAACACAAACAAATGTTTGTCTTGAAACTGGTAATCTACTTCCAATGGATCATTTATCTTTGGAACCCGAGATAGAAAATTGGTGACTGGGTTTTCCTTCCCCGGATGATATTTAATGGTGAGATCAAACTCCTGCAAAAGTAATAACCGGCAAATCACTCAACCATTTATAATAGGTTTGTTAGCTAATTATCTTATGGCGTAACGATCAATACACAAAAAACATGATAGACAATTATATAATGTCTAATTTTGTTTATGGCATAAATGACAGCTAAGAATTCCTTTTTTGTTACTATAGAAATAAGTTCAACAACAATTAGATTTTTGCTGATATAATATATAGCATAAGGTTTTCTGTTCTCCTCTTGGCTGAGGACAATGCCTATTGCCTCATTTGATGTTTCTGTAGAGATGTGGAAGGGAAGCTCCCAGTTTGGCCCATGCAATACTGGTGTTGTCGAAACTAATTTCTTCAAATCTATAAAGGTTGTGTCACATTTATTAGACCATTTAAAGTCAACATTTCGTATTAAAGCATATAAAGGCACAAAAATTTGTGAATTTGTTTTTATAAACCTGCGATAATAACCTGCATATCGAAGGAATCTACGTACCTCCGTCTGAGTACAAGGTGTAGGTAGTTGCAAAATTACCTGTATCTTCGTTGGATCTACCTGTATCCCAGCTACAGAAATGTAATGTCCTAGGATTACGCTTTATGTCATCATCATGTGACAATTGACATTGCTTAAACAGAGCCGGGTGGTAGTGCATCGTTCCAAAACCTTCTCTAATGTTTGTAGCGTTTGATCAAATTCGTCCCAATACGGTGTAAAGTCATCCATGTAAACCTCAAGTCCTTCATTTATCAGATCAACAAAATGGTTGAGTATGGCTCTTTGAAAAGTAGTCGGGGCATTGCATAAGCCAAATCGTAACACTCTGTAAGAGAATATACCCCACGGGTAGGTAAAGCTAGTTTTGTCTTGGTCTTCAGGGGTGATTTGAATGTTATTGTATTCACTAAATCCATCTAGAAAAGAAAATAATTGTTTCCCTGCCAGAGTATCAAGGACTTGATCAATAAATGGAAGAGGGAAGTGATCTTTCTGCGGAGCCTTGTTCAATTCTCGATAATCCAAACAGATAGACCACTTTCGATTTTTCTTGGAGACAAATACTAGTGGAGAAACCCACTTGCTATTCGAAATGGGATAAGTGAAATGCACATTCAGTAACTTCTGTAGCTCTTTTTCTACAATATCCTTGAGATGTGGATGCAATCTCCGCTGAGGTTACCGGATAGGATGAGCATCCTTTTCGGTGTAGATATGATGCGTACATAACTATGGGTCTATTCCCTTCATGTTTGGTTAGTCCCAGGTAAAATCCCCTTTATATTTTTGCAGGACTGGAACGATCTTTTGGAGTTGGTCACTGTCCAGGCTATCATTAATGTTTAAAACCTTGCCTGGTTCAATTTCAACAGGCTTGCTGTTGTGAACAACAGTTGTCTGGATATGTTGATCATCAATATCTTTCAAAGCGTATTTTGAGGCTTCGTTGTCAAGAATTTCTCTTAACATTTGACATTTGACATTATTCATATTAACTGGCTGATTGATAAAGTTATTGATTAAATCATCTTCCGTTTGATTCTTGAATTCAAGTGCCTATGCTAATATAAGTGGTGAACGAATGTTTTCTTCTAGGTATGTGGGTGGTTGTTTGTATTTTTACAATGGGCAGACTTAGTTTGGCAAGAGGATATAAAAAAGTTTTTTTACAACATCCCCTTTAGCAATGGTCATGCTTCCCTCTCGACAACCTATATAAGCATCAGTTGTTGCCAGCCAAGGTTAGCCCAAAATCAGAGGGTGCCCATATAGTCGACTCTTTGGGTTTATATCGAAAAAATCTACTAGATACTCCCATGAATCAACAAAACCATAATATCCTATAAGGATCCCTCTAGTCTTACCACTGAACAATCAAGAAGTTCTACCAGGGTGGTGGTTGGTTCCAGAGTTGTAATACCAAGTGTCTTACAGGTTTCTGTTATTAATATGTTAATGGCCACATCCAAATCAACTAGTGTGTTTGGAAAGGAGTGGCCATATATTTTAACTAGAACTATGGGATTCCCAGGATCTTCATACTTTATTGGAGTTCCTCCTCCCAAAAGCAAATCAAACAGGGTCCCTACAACATGAATAATGGGTGAAGCTTTTGCTTTCCTCATAGGATTTTTCACACATACTTCTTTAATTGTTTTAGTAAAAATTGGAATATCATGGACGACCTGGAGGAGAGGAATTTTAATGCAAAGATTTTTGTGTTCCCCTATAAGATCAAAATCTGGATAAACAACTGGTTTAGCTATTGTTAATGTTTCAGGGAATGGGGGAGTATGAGTTTTTCAGGGTCTCTATGCTCAACTGTATCTTATCCTTGTTTTATTTATGTGTCAATCATAGTCTATGGTGTATGTAAAGGTGGAGTTTCTAACTCAATTGATGGTTCGTCTCTATCTTCCTCATGAGTGATAATGCATCTTGACCTCAGTCTAAGTTCATTACATTCTTTTTGTTCAATCTCATAGTTTGAGTTTTCGACAGTTTGCACCAACTGAACTGGTTTGTTATTGGGATTTGGATTCCATTGGAATGGTAATTGGCGACGCAGAAGGAGCTGAGGATTTTTCTATAGTGGATATGGGGCTGATAATGTAGGTTGAGGTTGAGGACTTATCCCCATAGGTGTATTGGTTATCCCTAAAGGTCTCTGCCAATTCAAAGACCAGTTTGGATTTTGTGAAGTAGAGGCAAGCCACTATGATGGATATGGATTACCTTGTGAAATAGGAGTAAAGGGAGAATTCGGTTAGCCATTACTCAGAAAGGACTAAGTTGACCAAGGAGTCATAGGAAATGGTTGGGATTGCCTATTTGAGTAAGGTGATTGACCTTGCCATGCTGCCTCGAGATTCTGCTGTTGATTAAATGATGAAGAAGGAAAGAAATGGGATGTGTCTTGTGACATATCTGTGGGTTTGGCTTGCCACTGTCGACGGTGGTTCATTAAGTATATTGATTTTGTCTCTTCTTCTGCTTCTTTGAAAATTGCTTTCAGCTCTGGAAGTGATGGACACTGCTCAGTGGCATGATCCTTGGTGCAGATAACAAATGTCTAGACCATGTGCAATGGACACTCCTGTTGGATGTGCTTCCTCCATCAACGTGGGCAGAAAATTGCCAAGTTCTGTGCAGCTAAGTCTTGCTTTTGTTTCGCTTGCAAGATGTCCAACTGCATTGTAAGGGTGCCCAGGGTGTCTATCTTAAAGTCTTCTAGGAGGTTACTGATTTCCATTCTTGTTACGCCTCCACTGTGCGGTTGGCTTCCTCTAGTCATAACATTCGGCTTCCTAACCCGGTGCGTCTGTTACCTCGCGAACATTTGATACACAAGTGAACGATTTCATCATAATATTCTTGAGAAATATCTCACTTCCCCATCAATTTTAGAGTTTCTATCCATTCTTCTTTCATTCCTTTAATTAATATGGCTCTCATTACTTCTTTTGGTAATGTGGAGTGAGGGGATATTTGCAAATTGTGGTGAAACAGTTTGAAATATTCTTCTAGAGTTTCATTATCCTTTGTAGCCATCTTAAAGATTTCATCTTTTAATTCCCTAGTCCTACAAAAGTCCTGGTATCTTGTGAGGAAGGAAGTTTTCGTTTCATCCCAAGAGTTAATAGTACGTTCGCCTAAACCCAAGAACCACCTCAAAGCTGCTCCTTTTAGAGTAAAGGGAAAAATTTAATTTTTTGAGGCTGGGTGGTATAATCATATTCTCTGTAGAGGACATCAAACTCGAATAATAAGCCATCCAGATCCTCTGTGATAATCCCATGAAAGGTTGGGAGGTTTTGCAAGGGAATAGCTTTCATAGGGGCACTAGCTACTGGATCGATTATGGGGTATTTCAATGTCGAGGTCTGACCTTGAGGTGGTTTATTCGGCATTTGGTAAAAATTGTGCCAATATCCTTTAGGAACTTCAGGGGGTGCTACTTGATTACGTGGAGGATTCTCAACTTGAGATGGCTTTGCAGCACTGCCCAGATCTGGGATCACAGGAGATCCTAGTTCAGACAACTATGGTCCTACGTTAGGAGTGCCACTAGTTTCCCCCTCTGCTTCTCTTAAATTGCATGATTTTCCCTCTTTTAAAGGATCAGAATGTACATTTTTTGTACCTTGAAAGCTCTGTTCAGATCCTCCAATTTTGCTATGAATATCAGTGTAAGCTGCAGATGGTGAGCCTGTTTCTTGAGGGATTACAATAGAGATTTTTATAGATATAGTCAGGGGTTCTACTAATTCTTATGTCTCTGCTTTTCGTACGATTTTGTCTATAAAAGTTGATCTCCCAAGGTTCATCGATCCCTTGGGTTTTGTGGATTTGGGTGGGGGGTTCTGATCATTTTATATCTTTTTATTCCTAGTCATTCATAAGAAAAACCTATTCATATTTAATCTCTGTGCATTTGTTAAAAAGTGGGCTGGTGAACAAGCACTTTACTTGTTGATTACGCAGATTCTTACCTCCTGTTTTCAAAACCCAATTCTTTTACAACAAAAAGAAGAACTCACTTTGAAACACTCTCCCCGGCAATGGAGCCAAAATGTTGTTGCACAAAGATGTCTATTAAAATTAATCTTAATTCCTACATTAATCATCAACCGAGGGTAATTCCATTTATTTCAAGAGTGTCACGATTGTACATGCAATGAATTGAAAGGATGATTTATAATGAAATAATTTGGAATTGTTGCAATCACTTAATATCTATTTGTGTAAGTTCAATCCAAATAATTCTAGAAGAAACCTTTAAAGCACTTTCAAATATACTTAATCCATTCTTCAATAAAATGAATCATAATGCAAATGGAAAGAATCACTCTCAGCAATCTAACTAGTGTTGCCACTAATTCATTTAACATGAAGGAAAACTACAACAATTGATCAACAAATAACTATGTAAACATTTCATGGAAAGCAATCAACTATAACTTGAAATCTACGATAATGTTACTTTAGAATGAATAACAATCTAATACTTAAACTAACATCATCAATTCGATAAAGAGTATCACACATATATAACACACACCTAGATCTATAATCTCGTTTGAACAGTAAACGGAAACAAAAATCATCAATCCTCATAGTAATCGGAATAGTTTTTAACTTTACAAACTAACAATAATAAATAATTGTAAGAATAAACAAAAATAATTATAACACAATTGAAGTAGTAGATCTCCTATCAACTAGGCCCAAAGTCTCTAGAAGTCCCCGCTGTTAGATATTCAGAATACAATTATGGATCAAACACAATCTTCTTCATTAAAATCAATAATAGAGTTACAACATAACCGTGATGAAAGTATTATATGTCCAAAAACAATAGTTACAATTTGAGAATTCCTAATTAATTGTTCAATTCGCATCATGGCTTTATATAACTTTTGGAAAAATAAATGGATAGAAGTGAATCCTCAGGATCAAGGGATCCTGAGGATTTTGCAACCGCCGATCTGATTTCATCATAGAATAACATTGCTCCTCCTCGCCTTCCGTTGTCTTCCGTACTTAAGAAGTTGTCTTTTTCCTTTCCTCGCTGCTGTTGTTCTGTCAATTGAACAACAATCATCCAATCTATGTTCCTGCATATAAATATCTTGAAAGTTGGTTTTTTGTGCCTATATTTATCCAATTTGTTAATAATCAATTTTACCTAGCCTAAGTTATTCTTTCTTCTATTTCTATTCCTAAAATGAAGATAAACATGTGAAGGAAAATGCTTAATTAAGCTATTACGAGGAGAAAACATACCTTTTCCTTGGCCCAACAGACACCACCTCACCTATCCACTCGAGAGAGGCGAAATATTATTCAAAAAGTGTTTCATATTCCCAGATTCAAGAATACCTCTTTTGCATGGGACCAAATCTGATTATGTGAATATTTGTTCGAGAGGAAGAAGTGTTTGATATTTTGAAATCTGCCCATGATGAACCTTGTGAGGGCCATTTCGATGATAGAAGGAAAACATATAAAATTCTCCACGGTGAATATTTCTGGCCTTCCTTTTTCAAGGGTGGCAAACAATATGTTAAGTGTTGTGACAGTTGTTAGTGAATGTGCCAACCTGGTCAAGCCAATGAAATGTCTTTGTGTCCTCACGTTATGATTGAACCCTTTGAAAAATGGGTCATTGATTTTGTAGGACCTATAGCTCTGACATCCTCAAACAAAAGACATATCTTGGTTTGTATACATGTTGTAACAAAATGGCTAGAGGCTAGAGTTGTTTCTTTAGCCACTGAAAAATAATTTGTTGCTTTTTTATTTAATTAGATTTTTACTAGATTTGGAGTTCCAGGAGAAATTGTTACCCAGAATGGGCCTCAGTGTGTTTCTAATATGGTTAAAGGTATTATAGATCAATATAAAATTCAACAGAGTAATTCAACGTCGTACCTCCCATAAGCAAATGGCCAAATTGAATCCACTAATAAGGTGATCAAGTACATTCTTACAACAAAAGTGAATCTGCATAAGAAAAATTGGGTGAACAGATTAACCGAGGCATTATGGGATTATAGAACTACCTGGACGAATAACGTGTGTCATACAACTTAGGATATGGTGTACACTAAGCAAGTCTTCATGCTAATTCAATTCTAGTTTAAACTTTCAGAATTGTCGTCCAATTGGGATTGGATCTCTCGGAAGCACAATAAAAACATCTATTACAGTTGAATGAGCTTCGTGATTTTAGAAGAGATGTTGTTCAACATAACATATTAATGCAACGACAACGTAGGAAATGGCATGTCAAGTTGATCAAAAAGAGGGAGTTCCAACCAGGTGATTGGGTACTCCTTTATGATTCTAAATTTAGAAATTTGAAAAGGAAATTTTGTACACACTTGATGGGGCAATATGAAGTAGTCAAAGTTTTTGAAACTAGAGCGGTGGAAATCAAGACCTTTGATGGACATGAATACATTTTCCTTGTGAATGGGCATAGAATTAAAGTATATTTTCAGCACAACATTGAGGAAAACTTGATACAAAATGTGCAGAAAAAATAAAATAAAAATAATATAATATACATCAAACCAGAAAATTAGCAAATTGAAAAAAAATCTTTACCTATGACTGTGAAATTAGCTTTGTTGACATGGTCATGGAAGGGTTTTCTTGAAAACCAACATGATGGTGGGTGGATCAATTTTTTAATAGAAAGGGATGTTACTTTATTATTATAAATGATGATTGACATTGAGAAGAAGCAGGTTTCTGTGAAATTTTCTGGTGACAGCAGGAAGACTGGCAGAACTGTGCCCTTCCCCAAGTTTAGGGCAATTGACATGACAAATCTTCTACAAGTGACGTAAAAGTATCGTTGCAGTTAATTTAGTCAAGGTACAAGATTATTTTGCAAAGACATCTGTGGACTAAGGTAAAAGCTCAACCTTTCTTCTTGTTCCCTTTTCATAATTTTCCCTGTATTTCTTCTTTTTTCCCTTGTTGAAACCCCCCTCCTATTCTTCATCAAGTTTCCTATCTCAATTTTTGTTTTCCCTCTCATCCCTAATTTTTTTTCTCCATCCTCTTTTTCCTATAACCCCCTGGATGGTTTATTTCATTCTAAGTTCTCTCAATAATTTCCTTCCCTTTCTAAAAAATACCCCTTTTCCACTTCTTTCTTTCCCTAATAACTTTGTTGTAGGATCTGATGAGTCTTTGAAGACCTTACTTGATCAGATCGAGAAGGCACAATGGCAACTCGAAACTAGCGATAGAAGAAACGCCTTTGATTCTGCAATTTATTGGTGAATCCAGCCTATGTATATGAAATAAAATATCAGTTTTTGAGAATCGTTCATGTAGTACAGGAATTGCAGTATTCTTGTGTAGGAATATATGTTTCAGCATAGGGCCCTGGGTTCAGGTATGGGAACCCTACCATAGTACAAGAATTATGGTGTAGTAATGATATTTAGTAGATCAAATTTAAACTCTATTGAGAAACACGATGGTTATTTTAGGAAAAACCCATGACTTTTGAAATTTTTATTTAACTGACATTATTTATCATTGCCCAATGGGAATAAATGTTTTAAGTATAGGGATATTATAAGTCTAGTTAAATGTATTTTAATGAAGCACTACCATACTCCAATCAAAGTCATGATGAGGGTCGGGAACGTGTGTAAAAGGTATTTTCCTTAGTTGATTGATTACTCAAACCTTGTCACCTTTTAATGATTTGGACACTATCATGTGCGAACCATGAATTTCCTTCATGAAATTTTAAATCGTTGTAATAGTCGCCTTTAGCCATCATTACACTGCTTACCTTGGAAATAATACCAAATCCGAGGTCTTTCCAATCAAAATTCTTACACTGATAGGGTGGAAGTCGTTTTAATCATTGGTATAAGTGGACAAGACGTTGTGGATCGTGAATTAAGGCACCAATGGATTCAATTTAGATTTGATATATGTAGATGCATGTAATAAAAATTTGATTAAAAAAATGTTGAGAAGGATTTTCTTTTCCGGATTTGTCATGAGAGCGGGAGTAGTGTAACCCTTGAGCGTCATGGCACTAGTCTGAATTAAACCATGGTGTGTGAAAGAACTGGTAGGGATTGCAGAGTAGGAGGGCAGTTTGCCCTTATTGCAAGAAACATGGTTTCTTCCCTTCCTGCTCAAGTTCGATTGTTACGATTCTATTGTAGCACAGGAATTTGTACACACTTTCGATGGAAGGACAACCACAGTTGGCTCTCTATAGTTTCAAGTGATAGAGCATTCTATTTCTCAGGTCACGAAGCTACCATCCACGAGCAAGAAGTGGTTTACGAAGGGCGAAGTAGGAAAGGGTGTATGGAATCATTTTCTTCTTGAAGAAGATTATGTTGTGGGCTTGAAAATTTGATTGTAGAGGAATACGATGGTTGATGAATGGAGACATTTGTTGTAAATTCTCAATAAGTTCCTCACTTATGAAGGGAGGTAATGATTAACTTATCTCTATCACATTCTTCTTCTGCTACACTTTGAGTTAGGGAAATTGATTAATTTCCCTCATTTTCTATTAAAGAGTTTAGACGAAATGTCTAAGAGTGTGAAAAAGAGCCGAATGGACTAGATATGGTTTAAATTGTACCATTACGGTTGAATCAAAATTCTCGTTAAAAAAGAGTTAGAAGGTAGAGGAACTACATGGGAAGCATTTTTGGAAACATTTCACGGTGAAAGCACTATAAAAAAATCTTGTGGTAGGAGTTGACCGTAGAAAGGAAGCATCAAGGTTGTCAGCCAGTAACAAGGGAAAAAGCCTCCACCTTTAAAAGGTGACAAGAGTGAAAAACTAAAGTCTAACAAACCCCAGTCCAAGAAGTAGAACCTAAGAGCAAGGAGAAGTGTATGGAACAAAGTGAAATCAATAAGTCGGGACCTTTGCTGAAGGTTTACGCGCGGTTTATTAAAAAGATTCCATGCTACTTTGGGTAAAGAGCTTGTTACGAAAACTTCTACTGTGGAGATAATTGAGGACTTTGAGGAGTGTTTTCCTCTGGAAAACCCTATTGTAGAAGTTCCTACAGAAAAGGAGAGTGTGAAACAATGTTTCCATCTTAGCAGAAGTTACAGCCATGGGTACTTTGATCTTTAGTCTAGTTTATGTTGAGGAGGAGGATGACATTCCTCTCTCATCTCTAATGAAGGGAGTCAAGAAGAAGAAGGTGGAGCATAAATAGGAAACGATGCAAGAGGTAACAAAAGACCCGATAGTAGAAGAGCATGAGGATACTATTCCTCTAAATGTGGTGGTGTGCTTTGATCTAGTTATGCTGGCGTGAACATAGTGATTTTTATATGCTTGAGCCCACATGTTTAGCAAAACCATTGTGAATTAGTTTGTCATATGTGTGATCTCAGATTTCAGGAGTCCTCGTGTGTGTTGAGTGGATTTGTATTTTCAGTTTCAATATTTTATTTCTTTCTGAAGAATCGCATTGTTTCTTTTCTTTTCTGAGAATGCTTCTTGAGTTATTTCCGAAATATTAGATAGGGTTGTATGTTTAATGATTTAAGATTTTTGTATTTCCTTATAGCACACTCTGCTTGGATATGAATACAAGTTCTGGCTAAGTGATGATATCTCTGTGCATAAGTTTAGAGTGTAACAATTTCCTTACACAAACGCAAACTAAATATAACACAGTACATAAATTGTTTATGTCATTTTTCCGGGTTTAAATATTTTATAAAATTAATCTTTCAAGTAGAGTATATTTATCACTGTGACACAAATTTGAAGAGGGTTAAGTTTCATCTTTTTGATAGTGTACTTTCATTTATAGCACAAGAGTTTTTCCTTTCTGCTATCATGAGAATTCCCTTTAGTATTTGCAATTACCTTTGTATTAAATGCTTGTTTTTGATTGGGAGTTTTTTTGTTAAAGTTCGATCTCAAGTTTTCTTTTATGTTTTGCTCATTTCGAGTTTACTAGCCATAGTACATTAATATATGAGTGAATGTTAGTTGAAAGAAAACATGTTCTAGTGTAGGAAAAATGAGTTCTAAGTGTAGGAACAGAGTGTTCCAGTACAGGAATAGAGCATTCCAGTATAGGAACAGAGCGTTCTGGAAGAGGAATAGAGTACTCCAATGCAGGAATAAAACTCATTTCAGTACAAGAATGTAATTTCTCTGGGAAAGGAATGAGATATTTTTAGTAAATGAAACAGATTTAAAGGTATAATAGAAAAACATTCTATTTGTTTCTAAGCGTTGGAATTCAATCACAGGAAAATACTTTATATTGTAATATCTTTCTGAAATTGATTGCAAGGCATGCTTTAATTTTTCTGTCAAAGTTTTTGGCGAGTATTTTTTTTAGTAAATTCAATACCGAGAGTGGCTTGGTGTCGTTTTGTTGAAAGGTTTTCTTTGCAATTTATTTCATGTTGATTTTGAAAAATTTAGTTAATGGATTAGAAGTAGGATTTATAGAAGTTAAAACCAGAAGTGTATGGAATTTCCTATGCTACACCTCGAGGCTTACATGGCCCTGGTTTGTCAAATAAAGTGTTGAAGGTGTTCACTAAAATGCAAATCCAGCACCCAATAGTGACATAGTAATTGAACATGAGGCACCAAAAATAAATAAATGTTCAGATGGAATTATAGAAGTCTGAAAGTGGAGGTGATTTTGATAAGACTGCAAAATAACAAACAAGAAAGAGGAGGATGGAATTGCAAGGGGAATTATGAAAGATAAAGCACCCTACTTTTGATGCGGAATAGGAGGAGGATGCAGAGGCTTGACTCCTAAACATGACCAAGTATTTTCAAGTATGTGTGTTGGATAGTAATCTGAAGGCTAGATTGACTATTTATTGATTGCAAGGTTGAGCCACTCTTTGGTGGTAAGAGGCCAAAAGTGTGCATACTTTGGAGGAAAAAATAGTTTCCTGTGAGGAATTTTAGAAAACGTTTAAATCTTGTTATTTAAATGAAATATCCTATGATGATCATGGCAAGGAATTTCATGAGTTAAGGTTGGGGTAGTTAACAATGGATGCGTTTGTTGAAAAATTTACCACTTTACTGTGAAATGTCCCCTATATTAAAGAGGAGAAAGCCAAGGTACATTGATTTTTGAACATTTTGCCAGCTCCTTACAAAGAAGAATCAATTTTGACAATCCTAATACAATGGATGAGGTAGTAAGAAAAACAAGATTGTGCTACCAACAATTTAAGAGTAGAGGTGAGGGCTTAAAAATTGGCAAAGTGAAGATAGAAATAAGACTGCAATGAGTACAAAAAGATAGGAACCCTCTTATCATATGAATTTTGGGAGGGGCCATCAACGAAAGAAATTCAGCTAGGGAACTTTAAATTAGCCAACACAGTCTCACTTAGGGTGAAAACCATGGAGTTGAACAACAAAAAGAGCATGGGTTGAAGGAGAGAGAAGTGCTGAAATGTTGGTGATATGGAGAACAACACTTATTGAGGTATTTCCTGCATAATTTATGGTCCATTAAGAGTATTCAAGTGGTCCACAAAGAAACAACTGCGAATTATGTTTCTAGAAACATTCATAGGATAAGTGTTGCACTGGATGACAAATAGTCTGAGTATCAATCTACCATGATTGAGATGGAGATACCATTTTAAACCAATATGTTTTTGTTTCGGTTGATCCAGTGGCTAGTTTAAGCTACATTACTCCACAACTTGTGGAAAAATGTGAATTAAAAATTGAAAAATTCAAGATTTCATGGTTGGTATAGTTAGTAACCAGCACCAAAAGAAAGGTAACCAGTCAAGTAAGACAATGTCTCAATAACTTGAATGGCTAGTCCACACAAGTAAATTTAAACATTCTCCCTTTAGGATCCTATGTGTGTTAATAAGCATGGACTGGTTGGAGAAAAAGGCAGTGATTATAAATTGTTTGGAAAAAACAGAGAGTTGTGTGAGTCAAGATGAGTAAATCTAGATAATTAGAGGCATGCCAAAGGCAATATGAGTTAGAAAAATTTTAGCGTTACCAATTAAAAGGAGTTCAAGGTTAGGATGTCAGATATACATAGTGTAGGTGGAAATAAATACACAACAAACATAAAAGGAAAAGTTAGAGTCCCTGCGAGTCATTAGTGAATTCATAGATGTTTTTCAAGAGGAAATGCCAAGTTTATCTCCCCACAGAGACATATATTTCTGCATTGATCTAGTACCACGGGCCACCCGAGTGTCTAGAGCCCCTTATCGAATGAGTATACTAGAATGATTAGAACTAAGGATGTAGTTATAGGAACTTCTAAATAAGGGTTACATTAGACCTAGTGTCTCACTTTGGGGGGCGTATACTATTCATCAAGGAAAAAGATGGCACGTGTACAATGTGCATCATTTATCACCAATCGAATAAGTTAACTGTCAAAAACAAATACTGACTAGCCTGTATTGGTGATCTGTTTTATGAATTGAGGGGAGTAACTAAATTTTCAAAGATCAATTTAAGGACCGGCTATCATTAGCTGCAAATAAAAGATGAATATTTTAACAAGATAACTTTTAGAATCAAATATGGCCAGTGCAAGTTCATAGTATTATTCTTTTGTCTTACTAACGCACCAACAATGTTTATGTGTTTAGTGAACAATATACTTCATAAGTACCCTTACAGATTTGTACTTATGTTTATAGATGATATCTTAGTGTATTCGAATAATGAAGAAGAGCGTAGAGAACATCTAAAATTAGTACTACAATCTTTAAGGGAACATCATCTGTATGCAAAACTTCGCAAATGTGAGTTTTATAAGGACATAATATAATGTTTGGGTGATGTCATTTCAAAAGAGAGACTGTCTATTGGTCCTGAGAAGGTTAGAGCTATATTAAGTTGGCCCATACCTAAGGATGTGTCAATCATCCACTCGTTTACGGGAATCATCAGATATTATCGAAGATTTATAGAATGTTTCTCTAAATTTGCTTACCGTATCATCTCTTTACAGAAAAAGGGAAAAAAGTTTGAGTGGAAAACCAAATGTCAGGAAAGATTTAACAAATTGAAACAATTAATGACAAAATATCCTATAGTAAAAATTATAGACCCAAACAAGGAATTCATTGTTTGCACTCATGCTTGCTTGGAAGGCCTTGGGGGTGTTGATGCAAGAAAATGTTGTAGTAGCCTATGAGTCTACTAAACTAAAACCACAGAAATAGAATTAAGTTGTGTATGATTTAGAGTTGGCTGCAGTAATACATGCCTTAAAGATGTGGAGGCACTACCTGCTAGGAAATTGTTTTACTCTCGTAACATATCACATCAGCTTGAAATATTTTTTCATCCAACCAGATTTAAATGCTAGACTGGCAAGGTGGTTGGCTTTCCTTAGTTTAAATTTATTATTAAAAACATAAAAGCATTAGAAATAAAATAGTAGATGCCTCAAGCATGCATGCACATGCTTTAATAGGATTATCTATTAGTAGTATTAGTGCATATTTTGTAGAACAAATTGAAAACTCAAAACAAAAGGATCATAGGTACCTAGAAATTCAACAAAAATTATAGCAAATGGGAATTCAAGGATATGATGAAAATTTTGAAAAAATTTTAAGCTACAAAACTAGATTGTATGTTCCCAATGTGAGTACTTTAAAACAAATGATATTGGATGAATATCACAAGAAACCATATGTAGGCCATCCTAGATATCAAAAGATGATAACAACATTAAGGAAATAATTATTTAGCCAAGCATGAAAAGGGAGGTGGCAAAATACTTAACAAAATGTATAGAATGTCAACAAGTAAAGGTGGAACACCAATGCCCTACTTGATTGTTGAAGCCATTTCCCATTCCTGAATGGAAATTGGAAGTGATTTAATTAGATTTTATTATGGGATTACCAATGATAAAACAATAGCATGATTCCATCATGGTGGTGCTTGACACTTTGATTAAAGCAACCTATTTTATACCGGTGTAGTCTATTTATGGAACAAAAAAGATTTCCAATATTTTGATGAAGGAAACTTTCTGATTGCATGGTGTGTCGAAGATAGTAGTGTCATACAGGGATGCTAAGTTGACCTCCAAGTTTTGGAAAGTTTTTTTTGGGGGCATGGGAACTCAATTAAATTTCAACACTGCATATCACCCTCAAACAGATGGACAGATAAAAAGTACGAATCAGATTTTGGAAGACATTCTACGAATGCATTTCGTAGAATTTGCGTACAACAACAACTTCCAAATTTAAATAAAAATGAGTCCTTTTGAAGCTTTGTATGGAAGAAAATGTCATACACCTCTTAGTTAGAGTCAGCTGGAGGATAGATTGATATTAGGACTGGATGCTTTGCAGGAAATAGAACAGGTAGTATGGAAGATTAGACAAGACATCAAAACTGCACATGACAGGTAGAAACGTTATGCAGACAAGAAAAGAATCCATAAATAATTTAAGGTTTGGGACCATGTTTAGTTAAGAGTAAAATCGAGAAAAAATACCTTATGAATTGGGACCTGTGAAAAATTAGCACCACAATTTTGTGGAACTTTTGAAATCTTGGACATAATTAGTCTAGTGGCATATCAAGTGGCTTTTCCAACCCATATTAAAGGGAACAATGCTCTTCCTTTGTCTTTATAAAAAAAAATATTTCCATGATAATTCTCATGTAATTGATTTGAATTTAAAATTGGTGGAACCCGAAGGAAATTTCCTGCCAGAGTTGTTCTGTATCCTAGATCAGAAAGAGATATTGCTCTGGAATTGTATTGTCGCTCAGGTTAAGGTGTAGTTGAGGCACTTTACACATGAGGAGGCAACTTGGGAGTGAGAGGATACATTGAACGAAACTTACGCATCATTGTTTCAGGAATGAAGCAGATGAACAATAAATACCTAGGACAATGTTAATATCCTATAGGATAGTGTTAGTATTGGGGCTGAAATGAAGTCCTATCTAGTTGATTAATACACATATCTAAAATTTTTGATACCATTTTAGCAATCTCCCTCTTTGTCTAACTATGATATCTATAATGTCTTTTATTAGAGGGAGTTCTCCCAAGTACCAATCCAAATCTCTACATGGAGGTATTCCTTCAGGAATTTATTGGAAAACCCTATAGTTTTTTTTAAAGATGCATTTTGGTCATTGTATAATTGTTTCATATACTTAATTTAATTCCACAGAATAAAGAATAACCAAAAATCGTCTACTACAATTTAGGATCCTTTCCTTTATATGAGAGATGGGGACTTGAGAAGGTGTATTTTTTCAACACTTTGAGTTCAAATGAATTCCTTCAAATTCAAATCTCCTGAAGAACCCTTATATTTTATAAGAACTGTAGTTATTGTTCTCAACCATTACATTATAAAAACATAGATTAATCCTCCAATAGGAATAGGATACCTTTGGATTTCTAGATTATATACTATTATACTTAGTTTCAATTTATACCATTCTCCTACAAAATCAATATTACCCCCATTATCAACTAAAAGTTGAAAAATTGTCACTTGATATAAAAAAATTGTGGCATTGTACTATTCCTCTATCAATGAAGTTGTGCATACTAACTGAATCTATAAGAACAAATAACTTTTATTTTAAAGTGTCTATTAGGTCCCTATAATACTAGTTATTCCCCCATCACTATTGTCTTTGTATCCCTTATTGTTATTGTTGTGCCTCTATTATCCCCATATTGTTATTATTGTGCCCCATAGAATCCCTCTATTGTTTTTTTTGTGTCTTTATATTATTATTGTTAGGTTGGCTTGGTTATATTGTGACCCCTTAGACTCCTATATATAGAAAGGATTTTTTGTCATTTTAATCATCCAAGAATTGTTCATTTATGTAATGTAAAGGAAGTTGTCCCCTCGAAGAGGCTTATTTCTGAGGCATTGATCTATCTTTTCTATCTTTTTGTGAGCTGCTTTTATAACATTTGCTATGAGAGCTTTGGATTCTAGGGTTGCGCTACTCCAAACAGGTCATCATGGAAGTTTCGCTATAACTTTTCTTCAGCGAGGTTTTAGAAGCTAAACAAAACCCATTTGAGACTAGATCGCAATGAACCTCGGTTCCGAATTTCAGATTTTATCTCGCTATAATTTCGGAGATACGATCTGAGGAAGTTAGGGTTTGTGCAAGCTCTAGAATTTCATCTAAACAGGTCATCGTGGAAGTTTTGCAATAACTCTTTCGCGACGAAGTTACAGAAGCTAAAAAAAGAATACATTTGAGAAGAAGTCGGTCTAAACCTTGGCTCCGAATTTTAGATCCTGTCTCGCTCTATTTGTGGAGATATAGTCTGAGGAAGTTAGGGATTTTGCAGAACCCCAAATTACATTCCAAACAGGGCACCTTGGGAAAATCATCATCACTTTCGTCTGAGCATCAGATTGAATTTCCGTAAGAAGTTACAGAAAGAGAATAGACTGTAGTTTTTTTGGGTATCATTTTCAGAACCTAATTTTGAAATGGTGAGCCACGACACATCATTCAAGTTCGCTCTACTAAACAGGTCTATGCTCAAGACATCGTAGGATATTTGTCATAACTCTTCATTGGAGAATCCAATATTGATCAGACTTGCGGGGTTAGAAAGATTACTCAATGTGTTATCGCACGAAGAATTTTCAGACATGGGAGATAGATAATTATAGAGATACATCAGATTCAATATTGAGCTCGTACAAAGTGAAAAAGATGTGTTGTTTTTTTTTAAATTGTGGCATAGGCTTGGTTTGAAAAAATAGTTTAAAGGAATTGAAAGGGAATAGTCAAGCATTATTATTAGTAATTGATTCCCCAAAGAAAGAAAATGGAAACACCTAGTAAACAACTTGAAAGCTCTAGCATGACTCCTGAAGAAGAGAAAGAAATGCAACATTATATATCAAAATTACGAGATGAATTGCAAAAAAATTTCACTCACACAAAAAGTAACATAAAATAAGATGGATGGTTTAAAGAAAAACGTAGAAGTTCAGATGGATGGTTTAAATAAAGGTGTAGAAGATAAGTTGGATGGCATGGAAGCTAAGATGGATGGCTTGGAAGCTAAGATGGATGATTTAAAGAAAGGCATGGAAGATTTGAAGACATATTTAACAAATTTTCTAGAAGAAATTCTCACTAATGGCGAAAGGGTAGTAAAGGAAACTCATGATGAAAACAAAATAAATGTTAATCATGATTTCATAGACTGTAACATTGGATCGAAGAACCACCATGTTTTGAAGATCGATATGAGGAAGTTTGATGGCAAGGATCCTGGAACATGGATACTACAAATGGAGCATTTTCTCGATCTCCATAATTTGCAAACACACAAAAGGTACGCATTGCAACTTTGTATTTGGAACGAGATCAGTTTGTAAGGTATCGTTGGCTTTGCTCTCATAAAAAAATTGTCACTTGGGCTATTTTTATTGATGAAATGATAACACATTATGAGGATACAAAAGGCAACACTTTTTTTAGCCAATTGATAAATCTCAAACAAAAGGGTTCAATGATGAAGCACATTGAGGAATTCCAAAAATTGAATATAAGGGTAAAGGATATTCCAGAGGAGCATAGGATTGATGTGTTCATAGGGACCTTAAAAGAAAACATCCAACATGAGGTTCACCTTTGGGAACCAGATTCATTGCAGAAGGAATTCAGGTAGGCAAGAAAAATGGAAAGCAAAATTATGGCATCAAGGAAGCCTACTACTCACAATCATAAAGATGGAAGTGTTGCTGCCTGTAGCCATCCACAACCTACAAGGTTGACACCACAACAGTTGAAAGAAAAAAGAGGAAAAGGACTTTGTTACATTTGTGATAGCAAACACACAAAAGGTCATAAGTGTGCAGAGAAGAAATTATTTTACATAGATTTTGAAGGGGAGGAAGAAAAAGAACAAGAAACGTCAAAAGAAGAGGATATACAATAGGAACAAACCCTAGAAAAAGAGGAAATGAATCCGACCATATCCTGTAATGCATTGACTAGAATTACCACTCCTCAAACTATAAATATAGAAGGGCATATCAAGAAGAAAAAGGTAATAGTGTTGATTTATTCGGGAAGTACCAATAATTTTATTCATTGTAATATAGCCAAGGAATTGAATTGCTTCCTATATCCAGCGCCAGAGTGTCAAGTGATAGTTGCAAGTGAAGGAACCATAAATTTCTCAGGAAAGTGCCATAATATCAAGCTATCCATAGGAGAATATGTATTGAGTAGCCCAATGCTTTCCATTCCAATGGGTGGTGTTGATGTTGTACTAGGAGTCCAGTGTCTACAATCCTTGGGTACAATAGCTTTTAATTTTCAAGAACTTTTCATGAAATTCTCCTCAAAAGGAAAGGAATTTGAATTAAGGGGTATTGCAGGGAAACTGGGAAAGATAATTAGCTCTAGTGGAATGACAAAGCTTCTAAAGAAAGAACAATGAGGCATAATTTCACAATTATGTTCAGTAGAGATTCCCACTTCGAAATCATCCATTTCTCTCGATCTCAAAAAAATCTTGGACAATCATTCCAAGGTATTTAAGACTCCCAACGTCCTCCCACCTATTCATGATCATGATCATGCTATTAATTTGATTCCAAGAAGTGTTCTCCCAAACATCAGGCGTTACAGATATCCCTATCCAAAAGAGTGAAATTGAACATATGGTTGCAGAAATGCTAGTGGCTGGTATCATTCAACCGAGTCAAAGTTATTTCTATGCTCCAGTAGTATTGGTTCATAGGAAGGATGGATCATGGCGCATGTGTCCACATGATAGGGAGCTCAACAAGCTCACTATTAAAGATAAATTTCCCATTCCTGTCATTGATGAATTATTGGATGAATTGCATGGATCAATTTACTTCCCCAAGTTGGATATTCATTCAGGATATCATTAAATCAGAATGAAGACTGAAGACATTCTAGAAACAACATTTGGAACTCATGAGGGTCATTATCAATTTTTGGTCATGCCTTTTGGCCTTACTAATGCACCTTCTACATTTCAAGGTTTGATGAATTCCATTTTCAAACCCTTCCTTAGAAAATTTGTGTTAGTATTTTTTGATGATATACTAATCTACAACAAGTCTTGGAAGGATCATGTCCAACATGTTGACATGGCGCTCAAACTACTGGAGGAGAAACAATTATATGCAAAAATCCCAAAATGTTTCTTTTTAGTATAAGAGGTGGAATGTTTGGGTCATATTGTATCTCATGAAGGTGTTAAGGTAGACCCTCGCAAAATTAAAATTATTAAGGAATGGAAAATTCCGACATCCATAAATCATCTACGAGGATTTCTCGGGTTGATAGGGTATTATCGCAAGTTTATTAATAATTATGGGAGAATAGCAACACCTCTAACAACATTATTAAAGAAAGATGCATTTTCATGGACTCCAGAAGCATCGAAAGCCTTCGAACAACTTAAAGAGGTAATGTGCCAAGCATCAGTATTAGCTACACTGGACTTCACAGAAACCTTTATTATGGAATGTGATGCCTTAGGAAATGGAATTGGTGTTGTTTTAAAGCAAGAAGAAAGACCCATTGATTTTGAAAGTTGTCTAATCAAAGGAAAGTATTTACACAAAGATATTTATGAGAAGGAAATTTTGGCAATACTACATGCACTAAAGAAATGGCGACTCTACCTAATGGGAAGACACATCAAGGTAAAAATAGATCATGATAGTATTAAATACTTTTTAGAACAATGATTATCTTCATAAGAGCAGTAAAAAAGGTTCACAAAGATGTAGGGTTATGACTTTGAAATCATTTAAAAAAAGGGAAGAAAAATGTCGTGGAAGATGCACTCCCAAGAAAGGATGAGGATGTGGAAGAATTTCTTTACGCCGTTTCTATTATCCAACCAGACTGGATAAACAAAGCAAGTGATGAATGGAAGAATGACGAGGAATTGTGTGCACTCATTCAAGAAATACAACAAGATCTCTGTACATCTCATACAATTAGCTAGAAAAATTATTCGTTATGGTATAAGGATCAGTTATACCTATGTAATAGTTCCCAAATGAAACAAAAGATTCTTAGGGAATTGCCCACCTCTCCCTTAGGAGGGCACTCGTGATTTCCAAAAAGCTACCACAGGGCTAAGAAGGATTTTCTTTTGGGATGGCCTTAAATAGGATATTCAAACATTTGTGGCGAATGTTTGGTTTGCCAACAAAATAAAGTTGAAACGTATAAGACCCCAAGACTATTACAACCTTTACCGATTCCAAGCCAATGTTGGGAGGAGGTTTCAATGGATTTGATCACGGGTTTACCCAAGTCCGAAGGAAAGAGTGTTATCATGGTGGTAGTTGGTAGACTTACCAAGTATGCACAATTTTGTGCATTATCTTATCCATTTAAAGTGAGTACAGTTTCTACTGCATTTATGGAAACAATTCAAAATCTAGATGGAAACCCAAAGATTATTGTATGTGATAGAGATCCCATTTTCACTAGAAACTTTTCCACAAAATTATTTTCTTGTCTTGGTACTCAATTAGCTCATAGCTCATCTTATCATCCTTAATCTGATGGGCAAACTGAGATAGTAAACAAATGTTTTGAAGGATATCTTCATTGATTTGTATCTTATAAACATACACAATGGGTCAAATGGTTGCCTCTGGATGAATGGTGGTATAACAGTTCCTTCCTTATTGCAACAAGAATGACCCCATTCATGGAACTTTATGGATATCATCCACCATCTATCACATCATATTTAAGAGAAAATTCTAAGGTTCAAGCCGTGGAAGATCACATCGATCATCAACAACATGTTCTCCAACTCTTAAAGGATAACCTCACCTTGGCGTAGAATAGAATGAAATAGCAGACAGATCAACATCACAGGGAAAGAAGTTTTGATGTAGGTGATTGGGTATTCGTACGGCTACAACCATGTAAACACATGTCCCTCAAGCAAGCTAAGAAGGATAATAAATTATCACCAAAGTATTATGGTCTGTACAAGGTGTTGCAAAAGATAGGTACTATGGCATACAAATTGGATCTTCTTGTAGCTTCCCGAGTGCACCCAATTTTTCATGTTTCATGCTTAAAGAAGGTTATAGCTGAAAAGCTTCCAGTTCAAACAATATTGCCAGATGTTGATGAGGAAGGAAAAATCATATTGGAACCTGAAGCAGTCAAAGAAACAAGTACTCGATAGCTACGAAATCGATCAATTTCAGAGTATCTCATCAAGTGGAAGAACTTACCCGTCGAAGATTCCACATGGGAGGATGAGAATTTTATAAAGAAGCATCCAGAACTACTCAAGTGTTGAGGAGAATATGTTTTTGAAGGAGAGGGGCATGTTAGGTACTTATAATACTAGTGATTCCCCCATTATTATTTTCGTTGTATCTCTTACGGTTATTGTTGTGCCCCTATTGTCCCCATATTGTTATTATTGTGCCCCATAGAATCCTTGTATTGCTATTTGTGTGTCTTTATATTATTATTGTTAGGTCAGCTTGGTTAGATTGTGACTCCTTAGACTCATATATATAGAAAGGTGGTTTTGACATTTGAATCATCCAAGAATTGTTCATTTTTTTAACGTAAAGGAGGTTTCCCCCTCGAAGAGGCTGAATTCTAAGGCTTTGATGTATCTTTTCTACCTTTTTGTGAGCTAGTTTCATAACAGTGTCATGCAATCTTAGAGACTTGAGGTGTTGACAGACTTGGAAATGTCTGAACATATAGTTGAAACCTTTTTGAATTCATGTTATGCACAATTTCAATATTTGTTTCTTTGTCTTTTAAGTTTATAGACTCTTCCTTACCCCTTTGTGTACATGACATCATTTTATGTTCATCGTTATTTTCGAAGGTGAAGAATTTTTCTTTTCACCATTTATTATTACAACTAAATTATACTACTTTTTCTTTTTTTTCCTCCATTGCTTTTTTTGATATTCGAGTAGGTTGAGATAAGGTTATCATATGAACCCAAAACATTCTTTACATCCTGCATATGTTGTAATTCTAAATATGTGTGTATCTCTAGTCTTGACTTTAATTGGATGGTAAATTATAGAGCTTCCATAATATTTTCAAGATGTTTTAAGGAAATCTCACGTTTAAAGCCTTATTTTAATGCATGTAGGTTGTTGGCTTCCACTATATTCATTTCTTATGCTTTCTTTCCCTATTCCCAATATTTAATATTTTTAATTTTAATGTTAAATATCTCCAAAGTGCTTGACTCTTACTGTTTAATGGAAAATTCTCTTTTGCGGACAAAAGTGAGCAACCTAGATCTAGTGGTTTGATCTAGAAACAACAAAAACAAAGGAATTTTCTTTTCATTAGATAAATTAGAACATGGAGGAAATACCTACCATGTATCCAACTTAATTTCTCCTCTTCTCCCTGCCTGTGAACTTTAGCTCCAACTTCGATTGCTATAAATTGAACGTGAAAAACAATTATAACAAGCGCAAGAACTACAAGATACAAATAACATATACTAATATCTCTAATAAGCTATTTAAGAAAGCATTATAATACATATTCATCAAATAGAAATAATTATAGGAAAATAAAGGTTTTTGTATCAATGAAATGTAGGAGAATATTACAACATTTTTACAGATCTTTACCATGTAAATGTATCCCACCAAGCTTATCCTTCCTTAGCCACAAAGAAAACCTTCAATCACAACTCAAGGGATTGAATGGATCCTTTGGTAAAAAGCAGTAGCTTCAAAGCATGGATAAGAGTCTCCAAAAGCAAACACAGACTCTATGGGAGGCTGTGAGTTTATACAGTAGAAAGGGTTGTTTTGAGTTTTACCAATCTAGGGCGTAGATGCACATATGAGGGAGGAAAATATTTAGTGATTATATATGAGACCTTTAGGATAGGAGTTCGATAACTCAATCAACAGTAAATGGTTAAAACCACCTTAGAAGCTTCTAGAAGGAGAAGGTTCAAAGTTTTTTTGTTTTTTTTTTTTGGGTTCTCAAACTTATAAATGCATTGCACCTACAGGAAAGGAAACATGTGCTTGTTAGTATAGGTGCTCAGTTGTGAAACATGAAATGTTGTAGGTTGCTAGAAGAGAAAGTGTGATGGGTCCAAAAACTAGGTTTTTGAGCTGATTAACCCATAAAACTTAGACTTTTTGAAGAGATAATGCTTAAGGCCTTGCAAAGGGATGATTGCAAGGTATTAAGAATATTGATTGATCTAGTTTTTAGGCCATTTCAGAAAATGTAACAAAATCACCTATAATTGATTGCCCCCCTAAAGTACAATGTAGGAAGAAGTGTTTAAGGACTGAAGTGTTTTACTTTGTGACAAGTCTAGATCAAGAGAAGCTTGCTTGAGATCACCATCTTTTACAATACACAATCATCATGATATCGTGTTGATGTAGACATACCCATACTCAACCTATAAGCTAATATTACCTGTACAATAATCAAAGTCATTTCCATTGGTGACAAATGGTGGACCCATATCTGGATGACGTTCTAAACAATCATAGACATCATACTCTGTGATCTGGTATAAATCCTAAAAGCGTATCCCAAACGGATGAAACGAGATTTGATGTCTTCTACCTCATCAATCAATAGTATGATTCTAACCATGCGAAGAAATGAGCTAGATTCAAACATGGTAGACACTGTTTGATTACTAGCCAATGATGTAATCCAGAAATAAAAATGAGAGGAACCATTGATAATGATAATGGCTCTCAATCTACTACAATACAATCTATGTGATGTGAATGAATGTGCTGAATTTGAACATTACATTGAATCTTTTGGTCGAGGGCCAATGATGAGAACCCGTCATCAAAAGCATGGAAGCTTGCCATTGAGATATGCAAGCTCCAAGGCATTAAAGGGAGTTTCTAAGTCAACTTCCTTGATAATGGGATGATTTCAATAGGAAGTGATCCATCATAGGAGGGGCTTCATGAATCCCTCACCAATGATATGAAACAAGTATCAAGAATGAGATAGAATGTAATGATGCAAATATGGTTCAAGAAAGGCAAACATGAAGTCAGGTTTAAGGTTGTAATACCCCTCTCTTTTTATGAAATATTTTTTTTGTTTTTTGATTGAAATACTTTTAGATGGGATGGATAGGAAACCATGATGGTTTTGAATTAATATGAACAATAAAGTATGATGATGTAATAAATGAATTTTATTAATGAAAAGAAAATCGGGAAATTACTTGGGAAAAAACACTTGAGTTAAGACTCAAGAGATTCTTGCCAAGATCCAAAAACTAGTGAAAGATAAGCTCCTATGGACAAAAAGGAGGCTCCAAAATCAAAGCATGGGAAAAATTTTGGGGGGTGGTTGTAGTAGCTACAAGAAGTCCCAATAAGAAGGTATAGGAAGGGAGTGATGTGTGACGGAGAACACACTTGAGAAGTTTGATTTCCTTAGTAGATCGATTTCTAGAGAGCAACAACAATTGTCGGTGAGTCAAAGATCGAAGAAGAGACAGTGATGTAGAGAAACAACAAGGAGGAGGCCGAGTTATTCCCAGTGAGGAAGTGCAGAGGACTATGCAGTTGCTTTAGAAGAGTAATTCGATTTAACTAGACGAAAAATCGATTCAACTTATAGAGACCAGAAAAGTCTTTCTTAGGGCGGGAGAATCAGTTTCCATAGAAGAGATAGGAATAAAGACTTCATCAGAGGGATTTCATAGGCTCAATGTCATAGTGCTTATGCAAGCAGTGTGCAGAGGCTAACACATAGGTTCAAGGATGACAAGTTTTTGCAAGGAAAGTTGTGCCGGAATTACTTTTGGAGGAAGGGAAATCCCCTTAGATAATCCTGGACAGATGTACTTGCTATTTGGATTGTTGTTTGGGCATTCATAGATTGTACTTAGATTCCACTATTTCATAATAATTAAAACCCTCATTGTTGAATCATTTTTGCATGTTGGGTTTTTCCGGGGACAATTGTCCAAAAATAATTGTTTCATTTTTCGTTTGTGTGTCATAGTATTTTCTCAGTTTCCAACTTTATTTTCCTCTATAGTTTATTGGTGAAAATTGCAGTAGAGAATTATTCATTGTTTGTGTGGGAAAATAAATTGCTATATTTTATTAACAATTAGAAGAATAATTTCAAGTTGCTACAATAGATGAAATTTTCACATGGTATAAGGTCATGAGTGATCAGAGGGAGTAGCAAGCTAAAATTCTTAGAGGCTGCATAGTTCATTGATAGGCAAGCCAAATTGCTGGGGAAAAATTCAATTTTTAGTTGCAAGGTTGCATAAAGGTTGAGTTGCCTGGGTTAGTGATTTTAGTGGCCAGACGGAGTAACAACAACTCAAATTTTTGTTGAGCAGATTCCTTTGTTGGCTGCAGAGGGTTTTTCAACATCAAACCAGCATAAGGTAGAAGAGAAAATGAAACATATTAGAAGGAAAATTTATCTTAGAGAACTTCGAGTCTCAGAATTTTGATTTTTCCAAGTAGATTAGCAGTAGCAGCTAGCATATTTATGCATTCCAAGAGGGACTACGAGTAGCATAGCAACAACCGAGTAGAGGAAAAGTGGGAGTATTCAACAATTTATGAGATGGGCACAGAAGGGCTTATAGATCAATATAGGTTGGATGGTTCTTCCAATTATGTCATCTGAAAGGCTAGGATGTCCTTCCTTCTAGATGAATATGGCATAAAATCCTATATAGACAACATGGGGGTAGTTCCCTAGGATACAGATCAACAGAAAGAGTACATGAAGGAGATGTCAAGGGCAAAGCGCTTGATCTTGGATGAACTCTGAGATTATATAGTCTCACATATAACGACTAAGGAGATGTTGGATTCTCTCTTCGCGCTATATGAGGGTACTTTCGAGTAGTGGAAGATGTTCCGGGAATAAAAACTGAGATATATTATAATGCAGAAGTGGGGAGGCATATATCCCTTTCTCACCAGGATTTGAAGGTATGAGACCATCTTGCAGCTCTTCGGAAACCACCTCAACCTTTAGATCTAACACGGTTGGAAATAAATAGTGTCTGAGAGGATTTGCAAGACTTCGTCCGAAGTATAATGGGCATAGATACGCTTCCAAGATGGGAAAAAATGTGGGCTGTCTTACAACAGGAGGAGGTTAGACGAGCTCCTCTAAAGTGCTCCATCAGTTGCAACAATAGCAACGGATTGAAGGTTTTGAAGGAGGAGGAGAATGTGGTCCTCACATCAAAGGGTCTCTGTCAAGGGCAGGGGGAGTAGAAGAAGAAGAATAAGAACAAGAATAATTAGGACCTATCTAAGGTCAAGTGCTTTAGTTATGATGAGTTTGGCCACTACAGTATCCAGTGTTCTGTCAAAAAGAAGGAAAAGTAGGAGAAGCAAGACTAGGCGACAGTACATGCTGACATAGTTAGGTTGTCCTCCAGGTTGGAGGAAGACTTTGTGATGATGACAACCATACCTCCAGAAGTGTGGTCGGGTGAATTGGAATTGTAGCCCCAAAGATCTACAAAGATTGGGTAGGGTCCTTGAGAAGTCCACCTTATGGATCATTACCTAGCTACAAAGGCCCACTGTATTCAGTAGCAGGATGGATTACTGGCCATTATTCCAATCAGTACCAAAGTGACAGTTGTAGACTAGTAACAGTGAGATGCTAAGGAGCACAGTGCAGTGTTAACAATAGAGTAGGTGGCTCAGTGCAGAGTTAACAACAATGTAGATTCTTTAGTGACAGTGAAAAGGCTAGTAACAGTCAGAGACTCGGGGGATAGATGCATCATACTGAACACAGTTGATTTAGTATTTTTGGATGATTCTCAGTTAATGTAGTTGCAGTGGCAACAACAGCAGATGAGAGGTAGTTGAAGTGTTGATGCAAACTTGGCAGAAATATCACAGTATCAGGGGTACAACAAATTCAACATAAAAGTTACGTAGTGGTTGTTCAGCAGTATGATTAGACATCAGCAATGTGACAGGAGGCGATACAAAGACATGGTGTCATGGCACGATGTGCAACACTAGAGATAACACAATCCTCACTAGGAAATTTGTTGGAGAGGCTAGAATACATGAGATCTCCAAAACCCAAAAATCGTCTTTGGAAATTCCACCTACACATGTCTTAATTAGCTTATTAAATAATACGTACTTAGGAACATGAGGAGTTGAAATAGATAGTTTTGAATTCTCGGTCACCTTTTGAAAGCATGACATCAGACTCTTTTTTTCCTCCTTTAGAAGTTATTTAGAACTTGCAATTGCTTTTACTGTTCTGTTTTTGATGTAACTTCTATAAAATGGATTGTTTGTTCCTTCCTTGCTAGAATACTTTGTCGTAAGTTAAATCTATGGCTTCCACTTGACATATTATCTTTTCACTATTAAGAATGGCCTCTTGACAACATGACATCAACTTTGTGGGGAAATTTAACGTTACTCCTCGTTTTATCTTCTTGCAAAAGTTGGGCCATAATATCATGAAGCATGACTTGATTAAAATTTGTATCTCTATACATAACTATTATAATATTTTCACATTAATTTTGAGAACCATTCAATAAGATTATACATCTCTGCTCAACACTCAGTCTGAATCAGTGTTGTTAAAATCGCGATAAAATCGCGATTTTATCGAAAAAGCGCGATTTTTTCATTTACCCGATTCAAATCGCGATTTTTATGCATAAAAATCGCCACTTTTTTTATAACGATTTTTATCGAAAAAATCGCGAGTTTTTGAAAATATCGCGATTTTTTCGAAAAAATCGCGATTTTTAAGGAAAAAATCGCAGGACTTGGGACTCAGGACTTACTATTCAGGACATGATTCAATGTTATGTGTGATTTTAGCGCTAGAAATGATATTAAACATCTTATATATTAGTTTTTTTATCATATTTATGTGTCAATGTATTTATTTTATGTTGTAGATGGTTTAGATATTAAAAAAATTGAAAAAAAATGAATATTTTTGTGCCAAACGATTTTTTCCCGCTTTTTTCCCGATTTTAACGATTTTTTCCGCTTTTTTCCCGGCGCCGATTAAATCCCGATCGCGATGTGTGCAACACTGGTCTGAATACAATGGATTTAAGTTGATTTACATCTATTTTGGATGTATTAATATGTCTGGCCAGCTTATCCCTTTCCGTCTTCATAAGATCATAATGTTTCATTATAAAATATATCATGTGAGTCAGATACATTACCTCATATAGAGATTGCAACTTTTCCTACAAGGTGTTTATGATATCAACATCATAATATATCATCCCTTGATAAAAAAATAATTTTATAAAAACCCAATCATATTAAGAGGCTTACTACTAGTGATAGAAATGAATGATCTATTCGAAAAACCATTTCTCTTTATCTTTCATGAATTTAAATTATTTCTCATCAAATTTCAATTTTAGTGCTTAAAGTAGTTGGTGTGGTTTCATTTTCTCAAAAATAATTGTTCAAATTATTATATATGATAAATCTTCCTAACCACTAGATTTCACTATTTATTGTAAATGTTACTAACCCAACTACTAAATTTCAGAATATACAACTAATCTTACTTATCCATGTAAATTACTACTATATTTATCAATTTACTGATATGAAAATCATAGAACTATGAGTAAAACCCATTACTAAGCAAAAGAGGCTTTACAACACATCTCTAAATTTTTAAAGATATGGGTGGTATGGAAATAAAAATTTGTAATGAGAAATGATGATAGAAGGGATTATGATGCAACTATAAGTAACATAGGATCAAACACACACATCAAACTCAAAAGAAAGCAATAGATATGCTCATAAACTCGTAAATAATTAATTAATAACAAAATAATTATAGACGAACTTATGGCCCAATGATTGGCTTCTCATTCCTCACACTTACTCACACACTTCAACCTCATACATGCCTCTTGGGCTTACCTCAAATTATACAAATGGATTAGAACCCAAGGTAGGTACTAGATCCCTCAACAAACTCCCAAAATATCTCTCATATCCATAAAATCTCTCATCTAATCTCTTATTCCTAGATAAGAATTAAGTAATCCATAATGCTCTCAAACCATCCACAATACCCTCGAATCTTCTCTTATTTACAAGAATTATCATTCTCTCTTAAAACTGTTAGAAAAATATATTAATTAATTAAACATTAACTTTACAAAATAACTCTTCTAATAAATAATTGATCCAAGTTAGATGCACCTGCATCAGATTCCCTAGGTAAAAAGGATTCATGGTCTCTCGACCATCAGTGTTCATAAGATGATAAAAATCCTCCTGGATTGCAAACTTTAATTTGTTGCTCATTATGTACTTTGTTATGTTGTTGATATTTTGTTGTTGTATTTTCTTGTCTTCGAGGCTTCTAGACATTATGTTGTAGTTGTCCTCCCTCTTTGCTGATATATAATTGTTCAATCATTAGTAATTTGTGGTCATCTCTACATTTTCTCTCTTCAATGAATATTTTCTGAGATTCTTTCAACATCATCTTGTTCATATCTTCAATTTCAATATCTGACTTGTCTTTTGGCTGTGTATTATTTTTTGTTTGCTGAACTTGGTTGCCGACCTCTATGCTTTCGTTGCGACGGATTTGTCGATTTGAATGCATGTTGTATTCCATCATAATTTCCTTTGCATCACACTCTGACTTTCGATTTTCCAATCATTCATCTAAGAACTTTAATTCTGCCGCAGTATCTCTCATGATGATGATGATGATGGTTAACGTCCGCTGAGACCAAATAATGATCTATCGGACCTAAAAAGACAAATTATTTATTTTGATTTAAGATTTTATTCCTATGCTCAAAAAGCTTGGAGAGAAGCCTCCCGAGTTCACTATAATTTTGGCATTGGAAAAGGCTAGGAAGGTCAGTATTGTAACAAAGGTTGTGAAATTGAGATCTAATGTGGTTGTATGCAGGGCACTCTAAGAGGAAGTGGTTTTCATCCTCGATGCTCCTATTCTCACAAATATGGCAGATCCTTTCTATCCATGGCGTTTTAGGAACTGCCCAGCGGCCAGTTTCACTATGGAGCTCATGAGAATTCGTTCTAATCTTTGCTATATTAATTTTCTTTCTTGAGCTAGTTAGAATAGAGAGATACTTTTGATCTTCAAGGGTGGGGTTGATGACCTTCTTATAATAACTTAATTTTCTTTTAGACGCTAAATCTTTCTCACACCACAATTTTTCTTTGAATTTGGAAGTAACAATATCTTTAATGTTATTTATGTTTTGCAAAGCATCGTTCTCATTGATCTCCCAATAGTTTAACCAGGCCCTTGTGTCCTTATGCCATCCTCGGTTAAGCCTTAGCTGATTTTGGCTGGAATTTAAAGCTAGCTTAGGAAGTCTATGATTGTCTACGTTATTGAGCTTGTGCTTGTACGTCAGAAACCTGAGCATAGCTAGGCTCTCAATAGAAGAAAGACCTGCTTCTATAAGGAGAATAGGATAGGGTGTATTGCTTTTAATTTTCAGGTTATAAGTTATAAAACGCTTCTGGATTTGCTCAATCTTCCTCCATGATTCTCTGGAGATGTTGCAGCCCCAAACTTCACAGCCATATAAGATAACAGGAGTGACTAAAGTTTCAAAGAGGAACTTCTTTTTATCCCACATTACGAGGTTTGCTGTTTTACAATTATTTTCAAGACCAAAATAAACTTTCCATCCCCCATTGATCATTTTCTCAATGCTATGGTTCCAGTTGAGCTTGTGATGGATATCAATTCCTAGGTACTTGTAAGAATACACTTCCTCCAAGTTATTATTGTCATACGTAAAATTAGCGCAAGTGTCCTTCTTAGATTTGATAATCATAACTTTTGTTTTGTCTGTGTTAACAGTCATACCCATGGTAGAGCAGAAATCCTTAAGAAGCTTGAGTTGCTTATCGAGATCAGAAGGGCACCTTGCCAAAAGAACAATATCGTCAGCATAGAGAAGAAGGGTAATGACTATCCCAGCTAAAATTGTGCCACCACATCCTGCTTCTTCTAAATAACCTTCGAGCTTATCGATGTAAATGCCAAAAAGAGTAGGGGAGAGGGGGCAACCTTGTTTAACTCCGATGTTACACTTAATATCTTTTGACCACCCCTCATTGTTCTTTAACTTGGCAATTACATTCTCGTATAGCCTTATAGTAGCAGCTCTTAACTTGATATTTGGCCCATTATTTTCCAATTCATCAACAACTTGTTTAATTTCTGTATCAATTTGTTGTTCAAAAACATATCTTGCATGCACACACCAATGGTTAGATTTAAAAACACGAGGTTTGACAAATGAATATGTCTTCAGGTCTTAATGTTGGTCTTTTGAACAATCTGTAACGTCGTCTGCGGGAATGAAACCCATGTTCATTTCATCATCGTTGTCACCAAGCAATGATCCTTGCTCTGGTTCACAAATGTATATATTTGTCTGGAGTTTCTCTCCTTCTAAAACTTTTAGTTTGCGTTTCAGTAGTCTTTCATCAATTGTTGGATTGAACATTTAGCTGTTCGCTTTATTACCCATCTGTGTCTCTGCCTTTGTAACAAATCTATTACCACGTCAATTCATGCCTTTAATTCCACAATCTCTTTCTCTTCATCACTAATGCCAATTGCTATGGCATTATCGTGGCCTTTCTATGGAATCTGTATCTTCATTTTCTTCTCCTTTAGTGAACTTTACCTTGTTCACTGTAACCTGCAATTGTATCACTTTACCAAGTCATCTGCTCGGAAATTGGCCAATGGTTCACATTACTTGAACCTTACTCGTGAGCACTTCTTGCTTCTTTTTGCTGCAAACAACAACTCCAATAACTCTTCCAATTTTCCTTACAACAATTTGACCAGACTTTGGGTGTTGTGGCTCTGTCGATCATTCACCCAATACAATCAATGATACTTTGAACTTGACTCTAAATTTCCTTTCGACCCGAGGCATAAACTCTTCATTTAATTAAAGAGAGATTTCAACCCATATACAAATTAAAATACCTTGAAAATTTATTGATGGTATATATATACTATTCATGTTTTTTTCATATACCATTTCATACATTACCATCATTATAATGCCTGAATAAATAAATAAAGCTATGCATTCTCAAGCCCACGCAGGGTTTTATGAAACCATATATCACCCACTCAAAACCTTGTGCAACAACTCATAATTTATCATTCAACATTTATTCTACCCGTATAATTTTCTCATTCTTTAAGCACTTACCCTCTATCTTCAAAGAAACCACCATGTTCTACAACATCAATTTTCTTTTACCATTTACTTTCAAAATCATAAATATTTCCTATAATGATAAAATAGGAAATTTTAAATGACTTTAAAGCCATCACAACGTAAAACCACTCAACTCACTTTGAAAAAATCACTAGCTCCTAGTATTTCACATTCACTCCAGATTAAGTTTTAAACTATCTTTCGCCTTCTAAAGTGTGATCCCCTTGATTTACTTTCCACATCAGTGAATTTTCTCCTAGTTAGGCAATTGGCTCTCAGGAATTTTTCCTTTCTCAATAATAACTTGCGAATCCTTGCACCCTTGCACGTAGGCTTCTTTCGAATTGCTAGGAAGACTTCAAGAACTGCGCTTTTCTTGCTAGAAATAATTGAGACCCTGGATAAGACCACAAACTATGAAAGTTGAAACTCAAATATCCATGCTTATGAATAAATTGAAGGGATGGTTGGAAATCTGTCTCAAAATCCTCCTCCACTCTGCCTTTATCAGAAAGCGAGCAAAACTCTTTGGCTCTGATACCAAAAATTTGATACAACTACAAATAACATAGGATCAAACACACAAATTAAACTGAAAACCAAGCAATAGATATGTTCATAAAATCAGAAATAATTAATTAAGAAACAAAATAATTATATGAGAAGGTTATGGCCCAATGATTGGCTTCTCATTCTTCACACTCACTCACACACTTTTACCTCATACATGCCTCATGGGCTCACCCCAATTTATACAAATGGATTAGAACTTAAGGTAGGTTCTAGATCCCTCAAAAAACTCTCAAAATATCTCTCATATCCATAAAATCTTTCATCTAATCTCTTATCCCTAGATAAGCCTTAACTAATCCATAATCCTCTCAAACCTTCCACAATACTCTCGAATCTTCTCCTATTTACAAGAATTATCATTCTCTCTTAAAACTATTAGAAAAATATATTAATTAATTAAATCCTAACTTTAGAAACTAACTCTTCTAATAAATAATTGACCGGGTTTAGATGAAAATTTATATAAATAATAAATTTTTAGAAAAAATGCTTTGGATTGAAGGGTTGCTCATCTTAACAGAACAACGCATCTCTTAATTTTTAAAGATATGAATGGTATGGAAATAAAAATGTGTAATAAAAGATGATGACAGAAGGGATTAGATAAAAATTTTATGTAGATCCTTAATCTTTTATGTAGATCCTTAATCTTTAGAAACTTTTAGACATAATGCTTTCGATGGAAAGATTTCTTATCTTAATGCAATGAGTTCTTCTTGGTTAAGTTGATCTTATTCTTTAATTTACATAAAAATGAATTGTATTTCCTATATGTGTAAATATTTCAATGAACATTTATTTTTTTGAAATGAGAAAAGTGCCAAATTCATTACCCATTACAGAATTTATACCCATTACGTAATTCAAGTCAGGTTCTTTAGAATGGATGAATACCATTAAAACATTCTGAATTTATTCTCACTTGATCTGTAAATGGTTTGCCTTAAATTAAGAGAAAAAAGTTAAGAATACTAATGAATTTTATCTTTAAAATCAGCTTTTCACACATGACCATAAAGGAAAAAAATCCGGACTTGTTAGCGATGATGAAAAGAGAATTGTTTAATTTCTATTTAATGTTATGTTTTGTATGGCATTGTTTAGTAATCAAAGTTGTTTAGTATAATTAATATTTAAGTTTATTTTTCATATTTCATTAACAAATGTATTTTTACTACATAAAATAGATACTGGTATGTTTTCTTATTTAATCTGAGTTTTTAATTTACGTGTGATGATTTGAGATATACATAAAATTATTCAGATTAATATTTATTTGTTTACACCATTAATTATAATAATATTTAATAATTTTAGTTTTTTAAGGAAAATATAAAATTATAATTTATTTGTTTAGATTATTGATGATAATAAATAATGTCAAAATGTTAGGTTTTTTAAATTTATTTGATAAGTTTTATGTGAAAAAGTAAAATAAACTCAAGTATAATTTTGTTTGTTTAAATCTCAAAGATCCTAATTGATTGTAGTAATTGCCTTCAAAATTAATATAAAATCACATATTTAAAAAGGTCATAAATTTTTTGATAAAATTAAAATGGATATAATTATATTTCTATTTTATTAAATAACTATTATTTTTATTTCAATACTATATTTATAATAAAAATCTTTATAATTTTATTATAATTATAGTATATTTTATATTATTATTTTAAAATATTTTAGTTAATTTTTATAAATATTTAATATAATAATGATATTATTAATTCCAAGGAGATATAGAAAATTGTCGGAACAATTAAACTGAGATTATGTAGAGACTCATGAAAAAGCACATCAAAAAAATTAAATTAAATATTGTTTTTAAGGGTACCCATTTTTATTTTTTTATTTTTATAAGATATTGATATAATTGATAATATAAAATTACTAATATAAAAGCATATAAAAAAATAGTTAAATAAAATTACATAATGAAATTTTATATTTTTATTATATTTACTTCATATTTTTGTCTACGAAAAATGACAAATTTATTATTTTATTAAAATTAAAGTATACAAATTACTGTTTCTGTAACTTTCAAATATATTTTATTATAATCACATTATATTATTATTTTAAAATATTTCAATTATAATTACATCGTAGGGGCATCTTTGTCTATGTTAATATTGATTTAAAAATGTTAGAATATGAATTAGAAAATTATATTCATTTATAAGTGTTAAAGATAATATTGATATTATTAATTTCAAAACCACACTTATATAGTAGAAAAGTAGGAAATATAGAAAAATTGCAATCCAATTTCCGTACGAATAATGATAACTAATTTACGTTTAAATATTTTATTGCTGAGATATCATGATCATGTTTGTGTGTAGTGTTTAAAACGAGAAAGTGCGATTATGGAAGAAAGGATTGAAATTCTTGAATCCATGCAAAGGTAACGAACTTTCAATGTGGATCCATGCAATAGATTTACCTATTTTATCTTATTAATCTATCTTGTATTCGACTTTAGGATGTTTTGTTGCACTTGTTGCAGAAAGATGTTGGGCGAGGAGCTGGCATCATGTGCATTGAAGGATTTGAATCAGTTGGAGAGCCTGGTTCAACGAGGTTTGAGAAATGTACGAGCGCGAAAGGTAGTTATAACATGATACTACTTTTAATATTCATCATGTATTAATGTAAATAGTATTGTTTTAATTGTAGTTTGCTCTCTGACATCTCAGACTGAAATATTGGTGACTGAAATAGAGCAACTTCAAAGAAAGGTACCTCCCTTGCAGAGATTCATTGGAGAATGTAGAATTGGATGCTCGTTAATGTGGAATACAAATATATATAATTAAATTGAATTTGAATTTAGATTATTTGAATTTGGATTTAGATTATTGGTATGTGATAGTAATCATTGTGATTGAATTTATGTCATAAAAATATGAGATTGAATTTGTAATTTTTTAGCTGAATTTGTAATTTTTTAGCTGATATTATATTAGAGTGATATGATATTAGAGAAATGAGGAGATAAAATGTTTACAGGACACAATTGATCATTCATAATTTAGGAATGAAGATCTTTAGATATCATTTTTGGGATTCAACTGCGTTAAGTAAGTCATTCAAACGTATGACCATTTCCATGAGAGGTAGTCGTAACTGACTAATTTCTCATGATTTTTGAATAGTTCACTTAGCACTCATTGCATCGGGTGATGCTCACAGGGGTGAAGAAGTGGGATTGAAACTAGTGAAATGTGGAGAACGAATCACATCCGGGGCTTGCACCCGGTAACCAAGACTTCCCAGGAGGTCACCCATCCCAGAACTCCTCTGGCTCAAGCGCGCTTAACTGTGGAGTTTTCCCCACAGTCAAGCCCACTTAGCTTGCTACCCCATTTGCAAAACCTTAGCAAGTATTGTGCCTCATGAACCATTCAAGTAGAGATCCCTTGACTCTTTTTGAATTTAAGTATGGGGGATTTACGCAGTGCATTATATTAGATATCATTTTTGGGATTCAACTGCGTTAAGTAAGTCATTCAAACGTATGACCATTTCCATGAGAGGTAGTCGTAACTGACTAATTTCTCATGATTTTTGAATAGTTCACTTAGCACTCATTGCATCGGGTGATGCTCACAGGGGTGAAGAAGTGGGATTGAAACTAGTGAAATGTGGAGAACGAATCACATAGCATCAATCATCACTTCCGGGGCTTGCACCCGGTAACCAGGACTTCCCAGGAGGTCACCCATCCCAGAACTCCTCTGGCTCAAGCGCGCTTAACTGTGGAGTTTTCCCCACAATCAAGCCCACTTAGCTTGCTACCCCATTTGCAAAACCTTAGCAAGTGTTGTGCCTCATGAACCATTCAAGTAGAGATCCCTTGACTCTTTTTGAATTTAAGTATGGGGGATTTACGCAGTGCATTATATTAGATATCACTGCGTAAATCCCCCATACTTAAAATGAAGATCTTCTACTTAACTCATAATGACAACTGTACATGACATGGAAGCATTACTTCAAACACTCTCTCTCAATGTTTACATGGAAAACATTAAAAACATATATTGCAGTAATAAATTAATTTTTGTGGGATTTGTCTAATATGGTTATCACTAGAACTCTTATCTACTTTGAAATCTCATAGTTTCAACTCTTTTCTTCACCACACTTTTGAGCTTCTCACATGATTCATTTAAGACATAACTGCTTCAAACAAAATTGACACTTCTCATCCTCCCGGAACCCAATACTGAACCATCATATATAACTGCTGCCAGCAGTTGAATCCACTACTCTCCTCAGCATTCATCAATTGTCTAGAATAGAATTATGAGTAGAGAACAATTTTACAACTAAACCTTGTGCAAAATAACTTATACTAACCATAACTACCGTCACATCAATAACATGTTCTCCGTGGCTTTGCATCATAGGATTCTTACACAATATCATAATACAATACTTCTTTTCCATCGACACAACAAAATTACGCACTATCGAGAAAACGGGACTCCCGCACTCTCTTTAGGATCCCAATAATCACCTTTGTTGTCGTTCTGCCAATCCGTTTATTTTTTAACAGAGATCCATGAAGTTCTGTCAATCGATTACTTTTTGAACACATATCCATGCAATCTTACACTATGATACAACACGCATGCCGCCGGCCACATAACTTTGTAAATGATCAGAGGCACACAGCACACCAACACACTCAGACACATTGAACACAAGAACCTGAGAACTTGCTTTCATTGATCAGATATATATACATGTAGGAGAAGTTTCTGGAGCAGGGTTTAGTCGGTGGCTTCCATGAGAAGCCTCCCTCATTGTCAATTCCGCCGACTTCTAGAACAGCGGCTGATACAACACTTCTAGAACAGCGGCTGATACAACATTAAATAGTTTGTTGAATATTGCGGACAGGTAGTTGGAATTACTTATGGTTTCCAACACTCCCCCTTAATTTCAACTACATACAATAAACATGACACTATACTCTTAATTGTCATGCCTGCTGGTCTAAGTCTCAGCTAGGCTTACAACATAATTTGGGTTTTCTACAATGTACTACTTTTTTCTACATATTTCAAATTTAGCCTTTCCAAGAGGCTTGGTGAATATGTCAGCCACATTTTCATTTGTATTACAATATGATAAGTCAATTTGATTGCAATTTTTCTCTTACAAAATGATGTTGTGTCTCTATGTGTTTTGTCCTTGCATGATATATAGGATTGTTTGCCAATTTGATAGTGCTTTGATTGTCACAACTGATTACTATAGGTGCATTTTGTGTTTCCCCAACATCTTCAAGTATTCTTTTAAGCCATATTGCTTCACAGGTAGCACTGCATAATGCTTTATATTTAGCTTCAGTGGATGACAATGAAACTGTTGGTTGTTTCTTACTGCTCCATGATATTGGTCCTGAACCAATGCTGAAAACGTATCCACTAGTAGATTTCCTATCATCTGGATTTCCAGCCCAGTCAGAATCAGAATAACCTGCCAATTCAACATCAAATTCATCAGTATACATAATACCAAAATTAAGTGTTCCTTTCAGATATCGAAGGACTTTCTTTGCTGCTTTCCAATGGCTTTCACAAGGCTTAGTCATGAACTGACTAAGTATGCTGACAGAATATGCTATATCTAGTCTGGTAGTGGTGAGATAGTTCAGACTTCCCACCAATTGACGGTACATAGTTCCATTCACCTCTTTGGTTCCATCATCACTGCACAATTTGACATTCTGTTCTAAAGGAGTAGATGTTGCCTTGCATTCAATCATATTGAATCTTTTAAGGATTTCCCTTGTATATTTGCTTTGTGTGATTAGTGTCTTACCAGGCTCCCTCCAAACTTCAAGACCTAAACAATAATGCAATTCACCAAGATCCTTCATCTCAAATACATGTGACAACTGATTTTTAATTTCTTCAATCAACTTGCATGCATTTCCTGTTATGATTAGATCATCAACATAAACAGATATTAAAGCAACATTCTTGTCTTCATCTTCCTTGATGTATAAATTAGGATCATTCTTACTTCTTATAAAACCTTTCTCATAAAAGAAAGAATCAATTTCCACATACCATGATCTTGGTGCTTGTTTCAAGCCATATAAAGCTTTCTTTAACCTGCAAACCAGATGCTCCTGTCCTTGTTTTACAAATCCTTCAGGTTGAACTAAATAAACTTCTTCTTTTAACTCACCATTCAAAAATGCAGATTTGACATCTAATTGGTGCATTTTCCAATTATATTTTGTAGCTAATGCAATCATAATTCTAATTGTGTTAATCTTAGCTACAGGTGCAAAAGTATCTTCATAATCAATTCCCTCCTTTTGTGAATATCCTTTGGCAACTAATCTAGCTTTATGTTTATCAATACTTCCATCAGCATTAAATTTAGATTTTTAAAGCCATTTGCATCCTACGGGAACTTTGTTTTTAGGCAATTCTGTTAATTCCCATGTGTCATTCTTCATTATAGAGTTATATTCTTCATTCATTGCATTTCTCCATTCTTCATATTCTTTAGCTTCATCATAGCTTGAAGGTTCTACAACATTCATAACATGAGACATTAATGCATAATCTTTATACTTTACAGGTACCTGACTTTGACGTGATGACCTTCTTGGAGTTTTACTGCTTTCATCTTTCTTTTGGCTTTGCAGAGTCTCCTCTCCTCTCTTTGGAGTGTCATGACTGCTTGATGCTACTTGTTCTTGATCTTGTACCTGTTCCTGTGCTTGTTCCTGTTCTTGTTCAACACTTTGTCTAATTTGACATAATCATCAATATTATGCCATACACTATTATTTATTTTATCACCTACATTTGCATTCTCATGAAACACCACATCCCTACTTGCCAGCAGTCTATGAGTATTGGGATCAAACAACTTATATGCTTTATGATTATCACAATAGCTAATAAATATGCACTTAATTGCCTTTGCGTCAAGTTTTCTTCTTTCATCTTTTGGAACATGAGCATATGCCTTGCAACCAAAAACTCTTAAATGACTCACTTTTGGTTTGTACCCATAAAATGCTTCAAAAGGTGTTTTAAGCTCTAAACTTTTGGTTGGACTCCTATTTTTCAAATAAACAGCAGTATTAATGGCTTCAGCCCAAAAAACATTAGAGATATTTTTACCTTGAAGCATACTATGTGCACATTCAACTAGTGTTCTGTTTTTCCTCTCAGCAACTCCATTTTGCTGAGGTGTATGTGGCACTGTAAATTGTTGCTGAATCCCATTACTTTTACAATATTGATTAAATTCTCTTGATTTGAATTCTCCCCCTTGATCAGATCTCAAGATTTTGATATAATTACCAGTTTGTTTTTCTACCATGTTCTTAAATTCTTTAAAATACTCAAAAACATCACTCTTCTTTCTTATGAAATAAACCCATGTATATCTAGATCTATCATCCACAAAAATAAGAAAATACCATGCTCCACCAATAGATCTAGTTTGCATAGGTCCACATACATCAGTATGAATTAATTCAAGTATTTCCCTTTGCCTTTTTTCTTTATGTATAGGAAATTCCTCCCTATGTTTCTTGCCAAGTACACATGCCTCACATTCAACATGATCATTTTTCAAGACAGGAAGACCTTCAACCATAGTGTTCTTTTGCAGTAGCATTAAATCTTTGTGATTTAGATGTCCATACCTTTGATGCCATAAATCTTTTGTTGATAATGTTGTAGATGCTAATGCTTGATGACTTTTCCTGGTCACATCCAACTTATACAAACCTCCAACTCTGGTTCCTGTGGCAATAACCTTGTATTTATCTTGAATGTCTTTCACTACACACTGTGATTTAACAAATTCTACCTTCAAATCTTGGTCAGCAATAGTAGAAATAGAAATTAAATTATTTTTAATATCAGGGACATACATCACATTATGAATCTGGTTCTCTTGTCCATTAGGCAAATTCACACCTATTACTCCATAACCTTGAACTTTAAGTGATCTGTTATCTCCTAGGCAGACATATGTTCCATCAATATTTTCATGATATTCATCAAACCACTCTTTATTACAAGACATATGGAGTGATGCACCAGAATCAATGAACCACGAATTCTTATCATCATTTTCCACAGACAATACAGCATCAGAAACAAACAATTTAAGATTTTTAAATCCATCATTGATATGTTTGTCCACAAAATTTCCATTATGCCTTCTGTTTCTCTGCCTAGACTCATTATATTTCCTTTTATAGCAATCTTTAGAATGATGCCCAGGTTTGCCACAATAATAACACTCATCATTTTTCTTTGGAAATTTAGACTGTATCATACCTTTTTGCTTTGCTTGAAACTTGCCTCCTTTGTTCTTGTCCCATGGTTTGCCTCTGTATGGATATTTGCCCTTGGCCACCAATGCCAAATCTGAACTGCTAGAGCCCAAAAAATTCTTCATCCTCTCCTCCTCTTGTAGAAGAATTCCTGTCAATTCATCAAATGAAGGGGGTTTTTCTCTAGCTGCAAGACTTGAAACAAAAATTTGATAATCTTGCACTAAGCCATTTAATACGATGGTGACTAAGTCAGTATTAGACACCTTTTCACCAATATCTCCTAACTTATCACTTAAATCTTTGACACGAGATATGAAATTGCTTATACTTTCATTTGCTTCCATTTTTAAAGATAAAAGCTTAGTCTTCAAAAACAAGATCCGGTTTGTATTTGTTGTTTCATACAAACCCTTCAATGTATCCCATGTTTCTTTTGATGTCTTGCAGTCTCTGATATGAGGAATAATGTTGTCCTTTACGGACATACGCATCAGCACCTTTGCTTTTGTCTCCCTTCTCTCCCAATCTGGGATAGAACCTGCAACAGTGGGTTTGGGCTCATCCCCACTTGCAATGGACCACAAATTATTACCTTCTAAAATAGTCATTAGCTTGAATTTCCAGTTTACATAATTTTCGCCATCAAGCTTGGTGGATTCATTCATATAATTATCAAGCAATAAATTTTCCATGAAAAAAAAAACTTTATCCAATCACCAAAATACCACCAAATCCAAATGTACCAATTTTTCACTATATCTCAAAATCTTTTACACCACTCATGCACCATAAAAATCTTCTTTTTTTCCTTTTTTTTTTTAATAAACCCAATTAAAACAAAAATACACTCAAAAGTCTCCAAAATAATTTTGACGTAAGGTTCTTTTACAACTTTAATGACCGTGTGTAAATATATTAAATTCTTTCCATTATTTCAATCGAACCTCATTTATTTTATTGCATTTTGAGAAAATTCAACAACAATGCACGTGACTTTTACTCCATACTTGGCCAGGCTTAAGCAAGAACAAGCTTCACGACTTTTACTCTAATGCACATGACTTTTACTCCATATCAAAAAGCGCATCAGAAACAAACATAACTTTTACTCCACACCATATCAAAAAGCGCATAACTTAAAACAACACAGCTTACTCAACATATCTTTTTCAAAAAATCAAACCAAACACTAAGAAGTGGTTAACGTCTGTCTTACTATCCATTAATTGACTAGACTTCTCACAAAGCAAAAGTTTCAAATCCGCTGGACTTGATTCCCTCCGAAACGGCGTGCTTCGCAAGCTTCTCCACGCTCACCGCATCAACCCACAGTTCACACCTCACTTTAAAGCGATATTTCACCTCCTTATATACTGCACCGAGCTTCACACAGCTCTTGACCACACAGCTCCTCTGCAACACAGCAACGCACTCCCCACACAGCGCTCAACTACACAGCGACACACAGCTCCTCTGCAACACAGCGACACACAGCTTCTCGACCTCACAGCTCTGATACCATGTAAATGATCAGAGGCACACAACACACCAACACACTCAGACACATTGAACACAAGAACCTGAGAACTTGTTTTCATTGATCATATATATATACATGCAGGAGAAGTTTCTGGAGCAGGGTTTAGTCGGTGGCTTCCATGAGAAGCCTCCCTCAATGTCAATTCCGCCGACTTCTAGAACAACCGCTGATACAGCACTTCTAGAACAGCGGATGATACAACATTAAATAGTTTGTTGAATATTGCGGACAGGTAGTTGGAATTACTTATGGTTTCCAACAAACTTTAGGCACAATTACACACAAACTCAAATGCAGGCTCCACACATATGCTCTCAATGCACAGCTCCAGCCTTGGCTCCACCACGGACAGCTTGAGCCTCCACACTCAACTCCAACACGTAATCTTACACACAGGCTCTCCGCAATCTCAGCCAAAGGTGCCTAATCTTTTTCACTCTGGGGACTCCTCACGCAGAAGTGTTTGTGCCTAGATCTGAGAATTCAGTGGTAGCGAGTCCATTCACGTTTCTTCATGTATTGAGGTTGCGGCCTCTTGATATCAAGAAGGGGTTTTGGAGGTCGTCCCTTCTTATCAGTGCCAATGAATTGTGTAAAAATCAGTAAATTTTTTATCAGTTAGTGTTACTTAGTTTCATACCAAATAGCAGTTATGTAACTGAAGAGAGGGTCTTATAAAACTGACGAATGCCCCAAATATAGTAATCATGGAGAATGATTGTTGCTTTAATAAATATCCAATCCTTTGTCCCGTGGTTGTTTCATTGACACACTGTCAAAATTTTACCATGTATAATTTTGGGTTTACTTGTGTGATTCTTTTGATTTCCAGTCAGTTGTTTAGTTTCGTTTATTTCTTATTTAATTAACGACTCAAACTAAAAGTGGTAACAAAGCCCACATGGTCGAGGGACGGACTTAGGGACGAGAGATGCACTGGGGGACGCACTGTGTATTTGTGAAAGGTTAAACACATTGTATCACCCATTGAACCCCATGTCAAAGCCCAGTTCAGCCGCTGGTGGTCGTGCTGTTGGAGAAAGACACCCAAAGCGTTGTGCTGTTGGAGAAAGACGCACAAAGCATTCATCGTTGGAGCCCACATCCCCGTTGGACCCTGTGTGTTGACGAGGATCTCCTGCGAGGTATTTTGAAGAGGAGCCTGCTCGGATTTAGTTTTTTTTAAAGAAGAGGAGCTGCGACCAAATTTTGAAAGAAGATAGAACTACCGCCGATTTTTTTAAACAGGAGTTGCTGCCAAGAGCCCGTATGTCTGGGAAAAAGCCAACAAAAGAGAGTGCCCCCGAGAGGTTGACCCTGCGTCGAAAAAAAAATGGACTTTCGATCAGCAGAAATGAGTTCGAGTAATTATTTTTGCTCATTTTTTAAAAGCAGAAATGAGAATTGTTTGTTGAGCGCTCATGAATTTGAAAAACAAATTAGGGTGTGAAGTATTTTTTTTCCTTTAGAAATTGTTTCATGTATACTTGAAGTAATCAATCTTTGTAGTAAGATAAAAGAAATTCTGAAGAAAAAAAAAATCAGCGTCAAAAGAGAAAAAAGGGAACATAGTTAGGTTTTTGTGTTGAAAATCCAAATCATAAAAAAGAAAAACAAATTTGTGACAAATAAAAAAGAAACCGTAGTTGAAGTTAGATTGCGGAAAATCAGAAAGGAACCTTAGTTCAAGGGAGATTGCCGAAAATAAAAAAGAAATCTTAGTTGAAGGCAAATTGTGGAGAAATTCAAATTCATAAATAAACCCTAGAAGCACAGTTAGAAGCAAATTAGAAAGAAATGGCTAAAATAATGGATGCAAAGTTCGAGGTGGAGAAATTCACTCTCAAGAACAATTTTTTTTTCTGGAAACTAAAAGTTAAGGATTTGCTGGTGCAACAAGGGTTGCACAAAGCATTAGACAGGGTGAAGAAGAAACTTGTTGGCATGTGAGATTTGCACTGTGAGGACTTGGATGCTTGAGCTCTAAGTACCATCACGTTATGCCTCGCAGATGAAGTTCTTTTCAATATAGTTGAAGAAACTTCATGAGTAGGTTTGTGGGGAAAACTAAAAGCTTTATATATGATCAGATCGTTAACTAGCATAATTTATGTAAAAAGGCACATGTACAGTTTTCGGATGAAGGAGGGTACAAAAATTGCAGCACATCTAAATGTTTTTAATACACTTATTTTCCAATTTTCGGATATGGAAGTTAAAGTTCTGGAAAAAGATAATGCTATCACCTTGTTGTGTTCCCTTCCTGGGTCATGGGAGCTCTTCATCACCTCTATCAGTTTGAGCACAACTGAGTCCTTGGAATTTGATTCAGTTGTGTGAGCTCTGCTAGCTGAAGAACTAAGGAAGAAGTCCAATGTTGAAACCTCTGCATAAGAAGATATGGTAGCCAAAGGACGGTCAAAAGAAAGAGGGGAGAAAACAAGGGGCTCTTACAGGTCTAAATCAAAGGGTAAAAAGTGTAAAGATAAAATTGCAGACACTCAAAAATATATTCTATTAATTGTTGAATGAGGAAATTACACACATATTTATACAATCAATAGTCTTAAGATAGGAATGCTATCTTAGACGTACAGTAGTGTGGTTGAGAGATTCTCTCAACCACACACTAAACTAGGAGAAACTATATTCTAGCTTATTCCTATTATGTAGGAACAAACTCCTCAAATAGAAAAAATACAACCATAGACAAGTAGGAATTAATTATTTCCAACTCCCCCCCTTAATGACTACTTGTCATGATAGTCAAATCCACCACCATCAGGCGAATTGCATGTACAAAACCTCCAAAAACACAATCTGCCGCCCTCGGACAGATCCACAACTTCTCCGATCCCACGGATCCCCTTGAAGGTGAATTGGCGCGATCTTGAACGAAAGACCCGCATCCATTGGCGCGATTAATGGCCTAACAGACACACTAGTTGGCCTTCCTGGCATTGTTGTTAGCGTGAAAAACGCCAATCCCCTTCTACTCAGAAAAAACATCTGAGTCCGAGCCAGGTGTTCTGCAGTCCACCTGCTCAATTGAGCACAAAGCTCTCGTGTACACACAGCCACAAAGGCACGCTGACTCAACTCAGCCAGAGCTCAACACAGCCACGAAGGCTAGCTTTTCAAACAACGTGTTGACATCCACGGCTCCAGCCACAAAGGCACCTCAAGCCACACAGGCGATTCAGCCACAAAGGCAAGCTGGCCACAAAGGCACTTCAGTCACAAAGACTATATAGATGGTTTTTGGCTCACCACCAACCCTCACATTCAGTGACAAAAGATGGTTTCAGACTCACCACCAACCATAAACCATTATAAAGTGGTTTTAAGATCACCACGAACTTTCAGATGCCTTTAAAAATCTTACATCTGATTCCACATTTTGGAGTTTCTGGGTACATACAACATACTAGGGAGTCTATTCCACAATCCACACTAACTCAAACAAACATCTACTTTGTTGTCCACCATAAACATTGTCGCCGCTGCTTTGCCTCATCTGTTCATTGTTCACATCTTGGGCATCCTTGTCAAATAACTTCTTGGAACTCCATGGTTAACCTGTCATTCGTTAGAGTCGCGAATTCTAACAAAATAACTTTGCCTACATTGAGTTAGCTAGGCTCAATAAGACTCAATAATATTTAAACATGATTCCAAGAAAATACAACATAAACTTTTCAAATTTAATTTCTCTAATGTTCTGGACCCAAAGATCTTCTCCACGCTGGGCTGCCACTCCATAAACACAGCAGCAGCACCGCCACTCCAAGACCTACGAACAAGAAATCTGCCTCTCGTTCAGAATGCTTAGATGAAGATCGTTGACTCGGACACCGACGCGTCTGAACAGTACTCTCCGGCGACACAGTGGAAACACAACATCAACGCTGCACTCACTGATCTCTCGGCAGTCCCGCAGTCACACTTCCACTGCGAGTTGACCACCACACCAGCAAACCACTTAGCCCGCGATCTGCAATCCATCGGCACTGCTGCCACAATCACAGCAGCTCCACTCAATCAATGTGGCATACCACGATTCCTTGCCAACTGCAGGCATTTCTGTCAACAGGTCAACTTCTGCCACACCAGTGCACTTTGGTAGGCAGGTTTCAGTCTCGACTCAGCTTATAGAGTCCTGAGATCTGACTCCATCTCCACGCAGCCAGGAACACGCTGCAAATGTTGCGTGAAGAATCTGGTCCTGTAAACGCGAATCCACTCTCTCTGATCTGCACCAACACCGATGTTTCTGCCCTCACCGATGCACACTCCAGCTCCCTTTCTCGGCTCGTTGTGGGCTGCAGGCATGAACATGCCGCTCCACTCAGGCACACAGATCACCGTTCGCCAATGCTGCTAAAGACAGTGGCGTCCAAATAGCAACCAAAACAGGTCGCACAAGACGGCGCCACCGCAGCCCTCACAAATTTCTATTTCTTCCGCTGGTTACCAATCATGGCCTTCAGCGATAATACATACAAACACACAGCTCCAGTCACTGCTTCGTAGAACTCTAACTTTGGAAAATCGCAAAATCATTCACCGGAGCAGGCAAGATCTTAGCCGGGATCACCCGAGTCTCCTAAGATACAAATCAGTTCCGTGCCCCATTTTCTTGGTCTTTATAAAAATGCATCAAGAGCTTCAACAATTCCAGGCATAAATTCTGAATCGTTAAAACCTACAACGCTACGAAGAATTGCGATGGAATTTCCCCCTATTACACGTCCAGAGAATCACACATCCCGTGTGCCTCCTTTGTCTACTTTAGACACTCGAGGTCGCTCACAGGAGGAGGAACCAGAGCCATATAAATAAAGGGATCGGATCTTCCGCCACTCCCAAACCGCTTAACTTTGTGTTCTTTTACAAGCATTCGAAGTGCTTTGCTTGTATCCGGATTGTTGCCGAAGACGCCTCTGATGCTCTTCTCAGAGCCAGTGGTTTGATCCAGAAGAAATTTCTGGATGGCAGTGCAACGAAATTTAAGTAGAGTTCCCACATCTCTGTTCTTCCTCTGCTTTGGCTTCTTTTCCTCTCGTCGGATCGCCATGTCTCTGGAAGTCTCCAAGTAACACTTATAACAGTCTGTCAGCGTAGAGGCAATGCAGCCGTAGTGCAACGCGAGACCTCAGATCGATTCCCGAGATGCTCCTTTTCAACTCTCCGTAGACACCAGATGATGAAATAGCCACCAGATGATGCTCCTAATGCCATCACAGGCAGTCCCAGCAGCTTCTTCTCTTTAAGCCACCATTTAAGAATGCTCTTCACTTTCTCCTTGTCCTTTAAAAAACTCCAACGCTCCATAGAGCTCGAAATTGTGATAACAGCATATTGTCTCACAAGCACAAGTAGTCTTTCCTCTGGTAGTCCGATGCAATTTAGACAATTTGGACTCCTGTCCCAAAAATTGACTGCCCTCCCATGGCAACCATGGGCGATAAACAGGACAGATTTAGCAGATTTGGGGATCTGCCAGATGACCTCTGACCCATTTATGTACTCCACAGTTGGAGAGAACTGCACCACATGCCTGATGCTGTTCCATGTCTCATCTAAGGATGGAGAAGAACGAGAATTCCCTCCTTTCGGTGACCACAACACAAACATGATTGCGGGGGCAAAAACCAGAGTTATCATACCAAATACAAGTGGATTGGGTTGCTGTTACGGACTGTCCCTCAACGGGGGACCTGAGAAACATTATGCTTCGATCCATACCTCCGACTGGAAATCTGATCCTCCAATCGGTGGTCGTTAAAGCCTTCAGAGATAAACTGTAACTTCCCATCGATGGCGTCAGTCTCCTTGCAGGTGGCAATCCTCTCCGAAAAATTCTTCGCGTAGGCCAGATCCGTGTCATACTCTTGACATAGGCACATATCGCCTTGTTTGAGCATGCCCTAGGCATCGAAAGGGGGCCTAGATCTTAAGAACGATGGTCAAAAACTCGTTGCGGACAAAGATTCAAGCCATCCTGAAGCCGATAAAGGTCCCCATACTGCTTATCGTCAGATCTGTCGAAGATCTCACCGATTTTGGGTTGTTAATCTCCAGATGCCAGAGTATTAGAGCTCGTTCGGCTTTATCCACACTCTGATATGTAAATAGAGACGGATCTAATCATCGAAAAAACCTGCATCCCCGGAACTCATGCGATCTGAACAAAACCCAAAAGAAAATGACGGATCTGGTCGAAGACGTGTGAGATCCAGTGCACGACAGGTCATCGAGGTTGGCCCCGCCACTTTCAGTCTATAATTCACCACACTGATGAATCGCCACAACTACCCCTGCCCTGGCCAATGGAGAACGGATGATGAACAAACAAATATTCACAAAAAAACTTTTATTCTCTTCAGCCCAGGAGCAGCCAAGCCCACGAGGGGCTAGGCCCTCAGGCTCTGATACCAAGATAAAATTGCAGACACTCAAAAATATATTCTATTAATTGTTGAATGAGGAAATTACACACATATTTATACAATCAATAGTCTTAAGATATGAATGCTATCTTAGACGTACAGTAGTGTGGTTGAGAGATTCTCTCAACCACACACTAAACTAGGAGAAACTATATTCTAGCTTATTCCTATTATGTAGGAACAAACTCCTCAAATAGAAAAAATACAACCATAGACAAGTAGGAATTAATTATTTCCAACTTGTAAAGCCAAATGTTGGTATTGCAATAAAATTGGACACCTAAAGAAAGACTGTTGGAAACAGAGAGATTCCGAAAGTCTAAAGAAGGAAGAAAATCAAATTGATTCAGGTATGATAGATGAAGTTTTATTTGCATAAGAATTATGTATGATAGATGAAACTTTAGTTGCATGTACTATCTCTCAAAATTTTGAAAGTTGGCTATTAGACGCTGGTGCTTCTCATCACATGAGTCCACACAGAAATTTGTTTACCTCATATGAAGCTGTAAATGGTAGTTTTGTGTTTATGGGTAATAATGTATCATGTCAGACTTTTGGGATGGGAAATATTAGGATTAAAATGTATGATAACACAGTTAGAACATTAACTAGTGTTAGACATGTATCTGAATTGAAGAAAAATTTGATATCTTTGGGAGTGTTGGATTTGGATGGTTATAAGATTATAGGTCAGAATGGAGCGCTGAAAGTATCAAAAGGCACCCTAGTTGTTATGAAAGAAAAAAAGGTCAGAAATCTTTACAGACTCAATGGAAGTACTTAGGTGAGTGAAGCAATGATTGTGTCAAAGAAAGAAGAAGAAGGTATTCGTCTATGGCATCAACGATTAGGTCACATGAGAGAGAAAGTTCTTTAGGTACTGATGAACCATAAATTACTTCCTGATTTGAAATCCTTGAAGTTGGATTTCTGTAAACATTGTCTGTATGGAAAACAACGTAAACAGAGTTTTAAAACTGGAAGTTGTAATAGTAAAGAAATTTTGGACTATATTCATTCTGATCTATGGGGACCATCTCCTGTTTTATGGTGTGGAGGTGATTTATATTTCTTAATGTTTATTGATGATTTCTCCCGAAATGTTTGGGTCAATGTCTTAAAACTATTCAAAGCAATGGTAGAAAAAAGAACATGCAAACCAATTAAATGTTTAAGAACTGGCGATGGTGGTAAATTTTACTTCTCTAGAATTTGAACAATATTGTAAGGATGAAGGAATTGTTAGACATAAAATTGTTGTTTATACTCCTCAAAAAAACCGTGTTGCTGAACGTATGAATCAGACTCTTATGGAGGGAACCAAAAGCATGATCAGTAATGCTAACCTGCAAAAGGAGTTGTGGGAAAAAGCAGTATCCACTGCTTGTTATTTAGCTAATACATCACCTTCAGTAGCAATTAATTGTAAAATTCGTGAAGAAGTTTGGTCAGGTGAGTCTTGTGATTATTCACATTTAAGGATATTTGGTTGTGATGCCTATGCTATTATTCCTAAAAACCAGCGTTCAAAATTAGATTGAAAATCGAAATGTTATGTCTTTGTTGGGTATGACTATGTGGTGAAAGGATGCAAGTTGTAGGATACTTCTTCGCGGAAGATAGTCATTAGTAGAGATGTAACATTTGATGAATATTATCTTTTAAAATCAAATGTTGAAAGAATTAAATAGGAACAGGTATTGCCAAATCAAAAAATTTAGTTGGATGCTAGACCTTTTTTTGAAAGTTGAAAGGAATAAGAGACTTCTGAAGGAAAAGGTGATGAAGATACAAAGGAAACTGTTGAATTTTCTGAACCAGTTCTGCAACGAGTCAATCTAAGAAGTTCTACAAGGGAAAGAAAAACTCCCAAATGGTATGAAGATTTTGCTTCATCTTTTGCTTTGATTAATGAAGATGGGGAACCTTCTTGTTATCAGGAAGCATTGGATGATGCATATAGCGAAAAATGAAAAACAACTATGGAAGAAGAAAGAAGAAATGGATTCATTAGCCAAGAACAATACCTGGGAATTTGTAGAAATTCGTGAAGGGAGAAGTGTTGTTAGATGCAAATGGTTCTTCAAGTTGAAATGGAAAGTTGATGGAAGTATTGAAAGGTATAAGGCGACACTCGTCGAAAAATGGAAAACAAATATGGAAGAAGAAATGGATTTCTTAGCCAAGAACAATACCTGGGAACTTGTAGAAATTCCTGAAGGGAGAAGTGTTGCTGGATGCGAATGGGTCTTCAAATTGAAATGGAAAGTTGATGGAAGTATCGAAATGTATAAGGTGAGACTGGTAGCAAAAGGGTATTCTCAGGTTGAGGGTATTGACTTTCATGAGATTTTTTCACTAATTGTAAAACTTGTTTCTATTCATATTGTGTTGGCACAAGCTGCATTACTTAACCTTGAGTTAGAACAACTAGATGTTAAAACAACGTTTCTACATGCTGATTTGGAAGAAGAAATATATATCAAAGAACCATAAGGTTTTGTACAAGGTCGCAGTAGAACATTAGTTTGCAAGCTCAGGAAATCATTGTATGGCCTGAGGCAGTCTTTGAGGCAATGATACAATAAGTTTGACTCCTTCATGGTGAGCTAGAATTTTATTAGAAGTGAGGATGATCATTTGTATACTTCAAGAGTTTCAGTGGCATATTCACTATCTTAGTTTTGTATGTTGACAATATGCATATTGCAAGAAAAATCATGGAAGAGATCAACAGGTTGAAGGCTCAGCTCTCTAGGATGTTTGATATGAAGGATCTTGGATCAACAAAACATAGATTGTGCATGGAGATACATAGAGACAACAAAAATGGTAATCTTTGGTTAACACAACAGAAGTATAGGGAAAGAGTACTTGGAAAGTTCGGTATGTACAGTGTGAAACCTGTTAATGTTCCATTAGCTTCCCACTTTAAGCTTTCTTCGGTTTTGAGTCCTAGAACTGATGAAGGAAAGTAGTATATGTGTGGTGTACCATATGCAAATGTTGTAGGCAACTTAATGTGTGGGACGGTATTTATAAGACCTGACATTTCACATGCAGTTGGAGTCGTTAGCAGGTTCATGGAAAATCTAGGAGAAGAACATTGGCAATTAGTGAAATGGGTGCTTCGGTATCTAAGAGGCACAAATGATCATTGCATCATCTTTAATGATCGTGAAGGATTAGTCTACGAAAATGTGGATGCTGATTATGCATGTGATTTGGAAAAAAGGAGATCTATTACAGGTTATGTCTTTACTCTTGTAGGTGGAGCAATTAGTTGGATGTGAAAGCTTCAAGAAACAGTTACGTTGTCCACTAACGAAGGAGAGTATATAGCTGCTTTAGATGCCAGTAAAGAAGCAATCTCCTTCACTTGGCTACAAATCTAGCCTATCATAGCAAGACAAAGCACATTGATGTAAGGTATCATTTTCTGAGACATGTGATCGATGGCGGAAAAGTAGCTCTCAAGAAGGTCCATACACGAGATTGTGCAAACATGTTCACGAAGGCAGTTATGGTAGAGAAGTTGCGATGGTGTTTAGCTTCTCTTGGCTTGGAGAAGAGATGATGAATGGGCATGGGCAAAGGATTAGGAATTTTTTTTTCAAGGTGGAGTTTGTTGAAATGTGTTAACGAATTGTGTAAAAATGAGTAAATTTTTTATGAGTTATTGCTAGTTAGTTTTATACCGAATAGTAGTTATGTAACGGTGGAGAGACACTTATAAAACTCATGAATGCCTGAAATATTGTAAGCATGCAGAATTATTGTTGTTTTAATAAATATCTAATCCCTTGCCCCATGGATGTTTCCTTGACACATTGTCAAAGTTTTACCACGTAAAATCTTGTGTTTACTTGTGTGATTCTTTTGGCTTCCAATCAGATATTTAGTTTCATTTCTTTCTTGTTTAATTAGCTGCTCAAACCAAAACAACAAGTGTACACTGTGGGATAAAAATTTCACACTCTGGTTCCTTCTTACAATCACGCCCAACTATTTTCCCTCGACTCCATATCTACACAAGAAACAAATTTAGACATAGAAATCTTCACAAGAACAAACAAAAGTACACACCTAAACCATCCTAATCTAATCACTTATTCTTGTAGCTTTCACATCTTTCTGGCCTTCCTATAATGCCACAAATTATGACTTAGAACTTAAGAATCAACTACTTCTAGATTGAATCCTTTTGATGACAACTATACATAAAATGAAAACATTACTTCCGACCTATTATTTAGCCAGATTTAATTTATCGTTTAATTTATGGTGGGTAAAAATATATAAGATTGAATTTGGACTAGCGTAAGTGATATTATCTAACAAGTAAAAAAATATATCCAACTCTTTAAGTTATTTGCAAATGATATTATGGATATTTATTTATCTTTTTCCTAATTGTTATCGTTGTTTTTTATTATATTTCTTTCAAATGTATTACCTTGTTCGTTTTCCTTTGTATATGCAAAACTAAATTTGGCAAATTTCGGAAGTATCAAATTTTGCATATGCATGTTTTGGAAGTTATTGTTCGTCTAACAAATATGTATTGTCATATTGGGTTAACAAGGTGTCAATGTAAAGCAAATGTGATATTAAGAGTTTGATTAAATATTTGATAAATAAATATGTTTTTCTTTGAAGATGATTTATGTTGGATTAACTGAAGTCTTAGTTGAATTTGATAGAGAGAAATGATTCATGTTGGATTGAGTGCAGTCTTAGTTGTCTGAAACCTTGATAGAACATCCAAAGTGTTTATCGTTAACTATTAATTTTATTTTAATGTAAAATACCATAATAGACGAGAGTAAAACATAGTAGGCCAGCTTGCATAGTTTAGATGTGAGGCATCACGCTAAAAACCATCTGCCTTTTAATGCAGCAAGGGACCCTCCATATAGCAATATATTGTTCTCCAAAGTGTTCACAGTTAACTAGTGGAGTTTGCAGTAAGCTATAAACGTGTCGAGAGTTTTTATGATGTACAATCCATTAATAAGCATAAGAGAAAGACGACAGAAATCATAAGAGAAAGACCATATAAATCAACATGGGCATGCGAAGTTACTGAGAGCGATAGTCTCAGTAAAGATTTTCGTGTCTTCTTCTCTGTTATGCAGGCCATACTGTAACCACATACTGTATTAACTGGATCTTGTGAATGCGAACCCTGATTTCCACAGTGTCCTGTTTGAGCTTAGTCGTAGTAGTATCTGGATTTTTCCTCTTGCCAATCTGACCCGATCTCCTACCCCCAAGAATATGGCCATAAATTCTTCAATAGTCGAAAATAATGCAGAAATCCGAGAAAACAAAAATTTCGATTTTCTGGGGCGACCAAGGTTATGGTCAAAGCGTGGGTGCGAATGTTGAGTAGGTACTCCTTATCTTACGCAATCCAAGTTTATATTGTGAGTTCTTGGACGGCCCTCCATTTCTGAGACATGCTGGACATCATTCATTGCTCTTTGGGATTAGGCTTTGTGGCCATCTCACTATCCATGGCAAAATTCTTCGTGTTTCCCCCGTTTTGTGGTCAAACAGTTTTTCGGAGTAGGCCAAACAGTTTGTCAGAGAGATTTTCATAGTCAATAAGAAACTTAAACGTATATTCTGATAAAAACACTAAACGAAATAAAAATAATAGATAAATACAGAGCACGACGAAATAAAAATAATAGATATATAGTATATACAGAGCACCACAAATTTAACTGGAAAACCTAGTATGCATGTACAGGGGAAGGTAGACAAATAGTACGAGCACAACAATATGGGATACTAAAGAATATATACGAAAGTCATTACCGTAATACTATTTTTGAAATATGAAGAAGTCATAAAAGTATTATATTTTTATCCTTATTTTATTTTATTTGGTTTTACATATAACAAATTCTTTATTTTAGATCAAATAAAAGTTTGGGTAAATTTTATAGTATTTAGTCTTACATATAAAGATATATAATCAAAATTTGTGATTATGTTTCTATCTATGTGTTACTAAAGGAGTCGTACGACACTTTTTATAACATTTGCATCATGTCAATCAAGAATTTGCAAAGTTTCTGCTTTTCTTTTGACAAAATCTTTGTCAATATATTAGTTGGATTCTCTTCCATGTATATTTTTTCTTACTATAACGGTCTATCATCTAACATTTTGGAAAATCTAATGATATCGCATATCAATGTGTTTTGCTTTAGAATGGGAGTGAATTTTTGGCTAGATAGATTGTAGTTTTGGTATATCTTTCTTGCTGTAACTTAGCTTCTCCAAGGACCTCTTCATCCAAAGTATCTCTTTATATACATGAGTTGCAGCCACAGTAGTAGAAAGGTTCACCACCTTTTGCAATCTAGATACCCATGAGACTACAATCGCTACAAAAGAATAGATGTGTTTTGTTATGGATTTTCTAGGATTTATGTCACGTGCTATATCAACGTCCATAAATCCTTCCAACAACCTATCAATATCTAGAAAGAAGAGACAACAATCGATTGAGCCTTCAATATTTCTTAAAATCCATTTAATTGCATTCAAATGTCCCTTGCCTAGTTTTGCAAGAATCCTACTTACCATTCCCACTGAAACCTCGAGGGCAAGTACATACAATTTGCATACATTAAGTTTCTTACTGCTAAAGCATATGGAATCTTGGATATTTCTGCTTTTGCTTCAATACTAATGCGACATTGTTTAGTTATTAATTTAAGATGACAAACAAGTGGTATACCTGCGTGTTTTGCATTGGCCATAATAAAAATTTTTCAATACTTTTCCAAGCTATTGTTTTGATAGCCAAATTTTCCTTCATTTCCTATCACTTATAATTTCCATCCCAAAAATCTAGTACCTTGTGTGTTGCAAATTCTTCATTGTGGAGGCCTTGTTAAATTATTCTTTTAACATGTTAATCTTAGAGTTATCTTTTCTTTACAATCAACATGCCATCAACATATAATAATAAGTCATGAATTGTTATTTTCATCTCTTTTATTGTGAATACAATGATGTGAAATTCTCTTTTTAAAACCATGATTAAGCATAAAAGATTCAAATTGCGCTTTTTTTCATTCCATGTAGACTCTTCTCCAATTTGCTGAGCAAATTTTCTTTATCTTTATTAATAATTCCCTATAAATTCTCCTTATATATTTCTTCGAAATCATTATGTAGAAAGGTTGTCTTCACATCTAATTGCTCTAATATTATATTTAGAGCAGACTAGGTACCACTGATATTGATGGAATTTTGACAAATGAAGAGAATCTCCATAAAATATTTTTACATAATCTTGATGTATTAAACGAAGAGATACTATTGTTCAAAGAGGCATGTAAATTCCCTGTCTCATAAAACTCTATTATTAAGTATATAATTCTTCAATACATCTTATTATTAAATATATAATTCTTCCATTCAAGATTAAAATTCACTCCGCCTAAACACAATATAATAAGAAAAACAAAAACAAAACTAGATTTTATAAAAGATGGATAGTCGGTATGCCACTCATAATCCTTCCATGTTGGTGATGCATTTTCTTCACTGACTTGGTGAGTCATTTCATGTCCTTACTCTTCCTTCTAGTGGCCTTCATCTATTATGTGACATAGTTTGTTATTCATTACCATATCATTACTTTTAGTTTGCTTTCTTCCCATTAGACTATTAGTGCTTTTTTCTTTGTATTCCAGATTAAGAAATAGGGGAAAATAGTACATATTCAGTCGAAAATTCTATTCCCATTTTGATCTACCATCCAATAGTCCATAATTCATATGACACTATCCCTCTTCCTATTAAATGTCCTCAACAAGGCTGCTCCATTGTCTGACTGGCTATTGAGAATGTTGCATAGATTGAAGATTTCTTTTAGAGTTTTGGTGCCTTGTTTGCATGTTATTTCACATATTGTCAAAAATAGGTAATATTTTTCAAGAGAATCAGATCCAAGGTCCAACATGTAGGCTATCGTAACGTAGTAATATACATTATATTTTGGTGCCCATCAGAGGATATCTGGAGTGTCATTTTTGTCAGGCTAGGTAGTAACTCGATAAGGCAAAAATTATTCGTGTGTCATATTCCATCAGGTAGGTCTTCATTATATACATGAGGGAGAGACTGTTTAGTTCATCTCCCAATGACTGTTCATATTTATTATTGATCTATTTACATATATTTACCCAATCACAAGGATTAGGTGTCAACATTCTCCCCCTTAATCTGAAGGGATGTTGGTGAGTCCAAGCATCATTCTGAATCGTTCAATCTTTTCTCTTCCAAGTGCTTTGGTGAAGATGTCTGCAATTTGCTCATTTTTCGAACAATGACGGAGATGGATTGTTTTGGCCTCAACATGATGTCGAATCAAATGATATTTAGTATTGATGTGCTTAGTTCAATCATGGAACTTTGGGTTCTTGGACAACTTTATTGCAGAGGTATTGTCAATCATGAGTGGAGTTGATTGTACTTGTTTTACCTACAAATGTTCAAGAATTTTCCTGAGCCACACAATTTCTTTTGTTGCTTCAGCTGCTACCATGTATTCTGCTTCTGTTGTGGAATTGGGTGGAACTGATTGTTTGCGTGATCTCCAGGAGACAGCTCCTGATCCAAGACTCATAGCATATCCTGAAGTAGATACCCCAGTTTCTTTGTCTCCATCGAAGTCTGAATCAGAGTATCCAATCAAGCTGAAGTCATCCACCTGTGTATACTTGATTCTAAAGTCTTGAGTTCCCTTCAAGTACCTTAGAACTCTTTTTGCAGTAGACCAATGTCCCTCACAAGGCTTTTGCATAAACCTGGAGAGGATTCCAACAGCAAACGAAATGTCTGGTCTGGTAGTAGTTAGGTAGTTGAGACTTCCTACAAGCTGTCTATACTTTGTTGCATCCTCAAATTCTTTTCCTTCAATAGATGTGAGCTTTAAGTTTTGTTCCATTGGAGTAGTAAGAGGATTGCACTCTGTCATGCCAAACCTGTTCAATAGATCTCCAATGTATTTCCTTTGAGAAAGAAATATGGACTTTGGATGTTGGGTTACTTCAATGCCAAGATAGTAATGAATATAGCCTAAATCAGTCATTTCAAAACTTTTCCCCAATTCCTTCTTTATGGATGCAATGTAGCTTTCATTGTTCCCTATCATCAAAAGATCATCTACATATACCACAAGATATACCACTGTTTCGCCAACTTTCTTGACAAATAAAGTTGCATCATCAAGATCATAATGTTTGAAATTGAGTTTCAGAAGATGCTCAGTTAGTTTTTCATACCAAGCTCGTGGTGGTTGTTTGAGGCCATACAAGGACTTCACTGGTTTCCATACTTTATGTTCATGCCCTTTCACAGCAAATCCTTCGGGCTGGGACATAAAAACATTCTCTTTTAGATCTCCATTTAAGAAAGCAATTTTTACATCCATTCGGTGGAATTTCAAACCGTTCTGAGCTACTAGTGCAAAGAGTGTCCGGATGGTAGCCCATTTTGCTATGGGGGCAAAATTCTACTCATAATCGACCCCTTCCTTCTGCGCAAAACCTTTTGCCACAAGCCTGGCTTTGTGCTTGTCAAGTGAGCCATGAGCTTTATACTTGTTCTTGTAGACCCACTACAACCAATTGGTTTGGTTCCTAATGGAGGATCAACCAGCTTCCAAGTGTCGTTCTTTATGAGGGCATCATGCTCCTTTTGCATTGCTTCTTTCCATTCATCATGAGAAGCAGCTTCTTTGAAGGAAGTTGGTTCAAAATCTGTAGACAAGTTCAATTCACAATCATAAGAAACATCCATTTCAACAGGTGAATTAGAGTCATCCACATCACCTCCATTTTGTCGGTTTGAATTCCTAGTTCCTGTCTTTCCAACCTCATCAGGATGAACACTTTCAAGTGTCTTTTTCAGCCACTTTGGGGGACCTTTTTCAGATGGTCCAGGCTACTCCGTTGATTGAGTTGGGACTGAATCAAGATTGATTCTCCCAATTCTATCAATCACATCACTTAAAGCATCATCCGTTGTTGGATTTTCATGCGGGGGAGAGTGTTCTTCAGAAGAAGATTCCACATGTTGATCTAGTATAGGAATCCCCCCTTCAAGATGTGGAATCTGATTATCAAATTCTTGAAATGATTTTGCTTTTGCTAATCTATCCAAGCGATCAAGTTGCCGCTTAACAACATTGTCAGTTGTGGATGATTCAAGAAAAATTACATCTCTAGATATAAAAAACTTCTTATTTACTTCATCATAGAGGCGATATGCTTTGGAGGTGTTTGAATACCCTAGAAAGATACACTTACGACTTCTAGCACCAAGCTTGTTTCTATCTACCTTTGGTAGCAAGGCATAACAGGTGGAACCGAAGACCCTAAGATGCTTTACCGAAGGAACATATCCATACCACATTTCATGTGGGGTGTTGTTTCTTATAGCATTAGATGGGCATCTATTCTTTATATATGCAGCACATAGAAAAACATTATCCCAAAACATTATCTTTACATTTTTGAAGAAGAGCATGGATCGTACCATATTTAAGATTGTCCTATTCATTCTTTCAGCTACACCATTATGTTGGGGATTATAAGGCACAGTTGTTTGATGTTTGATCCCATGTTGGTAAAGATAGTTTACAGAGTACCAGCAGATATACCAGACAGTTCCTTCGGCTTCAATGCAGTAGCGTTTAATCTTTCACAGCTTTCACGCAGACATTTGGGACATAGAGATTATGCATTCCAGGACAAATTTTCTATCAAAGGAGAGGGGCAGAGGACAGGCTGCAAAAAAAAATTGCAGAAGGGAGTTACAATGGCAGAAAGGGATGCCAAAAATGGAGTTGGCTCTGATGCCATGTCAGGCTAGGCAGTAATTCCATAAGGCAAAAATGATTCGTGTATCATATTCCATCAGGTATGTCCTCATATATACATGAGGGAGAGACTATTCAGTTGATCTCCCGATGACTGTTCATATTTCTTAATTATCTATTTACATATATTTACCCAATCACAAGGATTAGGTGTCAACAATTTTGTATGACAAGAAATGAAGACGCGAAAACTGAAATGGGGCTAACTTTTCTTCTCATCATTCAAAATAATTAAATAGATTACATTGGAAGCATTAACAATAAATTACTCAAGTTAAACTCAACTATAAGCGCATAACATGCAAAGCAAACAAGTAGAACTCAGGGAGGAGCCCCTATGGATTAATGAAATGCTAATATATGAACGTGAAGCGTCAGAAGCCCTGTTGGATCCTAAGTCGTGGTATTATGACATCCGCTTCTCTCTCACATGGGGGTCATGTCTTGAACACATGGATGCATCACAATAGAGAGCGCTCATATTGAAATCTAATCAGTATCATTTTGCCAATAACACATTATACAGAAAAAGCTATGACGGAATCTGGCTGAGCTGTTTGGAAAAGGATGTTGTCGACCATGTCTTCAAAGAAATGCACGATGGTCCAACAAGTGGTCACTACGGCAGAGAGACCACTACTCACAAAATATTAAGAGCTGGATATAATTGGCCCACAGTGTTCAAAGACTCACATGCCTATGCTCGCAAATGCAAGGTGTGTCAAACTGCCATAGGATGAGAAAGAAAGCCGGCTGCTTCCCTCAAGCCCATTATGATTTATCGCCCATTCCAGCAATGGGGCCTGGATGTCATAGGTGAGATCACTCCAAAGTCTTCACAAAAATATAAGTACATACTCACAGCGACCGACTACTTCACCAGATGGACTGAAGCCATCCCGCTTCAGAAGTTGAACGAAGATGAGGTAATATCATTTATTGAGAAATTCATTACCAGCATGTGTGGCATTCCTGATGCTCTCATATTTGATAATGATTCTTACTTTTCATCACTGAAATTGACTGAATTTGCTATAGATAGATCAATTCACATAGGGTATGCATCGAACTATTATCCCCAGGGAAATGGAGTTGCAGAGTCCTCAAACAAGAACCTCATATGCATAATCCTTAAATCTGTCGCTGACAACCAGAGGAACTGGCACAACGCTCTAACAAATGCCCTTTGGGACGATAGGGTCACCCCAAATGTGGCCTTAGGAAACTCCCCATATGTCCTCATCTATGGACAGGAAGCCATCTTGCCCCCAAATGTTACCCTTCCCTATTTGCAGCTCTTCCAAGCTTCAAGAGGAACTCCTTCAGTGTTGCTTCAGGAAAGGATCAACAAATTGATGAGGTTGGAGGAATTGAGAGATAAAGCCAGAAACAAATTCATAAATCACCAAATGATTGTGAAGGGATGGTTTGATCACAATTTGGCAAGTGATAAAGATTACCAGGTAGCAGAGCTAGTCCTGCAACGGGACAAGTTGAATGAGCCAAAAGGTAAACACATGAAATTCCAACACTTATGGCTGGGACCATTCCAAGTTGTGGAAAAAATTGGTCAAGGAACTTATAGGTTGAAAATTTTACAGGGAGAAAATAAAAACTCCCTGTTAATGGTCAACATTTGAAGAGATACTTCCAGTAGCCACCACATTGTGGTTACCTCCTGAATAGGTTAGAATTCATTTTATTTTTGTTGTTAGTTTAGTTGCATTTCTGTCTTTTCCTTTTTGTTTTTCTTCAAAGTTTAGTTTCCTACTACTTTGAACTGCAGTCCTTTTCAGCCAATTTATTTCGGCCCTCCAGCCTCATTTTTACCTTTTCAGGTTGCCCTCATGTGCCACTTTCAGCTTTTGTCTCCTTCATTAACCTGCTGATGAGTCTGCTGATTCTAAATCCATCGTTACCTTGCAAATCAAACAAATTTTCAATCAACCCATGAGAACTTGAAAATCAATTGTGGAATTCCAACCAAAGCCACTCATTGGCATCTGTTCGGAACTAGGTGTGATCCATTGATGACTTGCATACCTGGGGCATTTAGGGGCACCTTTATAAAACAAAAAATGTGTAGCTACAGTTGGAGTGGCATGGAGGAATGCTGCGTTTTTAAATAAATCCCAAGCAGACCTAGCCTATACTTGGTTGTAAGGTTACAGTCATTCTCCATTGGTCCCATCCACCACACTAAATTGTCCAATACCTATTATCTACAAATAAATCTCCTTTCATGGGCTAAGATCACTGTCATATACCCTGTGGAAAATCCAATTGTGCTTTAGTCCTTGTGCCTAAAACTAGAAGGACTTATTTAAAGGAAAATGAAATGTCAAGTCCTTGTGCCAAAATGGAGCGACAAGTTGTTTGGGAAGCTGGTTAGAGTAGGGACTATTGCTGGGCTTAGAGTATCGGTTGACACAGAAAGCCCAACCTTGCTTAAGCGGTTTAAAAATATGGCAAGATCCATGACTGCACTCCATTCAATCATATGAAAATATAGCACTGAAATTCTTATATAAAGTGTAGATAAACATATCTACATCAAGTTTGATGAGCAATAAAGAGTTGAGGTACACACCTAAACAGGTATTGATAGACCATTGATGGCCCCAAAAGGATTTTTGAAAGTGGGAAACACGTAAAGGAAGGTCAATAAATCCCATAACACTACCATTGGAGAATGCCTGTGAAAACCCTATCAGTAAGTAGAAGGTATTTGTCTTTATCCCACCTGAAGTAATTAATGTTGAAGTGGAACCCACACCTATCGATCTATACAGTTTGCATTTCGAGTTTATGTTAACACCCTAATGTTCTAGTGATGCAAGCTTTATTTGGAAACAGAGATAACTGGGTCGTCGAGTGGTTCGCCATTTGTTGTGGCTGCAACCATCACCCTATTAAAACATGCTCTAATAGCAAATTTTGAATGGGTCCCCTAGAAGTTTGATATTTCATCTTTCCAAATAATCTGTTTTATCCCAAGGATTCAAAGTCTTTGTCGAGTCAAATTTTCAATGCCTAATGGCTAAGCCCCTTGAATGAACCTCTACTGCATGATTCATTCATGACCCAGCATAGCCCTTCATTCATTCCCTTCATCGAGACTCCTCAATTTTCATAAGAATTCATGATATATTTATGCCTGCACGTATAATCAACCTCACCCTTATTATAATCGTTTGTGTGCTTAACCCACAAAATCTTCCATCGTGTCTTTATTCCCTTCATAACTCTTTATAACGGGAATGCTTCGCAAAATGCACATAACACTCCTTTTTGCTTATCGCATGCAACATTGGCGCGCAATGTGTACCATGAGGGACTAGACCTGAAGGAATTATAAACCATCATTTATATATTCCAGGTCCAGAGCCCATCGCATATCGTAATCGGTGGCGTCCATGGCATGAACATAAAGCGCAGTCCGATATGGCGGAACTGCTGGGGCTATTAAACTCAGCACATATGTACTTCGGGTCCACCTCCCAATCGCTTATTGCAATCGGTAGAACCTGTGGATCATATATAAAATACAATGCGATATGGTGGACCCGCTGTGTTATTTTATATATATATATATATATATATATATATATCGGGTTTGGCGTAATTGCATATCGCAATCGGCGGAGCCCTAGGCCTATGCATATTGTGATATGCGATATGACGGACCCGCTGATGATTATAGGCTCCAGTATATAATTTTTGAAGTCTGGTTGTATGGCCCAGCTATGGGTTTTTCACGTATATTCCTGTGTATTTAATAAAAGGTTGTGGTCGCGATTTTTAATGAAAATCCCATATAGCGTACTAGATAGGGTATAGCCTCCCATCTATAATCTTTCAAGTTTGGATTTCGGATCTGGTTCGGTGTTATGCTGATCCGGATTTAAACATGAACGCAAAAAATTACAGAGATAACCATATACACAAAGATGCAGCGGAAATAATACTTCATTTCATTAATGGAAAATACTGAAATATGCTTACAACCAGAAATGGAAATAAACTAGCTAGGGCGATGGTAGCTTATCTCTGAGAAGAGATGTGGTGGCTACATGCCTCTGAACCTTGTTACAATGAGGCTTGAAGGCCTATTTATTGTTGAGAAACAATGGAAAACCCTTAACATTCCCAAACCTAACCCTAGGAGATGAAACGCCAAACTATGGGCCCCGTTTGGGTAAATTGGTACATCAACTTCCCGGGGTCGTAACTTTCGCATACGACTACGTTTGATGCGTACAATAGCTCGTTAGAAAGATCTATCCAAGCACTACCACTTTGGGAAGGGAAACATCGGTCCATGGACCCATGTTGCCCCCAGATTTCCAAAAAAACATCGTTTAGGGCCTCAAAACGGCTCCAAAAGTTCGGGACCCGAAAAACTGCTAAAAATAGTAAGTTGTGCTACAATTAAGGAAACTGAAAATGTTGAGAGAAGCAATGGTGGGGGTCCAGGTGGACTTGGCAGGTGGCCACCAATATCCACCTGGATCATTCCTCCCCCTTGTTCCTTGGTGAGCGACTTGCCCTGCTGAAGGAGCTGGCCTGTTTTGACAACTCGATACAGTTGGATATTCTGTTGGCGAGTGTTCTTGATCTGTGTGTCCATGATCCGATCAGTTGCAGCTTGTTCCATGCAATCTGGATTTAATTCTGTGGGTTTGAGCTGTTCTGCAATGTCGGATGTGTCTAGCAATGGTGTAAAGTATGGCCGAAGGCGGTCCACATTGAACACTGGTTGCAGGCCAAGGAATGGGGGAATGTTGAGCTCAAATGCATTGTCTCCCATAGCCTTAGTAATGGTGTAAGGACCATATCGGAGTGGTCTCAATTTCCGATAGGCTCCAGTAAGGCGTTCCTTTTGCAAATGCAAGCAGACTTTGTCGCCCACGTGAAACTTGTGTGGCACTCGATTTTGATCATGTCGCTGCTTGTACTTGGCATTTGATTTCTCAAGAATGTCATGGACCTGCTGGCAAATATGTTGGATGCGCTCAATGAAGCTGGTGGCCTTATCTGTTTCGGACTGGAAATGAGCTGAATTTATGTGAGTAGCTGCAAGTGGCATGGCCACATCAATGGGGCATAGTGGCTGGAATCCCAAACCCACCTGAAAAGGGCTATGGCCAGTGGAGCTGTGAAGAGCTCGGTTGTAGCTATGCTGAACATAGGGGAGGCTCTCGTCCCATGTGCGTGGATGCTTTGAGTTATACATGCGCAGAATGTGCACAATCATCCTATTGACAACCTCTGTCTGGCCATCAGTTTGAGGATGGAAGGTTGTGGACTTCGTGAGTTTGGTGTCCAGCATTGACCAGAGACTAGACCAAAATGTGCTGAGAAACCGACTGTCCCGATCTAAGATGATATACTGTGGGATCCCAAAGTGCACCCACACTCGTTCAAAGAAGAGTTTAGCAGTGGCTTCTGCTGTGATATTCTTCTTGCAGGCCGCCATAATGGCCATCTTCGAGAACCTGTCGACGACCACAAAAACATAGTCATTTCCATGCTTAGTGGAAGGAAGGCCTGACATGTAATCCATGGAGAGGGATTCCCAAGGTCGACTAGGGGTAGGCAATGGGGTATAGAGGCCGTGCTTCTTAATGGTCGGTTTGGCAATGGCACAGGCAGTACATGATTTGATGTACTTCCCAACATCCTGTCGAAGATTCGGCCAATAGAAATAATTTTGCAGTACTACCACTGTTTTCTCGACCCCGAAATGCCCAGCAGCCCCACTATAGTGTGCTTCCCAAATCATCTTGGCACACTCGCTTGAAGGAACACAAAGGTGACCCGGGTGGCATAACAGGGCATCCTGGAGGTGAAAATCTGGAACATGCCGACCCTCCAAGAGTGTCTGGTATGTGTGGCTGAATTCCGGGTCGCTTTTGTAGAGAAGTGGCCAATCAGAAGTCTCGTGCCCACAAGAGTTGAGCACGGTGGTTAACGCCATGATCGGTGGTCGACTGAGGCAATCTGCAACATTATTGGTGCTGCCCTTCTTATACTTGATATTCAAGTGGAACTGTTGCAGGTATGTAGACCACTTCTGATGGCGATCATTCTGCAATTTCCCTTGGGTCTGTATGAACTACAGGGGTCGGTGGTCTGTGCGGATGACCGTTTCCTTCCCCAAAATGTAATGCTTCCATTGTCGGCAGGCCTGTACAATGGAATACATCTCTTTATCATAATTGGGGTACTTCCGGACTATGTCTGAAAGTGTTTCACTGTGATATGCCACTGGATGTCCATGTTGAGTAAGGATTGCCCCAATAGCATAGTTAGAGGCATCTGTCTCGACCTCAAATGATTGTTGTAAATCTGGTAACGCGAGCACTGGTGCCGTGCAGAGTCGATCCTTCAACTCCATGAATGCCTTCTATTGAGATTCAGACCAAAAGAATTTTGCTTTCGCCCCTCCCTTGGTGACTTGACTGAAGGGCCAAGTAATATGAGAAAACCCCAACACGAACCTGCGGTAGAAGTTGGCAAGACCTAGAAAGCTGCGGAGCTCTGTTAGAGTGGTTGGAGATGGCCAATCCCGAATGACTTGGATCTTGGCTGGATCGACATGCACCCCCTGTTCATCAATGATGTATCCCAGATACTGAACCTGGGTCATGCCAAAAGTGCATTTCTCCAAATTGGCACAAAGCTTGTGTTGCCGCAGTGTTTGGAGAACCTGTCGGATGTGGTGGAGGTGCTCTTCCCAACTCTAGCTGAAGATCAGAATGTCATCCAAGTATAATACTACAAAGGAGTTGGTGAATGGCCGCAAGATGTCATCCATTAGCCTCATGAAGGTTGCAGGAGCATTCGTCAATCCGAAAGGCATAACCAACCATTCGAAAAGGCCCTCCTTGGATTTGAAGGCAGTCTTCCACACATCAGAGGGTTCGATTGGTGCCTGGTGATATCCTGACTTCAGATCGATCTTGGTGAAAGATTTCGCCCCCTTTAGTTGGTCTAGGAGGTCATCAATTCGCGGGATTGGGTACCTATTACGGACAGTGATCTTGTTCAGTGCCCGATAGTCAATACAGAGTCTCCACGTCCCATCCTTCTTCTGTACCAACACGATCGGGCTCCCACAAGGCGATGAACTCGGACAGATGTGACCTTTCTGCAGGAGCTCCTGAATCTGCCTCTTGATTTCATTGTTCTCCAGAACGGAGTGCCGATAAATTGGTCCATTGGGTAGCGGCACACCTGGAGTCAAATTGTTGGAGTGCTTGACCTGACAGTGCAGAGGAACCCCTGCAGGGGAGGTGAATATGTCCTCGTACTCCTCTACAACCTTGTCCACATGTAGTTGTCGTGCAGAGGGACCCCGTCTGGAGGCTGCGACCACCGTCTGCTTCTTTCCTTGAGGGCGTATCATCAGGAAAACAAATTTGCTGGTTTTGGAAATGATCTTACTGCATTGTTTTGCAGTAATCAAAGAGATGGCAGTAGGTGGTGCTACCTAGACTGGTATCCTGTACAACTTGTTTCCCAATGTAATAATAACATCACGGGGCCTTGATTCATACACAGCATGTTGCTTCCACAAGTATGGCTGTGCTAATAATACATCACAAACTTCAAGGGGTGCAATGTCACACAATACCTCATCCGTGAAGGGCTTGATGTTGTATGGAAGGCGACACTGCTGGCTCACGCGAAGATCTTGTCCTTGGTGAAGCCACCCAATGGTGTATGGTTGCGGATGTGTTGTGGTCGGTAAGCCCAACCGCTTCACGACCTCTGCCGAAATGAGGTTCTTTTGACTCCCGCTATCAACAATGAACTGTATCGTGGAGCCCTTTACCCACATCTGGGAGTGGAAGAGACGCTCCTCCTCCTCTGGATCTTTGGGTTCATTTTTCTGGATCTTGGCGGTAGCAACAGTGGCGTTGGGATCTGCAAATGATCTGCTTCCCTTTTTCATTCCCCTTATCGGGTTCTGACTCAGAGTCGGAACATGCATCTGATTCTAAAACCTTTAGCTCAACCACCAGTGACTGCTTGGCTCGACACTCACTTGTGTTGTGAGTGGAGCTCTTATGGAACTCACACCATTTTCCAATGTCCTTTTTCGGCTTCGCGGCGCTGTTCTTTGATTGCAGCTTCGGCGGGTTGTCTTGGGCTGTCCCGCCTTGGCTTTGTCCTTTGTTCTGTGGTTTAGGGTCACCTTTCCCCTGCTTTGGATTCGCAGATCCAAAGTCTCGCTTCTTTTGTTTAAACTTATGCTCTACCTTGACAGCATATCAGTATGCTGCGCGGAGCGAGGAGATGTTCAGGAATTGTATTTCTTCCTGGATGTACTTGTGCAGGAAGCCATGGTATTTGGGTATCAAATGTTGCTCCGAATCCTTGATACCCAACTTTGTGTGAAGGGTATGGAAAAGATTGGTGAACTCCGGCACGTCTTGGTCCCTTCCCTGTCGCAGCGTGGTCCACTTTATGTATTCATCCTCATAGCTTCCAACAGGGTAGTACTGCTCCTTGATGGCATCCCGGAATGAATTCCAGGTGGGCGCGGCTGAAAATAGTGAGCCAGTACTTTCATCCTTCTGCTCGCAGTAGGTTTCCCACCAGTCCTTGACGTGGGGGGCTGCTTTGGGAAGAGCGAAAACAATCTTTTCTTGACTCGAAAATTCATGAACAGAAAAATAACCCTCTAGCAGATTTAACCATTTATCTATGGCATCTGCGTCTATCTGAGCATCGAATATGGGGATTTCTAAATTAACTTGTACCTTAAAGGGCGTGGCGTTTCCAGAGTAGTTGTTGGAAGCCGATGCGTCGCTTCTGGGTAGCCGCTAAAGGATCTGGGCAAAGCTGTCCATCATCGCGTTCTGTTGTCGCTTGAGGGCTTCTTCGAGCAAGATTTTGATGGGATCTCCTGCCCCCTCGTCTTTCTTCTCATCCGCCATGGGAGGCTGTCAGGATTTGCGAGGTTGGTCTTGGAAAGGTTCAACCAGTTCAAGCCCTAACTCCTTATATCCCGACCTTGTTGGGGACATGCAAAGAAAAACAGAGAAAAAGCAAACCTCTCTGATACCACTGATCCGGATTTAAACAGGAACGCAACAAATTATAGAGATAACCATATACACAAAGATGCAGCGGAAATAATACTTCATTTCATTAATGGAAAATACTGAAATATGCTTACAACCAGAAATGGAAATAAACCACCTAGGGCGATGGTAGCTTATCTCTGAGAAGAGATGTGGTGGCTGCATGCCACTGAACTGTGTTACAATGAGGCTCGAAGGCCTATTTATTGTTGAGAAACAATGGAAAACCCTTAACATTCCCAAACCTAACCCTAGGAGATGAAACGCCAAACTGTGGGCCCTATTTGGGTAAATTGGTACATCAACTTCCCAGGGTCGTAACTTTGGCATACGATCTCCGTTTGACGCGTACAATAGCTCGTTAGAAAGATCTATCCGAGCACTACCACTTTGGGAAGGGCAACATCAGTCCACGGACCGATGTTGCCCCCATATTTCCAAAAAAACATCGTTTAGGGCCTCAAAACGGTTCCTGAAGTTCGGGACCCGAAAAACTGCTAAAAATAGTAAGTTGTGCTACAATTAAGGAAACTGAAAATGTTGAGAGAAACAATGGTGGGGGTCCAGGTGGACTTGGCAGGTGGCCACCAATATCCACCTGGATCATATGCAATGATTTTCAATGTAAGTCGGATTTTGTTTTTTTAGCATTTTATCATATTTGTATAAGTATGACTGATGATTGGTTACCTCTGTAGACAAGGAGCCAGAGAAGGCAAGCGAGACTGAAGAATGGATGCATAAGCTTCAAGTATGAGTCTAGATAAAAGATGTATGAGCGAATACGAAGAGTCACCTATGCGGATATGTTTTATTTAAAAATTTGGCTTCAGGCGTTGGCTGTCATGTTTCCAGTTGTTGCCTATGTATTCTGAAGGTGAAAATTGCTCGAGGTTTCATTATGAAGAGATGACACACAATCATCCTCTTCTAATCAACATCTATTCATTTCGCCAGGGAAATGAAGTGCTCCAATGACAGGAAATGCCTTCTACGTGTTAGCAGTGACACTGATGGTTCTACCTTTGTGTTTTCTGATCGGTATATTGAAAAGAATAGGGGAAGACGAGGGGCCGGGGCCTGAGGCATAAATATTACCTCCAGATAGGAGAGAAGGGATTTTTTTTGGCAGAAAACAACATTGATTTATTATGAATCAAGGACACTGTTTTGGTTCAATGAGGAGCCTTTTGTTTCAGATTTAAGATCCTTTGCTTTCATGTGTTTTGAGACAGGGTGTTGTTGCTAGCATAAATGCAAATGTGTTTTTTTTTGTGCATATTGATAATGATACAGCTTATAATTAGCATTATTTCTCTTAATGTAATTCTTCATCATAGTTAATTCATAAACAGTCCCTGATTTGAAACTATGTTAAACATCAGTTGCAAGCTTTTCTTCCATAAAATGGAATGTGTATTCCTATATGAATGATTTGATTGCAATTAAGAGTTAATGCGGCCTTGTTCTTATGTGAACCAATAATTGATTCATTTAGACTTCGAATTCATATATGATGTTTAACCTCTCTTTTGTTATGCTCCTGCAGGATAGATTAGGTAGTTAGGACATAGACTAGAGTAGTTAGAAGAGGTGTAGATAGGATTCAATACATATAGGTTAGTTGTTTTATTTTGTTGATGTAATTGAAGTCTTCATCTCAGAAGCAATATTTCAACTCATTTAATAGTTTACGGGGTCCCTTAAAACTCGTTGGAACTAGACATTCCAAACGAAAGCAGGTCCAATTGGGGCTTGAGAACGGGTTAGTTCCCATTGTTGGTATTGCGAAAATTCGCCATGTCAACACGTTGGTAGGAGGTCTCAATGAATTTTATCGCAAGTTTACACAAGTTCGAAGGAAAGAGTGTCACCATGGTGGTAGTTGATAGACTTACCAAGTATGCACACTTTTGTGCATTATCTTACACTTTTAAAGCCAGTACAGTTTCTACTACATTTATGGAAATAATTCAAAAGCTTGATGGAAACCAAAAGATTATAGTAAGTGACATAGGCCTAATTTCTCTGGAAATTTTTTAATGAGATTATTTTATTTTCATGGTACACAATTAGCTCATAGCTCATCTTATCATCCTCAATCATATGGGAAAACTGAGATAGAAAACCAATATTGGGAAGGATATCTTCATTGCGTTGTATCTGATTAACAAACACAATAGATCAATTGACTACCTCTATCTGAATGGTAGTATAACACTTCCTTCGATAGTGCAGCAAAAATGATGACATTTATGGCATGTTATGGATATCATCCACCATCCATCACATCAGCTTTAAGAGAAAATTCTGAGGTTCAAGCTGTGGAAGATCACATCGAGCATAAAAAATAAGTTCTTTAACTCTTAAAGGATAACCTTACTCTAGGGCAGAATCAAATGAAACTGTTAGGTCCATATACTACTAGTGTAACCCATTATTGTTATTAGTACAACCTCCTATTATATTGTTGTTCCCGTGTAGTCCCCATATTGTTATTATTGTCCCCAATAGAAGCCCACTATTGTTATTTGTGTGCCTTTAGATTATTATTGTTATGTCGGCTCTGATTATATTATGACCCCTCAGACTCCTATATATACAAAGGAGGTCTTGTCATTTGTATCACCCAAGAATTGTTCATATGTGTAATGTAAAGGAGGTTTCCCCCTCGAAGAGGGTTATTTATAAGGTGTTTATCTATCTTTTCTATCTTTTTGTGAGCTGGTTTCATAACATTTGGTATTAGAGTTGTGGATTCTAGGGTTTCGCTACTCCAAACGGCCATTGTGGCATTTTCGCTAAAAAATTTATTGATGAAGTTTCAGAAGCTGAAACAAAAACCCATTTGAGAAGAAATTGGTTTGAATCGTACATCCGAATTTGAGATGTTTTATCGTTATATTTTCGGAGATATGATCTGAGGAAGTTAAGGTTTTTGTAAGCTCCAGAACTTCATCTCAAATAGGTCATCGTGAAATTTTCACTATAATATTTGTTCTACGAAGGTTCAGACTCTGAAATTAAAACCCATTTGAACCGAAATCTTGGTGAAGCTCGAGTCTGAATTTTAGATCTTGTCTCGCTATATTTTTGGAGATATAATCTGAAACATTTATGGTTTTTGTAGGCTCTTGAATTACATCCTAAATAGGTGACCTTGGGAAAATCGCCATAACTTTCTCTCTGAGCATCAAATTGAAATTTCGTAAGAATTTACAGAAAGAGGATCGAGTGTAGTTTTCTGTGTATCGGTTTCAGGTCCTAAGGTTGAAAAATTGACACGAGGCACTTCATACAAGTTCAATCTACCGAAATAGTCTATAATCGGGTCATTGTGGTAGATTTGACATAACGCTTCCTTACAGAATCCAATCTTGATTAGACTTTTTGGGTTAGAAAGAGGACTAAGGGGGCTACTACAGGACGAAATTTCAGAACTTGGAGATCTGAAATTACAGAGTTACAACCATTTCAAGATCGAGCTCTTAAAATCAAGAAAAGGAAATATGAGGAAGTTTGATAGCAAGGATCCGATAAATTGGATAGTATAGATGGAGCAATATTTTGATCTACATGAGGTGCAACTGTTACAAAAGGTATGTATTGCATCTTCATATTTAGAACTGGATCAAATTTTATGGTATAAAGGGTTGTGTTCTTATAGAACACTTGTCACTTGGTCAATTTTCACAGAAGAAATGATAGCGCATTATGAGGATACAAAGTGTAACACCTTCTTTAGACCATTGATAAATCTCAAACAAAAGGGTTCAATGGCAGATCACATTGAGGGTTCTAGCATTTTAGTATTCCACCATCAACATTTTTTGCTTTTAGGTTGTTTTTTTTTTTTTGTTATCTGTAATTTTTTGGCGAGAGTTCTCATTTTGAGTTCATAGTTACGGTTTTAAAGTTTACGTTGCTACACAAATTGGAGTTGTTTGCATCTTCTTGAGTCAATGCAATTTTCCATGTTTCATGCATAAAGAAGGTTATCGGTGACAAGCTTCCAGTTCAAACAGTGTTACTAGAACTAGACGAAGAAGGAAAAATCGTATTTGAGCCTGAAGTAGTCACATAAAAACGAACCCGACAACTACGAAATCAATCAATTTTAGGGTATATCATTAAGTGAAAGAACTTACCCACTAAAAATTCTACATGGGAGGATGAGAATTTTATACATAAGCATCCAGAACTACTCAAGCGTTGAGGACAACACCTTTTTGAAGGAAAGGAGTATGTTAGGACCCTATAATAATAGTGTAGCCCCCTTATTGTTATTGTTGTGCCCATGTATCCCCCATATTGTTATTGTTATGCCCCACAGAAGACCACTATTGTTATTGTTGCTCCCTTACATTATTATTGTTATGCAGACTCTGATTATATTGTGACCCCTTAGAACCCTATATATAGAAAGGAGGTATTTCCATTTGTATCATCCAATAATTGTCTATTTATGTAATGTAAAGGAGGTTCCTCCCTTGAGGAGGATAAATTTTAAGTCATTGATTTATATTTTCTTCTATTTTGCGAGTTGGTTGCATAACATTGGACAAATGCTCTAGAGCCCAGTAACAGTTGTGGGTTGAGTTACTACTCCTGGTAGCCTTGGTAGGAACAGATGCTCTGGAGCTTTAGACAGCTTGAGTAGAGACTGATCTGGTGAAAGTTAGTGATGTCTGATTGTGAGATGGAATCACTGGTTGAGGTTTGAGGTGTTTTGGCCCCTAGAAGCCTTGGTTTGGTTTTGTTTGAATTGTTTCATGGGATCCTACATTCATTCCTGGAATATGGCGCGGGTGTGATTGGCTGAAAGAGAGATTTGGTTCAACCCAATCTATGGTTAGCTAGTATGTGGAAGTTCTTGACTTGGATGAATTTGCATACGTTAATAAAAGCTACTTTTCCTTTGGTATTTTATGAGTAAACGTGCTCACCATTGTGTGACTTGATTGGTTGTTTCATCATTGATATATATCTGGTTATTTGTTAGTTAGAAAAATGTTTTATGACAAGTATGATGTATGGCCCTTATCATGTTTTGGTGAATATATGAAATATTAATGAATGAATGACCTAATAGATAAAATTGTCGCTATTATGAGGAGATATCAGTCCTCTTTGATGATTCTAAAATAAGTATGAGATCCCTATGCTCAGATCTGTTGTTGTGACTTGTAGATTACCAGTTTATGCTATGTTTGAAGAAATGAATGTCATGTCTAATATGGGTCATATCAAGTCCTTTTTCAAGTATTTACATTAGTAACCTTGTTTCAATGTTACTTATCATTTCTGGAAGTTTCATGAAGCTTTGGGTAGTGTCTTGAGTCTCGGCCTTGAAAACGTGTCACAAAATATGGGGTCGCTTGCACTGAATTGTTTAAAAAAGGCCACAGTCGCATGGATTCCTTATTGTGAGAGTTACTAGAGGGTCCCATTCACATGCATGGCTTGTCATGGGAGCGACTGAGGATCTAGGTAAGTGAAAAAACATATTTTCTCAGGGGTTGGAAACTTGAAGGGGTTGGTTGGATCCCAAAGGTTTTATACCTTCTAAGAAAGGTCACATTTACCTTGTCATGTCGATTTCACTTCCTTAACTATACATGGGGAGTCGAATCATATCATAGTAACTTTTCGTCACATGTTTACCATGGTGGATTGATTAGCTTTAGTAAATGTGGGAGGAGGGTGTTACGGAGTGGTACTAGAGCATGATTCTATTTTTCTTGGTTGATTTTTGGTTTCTGTTCTCCTAAAATGAGTTTGTTTTCATGTGTACATATCAGTTTCATATGTTTCCTTATGCTTGTGGCGTATGTACTCGTTGTGTATGCATGGTAGTAGTCATGGTTCCCATTGCGATGTCATACATAAATAGATGGTGTTGTTATCGGAATGTGTTCGTCTTGAATGCATTACAGTGTTTGTATGTATTATGTATGCATGCATGTCATACATATGTTTTTATGCATGCATTGTGTCAAGTTGGTGTGTAGTTTTGGTATCATGTGTGGTAATTGGATGATGATTGAGATGATGTCTATATATTGTGATGATTATGATTATACATGTATTGCACTAATCTGGTTGATTTTGCAGATGGGATATCCTCCCCTGAACTAAAATGGGAAGCGTTTCTTTGTTTATGATTTGGTTTCGCTGACATGATATACCTTGCAGGAAGAGAAGATCAAAGATGACTAGCAAGATAGTAGGCTACAACTCATCAGATTCTCCGAATATATCAGATGAGCAACATGGTGAGGAATGTTTACCTGACATAGTAGACTATTTGAGAAGTTTGAAGACAGAAATAAGGAGTTGCAAAGAAGATAATGACCAAATCATTCAATCACAAGAGAGACTTGCTAGGGAACAGGAGAAATAAGCAAAAGTCAATGCGGTGACTCTTTAGAGCTTATTAGACTTGCAAAGATAGACGTCGCATAGAATCAGTCATGGACAAGACGATATGACTAATGGAGCATATATTCATAGGTCACATATTGGGCACAGTTTGGATAGAGATGAAATGTTTAGAGATGGCATATTTTAGTTCAGACAAGTATCATGGTCATCATCGTTATCATTCTTACAGGAGAAGTTGTAGGGCATACTTTCTAGATGAGTTCAAGAAAGCAAAGCCACCTAAATTTGATGGAGAAATGAAGAATTCACAGGATGTTGAAGCATGGCTGATTGGGATGAATAAGTTATTCAATTTGCATGATTAATCAATGAACATGAAGGCTATAATAGATACATTGAGTTTTAAAGGAAAAGCAAACATTTGGTGGGAAGATTTAAAGAATGTTAGAGGAATTTGGGAAGAGGAGTTGACTTGGAGTGAGTTCGAGAGATTTTTCAGGAAGTAGTAGTTATCACAGAGATACTATGATAACAAGGAGAAATAATTTTATGATTTGAAGTTGGGATCTATGACTGATGAGTACACCTAGCAGCTTCTTGGAGTTATTGAGGTATGTGTCTTACCTTAAGGAGGAGAATATGAATATTCAAAGACTCATTAGTGGGTTGTCAGTAGCATTCAAAGACATGATTGAGTTTGATGTGCCTAGATCACTGGAGGAATCCATCAGAAAGTTGAAGCATTGATATGAGCAACCAAAGCCTACATCTAAAACTAAGAAGGATTGGAAAGGTAATGAGAAGAATAAAGGGATATGGGATAAGAAGAAAACAAGACACCATGACACAGGTAACAACAAGAATTCAACATCGCCAAAGAAGTTCAATGCATCTGATATAGAACAGGGATTTCGGTCTTAGGAGCAGAATAAGGGTGATGGTATGAATCCTTTACAGTGTTGGACTTTTGGAAGAGAGTATCACATAAGAGATTATTGACAACATCAGCTTGGTAGAGCACAGATGTACAACGCTCAAGAGGCATAGATAGTGGGGGATGTAGAATAAAGTATTCGTCATGTTTATGCAACATTGGATACCAGGTAGGCAGATTACCAAACGTCTATTATCGAGATGGATGGTAAGCTTTGTGATCAATTCATTTCTATTTTGATTTACCCTAGATCTAGTTATAGTTATGTTAATCATGAGCTTGTGGATAAGTGTGATTTGAATAAAGAAGTGTATGCAAAGTCTTGGTTACCACAATTGGATACAAGTACAATGAAAAGAGTTCATCATTGGGTAAAAGCTTGTGTATTTGAGTTGAATGGTATGTCTACCTAAGCACAATTGAATGTATTACCATTGGGATCATACTGTATTCTTTTTGGTATTGGCTATTTGTATCTTCATTGGACCAAACTTCATTGTTATGACAAGGCCATTGAGTGCTTGGATGAAAATGGGGAACAAATAATATTGCAGCGTAAGAAGAACGCAACGCCAGTTAGAATGGTGACAGCTATGCAGACCAAGCCTAGCCAGAGAAAAGGGTGTTTATTTGGAGTGTATAATTCTAGTGACAAAGGAAAGGAAGTTGAGGAGACGAATGTCTTGAGTAGGTATCAGGTTTTACAACATTTCCAAGATGTGTTCTCGGTAATGATTTTAGATTTTCTCCCTCGTAGGGAAGTGGAGCTTTCTATTGAGTTGGTACCTAGGACAACACCAACATCAAAGACACCATACATGATGAGCACACCAATGTTAGTGGAATTGGAGTTGCAGTTGAAGGAAATTCTTGACAACGGATACATTAGGGCAAGTGTATTGCCTTTGGGTGCACTGGTGTTGTTTGTGTAGAAGAAGAATAACACCCTCAAGTTGAGCATTGATTATAGGATTTTGACCAAAGTGACCATCAAGAACAGGTATCTATTACAAAGAATTGATGACTTCTTTGATCAGTTGAAGGGAGCAACAATTTTCTCAAAGATTGATCTGAGATCAGGATACCATCAGGCATGGATTAAATAAGTGGACATTTACAAGACTGTATTCTAGACCAGGTATGGGCATTATGAACTTGTTGTAGCTCCATTTGATTTTACTAATGCCCCAAGTACTTTTATTTTCTTGATGAATAGTGTATTGCGTCCTTATTTGGAGAGGTTTATTATTGTAGTCATTGATGTTATATTGGTATGTGCTAAGAATGTGGAAGAACATGCGGAACATTTAGAAACATTATTGAGATTGCTGAGATAGCATAAATTGTATGCTAATCTTAGTAAATAAAGTTTCTTTCAGATAGAGGTTCATTAGTTGGGAGATGTGGTTTCCAGTTATATGCTAAGCTGAGTAAATGTAGTTTCTTTCAAACAAATGTTCATTACATGGGACATGTGGTCTCCAAGGAAGGCATAAAAGTGAAAATATAGAGGCTATCATGGAGTGGGCAACTCCTAAGAATGTGGATGATGAAATATCGTTCTTGGGGTTAGAAGGTTATTATAAGATGTTCATGGGGAACTCCTCTCGGATTTCCCATCCCATTACATCGTTGCGAAGAAAAGGTAAGAAATTTAAATGGACAAATGCTTGCAAAGAGAGGACTTGGTGGAGTCCTTGTGTAGGAAGGATAGGGAGTATGATATGAATCAAGGAAACTAATGAGCACGAGCAAAATTATCTGACACGTGATCATGAGTTGGTAATGATTGTCCATGTATTGAACATGTGGAGACACTATATTCTTGGTAGGAGGTTTGTATTGATGAGTGATCACAATGGATTGAGGTATCTATTTGACCAACTAAATATGAATGCCAGAGAAGCAGATGGTTGGCCACGATCAATGAGTTCATCTCTGAGATCAGGTACATTAAATTTAAAGAGAACAGGGTTTTTGATACTCTTAGTAGGACAATACACGTAAATGACATATCAGCGATGAGTTGATATGGAACATGTCTACAGGATCAGACCTTGTAGGCAGGACAACATGACAAAAGGTATAGGGAGCTTATGCATAGGTTACAAAAAGGTACACGTGATCAGGATGTGGAATATCATCTCACAACAGATGGTTTGGTGGTGTTAGCTACCTATACCAATAGGTTTCATATTTCATGATTGGCTATGAAAAGGTCCAAATATGCTCTGCTTTGATGATTCAAAGATCACATATTTCCAAGAGAATCCAATCTGTGTTTATAGCTTGGTATGGACTCAAATTTTGATGGATGGTCCAACAGTCTAATCTGGACCATGTCATGTTTTAAATTTTCAGTTGTAGAATAGAGAAAAGAGTCTGTCCAAACTGTTTAAATCTTGGCAGACAAGTAGTTTAGCTAGAGAAAAAAGGCTCCCAACAGCTTAATCTGGGACCTTGGAAGGAATAAGGGTAGAAGTAGATAGAAAAACAAAAGAAAAGCCAAAGAAAAGAAAAGACAAGTAAGGGTCTGCAAGTCCAAGTGCACCCTCCAAGAAGAAACAAAAAATGCTAGGCAAATAGATGGGTAGGCAGTTGGGGTTGCAGAAAGGTCATTTCTTATAAGTTGCATGTGTGCTAACTCTGTTCACCAAAGCAAAATCAATGAATTGAGAAGGTGTCATTCTTCATCAAGTTGCAGCAAGCAAGAAGCATGTCTAACCTCCCTTCTTCCCCTTTTCCATTTTATTACTAACACTCCCTCATCAGCTGAGATTCATGGAAGAGATTATGGTTTCATGGTGGTTCTTAATCTTTTAGAAGCCACATTTCTTGTCTAAAAATTCTTTTCATTTTGATCTACTCCCTAAACTAAGTAAGTTTCAAATAAACTTAGTGATTTTCCCCCTTATTCACTTTCTCCCCCATATTAACTCTAACACTACTATGTAAATCCTCTATATTACCTTTCCCCTACTAGTACTAACACCATGGTGTATAAACCCCAAATTTTGTATAAATATCCCTCCCCTTGGCATTATAGCCATATGTTCTCTAAAAAGGAATCAAAATGACATCTGGTCACTTTGATGAACCTATACCTCATCTCTCTCCCTTGTTTCAAGTCATTCCACTCATTAAACCGTCATTTGCAAAGAAAAACCCTATAAAAACCCCTTCCTACCCATAACCCCTTTGAAATTATGAAAAAACCCAAAAAACCCACTTTTGCCGCTTAACCAAAGTTGGCGCATATGTTTGATTTTTCGAAATATATTGAAAAACATTGAAAAATACCATATCTGAATCTTTCCCGCTGAGCACGTGTCCCAAAAGAAATATTTGTTTATTCCTCCGCCCGCGTCCTTATCCATCGATCACATCGCCCTTCCGTCAACCGTCGGATCGGACCCATGTGATCCGACGGCTCTCGTTGATATCGGAGCGGCCCCCACGCCTGACGGTTAGCGCCCGAGAAAATGACGAAGGGTTACGTCAGTCCTCGGCCACACGTCACTCGTTCAAGGCTCTCGGAGTGGCCTCTGACAAAACCAGGGCCGTATCGTAAGTGCTCCGAGAAACCGTAACCGCTATGGCACTTAACCGTAACCGCTATGGCACTTACCGCCCGGTTTGCTGGTCCCACGTCATGCCCACGTCAGAACCACGTCGCCATCGCATCAGTACTTTTGTCCGCCTCTGTGCCAACGTGTCTGCCACCGCATCATCCCCGTGGACCAATAGCAGCTCGCCACCTCACCCGATGACGTCATGCTGACGTCATCCGAGCTTGACCCCACCCTATGACGTCATGCTGACGTCATCCGAGAAAAAGCGCCAAATTGCCAAAAGGTCGATATTTTGGCCAAAAATCACGTTTTACATACTTTTTCGCTCATTCGCTATTGTTTCCGCTGCATGGTCTATTACGTCCAAAACTGCGCCACCCCGCTGGAATCGACCTAGAGACCTCCAGAGCACCAATCCTGCCCACATTTACGACCACTGCTCGCTGTTTACCAGGTATTTCTCATCATTTATCCTCCATACGCCTGAATTGTCTGTAAATTACTCAGAAGGCTCAAAGGACACTAAAACTCATCATTTTACTGGCAAATTCCCTCTGCAAAGCCTCTATTTCCAACTGCAAGCTCGAAAACCACCAGCTGAGCCTTGATTTCCCGAGTTCTTATCAAAAAACTGTAAACTGCTCGCGCAATCGTGAGACAGTTGGTCAATCCATTAAAAAACCTGCCACAAAAGACAGAGTGAGACCAGACATTGGTCTTATTCGTAATTCAAACAGTATTTCAATTGCTGTATGCTCATTTCACCCTCTGGTCCCTGAAATTCACACTTTCATTGCAAGTAATCACCTCTGTGTTGTGCTGTTTACTTCAACCAGTTCACCTGCAAGTCAGAAGCTCAATAGACCATGGAAACTCCAATTGCACTGAACATCAAGCCTCTGAATGCCCCTCACAGGGAGTTAGAATGGAAAGCTCTGGGAGATATGGATTATCAAATGTTAGACTAGTTTCCATTAGGATGTAAATATAATATTCAGTTGCTAAATGAGTTGAAAGCCCAGCACCTTAGTGGGGCTGACATCCTAGGAATTTGGGACTCAAACTTGCCCATCTACAACCTCCCCCAGGTAAATCCTATGCCTGAATTGATCCACAGATGCCAGGAGTGCTATGATCCATGCCAAAGAGCTGTCCTCAGCCCTACAGGCTCAATTCTGTTCCATATCACCCCAGAGAGCATAAATGAGATGCTGCATTTCCACACTGCAAAACCATTGACCCCCCTCTACATGCAGAACTTGATAAAGAAGGGGAATAAATTGTCAAATGACCAGATCATCAAAATCAACCAGCTGTTTGTACAATCAGGCTCTGAAACCATCAGAACTCCTCCTATTGGATATGCTTACTTAAATGAATTGGGCAGAATGCTAGTGGATTTGATCAGCTATGTCCTAGGGTTCAAGGGAATGGAGGATGTGGATGAAATTATAATGGCAATGCTGTCTATATTCTCTCCTGGAAAGCCTCCAGCTGTACATTATGACTATGCCACATATATTGCAGATAGGATCCATGACCAGCTGATGAATCTGCAAAGGGAAAGACTGTTCAGATATACTTCCTACATTTACCATCTATTCTTGTTTAATCAACCAGGCAGCTTCCTCATTCCCCTGAAACAAGTTAATGACCAGGGGAATCCAAGGTCAGTTGTGTTTTGGACCTCTGTTTTTCATTGCACCTCTGTGTCACCATACACATACTGTGAGTTCATAGACTTATTCATACATCCAGCTATGACATTATTGTATGGTGTTCCTCCTCCAAGGTTAACTGATGACATGAGGAGAATTCTCCATCTAAACAAAACCTACAGCATTGGTAATTGGTACCTTTACCAAGACCACACAGTCATCAGAGTATATGGCTGTGAGTTGAAGCCTTTTAGGCTGCCAAGGTATGTCCCCATGAGGCTTTTTGCCCTAGAATACTTCAGGCAATTTGGGAATGCCGACTACCTCCACTTCCAAAGTAAGAACAAGAAGGCACAGTTGAAGGTAAGGAGCCAGCTGGGCCCCTTCCTATATAACAAAAAAGAAGAGGGATGGAAAGAGGCAAATAGTATCCTAGAGGCTCTCAAACTGCAAACTAGTTTTGAGTGGATACCCTATGACCCTAATCATTTTGTTTCCCTCAGGAGGATAAGATACAAATTGGGTACCTATTCACACGTGAGGCAGCCTGAGATTGAGCAGTATGCCAATGCATTGAGCTGGGAAGAGGGCACCCTAGAAGAGGAAATTACTAGTGAAGAGCTGCTAGAAAGAGAGGCCAGAAATATTCAAAAGGAAACTGACTTAGAAACTTGTGGACAGGTCCCCCTCTCATACAAAAGACAACTTGGAGCAGCTGCCTCAGCCTCAACAACACATCAGCAAGCTGCCATGAATACTCCACAGACAGCTAACAAAAGCAAAGAAAAACAGGTGGAACAGCCACCTCCTATGACAGAAGAGCAAATGGAAACCCTAGTGCAGCAACAAGAAGAGATGGAGCAGCAGGGAGAAGTGCAGCAGCAAGAAGAACAGCAACAACAAAAAGAACAAAGGCAGGAACAGCCTGTCCAGCAAGAGCAAACAGTGGAAGCCCCTAAATCCACTGAACAAACTGTGCCTCCAAGGCAAGAAACTTCAGCTGAGGCATCAATCCTCCAAACTCCACAAAAGGAGGATACAAGCAGGAAAAGGGACAGGGAGACTCCCCTTACAACATCAGCAACTCATGGGGAGAATAGACAGAGAATCAATCCCTTCTCAGAGGAAGAAATGCCAATAGGACAGTCTTTTGGTATGGTCCCACCCAGCAGGGAAGCATCAGCAAGTTCCTTTCAACAGGAACAGGATAGAGCAATGGGAGGAGAAGTGAGTTCCTCAAATCAGCAAAGAGAAGGTGGACCCAGCATTAAACAGCAGTCCATCGACATTAAGAGGAGAAATGAGCCCATCAAGATACAACTGTATAACCATCTGTTAAACATGGCTCCCACCAATCAACAAAGACTCATGTCTGCATATGATGTGCAGGAAGGCAAAATGATCATGAGTCATTTTATGCCAACAGTAGTGCAGCCCAAATCTGCCTCTGACTACTTGAGGACTAACCTGGAAGTCCTTGCCAAGGATATCCACCCAATGGACAAGATAGAACTGCATAAGCAAACGGGTGAGATGGTCTATGCTTCCTTGGCAGACCAAACATTGGATAACTACAGGCTACAAAATAGCCTTAACAATACAGCCTCTCAGCTAGAGTTGGAGAGAGCATCGTCCCAGGCAAAGGACAACAGAATAAGGTCCTTAGAGGACATCATCATAGAGATTGGGCATGATCCCACAGACATCAAGGGCATACAAGAGATACTAAAATTGAGGGATGCAGACATGGCAGCCTTGAGGAGAAAGATCAAACTCCCAGCCACAATTCACCCTCAAACAGATGATGTTGCCCAGCAAAGACATGATCAAGAGGCCACAACCTTGTTGATATCTCTGTACAAGCAGCTAATCCAAACTCAGGAAAAGCTGGGAGAATCGGAGGCTGCAAAAGCAGCACTGCAGGCAGCCTTGAAACAAAGAGAAGAAGGGAAAACCTCCAAGCCTCCTCCTGAAATAATCAACCTTGAGGAAACTTCTCCCATTGTTACTCCTCCTCCTCAGCAAATAGAACCTACAGCACCAACTACATCGACAGCTGCACCAACAACAGAGCAGACTCATAGTCTGGATATGCAGAAGCTTCAAAATGAAATTCAAGTCCTGGAAGCTCAAATGTTAGAGCTTAATCAAGCCAAAGAATCTTTGGCTAAAGTAAATGAAAGATATGATAAGAGCAAACAGAATGTGGCTGAGAAAGAAAGAGATATAAAAGCTCTCAAAAAGAGAATAGCTGAGCTTGAGAAAGAGCTCACACTAGACAAGGTGACAGCAGAGCTCAAAACAGTCCTTTGGGCTAACATTGGCCAGTCCATTACTGATCAGTGGCAGTACATTGAGACCATAGATGAGCAGTCAGTGCTCATTACAAAGGCAAATAGGGAAATACACAGAGCAAGAGCAAGCCTTGGCAACATGCCTGATGCTGCCAGTAGAATGATCAACATATTGAATAACAGGACAAGCTCTCAACTGGCCACCATGGGAATTGCTCACAGGACTGAGACAATCTCAATGGTTAAAAGGGTCCTGACACTAAGAAACCTGGTTGGAACATTAGAAAGGAGAACTCAAGATATGCAGACCGAAATCAACAAGTTCATGGACATGTTTCGAGTATTGCAAAACAGAGGCCTCCCCAGTCTACTAAGCAGTGTGGGAAGACTGCTTACCCATGAAAACTATGCTAAAAGGGTCAATGCCTTTGCTGCAAGTCAAATTGCAGGACAGCCCAGCACTTCAGCAGAATCAGGGCCAGCATCAGGGCAAACTCTATATAATAGGGTGGAAAACCTATTTTTTATCATGAACGAGATCAATCATCTGTTCGATGTGCCTCCAAATTTTTACAAATATACAGAAGCAGATGAAACCATAGAGGCAATCGTCAAGCACCAATTGCCCACACAGGAAGTCTGGAATAAATTGACACAGATAATATTATCAAGCCAGAACCTGTAATTTATGTTTTCTCCGATTTATAAGTGATCATACACAGGGAAAATTTTGGTAGATAAGCATACAGAGGAAAGATGAAAGGCCGAGCCAACTCAGCAGGGCTATTCGGTCACCACAGCAGCAAGCACAGTCACAGGTGGCAGAGCCGAGAAAATACAGCGCAACAAACATAAAGACACATTTTCCAGCATTAAAGCAAAGCGGTTCAACCGACTCACTGACCTCCAAAGGTCAAAATATCCTCTGACAGAATTAAAGAGCAGTTATGCTGCATTCAAAGCTGTAATAACTTCTTTTCTACTTTTCTGTATGAAGTAATGAAGATATTTTCTCTCTCAGATGACTCAATGCCTGAGATATTTTGTATAAACATTTCTATAAAGTCCCCTTCGCATGAGTTTGCAAGGGTTGTTGTTGATTTCATTTCTATACTTCTGTTGCTGTATAACTCTCAGAGAAATAATACAAAAGGTGGATGGAATTTCCAAAGCTCTGTGTTCCTTGATGCACTGTGGTGGCTAGTTGACTGTTACAGGATTCCTGCATGTTTCATAGCACAATAAGTCTTCTTTTAAACTCTGTGTTATATGTTTTCTAGTCTTTCATGTTCTTTCATGTTTCTGTGTTTTATTCTTAATGGAAAAGTAAAAGAATAGTTCCAGGATTTAATCATAGATTACCCTGAACTCAATCGAAGCTGTTACAAATGTTTTCTTCCACATAGAGTAAATAAGGTGTAATTCTTAATTGCTACACTTTCAAGCTATATCTCTCACTGTGATAAATATTTTCAGGGATTCAAGTTTGCTCCTGAGGCATCTATCTCATTCCCACACCCCAGCTTAGTGAAAAATTCTTGAATGCTTTTCACTGGTTGTTCACATGTCACCATCATAATCTAATTTTGTTTTATGAAGTATTTAAATGGCCCTGTAATTTCAGTAAATCATCTCAAGGTTTCTAAACACTTGTAGCCACAGACTCCATTGCCCAATGAAATAAACTTACCTGTAGATTGCACACTTCAAGTACAGAAAGATATCCTTCAACCAAAATATAAACCAAAAACCTGAGCATAATAACTAGCCTAAAACACCCTCAAAACAGAGACAAATTATAAAGAGAGAGCCCTCTCTGATTACAGTTTGGCTAGGAACTGTGATCCAAAGATTGGTTAGTGGTTACCCCGGCCATATTCCCTTGGGAGTCATAGGGAACAACCTGGGTGTTAACATGTGGGATTTAGGAACATGATCTATTTTTCAGACGATAGTAAGCTCAAGAAGTTTATCTTGAGAGAATTTCATGATAAACCGTATTCAGGTCACCTAGGATACAAGAAGACATTGAAAATAGTGTAGAAGTTCTATTATTCACCAAATTTGAAGAAGAAGGATGTGGTTGAGTTTGTGGTTATATGCTTAGATTGTTAACATGTAAAAGTTGAGTGTAAGCACCCAAGTGGATTACTCCAGTCGATTCTGATTCTAGAGTGGAAATGGGAGGTCATTTCCATGCATTTCATTACCGGTTTTTCGAAGACATCTAGACAGCATGATTCCGTCATGGTTTGGTTGATAGGTTGACAAAGGTAGCTAACTTCATTCAAGTGAAGTCTACTTCTTCAGCTAATGATGTAGCAAAGGTATTCATTAGAGATATAGTGAGGTTGCATGGCATTCCAAAGAATATTATGTTAGGCAGGGATGCCAAGTTCACTTCTAGATTTTGGAAAGAGTTATTTGTAGGTTTGGGTATAGAGTTGGCCTTCAGTACAACTTATCATCCTCACACATATTGATAGACAAAGAGGGTCAATGAGATTTTGGAGGACACATTTAGGATGTATGTGATGTATCAGCTGTTAGGTATTTATACTACTAGTGTAACCCCTTACTGCTATTAGTACAACCCCCTTGTTGTATTATTGTGACCATATAGTCCCGATGTTGTTATTATTATGCCCCATATTATTGTTGTGCCCCTACAATATTATTGTTATGTAGGCTTTGATTGTATTGGGACCCCTTAGACTCCCATATATAGAAAGGAGGTCTTGTCGTTTATATTATCCAAGAATTATTCATTTGTGTAATGTAAAGGAGGTTTCCCCCTCGAAGAGGCTGATTTTGAAGTCTTTGATCTATCTTTTCTTCTAGTTTATGAGATGGCTGCATAACATTTGGTATCAGAGCTTTGGATTCTAGGGTTTCGCTGCTTCAAATAGGTCATTGTGAAATTTTTGCTATAACTTTTTCTCTATGAAGTTTTAGAACATAAAGAAAAACCCATTTGAGAAGAAGTTGTTTTGGACCTCTGGTTTGAATTGTAAATATTTTCTCACTACTTTTTTGGAGATATGATATGTGAAAGTTAGGGTTTTTGCAAGCTCCAGAATTCCATCTCAAATAGGCCATCGTTGAATTTTTTATATAATTTCTTTTCTATGAAGGCTCAGACACTAAAATTAAAACCCATTTGAGCTACAATCGTGGTGAAGCACGGGCTCGAATTTCAGATCTTTTTTCTCTATATTTGCGGAGATACGGTCCAAGATATCTAGGGTTTGTGCAAGCTCCTGAATTACATCCCAAATAAGTGACCTTGGGAAAATCATCATAACTTTCTTTCTAAGCATCAGATTGAGATTTCGTAAGAATTTACAGAAAGAGGACAAGTTGTAATTTTCTATGTATTGTTTTCAGATCTGAAGATCAGAACAGTGACATTTGGCACTTTGTACAAGTTCGCTCTATTAAAAATTTATATAATTAGGTCATCTTTGGATATTCGACATAACTATTTCTTGCAGAATCCAATTTCGATCAAACTGGTGACATTGGAAAGATGATGCAGTGGGCTACCGCAAGTCGCAATTTCAAATCTTGGAGATCCAAAATCTTATTGATACGACAGATTCATGATCGAGCTGCTAAAAGCAAGAAAAAGAATGACTCGAATCAAGAAAATAGAAACACCTAGTAAGCAAAATTGGAGGGATGACTTGAGGAATGCGATCAGAGATATGATCAATAAGATAAATGGTATAGAAGAAAGATTGAATGGAAACTTGTTATATTTAAAGAAAGACATGGAAGGTTTGAAGGAAGGTGGTACAAAGTAACTACAAGAAAGGCTTCTGAATGTCGAAAAGGTAGTAGAGGAAACTCATGATGAGAACAAAGAAATGTTAATCATGATTTCAGAGACTCTAACGTTGGATTGAAGACCAACAATATTCCAAATTTAGATATGAGAAAATTTGAAGGCAAGGATCCGGTAACTTGGATGCTACAAATGGAGCAATATTTTGATCTACATGATCTGCAACCACCACAAAAGGTATGTATTGCATCTTTATATTTAGAACCGAATCATTTTGAATGGTATAGAGGGATTTGTTCTCGTAAACAGCTTGTCAATTGGTCAATTTTCATGGAGGAAATGATAGCACATTATGAGGATACAAAGAGCAAACCTTCTTTAGCCAATTGATAAATCTCAAACAAAAGAGTTCAATGGCAGAGCACATTGAGGACTTCCAAAAGTTGAATATAAGGGTAAATGATATTAGAGAGCAACGTAAGATTGAAGTTTTCATAGGGACTTTAAATGATAACATCCAACATGAGGTTTTCCTTTGGGAACCTAACTCATTGGAGAGGGCATACAGATTGGCAAGAAAAATTGAAAGAAAAATTATGGCAACAAGGAAGCCTACCACTCATAACTATTAAGATGAAAGTTTTGTTGCTCCTAGCCTTTAACCACCCTTTAACCACCTACAAGGTTGACTCCACAATAATTGAAGAAAAAAGAGAAAAAGTGCTTTGCTACAATTGTCATAGAAAATACATTAAAGGTCATAATTGCGCTGAGAAGAAATTAATTTACATAGATGAGGAAGAGGAGCAAGAAAAGGAACAAGAAACGTCAAAATAAGAGGATATACACTAGGAATCAATCCCAGTGAAAGAAGAAATGAATCTGACCATATCTTGTAATGCATTGACAAGAATTACCACTCCTCAAACTCTCAAGATAGAAGGGCATATCAAGAAGGAAAAGGAAATAGTGTTGATTGATTTGGTTTCATTAGTCAAAGATTTCAATCGGTAGAAATATCATCACAAAGCTTATCTGAAAGTCTGCAGTGTGATAAATATGAAAATGACATTTCAGTTTCATGGTATGGGGTCCATCCAGAACAATTGTACAGTTGTTTGAATCAGTTGAACAATAGTGCATATACTTTGGAAGATATTTTTGAAAAGTTCCTAGAGTCAACAAAGGAAATCAAGTATTTCCTTATCTTTTCATTTGTTGACAAATTTCTATTGGGTTTTAGAATCTCAATATTGATCACAAACAAGCAAATGCAGCAAAATACATCAAAGTATATGATGCTTGAATGGTTGCATTGGTTGTTTCATTTTACCTAACGAGCAGTTGGACTGCTGATTAGACTAAGTAGGTAGGATTTCAGTTTGATTAAATGCAATTTTCAGCAGCTAGTTTATTTCAGTTATCAGTTTTCAGCAAGTGTTCAAATAATTCGTTAAGATTTAAGATTGAGAGGAAGGCCCTTAGTTATTGATAATCTAGTAGTTTGGTTTGAGGGTTGCAGTAGCTTTTTTTAGTTTCAGATCAGATTTCAGTTTGTAGAAAAGGTTGTGATTTTAGTTCAAGATTTCATCATGGAGAGTATATAACAATGTGTGTGCAAGCTTGGAATCAGCCCAATGGATCAGGCCACTAGTCGACGGTGTTCTTGACATCTCACAAGGAGATGCCATCGCCAAGTGGAGCCACTGTTAGGGTCCTATAATAATATGGTTCATAATTTTGAATTGTCTTTGTTAAGTCCATGAAATATTGTACATACTTTTGCTTTCTGCAAAATGTTTTCCCACATTAAAAAATGTAAAGAGGGTAAGTCCTAAAAGAAAAATCAAAGGAATAAACGAAAATGATCAAAAAAGAAGACAAAATATGAACCCCACAAAAAAGAGATAAAAATAGATCATGAAAGTGTGCACATTCAAATGTCACTACTCTTAGTTTACTTTTTGCAAATAAGATTGTGTGCAGGTTGTCAAAATGCCGCAATTCATGATGATCAAACAGTTTAATCTTGATTTATTCATGCTTTAAATTTCATGCTGATAGATAGAGAATAAAGATCTAGCCAAAATATTTAATCTTGACAAATTAGTATTTAGGTAGAGAATAATAATGAGCTTATCAGTTTAATTTGAGCCATTGGAAGTTATAATATTAGAATTAGATGGTTTGCTTATCAAAGAAAAATAAGAGGGTCAACAAAGCCAAATGCACCCAATAAAGGAAATAAAATGTTAGGATAAAAGAAGGGTAGGTAGAAGCAGTTTTCACAAGGCATGGAGAGCATCAATTGGCTCATTTCATATAACTAATATCCCCCAAAATTCCCTTCCCCTTCCTTAAAACACTAATGCCACTCTAAAAAGGTATTTTCCCATATAAAAATATCCCTTTCCCTTCAGGCTAACCTTTTCCCCTTATTCCACACATTCCCCCTTCTTAAAACTCCTTTCCCTAGTTTAAAACCCATTTCCATCACTAATAATTCCTTCCCTTTACTAACTCCGCTTTATTAATATAAAACGGGAAAAACCCATTTATGCAAAGATTGTAGCACTGCATATATATTGGGTCCCACTTCATTTTAACTCCCACTATCATATTAACCCCGCTTAATTAACCTCTACCCGTCCATATATTTAATTTAATTAAAACTTAGTTTTAATTAAAATAATATATTAATCTCCACCTTATATAATTAAACCCCTCGCTATCACTTAACCCAACCCCACAACTTGACTCATCCCTCACAACTCCGCCACTCGATAACACTCCGATCACCCACCTCCAGATCCAACGACCCGCATTCTATATTGCACGCTCCGACGTCCGACTTTTAACATCACAAAAGTATGCGAGATAAGTTGTTTTCCCCGCCCGCCTTTTTGCTACGTGGCAGCCCCACGTTATATTGCATCCTCCAAAATAATAACACCATACCACTTTTAAGCGTGCGATAAACCACCTTACCGCCTCCTCACATTAGATGAAACTGCCTCGCAATTTAAATTTAACCCCGCCCAAAGATTAACAACTGTTGGTTAAAAACGAAAGAATCCACCCTTTCCAATCTTTTCACTATTATTCTGTTAAGGATTGTAGAAAAGAACCTCTGTTGACCTATTCTAAAGTGCTAGAATATCTGCTGAGCTTTGCCGTTTTCCACCAGAATTTTAACCTCCACAGTCCACAGACCTCCCTAGTCAAATCTCTGCAAACGTGGGTTTTTATTTTAATAATTATTTTGTTTTGCAGGTGATCGACATGCCGAGAAATTAGATAAATAGTTGATACTAGTTCACATCTGTTTAATCTAGACTCCTAGGATTTAAATTCAAAGGCTTCATTGAGCAGGAGTTTTGTGTACAAAGAAAAAATCAAGTTTAAACCAGAGAATGAGCTGAAGGAAACAATTTACACTGTAAATGTTAAAACAGAGATGAAATTATTTTCGCTAAAAGCATATCCTTTTTTAAATAAAAAATGAAAATTTACCTGTGGCTTGTGGCCTAATGTGTTGTGTGTTTTTTAATACTCTGATGTCACATGTCGCACTTCTCGACATGCATTGGTTGCAAACCTTTTGCACCTTTTGACATTGACAATTTGTGGTGGTTCTAGAAATTTTCAATTTGGTAAGTTTGGCAATTTTTGTCACACCTTCTTTATTCAGAGTTCTATCGCACTTTCTCTATCTAGCTGCTTGGCCTCTCGTCCTCAAACTCCTAAGGACCTCCGCTCTGTTGGAAATACATAGAGAAAGAACTCAAAATTGGAGTACATATATAGAGAAAGAATTCAAAATTGGAGTACAGTGAACAATTCTTCTTATAATTTAAAATTTATTAAATAAAATTACATAGAAGACAAGGAAACAAATAATAATAAATCTCTAGATACATTTTTAATTAAATTTGACTAAAGTCAACTAAACTTAAGTGAATGAAAACTAACTATAAACAGTGTGATTAGTTTTTTTTTGAGTTTAGTCTCGGAGTATCCACAATAGAAACTATATTTGTCAATGTTTCAAATCCCAACAGGGACCTATCATGTTTACATGTTTCAGATTGGTCCTGATTATGGATCCCTGTTGAGATTTGAAATATTGAAAAATATAATTTTTATTGTGGATACTCCAAAACTAAACTCAAAAGAAATGAAGCACAAATACCTAAAATCCATTGTGATTAATTATCTATATTTTAAAATGGGGTGCGACCCCTGGAAGAAGCGTGTTTCATATATCCCATCGATTATATCATATTTACATATGGTTGTGTCATCAACGTATGATGTCCCATATGGATTAGAACCCAGGTGAAGAAGTTATTATTAAACCCTCCCAAACACTCCAAGTAACATTCATTGAAAGATTAATTATCTATATAAAATAGTTTATTTTGGGGAAATCGTAACCACTTTTTGCGATGGTTTATGAAAGTGACATTGTATTGTTTTTCTAATTTCACTCGTACGTACGACAGTTAACCGACAGCCATTAATTATATACATTAAAAATTTATTTTATGGAAAGGGAAACCATAACTACTTTTTGCGGTGGTTAATGAAAGTGAGATTGTATTCTTTTTGTAATTTCATATTTATGAAATGGCCATACACAGGATCTAATTCCAGAAATTAAATTAAACGCAAAAAATCATAATGAATACGTGTATATAATAGAACCATTTTTAATGATGAAGAAACAATCTGCTTTAGTCAATGGCAAAAGGTGCATCTACTAAACAATACGTATTTGAAATATGCGATCAAATAAATAAAACATCTAACGTATATATTAAATTATATTAAGTTGATGTTTATAATAAGTAAGGTTATATTAAAATCCGAAAAACTAACGTATATTTTAAAGTTTCAGCGCTTCTGAGAATTCATTGAGAAACACCATGGAAAGCGATAAGTGGAATAAAGTACCATGGGTTCCAGAAATTTTAGCGCTATCAAGGCTTACTCTTGTCGGTTTATGAAAAAGGTTATTCACTTGCAAGTATTTGTATTCCTTATCTTTTTCTCTTTCTCTTTACAAAAGTTATTTTTTGTTTTTGAGATCAGATCTCTCTTTTGTGGTTGACTATGACTGGAAATGTATTGCTCGATGGAATGAAATGAAATTCAAGAGACAAGATATAGTCTATGGAACCACTGGTTTTCCTACTTTTTTCTTTTGCAATTCAATCTTTTTATTATTCAAATTAATGATAAGTTGACCCAAATTTCTAATAATCTCCACTCAAAAGACAATGCTAAGGAACCATTGTTAACATATTGTTGTAACCCTGTTTTGTCTCTGAAAGCATCACATTGCAAAATGAATTGTTTTTACGATTCCACTGCCCATAAGTGCAAAAAGTACACGCCTGTTATTCCCTAACTTCTTTAGGTCTTTTCGCTCGTTATTCCAAAACTTCTTTAGGTCTTTTCCACTGATATGTTTCGCACTGTAGTTGATTAAGAATCTTTTCTCTCCATGGAATGCTAGTTACAATGTACTCTTTTTCTTGGGGATCACAAGTGGAGTTGAATTCTTGAACATTGTACTTCTTCTTTCTACCCAAATCTTTTCCCCATATAGGCTTATGAAACTTCTCCATAACAAAAGTCTTTAAATCCTTGCTATTTGTGGGACATTCATTTAGGTAAATATTTCATTTTTGCATCCATTTGTTGTTTTGGCTCATCCATGATTTCTTTCTTTTACTCATTCCTTCATTGAAGATAATTTTAGGCCATTTACCTTCTCCCGTTTGCTCAATTCTTTGTAGATACCTTATGAGATGCACCATACCAATTTCTTCAATGGAAGTTGCTCCTATTTCATGCAACATTATCTTATAAGAACCCAAACATTTTATTTTAAACTTGCTCATGATCAAGCATTTTTTGAATTTTCTCGATTTGCTTCCATTTTGAGACAGGAACACTGCTAGCCCAAAAAGTACTTTAATTGTTTGCCAATCCTATGACTCTTCCCCTCTAAAATTCTCTTCTTTCTACAGTGCTTCGAATTAATCTTGTTGTTGAAATCAATCCCAAGGTACTTGTATTCATTTACATTCTTCAAGAATGTAGCCTTCAAAGAAGAACATATGCTAGCTCTGCTTCCTTTTGTTTGAGAAAATGGTTATTTTGGTATTGTTGGTATCGAATTGCATCCCCACTACTTTTGAAATCCATGTCTAGTTTCCCACAATTTCTACTGGAAGTTCATGTAGAAGCACGATGAGAAGCACAATGAGGTGGAAAAAATGATGGAGAAAGGCAAGAGATGGACACACAAGTGCTTGTAGGCCTAATCAACAGATTCCCACCATCAGATTCCATTTTAGACTTGAATTTGGTTCGTCCAAAGGTTCTACAGGATGTTTCCTGTAGAAATACAGAGCTTCCTGTAGAAGGCACAAGAAAAATTCCTTTAACCTTGATTTGAGTGCTCCTCCTGTCATGAAACGTCCTTCTTGCAACCTGCAATTAGCCAATGGAATTAGTTTTATTTTTCTTTTTATTTTTCTCTTTTGTTTTTTTTTTTTTGAAAAACAACTAGGGCGCCTCATGGAGGTTTTCACCCTAATTGCCTGCCTTTGGCACCTCCAAGGGAGGTTTTCACCCAAAGATCTTATTGCCTTTTTATTTTCTCTTCTTTCAAACCCATTGACCGCCTCATGGAGGTTTTCAATCAATGAGCCAATCTAAGGCGCCTCCGAGGAGGTTTTCACCTTAGATTTTTATTTTCTTCTTATTTTCATTTTTTTCTCTTTTTTTTCCTTTTTTTTCTACCCTACCCTACTTGAAAAACAAAATCATTTTCAAGTATAAGAATACTTCCAATGGAGCCATGTGCACATCGAGATTAGAGACAAGATGATGTGAAGGCTCGGAATGCATGCTTTGACAACTATCCAAATTTCAGAGACAAAATGATCTGACTTCGAAAGTACAAAACATAGCTGAGGAGGAGAGTACTGCTGCAACTTAGTGACTGTCTGGAACCATGTCTGATCCTGGAACTTAGTGACTGGTCCTTTTTCTGATCTGGATCATTCTTCATGTCACCTTCTATCATGACCTTCTCATATTCCTCTTTTTGCTGATCTTTCTCTTGAGTACATCGAGGATTTGATGGTAACCATGAGGGAAATCTCTCGATCCCTGATTCTAATCTCTTCTCTTCATCAAGTGCAGCCCATGGTTCTTTGATCTCCTCTTTGGAATCTTCTTTTTCCTTTGGTCCTTCAAGGTTGTCAATATAATCTCTATTTTGCAACACTCTTCCTGAGCTTTGGTGAACATCATTGAGCTCAAAAGGAGTCATTTGCACATGTTGTGCCTCAGCTTTGCAATTAGGTTGAGCTACTCCATTGTATGGCTTTGGAAATGGTACGGGTGGTTGAGCGGAGGTGTGAAATTGAGATGGAGATGGATGGCATTGTGGTTGGGTAGGCATTTGGGGTTTGCCTTGGTGGAGGAGGAGGCGATGGTTGTGGATGAGCAGGTGGTGGAGGAAAATGAGCGGGATGAGAGTTGTACTGGGGCCTCCACTCCTGATAAGGTGCATTTCACTGAGGCTGTGGCTGAGCATAAGAGTGAAATGAATGAGCAACTGGTAGGGCATAATATGGATCTGTGAAGGAACAAGGAGAATATGACCAAGGAGGAGGTGTGAACCATGAAGGGTGAGCAGGGGGACCCTAAGAAGGCATGAAAGTGGCTTGATAGGGGTCATAATAGGTCTCGGATGTCCCTTGCAGTTCCTGCTGGTAAGATCTAGGCCCATGCGGCCTCCTTTGGTTCATATAATGGAGTGGTTCAGTGGCTCCTTTGGCTCTCTGATATGCAACTTTAAGTCCATGCAAGGAAGGGCACTGATTTGTAGGATGGTATTCTTCACAGATGGAACACACTTCTAGGGAGTGCATTGGACATTCGTTCCTAGGATGCTTTCTAGTGCACCTAGGACAAAAGATGACCAAAGCGCTCTTGGCTCCCTCTTGCTTCCTTTGGATCTGTAAGGTATCCAGTTGCATGGCAAGAAACTGCCTCATGTCACTATTGAAATCTTCTATTTGAGTTGCAAACTCATTCTTGGACAAGGTATTGCTCCCAACATTTCTACTTGTAGCCATTTTCTCCAGAGGAATGTTTTCTTCTTCTTCTTCCCTAGAGGTTCTTTAAATATGCCTTGATTTCCACACAGGGGTTCTTTAATCACAGCCATCGAAGAAGAGAGAATGTTGGCTGTGTGAAGCAGTGGGGGTGTTGTGCAATCATTTTTCTAACTTATCTCTACTCCTACAATGCATGAAATGAATTATTTTTGGTTGATTTTTGCTTTTTTCCTACTTCTACCTGCAAAACTGAAATAGATTGAACTACAGCTAACTACCTTGCTAAAATGAAAATGCGTAATTGAAATGAAAGCAGGAAAGGACTAATCTATTTTTCTCAAATGAAAATGCAGGAATGAAATGCTAGTCTACGCTTGCAGAATTGAAATGCTAATCTACGCTTGCAGAAATGAAATTGCGGAATTGAAATGCTAATCTATGAAAGCGGGAAATGCTAATATACTTTTGCATAAATGAAATTGCATAATGGAAATGAAATAAACTACTTAGCAGAAGGTTGTAGTGGAAAATAGAAGAAAAGCGAGAATCACCAATACTCTGACGCTTCCCCGGCAACGACACCAAAAAGATGGTGGGCCTCAGTAATGTAGCAATAATGCTACAACTCCTGGAACTCCCTTCTTTAATTTTATCAACCCGGTAGTTCGTAACAAACTTGGAAGCGACGGTGCTGTATGCACAAGTACTAGCTCTTGCTGCAGCTGTCACTTGGTCAGCTGGCACAAGTTCGCTAGGGGCTCAAGCCAACTTCTATGAGCTATTAGAAGAAACTTTTTAACTGATGGACGAAAGCTAACTCAAAGGAAGCTAATCTAATTGCAGAAAGAAACTGAAAGCCAAACAGAAACGCAAACCCTAGCAAACCCTAATTCTACCAACTAGTCCTACTGATGCAAAGATGAGAATGCAAACTACTAAAAGAGATGCCATTACTTCTATGAAGGTAAAATACATGTGTCTAGACTACCTCTACCTGAAGAAAACATCTTTTTGTATTTTTGAATTAGTTATTAGAATTATCATGCATGTGCTTTTAACTAGATTTTAACTGTGCAGAGGTGGATCAAGGAGGAGAAATGCTTGGGAAAGGTTGGGAAGGTTCATCGAGGGTCTAAGGGGTCCGTAACACCCTTCCAGAGAGTCTCACAAAGTTTGGCTGCCAAGAAACCGTGTTTATGAGCTTCTACAGGAAGTCTGCAGGGGTTCTACAGGATGTTGAGAGATTTCTACAGGATGTTTCGAAATGGGATTTTTGAGGATGGGTGATTGATGGAAGATGCATGGATGGTTATGGAGGTAGGATGGGGGTCTGAAGTGACCCAGGAACTGATGGATGGAGTGGTGAGATGATATGTGGAAGGCTGATTTGGCTTTAAGGTAGTTGAGACAACAATGGAGAAGAAGGTAGGGTTACGTGGGCAAGAGGATGGGTGTGAAGCGAGAAGCCTACATATGGGATGAATCAGATGGCTCTGATGAAGCTTGACCATGTGAGTGAGTGATAAAGATGCCCTGCACAATGCACATTCAACCGAATCAATGAATTCTTGCAAACAAACTAAGTCCTAGCTAACTTAATCTAACTGTCAATGAAATGAATAAACAACAGCCTCGTTTGGAAAGAGAACCATGTACATCACGTGAGCAAGAACATTCCGAAAGATCTAAATGCATGACAAACTCCTACCAATCGATTCCCAAACATAAAAAGCTACTTTAATCAACAAAAACAACCAAAATAACAAAGCAAGATCTAAAGAGCAGATTTTATTTTAAGAATGCAGCAAACACACATAAAGATAAACAGGGGAGGTACTGGGCGCTTGAGATGGGCCCAACCCCAAGAGCTACAGCCTCCCAAGAGAGATTTAGAGCTGGTGCAAAGCTGAATTCATCTTTATTAATCAAGAATGAAGAGTTACATCAAAACTGTCCACAAGGAGAGCTTGAGAATGAGGTGAAAGCAAAGCTAATCTATTGCATACAAATCGAATTACAAAATGACTACAACAAGGCTATGAAATGACTAACTACTAGCTACTATCTACTGGCTAACTAGCTAACATCCACTGGCTAACCAAAATGAGGCCCTAAGCCTTCTTATTTATACAAATTGAGGACCCAAGAATCCTCCTAAACTTTAGGGACTCGACTGCCCAAAACTTGGAGTTAACAGCAGTCCTACTTGACTTGCTTGGCTGCCCTTGTGCTGATTGATTCGGTGGCCCTTGAACTCCGAGCTGATGGCGGAGAATTCGAGGTAAGGGCCCATAAATGAAGGGGACACCTTCCTACAAATTCTCTAGCTTGTTCTCCCACGAATTTGGCTGCCAGGTGCTCATTAAGACCTTCAATTTTGTCTCCAAGTTGACCAAAAAGGCTACACAAAGCACACATTAGACTTGTTGGCATAATGACTAACCAAATTCACTCTATTAACATAAATATAATCAAAAACATGCAATAAACTAATGAGAATGGTGGATTAAGTCAAATTAGGAGGTTGAATGAGCCCAAATAATTGCCCATTTTTAGGGCTCATCATCACCCCCTACTGAAAGTGTGGCTCATCCTCTGAGCAACCAATCTCTCTCCTCATCTTTGATGGCCCTGGTGGCCTCCTTGGCTAAAATCTCGGCCGATTTCTCCTTTGGCTTCCCTCTTTTCAAACTTCCTGTAGAAACAGTTCGCTGGCTTCCTGTAGAAACAGTCTGCTAACTTCCTGTAGAACCAATTTTCTCTGATTTTGCTTGCTTGGCTGGGGGTGCCTTCTCCTTGAACTGTGTTGTGGCTGCCTTGGGTGTGTCCCTACTTGTTTGGCCTTTTTTAGTCTTCTCTGCTCGTGCTTGCAACCGCTTTTCCCTTGGCATTTGTGTTATTTTACCACCCCCTGCTTTGGCCTCAACAGCTTGTCCTTTTCCTCCATTCCTCTTCCTGTTCCTTCTGTGGTGGTCTTTCTTGTGTTTGTTACATCATCATTGAGACCCTCACTGTTGCTTCTTTATCATATCCATGAAGTCTACCTGAAGGTTAGATCTCCATGTGTGTCTAAACTATGATTGCAACCGTGGAATTTTATTTCAAATACCCATTGAGAGATATCAAATTACAGTTCACACTGAGGTATGCAGGCCAATATAAATTGTATGCTGAGATCCTTGATCATAGGACAGATCCTTCAACTTCATCTCTTTGATGAAAACACTTGCAGGTTGACGAGATGATGTTCATATATATTCCTAGGTTTATACCTCCATAGATATTTCTTAATCATAGCTATACTGAGTATCACATATATTCGTTGTGATATGTCTAGACAGATCTGAATATAGAGCCGAGATGTAACCCTTGTTATTTCTGCAATATATATACACAGTCTTCTTTGTCCATCCAGGATATTGCGTTTCAGGTATGCCGAGCTTGTAATTGCTTCAGTGTTTTCTTCTCTGTAGATATGTGAGGAACTGCTGTCATTAGCCATCCTTATTGCAATAGACACCCAACTTGAGAGGTACTAACTAATGATGAAAAGAAACATACAACTCTGCCTCTATTGTTTGACCTGGACCAAGACAGGGAATCTCTTGCATAGGAATAACTTTTGGTGGTTCTGATGAAACCACGGGTTGATCATGTATTCTGCTGTTGGTGCTCCAGATTCAACAGGAGACTCGATTGACTCATCAGCTTTGACAACAATGTTAAAAATTGCATCTGCTGAACGATTATAAAAAAACGAGCACAGACCATCATTGGTGAATAACATGACTGTTCATTAGAGAATGCATACATGACATTCATACCATCCCCATTTGTAAAATCTAAAAGTGTATACTTCCTGGGCTCTCTATCCACAGTTCCTATTGACAGGTTGGCATAGCCAGATAGTATAGATTCTTTTGCAGATGAAAAAGGGCCAGGAACAGGCAGGACTGGCCATAGCCATGACTCCAATGCATCATGGCGCATCAGCGGTATACTGTCAGAAATTGTAGACAGATCATAGTGATCAACTTCTTTGTCTTTTCCATGCTCACCATCCGATAAAGAGATTAGTGGTTCGACATGTTTTTTTTTCAACTTTGCTCTTTCCTTCTACATCTTTACTCATTTTATCATTTGACTCGGAAGCTTTCAACTTCACACAAGAGTTTCTAGTCAAGCTACTTGGTGAATGTCTTGACCTATCCTTGCACATAATTTCAAGGTCTGAGCCTTCACTTAACATGTGATTGATCAATTTCTTGGTCAGATCCACTTTCAGGGCCCTGCAAAATCCTTCACTAAAGGAACAATCAGAAGACAAAGATGTATTGTCATTTATATCAGCGGAACTTTGAATCTGACACAGACTACCTGGTTTTGGTAAAGATCTATACCCTGGAGCTGTGTGCTGGAAAATGTGAGAAAGGGAACAAGGCAAGAAAACCCGAACATTGCTTCCTGGATGCAACAACGTAGCCAGCTTGGGTGAAAAAAAAAGAACATGTTTTGCAAGTGCAAGTTGGATAACAGCCTACGAATTTCAGCTGAGCGCTCATTAATTTCTGCGTGATTGTTGGTGGAGTGAGGTGGCAAAGACGTGTGCTGGCCCATGCAACTGTTGTGCTATCATGAACTACAGTGGTTAACTGTGTGTTCTCTGCCTGTGATCTCATCCATCAGTTGCACTGGAGTTTAGACTACCCACACTGTCCGTGTTTTTTAAATTTCACGTGCATGACTGGTCCATGCATGCTGCGTGACTTTTTCGTGAGTGCTAGAGAACTGGATGTCTTGCTATATTCATGGCTTAATTTCACCATTCCATTCGTTCATGCAATGCTTAGACTAGATTCATGCAATAGATGAACAAGGTTTAGTCACGTACTTGAAGTCAAACGGCTGCTTGTGAAGCTTTTTGCTGCTGCATGCTCATGTTCTGCTGCTGCATGCTTGGATCCTTTGGTTGCATGAGGGCTTGGCTGATGATTTTTGATTTCTTTTCCTTGTGCAGGTGTCCTCTGACCAGATCTAAGCTGCATGCATTTGTTTCCACGTTCAGATCTGCACGTTCAAGCTGCTGCTGCTGCAATGTCACAGAACCAGAACTTGTTTTCGCCATTTCTCCCAAACGGTAAAGCGGATTGATCTGAAACTTGCTGAGCATGTTTCTATCATCATGATGCATCTCCCATAGCAAAATCGTGATCAATGGATGCACGGATTTTGAGAAAAATGGAAAATGGCTGAATATTTCAGAGATCGATTTCTGGGAAACCGTGCATCGGAATCGGCTGAAACTTCTTGGGTAGTCTACTATCACCCATGTGCATCTCCCCATGAAACAGGTTTTGAAACGGATGCACGGTTATGGAGAAAATGCAAAAATGGCTGATGGTGATGGAGGCTGATTTCTTGGAAACCGTGCACCGGAATTGGCTGAAACTGCTCAAGCATGTTGCCATCACCCTTGTACAATTCCCCATAAAACGGTTTGTCAAATGGATGCATGGTTTTTAAGTTATGGCAAAAACAAATTTTGTTCTATGGATTTTTGCCTCAACGCTTTTTTGCAAATGTTTGCATGGAAGGAAAAACTGAGTTTGGGCTGTGATGCATATACTCTAGTAGGATACCAAACTCTCCAACCAATCTCTACCCTAACAACTCCATTTTTGTTCTATGCTACAACATGGTTCAGATTTGATAATTATTTGGCCATTAACACTCATGGACTAAAGCAATCTAAGCTTTCCAACAGGTTTGAAGCATCAACACACTATTCAACCTTCTCTCCACACATACTCTCAACATCTGACTCCATCAACAACCACAAAGCTCACAACATAAGAATATAAAACATGTGGGGCGAAATTGAGCTTAGGGCTTCGATCAAAGGTGAAAAAATTGGACCAAATAAATTTACTAAGGTCACTACGGGTGTAGTAAATGCATTTGAATCATGAGAGGACATTTTCAAACCATTTCTAACCTTTTTCACTTGTTTTGAAAGCCTATGGTAATTTCCAATCTAATTTTCAGCCAAACAGTGCGAGGAATGCAGAGAAATTCGTGTGAAATCCCATAGTCGCTCCCTTGACATTGTATGAACTTGACTAGGGCTATAACTGCTCCTTTGAGCTAGTTTCAATGTGACCAGAGCATTAAAACCGCTCCCATAGACCTTTGTGCATGCGACTATTGCTAAAACTTAAGAAAACCATCAGTCCTTCAGCTCGGGACCTCTAACATTTAATTCATCCTGTTCTTCAACTCATGTACATGCCTCCAGACATGGACATGGACTTTGAAAACTCTACAAGTAGATCAAACATGCCTTCCAAGTGTCACTACCAAGTTGACCTAGAAGGGCCAAAAGACCAGGTTTGCAAGTGTGCCAACAAGCCCTCCACTCTCTATCAGACCGTTGAACAAGCTGCAACACATCTGAATAGAACTACAAACCTCTGTAGCACCATTGCAAAATCAACATCATCATCATGAAGTCATCACATTGCAAAAAGTCATCTTCATGAAGCATAAGCATGAATACCTAATTGGAAACTCAACTAGTGTGCTATCAACCATCACTATCTCTTGTAGATCTGATCATCACCTGTAGCAGCCTGCTCTACCTGTAGCAGCATCAACAAACCATCATGACATGTCCATCAATGCACATGATAACACATGATAACTCCTCTAAGATCATCATGCTACCATGAAGCTCCATAAATGTCAACTCATACCGACACATACCATGGTCCATCAATTTGCATCATCATGTGGTTGACATAAATGTATGAACTCTAGATTTGACATCAATGCCAACATAACCATTTCACTGTCAATACATCAATGCTAATCACTAGGTCCACCAAGCCCAACATCCATCACACATGCAATGAAAAGTGTGACCATGACCATGACATGTTGACATTAATGATAACACAACAATGCCAAATGTTTTTACCTTCATAAGTTTTGGTATACAAACTTTGCTCATGGTTGCTTCTGCAAAAACCACTTTTGATGAGATAGGTGTTGATGTGATTGTACCAAGCTCTTGGTGCTTGTTTCAAGCCATACAAAGCTTTCTTCTACCTGTACGCCTTATGCTCTAATCCTGGAACCTCAAAACCACGAGGCTGCTCCACATAAACTTCTTCCTACAACATATCATTTAAGAAAGCATATTTTAGATGAAGTTGATAAACTTTCCATTTTTGTTGAGCTTTTGTGCATAAAATAGTCCGGAAAATGTCTAACCTTGAAATGGGAGAGAAGGTTTCACAATAGTCAACACCAAACTGTGGTGAGAGTCCTTCTTGGGCGTGTGTTATATTTTTGGGACCCTATATTAGGTGGCTGGACTTACCTATGGTTTTGTGCATGGGTTATGCACATGGTTTTGGGCATGATGGTTTTCTGCCCATGGTATTTTGTAGATCTGGTGAATGGAACTATGATATGTTCTAATCCAGGGTTAATGGATTGGTGTTTATGAATGCTTCGACATGTATATATATGTATTGGAACATTGAAAGGAAATAAATGAAAAATCAATCTGGTAGTCACAGTTTTCGAATCCAGGGGAAAATCTCTGTGTATATACATTTTATGTTCTCACCATTGCTTATTTTCTATTTTTTAGAATTCGTATGCAGGTAATTTCTATACAGGGTTAAAACCTACATTTTGTATCAAAGTTGTTTGGATTCAATGGGACGCCTTTGTTGCTGAGTGCTTTTGCTCAGGCCTGTGTAGAACTTTTTTAGTGGGAGATCTGTGAGATCGATTCTTGTGGTGAAAGAAGATGGAAATAAATGGAAAGATAGAGATCGAGAAATTTAATTGTGTGAGTTTTGAGTTGTGGAAAGTCAAGATGGAGGATTTGCTGTTGGATAAAGATCAGTGGATCGTGGTAGATCCATGTACTAAACCAGTGACAATGTCAGTTGAAGATTGGGTGACGTTGGATCGAAAAGGAAAGAGTGCAATATAGTTTTGTATCTCATATTAAGTATTGCGAAATGTGTTAGGGGAAGCTATGACAAAGGCTTTGTGGGACAAGTTAGGGACTTTGTACCAATCCAAGTCTCTGGTCAACAAATTATTCCTACATAAAAAGTTGTATAACCTGAGAATGAAAGAACGAGACTCAATGACAGAGAATCTGAATGCCTTTAATACTATAGTAAGTTAGTTTTTATTTGTTGATATTAAAATTTCAGATGAAGATAAGTGCATCAGTTTGTTGTGTTCTCTACAATATTCTCTGGATAGTTTAACTGTTAAAACATGTAGCGATAAAACGACCTTGAATTTTGACGAAATAGTATCATCCTTGCTGTTTGAGTTGACAAGACAGAAAAATATGGAGGGCTAGAATGTAGATCCCTTGTGTATACAAGGATGGTCCTAGAAAAGAAACAAAAATATGTCCCCCAGTGGGAGATATAAATCTTTAGGAAAGCCTCCAAAGGTGTGTTGGAAATGCGGAAAGGAAGGGCACTTTAAAAGGACTATAGATCCAAAGCTCCTGAGAAAGGAAAGGGATTTGATGATGCTCCTTCTGCAGAGGCGAAAACCACCTCGGACAAAGTTGTGGGGATGTGTACTTGGATTCTTCATCATGTACACATGTAGATGATGAGGCATGGTTGATTGACTCAGGTGCATCCTTTCACTTCACTCACCATATGGAGTGGTTTTGCTAGTATGAGAAACATGGTGGTGGTGATTCTTCTTAGGGGATGACAAGAAGAATAGGATCGTTAGACATGGAAAAGTCAAAGATGAAGTTGTAAGGTGGAAGGATTAATCCTTCCGAGTGTTCTTCAATTTCCTACATTGGCCAAAAATTTGAATTCTGTAAGCAAGATGGATTATGAAGGTGTAAAAACAATGTTCGAGAAAGATACTTGCAAGATGGTTTGGGGAGCACTGATATTGATTCGGGGAGTTCGGATTATAACTCTATACAAGCTTCTAGATAGTATTATTATTGATGTGTGCAACAATTCTATGGTTCCTGAAAGTGGATCAGAAAATCTAGTGGTCTCTGGAAAAATACCATGCTAGAACATTAAAGGCTTGGAGGGTAAAAGACATATTAGCGCTTGTGCATAGTGATGTGTTTGAACCTTTGTCGATTCCATCACTAGGAACTCTGTGTACTCTGTATCATTTATAGATGACTTCTCAAGGAATACATAAATATATTTCCTCAGGAAGAAATGTGAAGTCTGTGTCAAGTTTAAAGAATTTAAGGCTACGATGGAAAACCAGATAGAGAAGAAGATAAAGGTGTTGAGGAAAGATAATGGTGGAGAGTTCCACAAGAAGGAATTTTAAGAGTTTTTTAAGAATTGTGGTATAGCATGACAGAAGACTACTGCATACATAACTCAATAAATGGAGTTTTAGAAAGAATGAACAGAACATTGATTGAAAAGGAAAGAAGCATGCTTAGTGGTGTCAGGTTAGGACAAGAATTCTGGGATGAGGTAGTGGAGACTGCATATTACCTGGTTAATAGATCACCTTCATTAGTGCTGAAGGATAAGTCTCCACATGAGGTATAGACTGGTAGGAAACCCTTTCTTTCACATCTGAGAGTCTTTGGTTGTGATGAATATGTACATGTTCCAAAGGAGAAAAGAAACAAGTTGGATAGTAAATTTGGAAGGTGCAACTTTATTGGGTATAAGGATGGTTTAATAGGTTATAAGCTTTGGAACCCAAAAACAATTAATGTTGTGTATAGCCGAGACTTGGTGTTTAGAGAGGTGAAAGATGTTATTAAACATGAAGTCCTACCAAAGAAACTTGAGAAGATAGAGTTTGAGATAAAAGAGGATGAGAAGATGAAGAGTCACAAACTCCAGCTGTGAGAATATCAGTTTGAGAAATAAGACAACTAGAAAGGTATGGTACATCTTCTTTCTGTTCAAAACTTACTTTATTTATTATTGATGATGATCCCATAACTGTAAAGGAGGCAGTAGATTCGAAGGTTGGCAAACTCTGGAAAGAGGCCATGGTTGATGAAATGGCATCTTTAGACAAAAATAAGGCTTGGGATCTAGTGGATTTATTATCTGGAAGGAAACCCATTGGAAGCAAATGGGTGTTTAAGAAGAAAATGAATGTAAAATGCAAGGTGGAGAAATACAAAGCTCGGTTGGTAAAAAAATGTTATTCCCAGGTGTTTGGAATTGATTTTGGTGATATTTTTTCTCCTGTTGCCAAGGAAGTTCCTATTAGATTACTTTTATATATTGCTGCTGTTTTTTATTTTGAGGTAGAACAGAGGGATGTGAAGACAAAGTTTCTTCAGTGGTATCTGGAAGAAGAGATCTACATGAAGCACCTGAAGGCTTTGTGCTGAAGGAAAAGAAACACATTGTATGTAAGTTAAAAAAGTATATGTATGGGTTAAAACAGTTACCAAGGATGTGGTATCAGAAATTTTATACATTTATATGGGGACTTGGCTTCACCAGAAACATAGAGGATCACTATGTGTATTTAAAATTAATTGGTGATCATGTTATTTATCTAACCTTGTATGTTGATGATATGTTGTTGATTGGAAATGACAGAAATTATCCAGGATGTGAACACCAATTTTTTTTCCAAATTTGATATGAAGGATCTTGGTGCTGGAAACTATATTTTGGAAATGGAAATTAAATGAGATAGGGAAAAAGGAAACTTTGGTTAAACCAAAGGAAGTATCTCGAGACAATACCGCAGAGGTTTAATGTACAATATAGTAAAGTGGTGAAGGTTCTTATTCCTATAGGTGTAAAGTTATCTGTTGAATAATGTACCAAGATTTAAGAAGAGGAAGAACATGTGTCGCGTGTTCCATATGCAAGTGTAGTCAGTAGCCTAATCTATGCAATGGTATGTACTAGACCAAACATTGAACATGCAGTCGGAGTATTGAGCAAGTTTATGTCAAAAATATAGAAGGAGCATTGGCCAACAATGAAGCGAGTTTTCAGGTATTTGTGTGCACTAGTAATTATAGTTTGTGCTACCAAGGAAGGCCAGGATAGGATATAGTTTTGGCATTCGTGGCTTTGTTGATGCAGACTGGACTAGAAATCTGGATCAGAGAAGATCTATAAGTGGGTATGTGTTTATCCTATTTGGAGGTACAGTCAGTTGGATGAGAAAGAGACAGTTTGTCATGACACTTTCAACTACAGAGACAGAATACATAGCAACCGCTCATGCAAGAAAGGAAGTAATTTGGTTGCAGAGATTGTGTTCAAATATGGGGTTAGTACAACAACCTATAAGGATAGACTATGACAGCCAAGGTGCAATTTTCTTAGCAAAGAACCCTGCTAAACATTCAAAGACAAAGCACATTGATGTTCAATATCGCTTTGTGAGAGATATGGTTGAGGACAAAAAGGTGTTGTTGGTAAAAGTATACACTTTGAAGAATGTTGCAGACACATCGACGAAGTCTGTGAGCAGTGAGATGTTTTCTTGGTGTAGAGAAACAATGGGCATTGCATGGTTGGACCAATGATTAGGCTATACTATGACCCCCTGTGTGGAAAAGAAAACAACAAGTGGGAGAATGTTGGGTGTGTGTTATACTTTTTGGATCCTATATTAGGGGGGAAGACTTACCTATGGATTTGTGCATGGGTTTTTCACATGGTTTTGGGCATGATGGTTTTCTGCCCATGATTTTTTTTAGATCTAGTCAAAGGAAATACAATTATGTTCTAATCTAGGGTTAATGGATTGGGGTTTATGAATGCTTTAGCATGTATATATATGTATTGTAACATTGAAAGGAAAATAATGAAAAATCAATCTGGTAGTCTCCGTTTTGATATTCAAGGGAAAATCTTTGTGTATATATGTTTTATGTTTTATGTTCTCATCATTGTTTTTTTTTTTTTTTTTTGATTTCGTATGTAGGTAATTTCCGTATAGAGTTAAAACCTACAATTATTTGTTAACCAGACTTGTCTTTTTTCTCTCAATCTCTTGTTTTTCATTCAACTTAGTCTTATATACCCATTTTACATCAATTTTGGTGTATCTTTCAGATATCAACTAATTCCCAAGTTTGGTTCTTTTCTATTGCAACGATTTCTTGGTTCATTGCATCAACCCAATGTTTTTCTGTAACTACCACTTCAAAATGGGTTGCTTGAGATGAAAGAAAGGAAAACATATTCTGCCCATCAAACTTATGCTCCTGCTTATATATTTCTCTGATTATTCTTGTTTTTTGATTATTCTCTGATGATGTTCAGTCACTAGTGGATTCACTGCTAGAAGAGGTCCCATTCTTAGGTGGTATGGCTCTTATTGAACCTGCAATCTTGGCAAATGTGGTGGATAAACATGTTAATTTAATGCTTCATCAATATGATCAAACCAAGATTTATTTTCAAAACATTTAATATTTGTGCTTAAAATAAATTTCTTGGTAACCAGATTGTAAAGTCCATAGACCTCTTACTATGGTCTATAGCCTATGAAAATACATCTTTCACTCCTATCATCAAGCTTCTTTCTTAGCTTCTCAGGAACATGGGCAAAAGCTACTGATCCAAAAATTCTTAAGTGAGATACATTCACCTTCTTACTTCCCATACTTCTTGAGGTATTGTATCTTGGAGACTTGTTGTTAGAGATCTGTTGAGAGCATATATTGTTGTCGAAACTGCTTCAGACCAATAGTCATTAGACAACTTCTTTTCACGCAGCATACATCTAGCCATATTCATGATTGTCTGGTTTTCTCTTTATGCTATTCCGTTTTGTTGTGGAGTATATCGTGTTGTGTTCTGCATGATTATGCCTTGTTCTTGAAAAATGGCTTTGAAGTCATTGGAGTTGTATTCTCCCCATGAGTCGGATCTGAGTGCTTTCAAATGATTTCCGCTTTTCTTGTCTTCTTCTTCTTTAAATATTTAGAAGGTATCAAATTTATTTTTGATAAAATAGACCCAGATCTTCCTACTATAATCATCAATGAATGTCATAAAATAAAGACTTCCACCAGCAAACTATGTTTGCATTGGGCCACATATATCTGTATGGACTAGATCTTGAGGCTCTTTTTCTCTAGTGGAAGATATTTGAAAGTTATCTCTTTTCTGCTTTGCTAGAATATAGATTTCATATTTCCAAGCTTTTTCATTCATAAGAAGAAGACTAATGACCATTGAATGTTTCTGAAGCAGACTTAGAACCTTGAATGGAATATGCCCATACCTAGAATGCCATAGCTGAGACTCATCTATTCTTGCACATTGTGGACAAAAGATTACGAAAGATTTCCACTTCTAAGAGTCAATGGAAACATCGTATTCTTGGTTTTTTTTAACCTTTGCTATCAATGTTCTATTGGGCGGTTTGTCATAGATATAACATGTGTTCCCTTGGTATATTACATCATAACCACGTTCCATCAATTGACCTACACTAATGAGGTTATGCTTCATATGTGGAACATAATAACCATTAGGTATGTATTTCTACTAATTTTGCTCCGTGAGAATAGGGATAGTACCTTTCCCTTCAGCTTTAATACGCGAACGATCTCGAACAATAATTTTAGATGTTATGGAAGCATCAATGCAAGAAAGTAGACTTTTGTTACCTGTCATATGATTGCTCCAACCTCTGTCCAACAACCAAAGGTCTTCGTTGTGACTATCTTCACAAAGATGGCACGAAAAAAACATTGTTCAAGATGATTCTCCTTCATCGTTGGAGAGGACACTACCTCTATGTTGATCTAACTATTTCCTTCTGCATTCATGTTCAAAATGCTCATTTTTCTGCAGTAATAGCATCGGAAATTCGATTTGCTCCATGTTTTGCTTCTCTATGCTTTGTTTTGTGAAGGTCCCGATTGCTCTGTTGCATGATGATGCTCTGATCAGCCTCTGCCAAGAGAGAGTTGTGATTTGGAAGTTTGTTCCATGGAATCTTCTACCAAAAGTCTTGTTTCGTGTGCCAAAAGTGATCCAGTCAACTGTTCTACTGAGAAAATTGTAAAATCTTTGTATTCCAGAATGGATGTTACAACCCTGTCATACTTCTTGGGAAGACTTCAAAGGAATTCTTCAACAAGCTTATGATTTGTAATGGTTTCAACAATGAATTTGATCTAACTAACTATTCCCATGCCTCTAGTCACGAACAGGTCCACATTCTTTATGTAAGTCATATTCAGGGTTTTGAACTAAGCTCTCAATGTCTACAATTTAACAGTCTTCATTGCATCATTACTTTGATACGCAACTTTAAAAACATACCAAGTTTTTTTTGTTGTTGATGTGCTTGTTATCTTGTTGAAGATACTGAATTTTGTATCCAACATTTGGCTTTGTGCTCTTTCTTTCCGAGTTCTATAACAACATTTTTCTCATTATTGTTCATGGTTGCTAATTGTTTTTGGGTTGGCTCTACATAACCATTATCAAAGGTATCCCAACAATCTAGGTCTTGCAAAAGTGGCTTCATCCTTAAAAACCAAAACTCGTAATTTTTCCCATGTAAAATTAAGGTTTGTGACAAAAAACTAGAGAAAACTATTTATTGAAATGTGGATGTACAACTTTTTTTGTTTTAAACAAAAATCTCTTTTTTTTTTAACCTGAGGAAAAGAAAAAAACAAAAACAAAAAACTAATAAAACACAACCCCTTTTCTATAAAAGAAAATCCCCTTTTCTCAATAAAATAGGCTCTTTAACCCCAAAAAAGGGTTCTTTTAAATCCCTGAAATACCCCTTTTTCAAAAACCCTTTTGAAATGAAGGATTTTTAAAGGTTCTTAAATAAACAATCTAGTTTCCAAAAAAGATACATACGGATGCCTTTCCAACAAATACATATGAATTTGTTTCCAACAAATTAATTTTGAACTGGCTTCCAAACTACTTTTAAAAATGATGAACTTTGACATATTGTACTCTAACGCAACTGCGTTGACAGGGACTTTACGAATATCTTCCCGATACTTGTTGTCAGTTGTGTTCTAAGGAGACTTGCAGTCAACGCACATTCCAAGATTTTCATTAAATGGTTAGCATAGATTTCTAAAGAATGTTATTATAGAGAAGACAACTCAACCTAGTGAAGATGTGCCAACGGTTAAATCTACACTAGCTGCTGCCATATCTAAGGGCAAAGAAAAGGTAATCAAAGAGCATGTTAAGACGACAGAAGTTTCAGCAGCTAGGATTACCAGATCCTCACCTATGATGCTAGAAATCCAGGAAGAGAAGATAGTGGAAGAGGAGAACATAGAGGTAGATGAGGGGAAGCACACCTTTAATAGCTTGAGAAGGCAACTGAAGGAAGCTCACATGGAAATTTTCGAGCTCAAGCAATAGGATGGATTGGCCAAGAAACAAATAAGTGATCTTGTGGACGTCTATCACCCATCCATGGACAATGCCAAATAGATGTTGAGAAGATCCCTTCCACTACACAGGGAAATAAAAAATGTATGCAAGAAAAATCCATCTATGAGGAAAGAATTAGGATCCAGAAAGAGTTTCACGACAAAGATGGAGGCAAATTATACGTATTCGTTGAGGCAACGAAAATTTGAATTCTGCAAGGGGTAAAACAATATAGTTTTGAATTTTTGGTTTTTTCTAAAGTATGATATTTTATCGGGTTGCGGTCCCAGTTGATAATTTCTTGCATACAGTCCCTCTTGCAACCACATTTAGTTAGGATTCTAAAATTATGTTTTCAATGTTGATCAGAAACCGAAATAATGAAGAAAGCAAGAAAGGAACAACTGAATACCAAGTCACGAAACTGAATCACAAAACTGAATTGAATGGAATTTTATTTAACAATGATTATCTGCTTTTCATTTCATGGGCATTTGATAGTTTTATATCACCAACTATCGTTACATAACTAATTATTCGGTATAAAACTGTCTATTTACATTTTACCTAAAATTACTAATTCGTTGTCAAACTAACAAACTCCACCTTGACAACAATTTTCCCATTCATCATCTTTCCTGCAAGCCAAGAGAAGCTAAACACCACCGCAACTTCTCTACTGTAACTGGCTTTGTGAATATGTCTGCACAATTTTCTCGTGTATGGACCTTTTTGAGAGCTACTTTTCTGCCATCGATCACATGGCTTAGAAAATGATACCTTACATCAATGTGCTTGGTTCTGCTGTGATAGGCAGGGTTTGTAGCCAAGTGAATAACACTTTGACTGTCACAAAGTACATTCACTTTCTCCTGTGTTCTTCCAATTTCATCGAGCAAACCCTTTAACCAGATTGCTTCTTTACTAGCATCTGAAGCAGCAATATATTCAGCTTCGGTAGTGGATAATGCAACTGTGTCTTGAAGCTTTGACATCCAACTAATTGCTCCACCTGCAAGAGTAAAGACGTAACCTGTAGTAGATCTTCTTTTGTCCAAATCACCAGCATAGTCAGCATCTACATATCCGCAGACTGATCCTTCACTACCATTAAAGACGATGCAATGGTCACTTGTTCCTCTTAGATATCGAAGCACCCATTTCACTACTTGCCAATGTTCTTTACCTGGATGTGCCATGAACCTGCTGACAACTCCGACTGCATGTGAAATGTCAGGTCTTGTAGATACCATCGCATACATTAAGTTTCCTACCGCATTTGCATATGGTACATGAGACATATACTACTTTTCTTCATCAACTCTAGGACTCAAAACCGAAGAAAGCTTAAAATGGGAAGCTAGAGGAACATTAACAGGTTTCACATTATTCATAGAGAACTTTTCAAGTACCTTCTCCACATACTTCTGCTGTGATAACCAAAGCTTACCATTTTTTCTGTCTCTGTATATCTCCATGCCCAAGATATGTTTTGCTGTTCCAAGATCCTTCATATCAAACGTCCTAGAGAGTTGAGCCTTTAACCTGTTGATTTCTTCCATGCTTTTGCTTGCAATAAGCATATCGTCAACATACAAAGCTAAGATAATGAATATGCCATTGAAACTTTTGAAGTACACACAATGATCATACTTCTTATAAAGTTCTGGCTCGCCATGAAGGAATCAAACTTCTTGTACCATTGTCTGGGAGACTGCCTCAGACCATACAATGATTTCCTGAGCTTGCAAACTAATCTTCTGCTGCGACCTCGTACAAAACCTTCTGGTTGTTCCATATATATCTGTTCATTCAAATCACCATGTAGAAAAGCTGTTTTAACATCTAACTGTTCTAACTCAAGATCAAGCAACGCAGTTTGTGCCAACACAGTACGTATAGAAACAAGTTTTGCAACTGGAGAAAAAATCTCATGAAAGTCTATACCTTCAACTTGAGAATACCCTTTTGCTACCAGTCGTGCCTTATACCTTTCGATACTTCCATCAACTTTTCGTTTTAGCTTGAAGACCCATTTACATCCAACAACACTTCTTTCTTCAGGATGCTCTACAAGATCCCAGGTATGGTTCTTGGCTAAGGATTCCATTTCTTCTTCCATAGCCGCTTTCCATTTGTCGCTATCTATATCATCTACTGCTGCCTGATAACAAGAAGGTTCCCCATCTTCAGTAATCAAAGCAAAAGATGAAGCAGAATCTTCATACCTTTTGGGAGTTTCCTTTCCCTTGTAGACTTTCTAAGAGTGAATGGTTGCTGAACTGGTTCAGAAACTTGCACTGGTTCAGAAACTTCAACGGCTTCCTTTGTGTCTTCAACACATTTTTCTCCAGAAGTCTCTCCTTCCTTTCGACTGTCACCGAAAGGTCTAGTCTCCAATTGAACTCGTTGATACGGCGATACCTATTCCTGTTCAATTCTTTCAACATTTGATTTTAACAGAGAGGATTCATCAAATGTTACATCTCTACTAATGACTATCTTCCGCAATGTAGGATCCCACAACCTATATCCTTTCACTGCATATTCATATCCAACAAAGACATAACATTTTGACTTTGGATCTAATTTTGAACGCTGATTTTTCGGAATGAGAGAATAAGCATCACAACCAAATATCCTCAAATGTGAATAGTCACAAGACTGACCTGTCCAAACTTCTTCAGGGGAAGCACACCTTTAATAGCTTGAGAAGGCAACTGAAGGAAGCTCACATGGAAATTTTCGAGCTCAAGCAATAGGATGGATTGGCCAAGAAACAAATAAGTGATCTTGTGGACGTCTATCACCCATCCATGGACAATGCCAAATAGATGTTGAGAAGATCCCTTCCACTACACAGGGAAATAAAAAATGTATGCAAGAAAAATCCATCTATGAGGAAAGAATTAGGATCCAGAAAGAGTTTCACGACAAAGATGGAGGCAAATTATACGTATTCGTTGAGGCAACGAAAATTTGAATTCTGCAAGGGGTAAAACAATATAGTTTTGAATTTTTGGTTTTTTCTAAAGTATGATATTTTATCGGGTTGCGGTCCCAGTTGATAATTTCTTGCATACAGTCCCTCTTGCAACCACATTTAGTTAGGATTCTAAAATTATGTTTTCAATGTTGATCAGAAACCGAAATAATGAAGAAAGCAAGAAAGCAACAACTGAATACCAAGTCACGAAACTGAATCACAAAACTGAATTGAATGGAATTTTATTTAACAATGATTATCTGCTTTTCATTTCATGGGCATTTGATAGTTTTATATCACCAACTATCGTTACATAACTAATTATTCGGTATAAAACTGTCTATTTACATTTTACCTAAAATTACTAATTCGTTGTCAAACTAACAAACTCCACCTTGACAACAATTTTCCCATTCATCATCTTTCCTGCAAGCCAAGAGAAGCTAAACACCACCGCAACTTCTCTACTGTAACTGGCTTTGTGAATATGTCTGCACAATTTTCTCGTGTATGGACCTTTTTAAGAGCTACTTTTCTGCCATCGATCACATGGCTTAGAAAATGATACCTTACATCAATGTGCTTGGTTCTGCTGTGATAGGCAGGGTTTGTAGCCAAGTGAATAACACTTTGACTGTCACAAAGTACATTCACTTTCTCCTGTGTTTTTCCAATTTCATCGAGCAAACCCTTTAACCAGATTGCTTCTTTACTAGCATCTGAAGCAGCAATATATTCAGCTTCGGTAGTGGATAATGCAACTGTGTCTTGAAGCTTTGACATCCAACTAATTGCTCCACCTGCAAGAGTAAAGACGTAACCTGTAGTAGATCTTCTTTTGTCCAAATCACCAGCATAGTCAGCATCTACATATCCGCAGACTGATCCTTCACTACCATTAAAGACGATGCAATGGTCACTTGTTCCTCTTAGATATCGAAGCACCCATTTCACTACTTGCCAATGTTCTTTACCTGGATGTGCCATGAACCTGCTGACAACTCCGACTGCATGTGAAATGTCAGGTCTTGTAGATACCATCGCATACATTAAGTTTCCTACCGCATTTGCATATGGTACATGAGACATATACTACTTTTCTTCATCAACTCTAGGACTCAAAACCGAAGAAAGCTTAAAATGGGAAGCTAGAGGAACATTAACAGGTTTCACATTATTCATAGAGAACTTTTCAAGTACCTTCTCCACATACTTCTGCTGTGATAACCAAAGCTTACCATTTTTTCTGTCTCTGTATATCTCCATGCCCAAGATATGTTTTGTTGTTCCAAGATCCTTCATATCAAACGTCCTAGAGAGTTGAGCCTTTAACCTGTTGATTTCTTCCATGCTTTTGCTTGCAATAAGCATATCGTCAACATACAAAGCTAAGATAATGAATATGCCATTGAAACTTTTGAAGTACACACAATGATCATACTTCTTATAAAGTTCTGGCTCGCCATGAAGGAATCAAACTTCTTGTACCATTGTCTGGGAGACTGCCTCAGACCATACAATGATTTCCTGAGCTTGCAAACTAATCTTCTGCTGCGACCTCGTACAAAACCTTCTGGTTGTTCCATATATATCTGTTCATTCAAATCACCATGTAGAAAAGCTGTTTTAACATCTAACTTTTCTAACTCAAGATCAAGCAACGCAGTTTGTGCCAACACAGTACGTATAGAAACAAGTTTTACAACTGGAGAAAAAATCTCATGAAAGTCTATACCTTCAACTTGAGAATACCCTTTTGCTACCAGTCGTGCCTTATACCTTTCGATACTTCCATCAACTTTTCGTTTTAGCTTGAAGACCCATTTACATCCAACAACACTTCTTTCTTCAGGATGCTCTACAAGATCCCAGGTATGGTTCTTGGCTAAGGATTCCATTTCTTCTTCCATAGCCGCTTTCCATTTGTCGCTATCTATATCATCTACTGCTGCCTGATAACAAGAAGGTTCCCCATCTTCAGTAATCAAAGCAAAAGATGAAGCAGAATTTTCATACCTTTTGGGAGTTTCCTTTCCCTTGTAGACTTTCTAAGAGTGAATGGTTGCTGAACTGGTTCAGAAACTTGCACTGGTTCAGAAACTTCAACGGCTTCCTTTGTGTCTTCAACACATTTTTCTCCAGAAGTCTCTCCTTCCTTTCGACTGTCACCGAAAGGTCTAGTCTCCAATTGAACTCGTTGATACGGCGATACCTATTCCTGTTCAATTCTTTCAACATTTGATTTTAACAGAGAGGATTCATCAAATGTTACATCTCTACTAATGACTATCTTCCGCAATGTAGGATCCCACAACCTATATCCTTTCACTGCATATTCATATCCAACAAAGACATAACATTTTGACTTTGGATCTAATTTTGAACGCTGATTTTTCGGAATGAGAGAATAAGCATCACAACCAAATATCCTCAAATGTGAATAGTCACAAGACTGACCTGTCCAAACTTCTTCAGGAATTTTACAATCAATTGCTACTGAAGGTGATTTGTTAACTAAATAGCAAGCAGTAGATACTGCTTCTGCCCAAAACTCCTTTTGCAAGTTAGCATTGCTGATCATGCTTCTGTCTCTTTCCATAAGAGTCCGATTCATCCGCTCAGCAACACCATTTTGCTGAGGAGTATAAATAACAGTTTTGTGTCTAACAATTCCCTCATCCTTACAATATTGTTTAAATTCAACAGAAGTGAACTCACCACCATTGTCAGTTCTTAGACACTTAATAGATTTGCCTGTTCTTTTCTCTACCATTACTTTAAATTGTTTAAAGACATTTAATACATCAGCTTTCATTTTTAGCATATAGACCCAAACTTTACGGGAGTAATCATCAATGAATGTTAAAAAATATAATGCACCTCCATATGACACAACAGGGGAAGGCCCCATAGATCAGAATGAATGTAGTCTAAAACATCTTTACTATTATGAATTCCAACTTTAAATCTCTGTTTACACTGTTTGCCATACACACAATGTTTACAGAAATCTAAATTTAAGGATTTCAGACCGGAAAGAGATTTATGTTTCATCAATGTCTGAAGACCTTTCTCGCTCATATGACCCAAATGCTGATGCCGTAGACGAGTACCTGCTTCTTCCTTTTTTCACGCAACTGCTGCTTCACTGATCTGAGTACTTCCTCTTAACTTGTAAAGATTTCCAACCTTTTCTGCCTTCATAACCACAAGGGCTCCTTTAAAGACTTTGAAGACGCCATCCTGACCTGTAAACTTATAACCATCTGAATCCAACACTCCCAAAGAGATTACATTTTTCTTCAAATCAGGTACATGTCTAACACTAGTTAATGTCCTAACTGTGTTATCATACATCTTAATCCTGATATCTCCCATCCCAACAGTCTGACATGACACATTGTTACCCATAAACACAGAACTACTGTTTACATTTTCATACAAGGTAAACCAATTTCTATGTGGGCACATGTGATGCGAAGCACCAGAGTCTAACAGCCAGCTATCAAAACTCTGAGAGACATTACTTTCAGGTGAAGTTTCATGTATCATACATAATTCTTCAGCAGATAAAACTTCGTCTATCATACCTGAATCGACCTGATTCGCTTCGTTCTTTGGGTTTTCGGATTCCTTCCATTTCCAACAGTCCTTCTTCAAGTGTCCAACTTTACTGCAATTCCAACATTTTGCCTTACACTTCTTGCCCTTCGATTTCGACCTGGAAGACCCCCTTGTTTTTTCTCCTCTTTCCTTTGAGCGTCCTCTAGCGACCATGGCTTCTGATGCAGTTGTTTCAGTGCTGGATTTCCTTTGTACTTCCTCAGACAGAAGAGCTCCCACGACTGATTCAAACTTCAAAGAATCAGCAGAGCTGAAGCTGATTGAAGTTACGAAGTGATCCCATGATTCAGGTAGAGAACACAGCGAGGTTATGGCTTTATCTTCTTCCTGTATTATGACTTTCCATATCTGTTAATTGACAAATTAGTGTATTAAAAACATTCAAATGTTCTTCAACGCTTGAACCTTCTTTCATTCGAAGACTGTATAACTGTCGTTTTAGATAAATTCTGTTGGTTAATGATTTTGTCATATAGAGGTTTTCAAGTTTTTCCCACAATCGTGACGCTGTAGTCTCTTCAACAATGTTGAAGAGAACTTCATCCGCTAGGCATAATCGGATGGTATCGAGAGCTCGAGCATCCAAGTCCTCTCAGTCTGAAGTAGTCATGGTTGCAGGTTTCTTAGTTGCCCCATCCAATGCCTTGTGGAACCCTTGTTGCACAAGCAGATCCTTAACCTTCAGTTCCAAAAGAGCAAAATTGCTCTTTCCGGTGAATTTCTCCACCTCGAATTTTGCATTCGACATCTTGGCCATTTTTCCTCCTTCCTAGGGTTTCAGTCTTTCTAGGAATTATATATATAATTTAAAAAAAAAAAAATAATTCCCCAATTCAACAATTTTTAAAAAATTTCAAATCCTTTGTTTCCTTTCACACTTTGTTTTTCACAAATTTCTGGAAAAGAAAAATAATTCTTGGATTTCTTTGAGTTGCTTTCCTCCAAATTCAAATTTCTGAGAAAAATTCTCAAAATAAAAAAATTACGTGGTTCCACATGCCAGGCCTCTGGCAGCAAGCAGGCTCCTCCACCGAGGCAGTGTTGCTCTTCTCACAGGGACATCCTTTGCTCCTTCACACGCAGGTGGCCAACACGCTGAGAATGGGCTTATTTACAGCCACGTCACAGGTCCAACACAGAAATGCCTATGCCGTTGCACTCTCCTCCTCTCCTTCACGCAGGACACACAGCTTCAAGTCACCTCTGGACATTCAGCACACCTCTGGACATTCAGCACACCTCTGGACATTCAGCACGCAGATTCTACACAGCCTTAGTCTTTCACGCAGAGATGGCCTCTGATAGCAACACGCAGCCTCAGTCTTTCATGCAGAGATGGCCTCTTGGACAACAATACGCAGCCTCAGTCTTTTACGCAGAGATGGCTCTGATAGCAACACGCAGCCTCAGTCTTTCACGCAGAGATGGCTCTGATAGCAACACGCAGCCTCAGTCTTTCTCGCAGAGATGGCTCTGATAGAAAACTTCAACACAGAGAGCAGAGCACACCGTATGGGCTTATGTACAGCCACGTCAGAGGTCACAGCACAGAAAACACGCTGGTCCTTTCAACGCACTTCAATGCCTCCCCTCAGTCTTTCACGCGCTCTTTGAGATGGGCTCCTGGACAGCAACACGCAGATTATTCGCTGGTCTTTCAACGCTCACAGCACAGAAAACACGCTGGTCCTCCAACGCACAGAACGCACAGCCTTCAACCTCACGCCTTTAACGCACTCAGCCTTCAACGCACAGAAAGCACAACCTTCAACGCACAGAACGCAGACAACATTTCTCCTTCACGCCCAGGCTCACCGCCCTCGGAGCTCTGATACCAATTGTTGATCAGAAACCGAAATAATGAAGAATGCAAGAAAGCAACAACTAAATACCAAGACACGGAACTGAATCACAAAACTGAATTAAATGGAATTTTATTTAACAATGATTCTCCGCTTTTCATTTCATGGGCATTTGATAGTTTTATATCACCAACTATCGTTACATAACTAATTATTCGGTATACAACTGTCTATTTACATTTTACCTAAAGTTACTAATTCGTTGTCAAACTAACATTCAAGAAGTAGCTTTCACATTATTTTGTACCCTAGCTAGCTTAGGCTTAGGGTTTTTGGTGTGGAGATGAACATTTTGCATTTTTGGTGAAGGAATAATTGAAAGGGGTATATGGCATGATTATTGCAGTGTTAGCATCATCATCAATATGTGTAGTTTGTCGAGAAGAATTTGGCCCTGAAAGAATTTGTCGAAGTTTGAGGCTTTGTGCAGTAAAAGAAAACTTCCAAAAGGGAAAATATGCATGTTCAAACTTGTTTACACATGCCAGAGTCATCAAGTAGCTCAGAAATGAACTAGAGGTACCACAACTATGGAGCGTTGCATTTCTTCGCTTTGTTTTTGGATTTATGGAGAATTAGGGAGCTGCATGATGCTTCCAGGCATAATTTTTCTTTTGGATGAGTTTACTTAGTCAAAATTTTATGTAATTTTCCTTTATGGTTTTAGTAATTGTAATAAAGTAGTTGGTGACCCATAAACTCGATTTGGAACTGAGAAATTAATGTAAAATGCTTAGAAAATATCTAGTTATGCAGTCCCGACTGTTTAACACTCAGTTCTACTTTCATTGCAGAAGTTAGAAACTGAAATCCTAATGAGGAATTTGACCCCTAGAGATGGGAACGGACTGAGTTTGGCCTTTTTATGATATGATGGTAAAGGAGAAAAGGGTTGCCCAGGTTAAGGAGAAAGAGAGATTGTATCACACTTAATTTTTGAGACATTTTTACAGGGGATGAAATACAGAGGTGGAATTTTCAGGGATTCTTGAATTAGTTTTCTTTGCAGATGTGCTTCCTTTTTTTGTAAATATCTTCTATGAAAAATCATGTTTTGAATGTATATCTTCTTGTTTAGTTAAAACAAATATTTGATTGTGAATTCACTCTAAACAGTGCTCTGCTTCAGTTTTGCTAGACATCTATGTTTTTCGCTAAAATGACAATTATAATTCATCTTGATGCTCTTTTGTAATTTTCCATTTTTTCTTCACTCACCCTCCTACAACGAATTCAGAATTAAAAGCTCTAAAGAAACTACCTATTTGCCCCTGTGGAATCTCCATTTTCTCTTCATTTCAAACATAATCAGGTAGACATGACCTTATGCCCAATGGATTTGTCTCATTTCCTACCAGCAAACCTTTAAATTCATACCCTACTCTGCACTATACCTAGCCTAATATTTGAAAAATTGAACTTCTTAGACAGAGAGAACCCTCTCTAAAGCTAGTAAGACTAGATTCTATTTACAAGTGGTTTTGTGGTTACCGCTGAAATGCTCTCCTCAGCCTAGAGAAAATTACAGAGAGCTAACAGGAAGAGAAACAACAAACGAACGAAAGAGAGCCATCTGCTAGTGTAAGTTCATGCACGTGCACTTGTCTCGAGACAAAGACGAACTCAATATCCAAGGAAATGTCTGACAACGTAGTTCTTATTGTTTGTACCAAGTCTAGATTGTACCATTTAGGATGGTCTTCGTTGGGAGATTCAAGGCAAGTGAGGAGGGTGGAGGCTAAGAGATTTGTTTTGACTTCTCTTCTCAAGTATTAAAAGAGCTTCTCTGTTTAAATATGATACCTATTGAGCTTTTATTTAACTATGGTACCTATGCATACACAATATTTAAATCCGGTACCTATGCATAGGCAATGCTTCTCTCTGTACAATTGTATTTTCACCCAATATGAGAACTATTTTTATGAGGAACTGTTGGGTTTGAGGGTTAAATTCCATTGCATATCATGGCCTGATTGATTGGATGGCGTTGGACTTGTTTATCCGGTACGAGAGTTGTAGATGTAGGTGTGCGTTGGAGGAAGTTTCTTCGAGAATGGATACTTCTTCTATGAAACCGACAAACTTTCCTTGAACTTTGTTGGTAAGTTTGAGAATGGTTTAGAGTTTTGGTTTTTATTTTCAATTGAAGAAATGATGTTGGAGCAACTTTCATATATACATAGTCTTGTTCAGAATTTAACAATACTTGTGAGACTAAACCTTCCCATCTAACCATTGAACCATATCATTGGGAGTTTCCTCATAAGAGTGTGGATATTCTATATTTCTTTGAGAGGGTCTGGCCTAAAGGGTTTGCCAAGGCTTAGTGGAGAGCCTGATTCATGGCCTTACATTTGTGCTGAAAATAAGTAACCTCCCAATGGGCATTAAATGAGCGCGTTTATTTTTGATAGGTCAGTTATCCAACTGTAGGCATATACAACCACTACTCATTTAATTACCATTAAGAATCTTTATATAATCTGTATATTTGTTGCCTGACCTTTGTTGCCTGACATTTGAAAGTTCATGGTCTTACTATTGTCCTGGTCTATTTCTTGATTAAGTTTTGGAAGAAGACATGAATTAAATTTAGTTACAAGTAGCTGCTCATCTTCCACAATTGCATTGTAAGAGGTCAATATATTATTGTACGGACTGTTTGAAAACTGGCTGAAGTTGGAGCCATCTTGCGATTAAATTTTGTTTGTAACCTCGTGGGTAGAACCATTCTTCAGAACCGTGCAAAGATTAATCCATGTGTTTAGTGGTTCGTTGGATTGGGTGCTTTATATTTCTGAATTAAGTTAGATCCATATTTGTGTTGATATTCAAATCTATTCAGGTTTTGTCACCATTCCTTGTCAATTCTTTCAAAGTCAATTGTCGCATAGCCATTTTCTATTGTTCTGTCGAGTGACTTGGATTCGGGTATCAAGCTGAACGTTTGTGGTGATAATAGTTTCCCCAATTTATGCTGTATCTTGCATTGCCTGGGCACACATTATCTAAAAAGACTGGAGTGTTACAAAAACCTTTTGATTTTGCATTGTTTTCTTGATCATGGTCATAGCACTAAGCAGTTTATTCTGGCTGTGGTTCAGCCATCCGTTTGTGCTTTGCATGAACCTGTTAGTTTGACAACGAATTAGTAACTTTAGTTAAATGTAAATAGACAGTTGTATACCGAATAATTAGTTATGTAACAATAGTTGGTGATATAAAACTATTGAATGCCCATGAAATAAAATGCTGAGGTTCATTTTTAAATTCCAATTCAGTTTCTTATTCAGTTTCGTGTCTTGGCTGTTGAGTTTCTAGCTTTCTTCATTATTTCACTTTTACTTCCTACAAGTGGTATCGGAGCCTGAGCATGGAAGGAAGGAAGGGCATCCAGCGAGAGTCCAAAACTGGTGAAAGAAAGCAGTCCAGAACCGGTGCACGTTTCAGAACCTGCGTGAGAGGAGTTTCAGTCTCTGTCAGGCATCCAGCGTGAGAGTTATCTCTGTTCAACATTCCAGATTTTCAGGCATCCAACGTGAGAGTTATCTCTGTTCAGCGTTCCAGATTTCAGAACCTGCATGAGAGGTGCACGTTTCAGTCTCTGTCAGGAGGTCAACGTTCGTTATCTCTGTTCAGTGTTACAGATTTCAGAACCTGCGTGAGAGGTGCACGTTTCAGTCTCTGTCACGAGGTCAGCGTTCCAGACCGGGTATCATTTTTCCATTGCTAAATAATTCTGGGCTTGTATTCACAAATTGTTTCAGGATTTTTTTTTTAAAGGAATGTGCGAGTGAAATAGGAGGAACAGAAGACAGTTTTTTTTATTGAAGAAAAGAAAATTTTAAGGGTTTTGGAGAAATAAGGAGACAATTTTTTTTATTGAAGAAATTTTTTTTTAAGGGTTTTTGGAGAAATAAGGAGACAGTTTTTTTTAATTATTGAAGAAAAGAAAATTTTTTAAGGTTTTTTTTCTTCTATTTGGAGAAATAAGAAGATATACTCGTTAGCTTTCTATTTGGAGAAATAAGGAGATATACTCTTTAGTTGAAGGAAAACCTAAAAAAAAAAGGAAATATAAAACCCTAGAAAGACTGAAACCCTAGGAAGGAGGAAAAATGGCCAAGATGTCGAATGCAAGATTCGAGGTGGAGAAATTCACCGGAAAGAGCAATTTTGCTCTTTGGAAACTGAAGGTTAAGGATCTGCTTGTGCAACAAGGGTTGCACAAGGCATTGGATGGGGTAACTAAGAAACCTACAACCATGACTACTTCAGACTGGGAGGACTTGGATGCCCGAGCTCTCAGTACCATCCGGTTATGCCTAGCGGATGAAGTTCTCTTCAACATTGTTGAAGAGACTACGACGTCAGGATTGTGAGAAAAGCTTGAAAAACTCTATATGACAAAATCATTAACCAACAGAATTTATCTAAAACGACAGTTATACAGTCTTCGAATGAAAGAAGGTTCAAATGTTGCAGAACATTTGAATGTTTTTAATACACTAATTTGTCAATTAACAGATATGGAAGTCAAAATACAGGAAGAAGATAAAGTCATAACCTTGCTGTGTTCTCTGCTTGAATCATGGGATCACTTCGTAACTTCAATCAGTTTCAGCTCTGCTGATTCTTTGAAGTTTGAATCAGTCGTGGGAGATCTTCTGTCTGAAGAAGTATGAAGGAAATCCAGCACTGAAACAGCTGCATCAGAAGCCATGGTCACTAGAGGACGCTCAAAGGAAAGAGGATAAAAACCAAGGGGGTCTTCCAAGTTGAAATCGAAGGGCAAGAAGTGTAAGGCGAAATGTTGGAACTGCGGTAAAGTTGGACACTTGAAGAAGGACTGTTGGAAACGAAAGGAATCCGAAAACCTGAAGAACGAAGTTTTATCTGCTGAAGAATTGTGTATGATAGATGAAACTTCACCTGAATGTAATGTCTCTCAGAGTTTTGATAGTTGGCTGTTAGACTTTGGTGCTTCGCATCACATGTGCCCACATAGAAATTGGTTTACTTCGTATGAAAATGTATATGGTAGTTCTGTGTTTATGGGTAACAATATGTCATGTCAGACTGTTGGGATGGGAGATATCAGGATTAAGATGTATGATAACATAGTTAGGACATTAACTAGTGTTAGACATGTACCTGATTTGAAGAAAAAATTAATCTCTTTGGGAGTGTTGGATTCAGATGGTTATAAGTTTACAGGTGAGGATGGCGTCTTGAAAGTCTTCAAAGGAGACCTTATGGTTATGAAGGCAGAAAAGGTCGGAAATATTTACAGGTTAAAAGGAAGTACTCAGGTCGGTGAAGCAGCGGTTGCGTCAGAAAAGGAAGAAGCAGGTACTCGTCTGTGGCATCAGCGTTTGGGTCATATGAGCGAGAAAGGTCTTCATATACTGATGAAACGTAAATCTCTTCCCGGTTTGAAATCCTTGAATTTAGATTTTTGTAAACATTGTGTGTATGGAAAACAGTGTAAACAGAGATTTAAAGTTGGAAATCATAATAGTAAAGATGTTTTAGACCACATTCATTCTGATCTGTGGGGGCCTTCCCCTGTTGTGTCATATGGAGGTGCATTGTATTTTTTAATGTACATTGATGATTACTCTCGTAGAGTTTGGGTCTATATGCTAAAAAGGAAAGTTGATGTATTAAATGTCTTTAAATAATTTAAAGTAATGGTAGAGAAAAGAACAGGCAAATCTATTAAATGTCTAAGAACTGACAATGGTGGTGAGTTCACTTCTGTTGAATTTGAACAATACTGTAAGGATGAGGGCATTATTAGACACAAAACTGCTGTTTATACTCCTTAGCAAAATGGTGTTGCTGAGCGTATGAACCAGACTCTTATGGAAAGAGCCAGAAGCATGATCTCCAATGCTAACTTGCAAAAGGAGTTGTGGGCATAAGTAGTATCTACTGCTTGTTATTTACTTAACAGATCACCTTCAGTAGCAATTGATTGTAAAATTCCTGAAGAAGTTTGGACAGGTCAGTCTTGTGACTATTCTCATTTGAGGATATTTGGTTGTGATGCTTATTCTCTGATTCCGAAAAATCAGCGTTCAAAATTAGATCCAAAGACGAAATGTTATGTCTTTGTTGGGTATGACTATGCAGTGAAAGGATATAGGTTGTGGGATCCTACATTGCGGAAGATAGTCATTAGTAGAGATGTAACATTTGATGAATCCTCTTTGTTAAAATCAAATGTTGAAAGAATTGAACAGGAACAGGTATCGCCGAGTCAACGAGTTCAGTTGGAGGCTAGATCTTTCGGTGACAGTCGAAAGGAAGGAGAGACTTCTGGAGACAAAGGTGTTGAAGACACAAAGGAAGTCGTCGAAGCTTCTGAACCAGTGGAAATTTCTGAACCAGTTCAGCAACCAGTCGCTCTGAAAAGGTCTACAAGGGAAAGGAAAACTCCCAAAAGGTATGAAGATTCTGCTTCATCTGTTGCTTTGGTTACTGAAGATGGGGAACCTTCTTGTTATCAGGAAGCAGTAGATGATACAGATAGCGAGAAATGGAAAATGGCTATGGAAGAAGAAATGGACTCCTTAGCCAAAAACAATACCTGGGATCTTGTAGAGCTTCCTGAAGGGAGAAGTGTTGTTGGATGTAAATGGGTCTTCAAGTTGAAACGGAAAGTTGATGGTAGTGTTGAAAGGTATAAGGCGTGACTGGTAGTAAAAGGGTATTCTCAGGTTGAAGGTATAGACTTTCATGAGATTTTTTCTCCAGTTGTAAAACTTGTTTCTATACGTACTGTGTTGGCACTAACTGCATTGCTTAATCTTGAGTTAGAACAGTTAGATGTTAAAACAACTTTTCTACATGGTGATTTGAACGAAGAGATATATATGGAACAACCAGAAGGTTTTGTACGAGGTCGCAGCAGAAGATTAGTTTGCAAGCTCAGGAAATCATTGTATGGTCTGAGGCAGTCTCCCAGACAATGGTACAAGAAGTTTGATTCCTTCATGGTGAGCCAGAACTTTATAAGAAGTGAGTATGATCATTGTGTGTACTTCAAAAGTTTCAATGGCATATTCATTATCTTAGCTTTGTATGTTGACGATATGCTTATTGCAAGCAAAAGCATGGAAGAGATCAACAGGTTAAAGGCTCAACTCTCTAGGACGTTTGATATGAAGGATCTTGGAGCAGCAAAACATATCTTGGGCATGGAGATACACAGAGACAGGAAAAATGGTAAGCTTTTTTTGTCACAACAGAAGTATGTGGAGAAGTTACTTGAAAAGTTCTCTATGAATAATGTGAAAGCTATTAATGTTCCTTTAGCTTTCCATTTTAAGCTTTCTTCGGTTTTGAGTCCTAGAGCTGATGAAGAAAAGCAGTATATGTTTCATGTACCATATGCAAACGCTGTAGGCAACTTAATGTATGCGATGGTATCTACAAGACTTGACATTTCACATGCAGTTGGAGTTGTCTGCAGGTTCATGGCAAATCTAGGTAAAGAGCATTGGCAAGCAGTGATCTGTGGTAACGCCTGTACGTAAATCCTCCTCTACGTGTATGGGCCTCGTGCTATGGGAATGGTGGTATGTGAATCGTGCTCTACTAGGGAATGGGGAGTCATTGTGCTATGTGGAATCGTACTATGGTAATGGTGCTATGGGCCTCGTGCTCTCATAATAAGGATCACCTCCGTCCATCTGTCCGTTGGCCCGCCCCTCTCGGCAGCAGATGTTGTCCGTTGTACCGCCCCACCCCCAACGATGTTCCATTACTTACGATGCACCTGTTGATGAGGATCATATGCCAGACACATGGAGATATTCAGAGAGGGGAGGGCAGGTAGATAGAGCCTTCAGCGAAAGAGGCTAGGTTGAGCCATTCATGCAGGTCAGCTAGTTTCATTCACGCTAGGAAGGCAGCGCCAGTAAGGGAGGTGGGTGTTGCCCGGATAGTGATTTATGGCCAACATCTTTCGAAAGGGGCCCTTTTTCGCTACGAAGCGATCCTAATTCAAACACGCTGCGTTTGACTTACATAATAGAACCATGGGACTCTTTACAGGGCTATCACCTTCTTTGGCCAGATCTTCCATCCCCGATGCGGGAAAGCGTGTTCTTCCAACCTTTTCATTCACAATTCTCTAAATCAAAGGGCAAAGATCGGCATGCCTGGTTCTTCCCTTCTCGCATCCATCCGATGCATTCTTTCTGATACAGTAGGAAGGCGAAGCCTCCCTCACACCGCACCAAAATACCATCAATCGATCAATCACGATTTACTGACTTCATGGGTGCTTCGATATCTAAGAGGTTAAGAGGCACAAGTGACCATTGCATCGTCTTTAACGGTAGTGAAGGATTAGTCTGTCGATATGTAGATGCTAACTATGCAGGTGATTTGGACAAAAGAAGATCTACTACAGGTTATGTCTTTACTCTTGCAGGTGGAGCAATTAGTTGGATGTCAAAGCTTCAAGAAACAGTTGCATTGTCCACTACCGAAGCCGAATATATTGCTCCTTCAGATGCTAGTAAAGAAGCAATTTGGTTAAAGGGTCTGCTCGATGAAATTGGAATAACGCAGGAGAAAGTGAATGTACTTTGTGATAGTCAAAGTGCTCTTCACTTGGCTACAAACCCTGCCTATCACAGCAGAACCAAGCACATTGATGTAAGGTATCATTTTCTGAGACATGTGATCGATGGCGGAAAAGTAGCTCTTAAAAAGTTCCATACACTAGAAAATTGTGCAGACATATTCACAGAGCCAGTTACAGTAGAGAAGCTGCCGTGATGTTTAGCTTCTCTTGGCTTGCATGGAAGATGATGAATGGGAGAATTGTTGTCAAGGTACAACGAATTAGTAACTTTAGGTAAATGTAAATAGACAGTTGTATACCGAATAATTAGTTATGTAACGATAGTTGGTGATATAAAACTATCGAATGCCCATGAAATAAAATGTGAGATTCATTTTTAAATTCCAATTCAGTTTCTTATTCAATTTCGTGTCTTGGCTGTTGAGTTTCTAGTTTTCTTCATTATTTCACTTTTACTTCCTACAGAACCATCTCTGTTCTTGTTTTTCTTGAACACACAAACAAAAGAATCTAAGCTTTAACGAGGTTATATTTCTTCTTCTATCGTGGATCAGCTACTGCTTAGATACGAATGTTATGATCACTCAGAGTTGAAACGCTTCACTTCAGTGATCAGCTACTGCTTAGATACATCTCTTATGAGCGCTCAGAGTTGAAACACTTCCCTTTAGTGTACATTATTCATTATTCCCGTGAGGGACTTTTTTTGTTAATGTGGAGAAAGTTTGGCGAATGTTACTGATCTTTAATATACAAAATGTTTGAATTTTATTTTAAAACAAGGTGTAATTTTTTTTTTTTCCATAACTTGCATTCTAGAAAAACACGTCTCCATTAATTTGTCAATCTATAGGATGGCACATTCAGAGGTTCACAGACTCCCTGTCTAACATAATTATACTCTGTGTATTTATTAAACAAGAGGTATGAAGGACCGAGTGTTTTCTGTTAGCAGATCACATTGTAAGTAATCATTCTTCTAACCGCTAACTGATAACAGGGCGCAGTCCTGCTAGTTATTAAAAATGATATTACCGGTCTCTCAGTTTACCTGGAAAAGGCACTCTTTTGATTATCTGAAGTGGTTTCTCTGACTCGGCTGTTGTATTCGGATTAAATTCCAGAATGGAATACTCAAAAGTTGAGAGTAGAGCGAATACCTTGATAGAAGCAGGGAAGAAGTGCATTCAAACCACTTTAAAACAATCATAAACCTTTAAACAAAACAATTTTTATACTCTTTTGATGTTTTATATTAACGTTCTGTATATCGTTTACATAAAGTTTTGTCTTATTGGCTAGTGTTATTAAGATGTTAGGTTGTTTTCTGTTATTGGGTTTCCATATTTTTTTATTATGATATTGTATGTAAAGTTTATTCTCTTTTATATTAAAAACTTACATTAGATGCCATAAATACGACTTGTGCTAGATTATCTTATCGCTACATCTAAAACTTTAATTGTCATTTCAAATGCTTAATGGTGTGCATGTGCTGATATTGGTCAGAATTTGATTTTCTATGAAAACTGTTTCTTCCTGTGATATCACATAACCTCGTCATAAAAATTTTCACTTAACAAAGTATGTTCATTGTAACCTTTGGTTTTAATTTTATTAAAATTGTAGGAACGGATATTAAGCGAAGAGAATGCTTTCCTCAGTAAAAAGGTGAGACAAAATTTCAATGCAAGTGTTGCCATATATTTTAATTATTACTATTATTAACTATTTTATTGTATGAAGTTTCAAATATTTTTTGGTTCCTTCATTTTTTTTCTTAATTATTATTTCAGTTTGTCGATCCTCATTCCTTTTCGACAACTCCTCGAAGTGAATCTGGAAGCATCCAAAACAGTGAAGTCGAGACTCAACTGGTTATGAGACCGCCATGTACAAATGCTCATTTTCTTATTAATAGTTCTCATTGATAATCAATGTATTCGTAACCGTGTTATTAATTTATTATGAAATCTTTATATTAATAAAAGGTAAAGCTGCTTTTCAGATCGCACCTAATTGTTCAGCACGTCCGGGCTCTCACCAAGGTAACTAAATGTTTTTTAAACCAAAGCGTGTCTTCCAAATTCAGTGTGTAAGTTTGCTATGAATACATATTTTAAAGGTTTTGTATTTTTTTCACTCTGCCAAGAAGCATTACAAGCGGAGTTTTCCTCATTCATCCGATGGGCATGAAGAGTGAAGAGTATAGTAGCTACGCTTGTGGAGAATTTAATGTTGCATATACTCCTACGTGTGTATATATGTGATGTTTTATATATTTCTATATAATCGATTTGAATTTATAAGATTTTAAATTATATCTTAAGTTTATATGAATTTGTTATTATTTTATTTTAGTAGTCATATCAAATTATTATTTTAAATACCATCAACCTTATACATTTTTTTTTTTCTTCTGAATATAATTATTCCTTATTTTTAAGGAAATATTACTTATTTATTAATTTTTAAGAAAATAATTGTAATTTTGTATTATTAGAAAAATAAAATATTTTAAAGATTTTTTTCCTCTCTTTTATGAATTCAGTTTATTTGAAATGGTTATGCAAAGGTGTAGTTACTCTAAAGTTAAACGTGTGATAGATTAAGAGGAGAGAACACACTTAAGCGTTAAATCTATTTAAGTGGTACCAAATATGATATATCATTGATTTGAAATTAAATATGAATTCAGTTTATTTGAAATGGTTATGCAAAGGTGTAGTTACTCTAAAGTTAAACGTGTGATAGATTAAGAGGAAAGAACACACTTAAGCGGTACCAAATATGATATATCATTGATTTGAAATTAAATATGATAGTTGCATCTATGGTTAAAAACTTGTGACATTATAGCACAATTTAACATTAAACTTGTATTTACATAAAATACTTATGTTTGAAATTAAATATGATAGTTGTATCTATGCTTAAAAACTTGTGACATTATAGCACAATTTAACATTAACCTTGTATTTACATAAAATAATTACGTTTGAAATTAAATGTGATAGTTGTATCTATGTTTAGAAACTTGTGACATTATACCTTTAATTTTCTGCCTTAAATGATAGATTTTAGGTTTTCTTATATCTTAATTTAAAAATATTATAAATTATTATATAAATAATATAATATTATGAGGATGGATGGGGTGAGAGATCATAGTCCATTAAATTAGCAAGGGAATCTGAGCAAGGTTGTGGAGTAGGGGTGAAGGTTATAGTTTTGATGAACAAAATGTAGTATGATACCACTGTCATCCATGAATGTTATCCATAATGAAATAATCAAGAAAGGTGGCCTAATCACTGGGTACCCTAGGCAAACCATTTTAGACCAGGCAACCCACAGGCTAGTAACTTGGGTTTGAAGCATGGAAAGGACAATTGCTATGAATGCGGGATTATAACGAAGTGACGTGATTGTGATTTTGCATAATGGCTTATGGGTACACTATCTAATTCTTTGAATGCTGAGACTATTACGATAGGAGGAGAAAGATGCATTTTTTCTTTCCATGCCTTTAGTTTAGTCATGCATTTCTGTATATCTCATGCTTGAAAATATTGTCTTTGCAGGGTTATTGAATGAGTTTTGTCCCAAGGTTGTTTATGCATCTAGCTCTAATGATTTTAGCAATAATTTATTTCATGCAATGATACTCTTTTCATTTAAAGTTCAACTCATCCTTTTTGTTATTTTATTTTTTGTAGCTAGTTAGTTTATCAGTCGTTCATGCAATCTCCTTTCAAGTAGACAATAGTGCTTAATTTAGATAATAGTTCTTAGATATAGTTAGTAATCTTTTTGTGCACTTAACTTACTTAAATCATCATATCTTTGGTTATTGTTCCACATTTCTACAATTTGTCAGTACATAAATTTATGTCTTAATGAGTTACAATAAACTCCATATTTTCCTATTTGTTTCATGAATTGATCTATTGAAGGTACTTGAGGATGGGAATTTTTTTCACATTTATATAAACGCCCTTCACCACCTTCATCCCTCAAAACACGTATAGGATACATAAAACGATTGTTGGTTGGGTATGTCTCTTCCTCCAAAACTCGGGCGTCCTGTAGCAGTCCACCAATTGCATTAGAACAATTCCATGTTTGCACTCAAAGAATGTTTATCATTCTTTGACACATTACAATGCACACGTCACCCTGAAAATGGAATTCAGAAGATCAAAGCCACGGTAGAATTCTTAACCTAGTAGTTGTAGCGAAATTGCTTTCCTTTCTGTAAGTTAGGGTTTATTGTTTGCATGTTCTCTTTTGTTCTATCTTTCTTCGAATGATTTTCTTTCACTTCTTATAACTAGAACAGGTTTAGTTGTTGTTATTTTCTTTCCTATACTTAGAGTAGGTTTATTTTTTATTATTTCCTTTTTTGCAAATTAAAGTAGGTTTAATTTATGTCTTTTACTTTTCTACAAATTAGAGTAGGTTTCCATGTTGTCTTTTACTTTCATGCAACCAAAAGAGGTTTACTTCTTTTCCTATCTCTATGTATTTCCAAGAGCCTAGATAGTAGAAGTGTTATCTATATGATTTAGTTTCACTTTAGTTGCATCAGATCAACCAAAGAAGAATGCATTGCATGTTGCACACATTGTGTTGACCCATCTCAAGTTTTTACAAACCCCAAGTTGATAATTAGAGTCGATATCTTTAGGAATTTCATTGTTATTATTGTAATATTAAGGCCCATCACCTTTTTGACGTCGTTTCGAGGGACGTGTCAAAATAGGTACTATTTTCATTTCTATTTTGATTCACTTCCTTCATTTCCTAAAAGAGAAAAAACAAATTTCATTAGCATTTTTATCCTCACTGATTTAGTACATAATGAACTAAAGAGGGTGGTGCCTAATTCTCTATGCAAATTGAAGTGCAAAAGGAGCACTTCTCTGATACATGATGGGACATCAAGGGAAATATATATTCACATAATAGAGAAGTGTGTGTGGGTATTCTTGATCGGGTTCACCTTCTGCTTCTTCTTGGTTGGGTTGTTATTGCTATTTTAACATTTAAGATAGGTGCAAACAACGTGGAACTATGGAGCACGATAGAGGGAAGATGAGGTAATTATGGAGCTGATTGTTGAGCCTTAATCTCAATGAATTTGTGTGTTACTCCCCATGTGCTGTGTTCGAGGCCACTGTTCCATGTATGAATGCATGAAGTGGTTAGTGGTAGGCTTAGTGGATGATTAAATCACTGTGGTGCTTGTTGTGTATATGATAAACACTTGGACATGGCAATCTTAGTCATCATGGTGCTTGTTAGAAAGCTAATAAACCACCTAAATAGTGAAATGCAAACCCTTATGGTGCTTTCTATGAAAATACAACCAATAAATCAATTGGACAATGGATTCAATCTCCTGCACTCAGAAATACCCCATTTGAACCCTCGATAAATCCCTATAATTGAACTCAAGGGCGTAAATGGGTCACTATGGTGCTTAGTGCAAGAGGGAAATTGATAAACCACTTTGAAAGTGGACTTCATATCTAAGTCTTTACCAAGCCATTGATGTGAAGTTTCCCTTGAGCAAGCATCCTTGTAGACTTTCAATTCAACTTAATTGTGGTTGGATACAGGAAAGGTTGCAATGCAACTAGCGTATGGTTGGGTGGAGAGTGGAGGTCCCTTCTTCAGTTGCTAGCCAGATTAACACACTTAGATACATATACTTGTTTATGCATGTTAGACTATAAACTATTCTTTTCTTTTTTGTGTTAATGGTTGATATTTAATTATGTATGGTCACGAGTGAATGCTTGAAACTCATTGTCATGCTAACATTTGATCAATTGTCTTATGTGGTTATCAATATATAAATGTATGCTTGAACTAGGTAGTTAACTATCAAATGCATGATTGTAGGATACCTTAAATGTTTATAATTAATTTCTTAAATTTCGTTGTAAAACTTGTGATTGATAAGCTACCTTATAGGCTTATAGTTGTGTTGAATACTTGAATTATGAATTATTCTTTCATACTTGTGAATTGTAGCTATCTTGTTTGTTTATAGTGGAAATAGAGCCATAGGATGTGTTGGTTAATGTTATGTTCATAATGGAAGTAACAAACTATGTATCCATGCTTCCTTTTCTTTACTTGACAATCTTGATTCATAAACAGTAGTTAAGCTTGTTTAAGGGTGATGCATGTGCATCACACTTGCTTCATGCATGGTGTTCCAAATCCCCACTATTATCCTATATTCAATATACCCTCATGTTTCCTAGTGGGGGAGTCCAACAAATTCCTATATTTAATAAAGACGATGGATCGATGTTTAATTTAATATAGTTCATTTATCTTCCCAACTATGTAAAGAAACCATTGATGCCAATAGTACCATTTTTCCCTAGAATTTTCCAACACATAGCACTAAGCAGAATAAACCAATGGACCAACTGTGTATCCCAGGCCCAAAATATAGAATGTGTTATCTCATTAGACTTTCATTATCATTGGCACTCATGTTCTAAATTGATGTAGTGAACAACCTAGCGACGGTGATGGAAGTAACAAGAGCTTCAAATGTCATTAAATATTCCTTTTGCCAAGGTTATTTATTGATGGAACCTCCCAATGCTTACCATCAATTGTAACATTCAATAAGTGACGGGACAACCTCGTGCTTATCGATGCTCACAACCCTTCAGTACAGTCCTGATAAAGTGGTGGTAGTAAAGTGGTTGCAGTTGTCATTTATATATTTGTATGTTAGGCTTATTAATTTATAGGAATGCCATATGTTCATTAGATTAGTGAGTGAAGGTGTTATCACCCAATTTTTGCGTTATCCCTTATTGTTGATGACCAATAGATGGTGAATGTTCAGGATATGGTGTCCATAAGTTGACATAACAACTAGATGGTTATCAAATCAGCTGAGAAAAATATTATTTGCACCAATTTTTTACTAACTCTAGTGGACGATGGCTAAACTTGTGAAGTGGAGGTGACATTGCATGGGGTGTATGGCCTGTATGAGGTGTGAATGGCATGGCGATGATGTGGAGATTCCTTGGTTGTTGATATGGTGATGACATGACAATGACATGGAGAGTGTTTTCATCTCGGTGGTTTCGCTCCACACTTGAGACAGGTTAGACACTCTCGAAATAAGGATAAATCACTCTGATTGGCCCATGTATTTGGAGAGTGGTATTAAATTTTTTTCCATGTAGTGTGTGTTAATCTTCGTGCAAGGTAAATGGTCAAGGTCGATTGTGGGAGCTCGTAGTTGGGATTAGTGTCAATTTTACCACCCCTAATGGAAGACTGAGATTAATTGTAGCCCCCCACCTTCCCTAAGTTCAGAACTACCATTAGGGGGCATAGGGTACCATTGGTATTGATAAACTCGATTTCACGCCAGCTCAATTTTAGCTCTGATGTGGGAACCTTGCCCATAGATATCTTTCCCACTACCAAGTTATTGTAAATTATTAATATATAGTGGGAAGCATGATAAGGAGTGACCATTCCAACGTAATGACGTGTTTGTGCCACCAAGGCCATGTCGAGGCCATGTGAGTACGATTTAGCTTCCTTGTGATGACATTGACCCATTTTTATTGGAAATATGTTATTGAGCATTGGATTCGATCTCAGAGTCATATTGATACAACATTTATATCATCAGAAAGCTCTTGATGAGCTTATCACAATGGTGGTATTAGAATTATCTTTTACTAATTTTGAAAAGTGGTGTTTTTTGTAACCCCATCTTCAAAACAGATCTTGGAGGTTAGGTTAAAATCAATAGGTGACACCTCTCACAACTAATGAATAGCCAAGGGTCCGAGAGTGAGTGTTACAAAAAGTCACTTGGAAACATTGACTAATGAGCACCACTTGGTAGCATGCCATAACACACGAGGCATTGTAGCACACTCCACAATCTCTAGAAGAAAAACCAGATGGATGAGTAACAAACTCATATGTATGATACAACTCTGGAAAAGGAAAATCTAACTGTAAGGTACTGACTAATGCAAATTCCATGTTCAAGGGAAATGCGACTCACATTTCTATTTTGACTCTTAGCATAAGAAAAGCTAATTTCCTCACTCTTTTTTTATTAGTTGGTTTTTCTTCATAGTTTAGCGAGCATTAAAGAGAAGAGAAGTAATCTTAATAATGGCTTTTTCGTTTAGTAACAATGTAAACTTTGAAATGGGAACTATAAACTCAAAACGGGAACTTTGGCCAAAAAATCTCAAAAAAACATGAAAAACAGTGTTAAAAACGAAAAGTGTTTATGCTGGAAAAATATATATATATATATATATATATATATATATATATATATATATATATATTTTAATTTATTTATGGGGTAAATTTTCAACATGTTTTAAAAATGGTGGTGAAAAACAAGTTTTTGGGAAAAAATTGTCCAAAAAACACTTTAAAACGAAAAGTGTTAACGTTGAGAAAACACCCTTTTTTTTGGATTCAAAAGTAAAATTTCAACATTCGAAATAATTGCGTAAAATATTTTATCATGAACCCTAAAAACATTAACATTTAAAAGAAATAATGAAAACAGAAAATAAAATAAAAATTAAAAAAATTAAAACAATGAAAAAACACAAAACAAAAAAAAAACAAAACATAAATTAAAATATATAATTAAAAAAAAAAAAATCAAATATAATTTTTTTAATTTTATTATTATTATTATTATTATTTTATTAAAAAAACATTATAAACAAATAAACAGTAAAAAAAACATTAAAAAAAATCCTTCTAACCCATAAAAAAAAATTGGCAAAAAAAAAAAATGGAAAACAAAAAATAAGATTTAAAATAAACTAAAAATTAAGTAGGTAAAAAAAGAAGAAGAAGAAAAGAAAAGAAAAAATTTAAAATAAAATTTAAAAACAAACTAGACTTTAAAAAAATAGAAAATTAACAAGAAAAATTAAAAACTACTAAAATTAAGATGAAAACGTGGATTAGTTAAAAAAGAAAATAAAAAATATATATATACAAAAGACAAATGAAAAATATAAAATATTAAAAAAAATCTTATAAACCATAAAAGAATTTGAAAAAAAAAATTTATATATATATATATAAGTAAAAAATAGAGAAATTGAAAAAAACATTAGCAAAAACTAGGAAAAAAATAAAATAAATAAAATAAAACGAGCAAGTTAGAAAAAAAAATATAAAAAAAAAAAATTAACGGAAAAAAATTAAAAAACGGGTAAAATTAATATTAAAAAAACCAAAAATTATCTCATTATTAAAAAAAAAGACTATGAAAATTATTAAAAAAAAAAACCAAAAAATTATTAAAAAAAAAATAACATTAGTTTTTTTTTAAACAATTTGTTTCTTTATTTAAAAAAAAATTATTATTATTAACTTTCTTTTTTATATAAAATTTTTTTCTTATTAAAAAAAAAATCATTAAAAAATTTTAATTTTTTTTTGAACCAATACAAATTTTAAACTTTAAATTTAAAATTTTTTAAAAGTTATTTATTATTATTTTTTTTTAATGGATTTTTTTAAAAACATATTTTTTTATTTAAAAAATAATTATTATATTAATTTTTTTTAAAACATTTTTATTTTATTTATTTTTATTTTAATTTATATTTATTATTATAAAGAAAATAAAATTAGATTGCTGGCCCCGACCGCCCGTGGTGGCGCGGCAGTAGGCAGAGGGTCTGCGCGCACTGTCTCGCCACCAGGGGCGGCCAGGGATGGGCAAACTATTTCTTTTTTTTTTTTTTCCAAAATAATGAATATAAATTTAAAATTTAAAATTTAAAAAATTCGATGTGTTTATTTTTTTTTTAAATAATATTCATTTATCTTATCATTTTAAATTAAAAATTTTTAAACTTAATTTTATTTTATTTATTTATTTTTTAAATAATAATTATGTATTTTAAAATTTGTAATAAAAAAAATTTGAATTTTTTTATTATTATAATTATTTTTTAAATAAAAAATAAATGTTTTGAAAAAAATCCAAAAAAAATTTAAACTTTTTTTTTAAAATAATTTTTAAATTTAAAATTTTAATTCGTTTAAATTTTATTTTAAAATTTTTTAATGATGTTTTTTTAATAAGAAAAAAAAAGTTGTTTTAAAAAAAAGTTAATAGTAATAATTTTTTTTAATAAGAAAAGAAATTTTAGGTAGAGGAGGAATGACCTGTTGTAGATTTTTATGAACCCAACTTTCAGAGTACCAAGTGAATCCATCATCAGGGGAGAATGCGTCAATAGATATTCTTAAAATCATAATGATGTATCCAAGAGCTAAAATTAGGGTATATATATATAAGTTATTAAACAAAAGAAATAAGAAAATAGGTTTGCTCTTATCTTTTTATTTAATTAATTAATTAAATTATTAATTATTATTATTTTTAATTTATTAAATAATTTATTCAAGGGGATAACTTAATCGAATAATTTTATTATCTATAGAATTAATTATTATGTTTATTAATTCTATTTTAAATTATTGGTTCAATTGATTCATTAATTTGTTTAAATAATAAATTAATTTGTTTGATTAATCAAATTAATTAATTTAATTATGTATTCATTATTAATATGTTTATTCAATTATTTACATTATTAATTTGATTAATTAATTCATTAATTAATAAGTTTACAGGGACAGATTAATTACTTATTTTTCTATTTCTTGAATTAATTATTAGGTTTAATAAATTTATGAAAAATTAATTTTTTATTTTTTATCTTATTTTATTTTTTTTATTGATTAATTACTGTGTTTTACTTAATTAACTAATTTTTGATAGTTAATTAAACGAATGGATTAGTTAACAAATTTATTATTTATTATTATATTTTTTTATTTTTTATTTATTTTTTAATAAGGTTATTAATTTAATTTAATGTACTTATTTCTTTGTTTAATTATTTATTTATTTGATTAATTTGTTTTATTGGCTTAATTTATTTTTATTTTTATTTTCATTTTTTATATTTTATTTATTTATTTATTTATTGGTTTTAGTGAGTTATTTATCTATAATTTCTAGAGTTTATTTATTATTATTATTATTATTTTGAAGAATTGAGTAATTACACCTATATGCGTTCTATTAGTTATTTTTTTTTTAATGATATCAAATGATTATATGTGAAGAAATCTATTACTAAATTATGTTTATGATCATCACTCCTCAATCAAGTCTCCCTTCCATACATAAAAGGCACCACTGGTAAAATCTCTAAAATTCTCAATAAACATAACATTAATGTAGCATTCACCCCTGCTAATACTATCAGACAATTATTCAACTCTGTCAAGGATCCAATAAACCCTAAACATCAAAAAGGTGTTTATGTGATTCCTTGCTCCTGCGATAAAAAATACATAGGCGAAACGAGTAGGTCTCTTAATATTAGAATTAAAGAACACACTGCTGACCTAAGAAGAGAGAGGACCTCTAAATCAGCCTTAGTTGAACATGTTCACTCTTCCTCTCATTACATCTGCATAGAAGACGTCAAACTGATTAGAAAAGAAGACCATTATCTCAAAAGGAAAATCAAGGAAGCCATTGAAATAGAAAAAAGGAAGAATAACCTAAACCGGGATGATGGATTAAAACTAAGCAACACCTGGAAACCGTTAATTGAAACCTTAAAAGCCAATAATTAACTATATTCCCTTAAAAAACTTTAAAAAGGTAAAAATAAACAAATAATAAAATCATCAATTATGTAATATCCTCCTTAAACAATACATTTAATTAACAATCATAAACATAATTTAGTAATAGATTTCTTCACATATAATCATTTGATATCATAAAAAAATAACTAATAGAATGCATATAAGTGTAATTACTCAATTCTTCAAATAATAATAATAATAATAATAAATAAACTCTAGAAATTATAGATAAATAACTCACTAAAACCAAAAAATAAATAAATAAATAAAATATAAAAAATAAAAATAAAAATAAAAATAAATTAAGCAAATAAAACAAATTAATCAAATAAATAAATAATTAAACAAAGAAATAAGTACATTAAATTAAATTAATAAACTTATTAAAATATATATATATATATATATATATATATAATAATAATAAATTTGTTAACTAATCTATTGGTTTAATTACCTATCAAAAATTAGTTAATTAAGTAAAACATAGTAATTAATCAATAAAAAATAAAATAAAAATAAAAATTTATTAAACCTAATAATTAATTCAAGAAATAGAAAAATAAGTAATTAATTTGTCCCTCTAAACTTATTAATTAATGAATTAATTAATCAAATTAATAAATTAATAATGTAAATAAATGAGTAAACATATTAATAATGAATACATAATTAAATTAATTAATTTGATTAATCAAACAAATTAATTTATTATTTAAACAAATTAATTAATCAATTGAACCAATAATTTAAAATAGAATTAATAAGCATAATAATTAATTCTATAGATAATAAAATTATTCGATTAAGTTATCCCCTTGAATAAATAAATAAATTAATTAAAAATAATAATAATAATTAATAATTTAATTAATTAATTAAATAAAAAGATAAGAGCCGACCTATTTTCTTATTTCTTTTGTTTAATAACTTATATATATACCCTTGGACTCACTTGGTCGTCCGAAACGTTGGGTTCATAAAACTCTACAACATGTCATTCCTCCTCTACCTAAAACTATCCTCACCTGTATGGATTCATTATTTAAAAAGAAAAGAAATTGCTTTAAAAAAAATATGTGTTAAAATGTTATTTTTGTTTTTTTTTTTAAATATATATATATATATATATATATAATAATTTGAGTTAATTTTTGGGTTTTTTAATATTATTATTATTATTATTATTTTCAATTCGTTTATTTATTATTTTCCTAGTTTTTGCTAATGTTTTTTTCAAATTCTCTGTTTTTTTACTTGCTTGATTTTATATTTGTATCTTTTTTTTTTTTTTCAAATTCTTTATGGTTTATAAGATAATTTTTTTTTAACATTTTTTATTTTTCATTTTCGTCTTTTTTATATATATTTTTATATATGTGTTTTTTAGAAACAATTATTTCATGTGGATTGAAAATTTAGTTAATGATGTATAAATATGTAGAATATCAAAAATGAAAAATATCGACCTTCTTTAAATATGCAAAACAATAAAAAAGTCACTACAAAAAAAATAAAAATAAAAATAAAAACAAGAAAATATGAAGAAAAAGACCACTTCCAAAGTTATTAAATTTACAAAATAATTATTTACATTTCATACATTATAAAATTAAAAGTTAAAAAAAAGAGGGCATGGTGTAGAATTACCACTTTTTTACATCAACATCAAGATCACTACCATTCTAAAACGCAATGTATATAAAAAAAAAATTATAATGCCAAAAACTATGCTCTAAAAAAAACATGTGTGTTCTGCATCACCCCTTTTCAAAATCGGGTCACTTTTTTGCTATCTCTACAAAACGGGTAACAGTATCAGTTCTCGTTTCAAAGTTTACATTGTTTAGTCTTTTACAAGCCAAAATAAGATAGAAAAGGATTATTGATATACTATATTCTTTGTGGTTTAACAAGCATGAAGAAGAGATGATAGTATGTTCGATGCTGGGTGTGTTTTTTATGAGGTTTTAATGAGCTTGAAAAATAGGTAAAAGTATGCTCGATTCCTTTTAGTGATCAATGAGCATTAGAAGGAAAAAAAGGAAGCTTCTCTAGGAGAAATGAGTAACAAAAATGGTAGCAATGTATTTTGTGTTGATTGAAAATGCCTAGGAAAATTGATGTAGAAAGGTTGGCAAGATAAACCACTCATCACATAAATCTCTTTTGAAAGCATAGGAACACCGAAAGAAGGCTAGAAATAAGTCCAAGGACAATCTCAGTGCAATGATGAAAGTGAAACCAATTCATATCAATATGCATAAATAGGTAGTGCCTAACAACTATCATATGGAAAAAAATGGTGGAATCCTCTTGAGGTATTGCAAAAGGATGAAAAACAAGAGAAAATAAGGCTTATATTTAGAGTCATTGTGGGTCAAAAGGAGGGATTCCAAAGAGCTAAACATATATAGCATGAAAATTGATACATAAAAGAAGTTCCAAATTACGGAATCCATGTAAAGGAAACCTCTACCACACAAGTTATCGCATGCGAATGTAGACAGATCAGGTGACAACCCAATGAGATTGGACCTAAGGAACAATGGAGATGGAAACAATGGTAAAAAATGCAAAAACGATGGAAGGAAAAGACCTACCCCTATATGTTAGGTTCAATTAAATTTACCCAGGATCCAATCAATGTCGCGATAAAAGCACTACCCTATCTTATAAAGACCATTCATAAAGGATATACAACAGTTAATTCACACAGTGAAAGAAATAAAATATGGATAGAGTAAAAATATGCTTGTATATCTTTCAATTTTTGAGTTTTATAATTTTCCTAAATTTTTTCCATAAAGGATGTACGATCTATGTCAAGTTTGTATCTTACTTATGAATTCGAATGATGTGATTCAAAATCCATGTTGTGGCAACATGCATTCTTTTATATATGCTAGACTAATATGACAAATGTCAATGTAAAAATAGGACTAATGTGTGTAACCTCAGGGTCTTACAATGGGTGTATCTGTGATGAACCAAGAATTTGTGACTACCAAATGAAAATGGAGGAATTGTTTTGTTAATGTCGTGAAAGTTTGGTGAGTCTTATTTATATTTAATATGCAAAACGTTTGAACTTTATTTTAAAACAAGATGTAGTTTTTTTTCCATAACTTGTATTCTAGCAAAATACATCTCCATTAATTTGTCAATCTATAGGATGGCACCTTCAGAGGTTCACAAACTTCTTGTCTAACATAATTATACTTTTTGTATTTATTAAACAAGAGCTATGATGGATCAAGTGTTTTCTGTTAGAATATCACAATGTAAGTAATCATTCTTAGAACAACCAAATGGTAACACGATGCAGTCCTACTAATTATTAAACATGAAATTATCGATCTCTCATTTTACCTGGTGTTGATATTGCTGGACCCATGAACATGTTAGGGGATCTCCCCAGTAAGAAGTCCCAACTAGACCTCAGATCGTTTGGTGTAGGAGTCTCAGCAGTGGGTCGTACGGTATTGCCTTGACCCCGGTTGCACACAGGAGTAAGCCAAGGAAGGTGCATGAATGGTTCTAACACACAGAAAGTGGAAGGAGTGCGCCCCTTGGAATCCTGTGTAAACACACAGCTTGGAAGGGAATACACGAGAAAAGATGCATCATGAATTGGAAGGCAGGCGAACCAACAATCCAAAGTGATGGTTAAACCAACATCACATCTCAGTAAGATTCATACATACATATACAGAAAGATTCTATAAATACGTTCGTAAGAAAACATATACATATATATCATTAGAGTAGCCAAGTTTACTGAAATAAAATTACAACATATGCATCCGACATGCTAGCTCTATTATATTAAGAAGTGAAAGTTCCAATCATACAGTATAACAATGACCAACTGCTAATCCTGATAATGGAATGTTACAGTCATTTCTACTTGCTCCTCCAAAGAGATGTACTAACTCTGCACTATGGAGAAGCCAAGGCTTATTACAATACTCTCCAAGATTTCTCTAAGAAACTCCTAACGGAAGCTTTTTTGCCCAAAAACCTCTACATGAGTTATGACGTACTATAAATAGAAAAGGGTGGGGTTACCCTTGACATTCCCCTTTGTGACTGTTCACCTACCCCCATGACTCTTCAACTACTCTATGACTACTACATTCAACTATCAACACTTGGACTTTCACTTTACAAGATGCTTTATAAAATCTGCACATGTACCCATGTGAGACAAAATAGGCTTGAGAAATCCATGCAACAAATCGCTAAGACTCAGACAACTGTGGGAAGAATCTTCGACATCCTCATGATGGTCGACGGTGGTGAAATGATGCCAAGCTTGGTAGTCCACGATGGTGTCCATGTACTCTGTGGTGACATCTTTATGGAAATGAACTCTTTCCTCTGTTGCATCTGGGTGCACTGAATTAGCTCCTTTGTACAACTCATATGATAACATGCGCATCATCATCCTGAGTGATGTCGGACCAGCAACATACTGATGCATAGTGTCTATGTTGATTGCGAAGTCTGTGCTAGTGGCTATGCGTATCAAATAGTCAAAGTACATGTCCAGCTCGAGTCAGAGTTGATTCTTTGTCTTTGCCTCAGTGAGTGTCCAAATGGATGGGATTGCATGCGCGTGCACAATGACATCGATGCTTTTGAACACCCGTGCATGTGAAGCCTACAAAATAGTGATGATCTGCTAGAGTTCCTCATAGTTCCGGATCTAACTCTGGATGCGTGCCTTCAAGTCAAGTGTAATGGGGCTCACTTGTTTCTCATTGTCCATGTTTGCATGTGATCGACAATAGTATGCAAATTTGACAACATACGTGCTCTCCTCACAAAGCGTTGCTGCCAACCGTTGAGAAGGACAACTGCCTTATGCATTGTAGCGAATCTAGAGTACAAAATCCACATGATTGTCTCAAGGGACGATACTTCATCCAATATATCCTTCTTCAACTCTGCTCTAGTGAATCCTGTAAGTTATTCTCCTCCGTGCCTAGCTGTCTATAACTCCTTAGGCATTCGCTCGTTCTCTGCTATCAAGAACCGAACACTCGACCTAGTGGCTTCCACATATGCTCTAGTATTATCAGCCAATGATATTGGATGCTTGCGCACATCAGATACGATCACTCGTTCTTCAAACGACGCAGGAGATGTGTGGACATATGGAGTAGCCACTCTGCGCGATTGCACAACTCTATGTTGTGACTTATCAAATGATATGTTATGCATCTCTGATTTCGGACTGTCTCCAAGGATATCATATCTCCTTGGTCACTCAGTGGTTCTGGATCTAGTGAAGCCAGTGGGTCGACCTCTTGGTTATAAAGCATGCGGTCAATGTCTTGTTCTAACTCTAGTTGCTCCATCTCCTTATCCATCTGCTAAAGTATATGTTTAACCTGTTGACCTAAGTCCTGCTCCTGCGACTACTCATCCTAGCTACTTTGTGCCAGCTTCTTGGATGAGTCTACAACCTGTATGGGCATAGTTTCATCAATATGTAGATGTTGTGCCTCCTACTTTGTCTATCCCTGTTGCGCTTCCTTCTCCCATCTGCGTAACTCTTGTTCTTCCCATAGTTGTTGCTTCAACTCTTGCGACTCCTTCACTGTTTCGTCCATCCTCTGTCTATCTCTCTACCTTTATGTGTTCCTCTTGTCGCATTGTTACCTTTTTGCCCCTATCTCCAAAGTTTCTTTCTCCACAAGTGGGTCTTCTTTGAACTTGCAACTTTTCTCTACCTCTGCGCTGTGAACAATATTTCTCTCACCTTTGTCACGTGCAGGAATGTTACCCTCTATTGCTGCTAATGATGGTGCTCTCCTAGATGTTGTTTCACGCTGCTTCGCTAACCATTCCACATCTATGCCGACTAGTTCATTAGGCCTGGAGAAGCTGTGACAATATCTCCATGCATCTTCCTCAACCCAATGACACGCCCCATGGATCTAAGGAAATTGCACTCTCGCACAATGATCCTTTACAAAGAAATGCGAGTCATATAGATTAAAGTTTCTAGTGCTGAAAGCAAATCTGTTTAACTCTTCTATCTCGACATCAACATTCTTGAGATTTTGTATATTGTACAACCTGATCCGCAATGGAAGGGTGGGCGAGGGTGCCTTCTTCTTCCGATGCAGTCTAGCTGAAAGTCTTGCCAAGATGTGGTACGACACTTCTTGCATGATGAGCTTGTCCATGGAAAATTTTGGTAAAGCATGCGGAAGCTTCTTCGCGTTGTACATTGGTATGAAGGGGACAAAAGGTGAGGCATACCAATATGTTATGTTGATTAGTGCCTCCATTGCTGCCTTCGACATGAATCCGACTCAAATATCATGTTGTACACCAGGGTGAAAAAATGGCCTGACAATTGTGCGATGACTCCACGGAAGATGAAATCATAAAACAATTTGCGGTAAGTGTGCACAAAGGTTTCCGTTGTGGTACATGCCCACTTCAATCCTAGGAATTGTTCACGGGCACGAATTGTATCTAGAATGTATGCAGATATGTAGATTTATTCTTGCTAAACTTTGGGTGGTTGCCGGGCTTTTTTCACCTATACCTTCAAGCTATGAGCCAACATGTCGGACCAGTTGCACCCTTTGCCTTCACTGGCCAGTTGGTCCAATGCGATCACCCAACTCTGCGGGAAGATCTTTGTGCTCCCTTGGCCATATAAGCAGCATGCAAATATGACTAGGTACTGATATGCCTTCTGCAGTGTTTTTGTCTAGTAAACCTGGTTGGGTGTCATCCTGAACTTGGTTGGCTCCTTCACCCAACTCTTTAAGATATCCTTGGAGTTTTCATTATTACTGGGTATGCTGAAGAGTGTCTCCATTGTGATCACTGGCTTCGGCAGGTGGTAGATCTTCTGATATTCCTGTGCCCTTAGGTAGCAATCTTTGTCTCGCTGACACTGCTTAACCCAATCATCTCACGATCAGTGTGCGATACCATCCAATGTAGCATGTGTGCGCATAGAAATGCGAGATACCTGCATGCAATTCGATATAATCCGGACTTGTGGATATTCACATAAACCTTGCCGTCTTCAAGATCTTCCCCAAATGTTCCTCAGAACGTGTCATTGATATCCTACTATTTTAGCTTGATGTCTTTGTCTGTGATTTTCTTGGTGTATTCATAAATCGGCAAACTCATAGACACTTTCTCAACTGCCTCTCCAGCTGCGCATCCGCCAGTGTTCTTTGACCCTTCTCTCTTGGAGGCCATTGAACTTGAACTTCTGAGAGATGGACGAACACCTGCTATACCTTGAGACATGGCGACATGCATGGCAAGAAATCTGTCAATTGCGTAATTTTCATCGGGAGGCCTCAAGACTGACTTCTGGAACTATGCAAAAAGAATTCCGAGTTATCAGGAGGTTATTTGACTATCGGAATTGTGTAATGCGCAATCTAGGCTGACCTGTTGGGTGATGAGATTACGCAATGCACAATTTCAGTCAGCCAGGCATGTAAGCACAAGGACTGCATTGCACGATATTTTGGGCCCGCAGAGCACTTCCTCTTAGAATTGTGCAAAGCAAGCTTGGACGACATGGTCTGGCCAATTTTTTACATTTTCTGGGAGGAAGGCAGAGCCTTCCCTATCAGAGATGTGCAATGTTTTCTGGGCAAGGGAAGGCCTAGGCCAAGGTTTCCTAGACCTTCTGACAGGCAACAGAAAACATATAAAGATTTGAATGCATGGATAAATTTAGTGCAAGAAATATTGAATGATGATGCATGCAAACAACGAATGCAAGATTTCGAAAATGGGAGAACATGCATGTGTGTGAAATGGGTCGCTGAATTGGCAATCGTTAGTCCAAAAACATGTCATGCATGTGATAACAGTGAGAAGCAAACGAAAATTGAAACAATACTTGTCCAGGCTAACATGCATGCAAACGACAACAAGCATTCACAGAAATCAAGCAAACAACACTCACACAAGCCAAAACACAAAAAGGGACAGAAATAATTCAAAAGACATGTAAATTAGACTTACTTGGAAATAGCTGAGTTGGATGTGTCGAAGACTCCTAGATGTGCTATGGGATGTCAGAGATACAAGGCTGATGTGAAGAATGAGCTCTGTAGCATCGAATAAATAAGATTGAGGCTTATGACGCACATGCCACAAATCGACGAAAAAACGGCATTTGAAGCGCAGTTTCTAAAACGATCTTTTCATGTAACCTGTAGCTTCTAAAAATAGATCCCTAAAATCTAGGGATGCATTTTGCATGTTGCATTTTTCTATTTCAGGAAAATAATCCCATGCATGCAAATCAAGTTTGTTGGGTCCCAAATGGAACTAGTCAACCTGAAGGCACATGCAATAGCCTGCAAGACTGGGAGAGCGATTTGCGTAGTTTATGGGCTAAGTTGGGTTGGCTTTCCCTGAGGGATTGTGCAATTTATGGGGTCAGCAGGTGGCTGCTTCCCAAAATTGCGCAATTTTTGGGCTCAGCTGTAGGGTTAGGTCAGATTGCATAGTTTTCTCAAGGAAGCCAGTTTGATTGCTCTGTGCAATTTTGGAGCCTACCAGGCTGCCCAATAGATTTGCACAATTTCTGGAGGGAAGGAAAATTTCCCCTCTTGAATTGCCCAATTTTCTGAGGGAGCTACTCAACCAGCAAATATCTTATGTCCGGAATGCAACCTATGAAGGGAGTGAAGCAAACTGACATGTAGACATTGGCAAGCTATTCAAAAACAAATGAAGCCTATGTACTTGACAGTGCAAGACATGTTGCTAAGGATGGTTAGTAGGGAGGCTCCAAAATGAAGCTAAGGAAATTTTTTTGAGGGTGGTTGGAGCTGCTACAAAACTTGGTGACACACTGGTGGAACTCCAACTCTCTGAATGGACCTTGTTCGTGAAAATCAAGTATAACACCTCTAGAAGTATTGTTGAGTTCTCTGTTCGTCTTAGTTTCGATACTTTCTTGATTGAAGATGTAACATCTTCCAAGCTCTTGGTTAGTTGAAACACTTTCTAATCCAAGCCAACATAGTTGTTTCTATTGGGATGAGGGTATATTGGTGCACAAGCCATATGACCGTCAGATTTTTAGTTTCATCTCTGGTGTTTCTCCACGGCCAGCAAGCCTAGACAGTACCTTGACGAAGTCACATAGTAACACAAGCATCACTCAATTGCGAGCGGGCTTGGTCAGTACCCCGTTGGAGTTACTTGCATCACCTCTCTGTGCAAGAAGCCTTTGTCTCATTTCTCCTTATTCATTTTTAGTTTTCCGAAATTTTCTCATTTTCATTTTTCGTAACTGTGCATAGCGTATTATTCATTTTAGAGGTGGAAGAGGGATCCAGACTCATTCAGAGCAGAAGAGGTTGTTCCTTCAGAGAATTAGCTTATATATACCTTTGACGTGCTTGTTAAGGTTTTCCCCATCACCTTAATCTACTTGATTGAGGTGATAAGGGTTAACCCAAAAACAACTGACAAGAGTAGGTGATACTAGTTAGCGTGCAAGCATTGTGTTTTCATCAAGGTTCACTTCGAACAGTACACATTTTCCATTGATGTATCGTGGAATGAAGAGACCAAGTTCTTCATACAATGCAGGACGGTAGATAACCAAGTATTAATAACTGCACATGTCCTCTTGTACTTTACTCATCTTGTTTCAAGGTTCACACCCGGTTTCATGTGAAGCTAACCTACAGACGTAAACAACAAAACAAAAAACAAAGAAAAGAAAAGGCAGAAGTAAATGCGTAAGAAAAGTGAGTAAGCAAGCAAATAAAAAAACAAACAAACGAAAAAAGTATGAAGCAAACATACATGCAAGAAAATAAAACAAAAGCATACACTACTCCTACTCCTAAGCTAACGGTGCACAGGTCTACTCACGTGAAGTGATACTTCCAATGCAACCACTGACGCATTGGTCGACCCATGTTGGTGAAGGCATGGTTCGCGACTAACACAGTTGTGCGAACTAGCAAACAAGAAAGATATAACAATGAAGACAGACACACTCTGAGTTTAAATGTGTCCACAGAACATAAGTGAGTGCAAGTGCATGACATGTAATACATGGACTTACCATGATGTTGTGTGGCACTGCGTACAACTGTTAAGCATACACATACACTTTATGGTGACATGCAAGCAAATGAAAGAAGAAAAGAAAATTATGTCTTGCATGTATGGTTGCTATGTAAGATTCCTCCAACGCATGAATTATGGGATCGTGTAGTTCAAGGGAGGAATCATAATCTGTGTGATATTGATCTTCAATGCATAAATATGAGTGATGAGGAGCCTTGGGTGTTTCAATAATTTCCTGATCGGACAACGAGGGCCTGACATAACCATCAGCTCGGGCTGAAGTGCCTCGACAGTCTGCAGGGTTCCGACATCATTGACAGATAGATCATCATAAACATGTGGCTTTGAAAAATCAACTGCGATAGAATCATCATCATGATCAAGTACGCGGGTAAATAGATCACGATAACTACGATTAGAAAAGTCAATGATTTGATCGACATCCTCATGATCTGATGAATCAAACAGAGGGGTAGATGAGAAGTGAGAAAATTCACCCTCTGTGTTTTTGGAAAAGGTAGATGAAAAGTCAAGTGGATTTTCAAAGAATAATTTGTGCTCTCTGATGTCGGATAATGCACTGGCATCCGGTGTGTTCTGAGAATGATCAACAACTAGTGCATTCGTCCACAGGGATACACATGCGAAATCAGGGACGATAGAATCACCAAAGATGTCAAGAAAAAATGGAGGAGGTGTGGACAGAAGGGAATCGTCCTTCATCACGTGTTGATGCTCAGGCTCTCCGTCATATTCTTCATGAATGAGAGCGCAGGTTGGTTGTGCAACACCAACTCCGTCGATATCTTCATCCTAGTTCACAATAGGTGTAGAGTCGGGAATGGAAGAACACGAGACAGTGCAATCTAGAGGATCAATAGAGAATGAAGACGGAGATTGAGGTAACACATGCATGTGAAAACCCTTGGGCTTCGCAACCAAATCTGTGCGAAAATTGAGAGAACTGATGTTGGGAGGATGTGACAGTTTAATGAATGTGTGTGCATGTTCTCCCACATCACCCTGCGGTGGTGGAGTTTTTTGATGAAGGAACGGTGGACAGTCACTTGTGACAGCGACCATGTCCATCTGTGATTGCGCAACTCCATCACTGAAGTATGTTGAGTGGGGCTTGAACTTGAACTTCTTCTTAGGATTGACATATTTGGTAAGACACTATTCAAATCTGTACATAAGATACTGGAATTTCATTTGACTTTTCAGAGCTTGAAACTGCAACACACGGAAGCGGTCCCAAAAATACATAGGCGATTCTTGATGGGTCTTCCATTGTGGTAACAATTTTTGTCAAGAGGTTTTGGATCAAAATGATGGAAAGTAGATTCAATGAGATAACAAAACTGCTCAAGTGAGTGCACGTTGCCGAGTGGCAGACTCCAACGCCACCATCGTGGGGATTCGTGAAGTGTGTATGCAAGAAGGAGGTTGGCCTCTTCGTTAGAGCATTCATCTGTATCATCAAGAAATGCATAGAAGTGTTGCAAGAACACAGGTTAGGCCATTTTGCCTTCACCATCATACATGAAAATGAAGAAGAGATCAAAAAACACCCTCGTGATGTCGAAAGGTTTGGCATGCGAAAAACATCGCAGAGGGATGAGTCTGATAGTATCCATGATAAATGTGCGAAGATTCAAAACACGATGAGAGCACACAACTTGTCATTTGGCCCTCCTTCTAACGCCAGGAATGTTGACAATGTTGGATGCGCCAACATGTCAGGGGACCTCCCCAATAAGAAGTCCCAACTAGACCTCAGATCATTTGGTGTAGGAGTCCCAGCAGTGGGTTGGAAAGATCACCTTGACTACGGTTGTGCACAGAGGTAAATAATATGTTGTTTTTGGTAGCAAGGGTGTGACATGCGTAGAAAACCAATGAAGGTGCACTAGTGGTTCTAACACACAAAAAGTGGAATGAGTGCGCCCCTTGGAAGCTTGTGTAAACACGCAACTTGGAAGGGAACACACGAAAAAAGATGCATCGCGAACTGGAAGGAAGGAAAACAAAAAATCCAAAGTGATGGCTAAACCAACAACAAATCTCAGTAAGATTCATACATACATATACATAAAGAGTCTATATATACATGCATAAGCAAATAGATACATATATCATTAGAGTAACCAAGTTAACTAAAATACAATAACAACATATGCATAAAATGTGTTGGCTCTATTATATTAAGAAGTGAAAGTTCCAATCATACAGTACAACCATGCCCAACCAGTAGCCTCGATAACGAAATGTTACAGTCATTGCCGCCTGCTCCTCCAAATAGATGTACGAGCTCTGCACTCTGGAGAAACCAAGCCTCGTTACAATACTCTCCAAGATTTATCTAAGAAACTCCTATTGGAAGGTTTGCTGCCTAAAATCCTCTACAATGAGTTATGAGATACTATAAATAACAAAGGGTGCGGTGACCCTTGACATTCCCCTTTGTGACTGTTCACCTAACCTCATAACTCTTCAACTACTGTATGACTGTTACATTCAACTATCAACACTTGGACTTTCACTTTACAAGATGTTTCATACAATCTGCACATGTACCCATGTGAGACAAAATGGACTTGAGTAAGCCATGCAAGACATCATTAAGACATAGAAAACTATGGGAATACCAACTCTTTGACACCCTCATGATGGTCGACAGTGGCGAACTGATGCTAATCTTGGTAGTCTGCGATGGTGTCTGTGTACTCTATGGTGACATATTTCTAGAAACGAACTCTTGGCTCTGTTGCATCTAGATACACTGATTTGTCTCCTTTTTCCAACTCATCTGATAACATGTGCATCGTCATCTTGAGTGCTTCTGGACCAGCGACATACTGATGCATAGTGTCTATGTTGATCGCCAAGTTTTCATTGCTGTCTATGTGGAACAACTCGTCAACTTGTGAGTCAAGATCCAATCGGACTTGATTCTTTGTCTTTTCCTTGGTGAGTGTCCCAATAGATGGGATCGAATGGGTGCGCACAAAAAGCATCCATGGTTACGAACACCTGTGCATGTGAAACCTACAAATTAGTGATGAGCTGCTAGAGTTCCTCATAGTTCTAGATCTAACTCTGGATGTGTGCCTTCAACTCAACTACCTTGGGCTTCAGCAAGTTGGGCAAGTGTAACGGGGCTCCCTTGTATCTCATTTTCCATGTTTGCTACCGTCAACAACAGTATGCAGATTTGACAAGATACGTCCTCTCCTAGCACAGTGCCACTGCCAACCTTTATGATGGACAACTGCCTTATGCACCGTACCGAATCTGGATTACAACATCTACATAACTGTCTCAAGGTATGATACTTCATCCAGTATCACCTTCTTCAACTCTGATTTGGAGGATGTTGTAACTTTTTATCTTCCCTTCGTGGTTGTCTGTAACTCCTTAGCCATTCGCTCGTTCTCTACTATCAAGAAGCAAACACTCGAGCTAGTGGCTTCGGCATATTCCCTAGTAGCATCGATCAATGTTGCTGGATGCTTGTGCACATCAGATATGACCACTCGTTCTTGAAACTGCGTAGGAGATGTGTGGACCTCCTGAGTAGCCACTCTGCAAGATTGCACAACTCTATGTTGTGACTCATCGAATGATATGTTGTGCATCTTGGCTTCCATATTGTATCAAAGTTCCTAGTCATGGAAAATTTTAGGGGCTAATGTTCGCCCAGTGGGCTAATTTTCCATGATTTTTCCACAAAAAAGATTCGCCAATTTCCAATTTTATAAAAGACGATTCGCCCAAATTTTAGAATATAAAATTATTTTACCTTAAAAATCGCCAACATTATAGAGAGACTATATATAAAATAATTATAAATTTGATTAATTTTACAAATATATCAATAAACATTTATAATTTGCATATTAGGGATTAGTGAGATTCGCCAATGTTTTAAACTTCAAGAAAATTTTCCATCCTTAAAATTTTCCTTGTTCCTAGTATCTCCTTGGTCACTCAGGAATTTCTCCGCTTTCGGATTTAGTGAAGCCAGCGGATCAACCTCTTGGTTGTAAGGCATGAGGTCGATCTCCCGTTCTAACTCTGGCTGCTCCATATTCGTATCCATATGCTCAAGTATCTGTTCAATCTCTTGAGTGAAGTCCTACTCCTGCGATTGCTCACCCTGTCTACTTTGTGCGAGCTTCTCGGATGAGTCTACCACCTGTATGGGTGCAGTTTCATCAATCTCTGCATGTTGCATATCTTGTTGTGTCTGTTCCTGCTATGCTTCCTTATCCTGTCTGAACAGCTCTTGTTCTTCCTGCAGTTGCTGGTTCAACTCTTACAACTCCTTCACTGTTTCCCCCATCCTCTATTTATCTCTCTGCCTTTGCGTGTTCCTCTTGTCGCATTGTCGCCTCCTCGCCTCTATCTGCAAAGCTGATTTCTCCACAAGTGGTTCTGCTTTGAACTTGTAGGTTTGTTTTGCCTCTACACTATCAACAATCTTTCTCTTGCCTTTGTCATGCATAGGTATGTTACCCTCTACTGCTGTTGATGATGGTGCTCTCCTAGATGCTTCTTCGCATAGCTTTGCTAACTATTCTACAGCTATGCTGACCGGTTCATTTGGCCTAGAGAAGCTATGACAATATCTCCATGGGTCTTCCTCAGCCCAATGACACTACCCGTGGATCCAAGGAAATAACACTCGCATAGTGATCCTTTACAAAGCAATGCGGGTCATACGGATTGAAGGTTCTACTGCCAAAAGTAAATCTTTTGAACTCTTATGTTTCAACATCAGCATGCTCGAGATTCTGTATCTTGTATAACCCGATCCCCAATGAAAGAGTGGGCCAGTGTGCCTTCTTCTTCCGATGCAGTCTAGCTGATAGTCCTGCCGAGATGTGGTACGACACTTATTGCATGACGAGCTTGTTCATAGAAAACTTTGGCAAAACATGCAAATGCTTCTCCAAGTTGTACATCGATATGAAGGAGCCAAAAGGTGAGGCATACCAATCCGCTATGTCGATCAGTGCCTCCATTGTTGCCTTTGACATGCAAGATGGATTCTGCTCAAATATCATCTTGTACACTGGGTGAAAAAATGGTTTGACAACTCTGTGATGACTCTGCGTAAGCTACATTTAGAAAAAAGTTTGCAATAAGTGTGCACAAAGGTTTCCGTTGATGTCCATGCACAATTCAAGCCTCAGAACTGCTGATTGGCAAAAATTGCATCCAAAATATATGCGGACATGTAGATTTATGCTTTCTCACCTTTGGGAAGCTTCCGGGCTCCTGCTACATATTCCTTTACCCTGTGAGCCAACATGTGGGACCTGTTGCATGCGTTGCCTTCACTAGCCAGTTGGTCCAGCGTGATCACCCAACTCTGTGGGAAGGTCTCCATGCTCTCTTGGTCGTATAAGCATCATGCAAAGATGACCAAGTACTGATATGACTTCCATAGTATCTTCATATTGTAAACCTGGTTGGGTGTCATCTTGAACTTAGATGGTTCCTTCACCTAACGCTTTAAGATATCCCTGGATTTTGCACTGCTACTGGGTATGCTGAAGGGTTTCTCCATTATGATCACTGGCTTCGAGAAGTGGTACATCTGCTGATAGTCCTATGCCTTGAAGGTAGCAATCTTTATCTCGCTGACACTTCTTACCCACATCGTCTTTGGATCAGTGTGTGAGATGATCCAATGTATCATGTCTACGTATGGAAACGCAGGATACCTGCATTCAATATGGTATAGGCCGAACTTGTGGATAATCACATAGACCCTGCGGTCTTCAAGATCTTCCCCAAATGTGCCTGAGAATGTATCATTGATATCCTGCCATTTCAGTTTGATGTATTTGTCTACAATCATCTTGGTGCCTTCGTAAATAAAAAAAAGTCATAGACACTTGCTCAACTACCTCTCCAATTGTGCTTCTGTCGGTGTCCTTTAACCCTGCTCTCTTGGAGGCCATTGAACCTGAAATGCTCAGAGACGGATGAACACTTGCTATACCTAGAGACATGGAAACATGCATGGCAAGAAATTTTTCAGTTGAAACCAAATCAAACTTGAGGATTGACAATGCAACATACTCGAGAGACTTATGGAAAGGATTACGCAATTTTCACCACGAGGCCGGGAGAATGACTACCTGAACTGCGCAAAAGGTACTCTGAACTGTCGTGAGGATTGTTGATTGCCGGAATTACACAATGCATAATCCAGGTTGACTTGCCAGGTGATGAGATTGTGCAATGCGCAATTTCAATTAGCAAGGCATGAAAGCTCAGGGACTGCATTGCGCAATTTTCTGGGCCAGCAGAGCACTACCTCTTAGAGTTGTGCAAAACACGCCTGGAGGAAAATGTTTGGCCAATTTTGTGCATTTTCTAACAGGAAGGCAGAGCCTTCCCTCTCAAAAATGCGCAATTTTGTCTGGGCAAGACAAGGCTCGGGCCAAGGTTGCCTAGACTCGCCGATAGGTGATGAAAACATATGAAGATCTGAATGCATAGAAACACTGAGTGTAAGCAAGAGTGAATGATCATTCATGCAAATAGCGAATGCAAGATTCAGAAAATAGGAAAACATGCATGTGTGTGAAACGGGTCGCCAAATCGGCAAACGTTAGGGCAAAAATAGTGTCATGCATGTGACAATAGTGACATGCAAACAAAAACTAATATAATTCTTGTATAGGCTAACAGGCATGCAAACGATACCAAACATTCATATAAATCAAGCAGACAACAATCACACAAGCCAAAACACAAAAAGCGACAGAAATGCTGTAAAAGACATGTAAAGAGGACTTATTCAAAAATAGTTGAGTTGAATGTGATGAAGACTTCTAGATGTGTTGTGGGATGTGAGAGCTCCAAGGTCGATGTGAAAAATGAACTATGTAGCATCAAATAAATAAGTTTGAGGCTTATGATGCACATGCCACAAATCTATGAAAAGGCATCACTTGGAGGGAAGTTTCTAAAATGATCTTTGCATGTAACCTCCAACTGGAAAAAATAGATCCCTAAAATCTATGGATGTTTTTTGCTTGTTTCTTTTTGCTATTTATGGAAAATCATCCCATGCATGCGAATCAAGTTTACTTAGTCTCGAAGGGAACCGGTTAACCTGAAGGCACATGCAACACCCTGCAAGACTGGGAGAGGGATTTGCGCAATTTCTGGGTTGAGTTGGGCTGGCTGTTTCTAACGGATTGCACAATTTCTCGGGCCAGCATGTGACTGCTTCCCATAATTATGCAATTTCTGGGCTGAGCTGTAGTGTTGGGCTAGATTACGCAGTTTTCTCAAGGAAGCTTGTTTGACTGCTCTGGGCAATTTTGGAGCCCAATAGATTTGCGCAATTTCTGGAGGGAACGTTGGTTTCCCTCTAGAATTGCGCAATTTGCTGAGGGAGCTGCTCAGCGAGAAAATAACTTATGTCCGGAATGGCAGCCTGTGAAGGGAGTGAGACAAACTGACATGCACAGGCTGAAAAGATACTGAAAAACAAATGAAGCATATGTACTTGACAATGCAAGACATGCTGCTAAGGATGGTTAGTAGGGAGGCTCCAAAACAAAGCTAAGGAAAACTTTTGGAGGGTGGTTGTAGCCACTACAACACTTGGCAAAGACATCCGCTTAATTATCCGAAGTGGTTTCTCTGACTAGGCTGTTGCATTTAGATTAAATTCCAGATTGAGCAGGAATACATGTGATAGGAATGGAATACTCAAAAGTTGAGAGTAGAGCGAATACCTTAATATAAGCAAAGAAGAAGTGCACTCAAACCACCTTACAGAAACCTTTAAACAAAACAATTTTCATTCTATTTTTGATGTTTTATATTAAGGTTTTTGTACATCATTTACATAAAATCTTGTGTTATTGGCTAGTGTTAATAAGATGTTATGTTGTTTTATGTTATTGGGTTTCCATATTTTTTTATTAGAGTGTTCTATGTAAAGCTTATTCTCTTTTATATTAAAAACTTACATTAGATGCCATAAATAAAACTTGTGCTATATTATGTAATCACTACATACAAAAGTTTAATTGTCATTTCAAATGCTTAATGGTTGTGCATGTGTTGATATTGGTCAGAATTTGATTTTCTATGAACTATGTTTCTGCCTCTGATATCATATAACCTCGTCATATAAATTTTCACTTACTCTGGTTTTAATTTTGATAAAATTTTAGGAACGAATATTAAGCGAAGAGAATGCTTTCCTCAGTAAAAGGGTGAGATGAAATTTCAGTGAAAGTGTTGCCATATTGTAATTTTAATTATTACTGTTATTAACTATTTTATTGTATGAAGTTTCACTTTTTTTTTTTTTGGTTCTTTCATTTTCTTTCATAATTAGGGGAGGGTCGCCAATACATGTGCGCCTTCCCCGCCACGTCGTAATACCACGCGTCAACCCACATGGCTCCGGTACGACACCTGTCCACCGTGGAGCTGGCCGTGTGGGCTATCACCTCCAACATTAAAACACGAACTTGGCGCCATTTACATGGTTGGTCTGGGCTCATTTCGACCATGTTCCATTTTCCCTTTGTCTTTCTGCTCGGGGCCGGTAGTTGGGCGAAGCCCCCCACCGAAGATGGCGCGGGACGGCCCTGTAACCTACGCGCATGGTGGTTAGAACCTGTGTTGGGGGAATGCTGTGTTCGGTTGACAGGGTTTGTATTGTTGCGCGCAGAGTCGTTTATTCGTGTGCTGGTGCGAAGGTTTGATGGAGTTTCTGGGTTTCTGGCTGGGACAGCGGTTCTGATTTTCTTGTGCTTTTCCGCCTGGATTTCTTGGTCGTTCTGGAATGCAAGTTGTTTAACATGGAATGCCGGTTGTTTAGCATTTCTCTGGTGGTGGTCTTATTCGGCGATTTTGTTGTTTGGGGAGGAGTCGGTCGCCATTCTACTGAGCTTGAGGTAACATAACATTTTTAGGGTTTAGCTCTGCTGTTTTTGTTGTTTTTGTGATCTCTAATGGCTTCTAATGGCTTTTTTCTTCCTGTTGCAGGTGTTGCAGGTGAGGAAAAGGACGTTGCAGGTGTGGAGAAGGTCTGGCGAGCTGTGGGGAAGGTGGGGGAGGTCGGCGACCATCCATGGCCTGTAACCGGTAGGATTTTTAATCCTACCAGCTTTACTCTGTGTTTTTCAACACAAGCATCTCTAACAGGATATTTTGTGAACTTTCTATGGCATTTTATGGCAGTATTTTGAGCAATTTTTTGAGGGTTTAGGGTTTTAGGCATTCTATGGCATTTTTGCTGTTTTAGGGTTTAGGGTTTTAGGCATTCTATGGCATTCTGTCTGTTTTGGCTGTTTTAGCCTGTTTTAGCCCTCAAAACGCTCTGTAGCTGCTCTCCCCTGACTTGCATAGCCGGCCTCGAGCAGAAAGACAAAGGGAAAATGGAACATCGCGGAAATGAGCCCAGACCAACTTTCGAAACTCTCTGTAGCTGCTCTCAATTGCCTTGTTACTGTGTTTGCTTTATAGATAAAAACGCTGCATTTTTATTGTCCCTGCTATTTTATCTTTTTCATTTGGGATATGAGGGTTTCTCTTTTCTTTCATAGAGTTCTGAGTGCTCTGCTTCGTGCTATTGTTTGTTTTATATTCGACTGCTCGGAGGGGAAGGCTCTTCTAAAGCCTCACTAAACCCTTATGAAGCTTCTTCGCAGACTTGCTACTCAGGTTGCTCTCTGGGCTACAGTGTTGTATGGAAGCCGTGGACATTTGTATGGACTTTGTATGGAAGTCGTGGACATTTTACGACCTTAATCACAGTTATACTGTTAATTTATTTATGGTTTCTTGAAGTCATAACTGTTATCTTGTTTCCTTCTATGAAAGTCTTATTCCGAATTTTACACACAAGTTGCATTCTCTATTATTTAAATTGACTTGGGCTACAGTGTTGTATGGAAGCCGTGGCCATTTGTATGGACTTTGTATGGAAGCCGTGGACATTTTACGACCTTAATCACAGTTATACTGTTAATTTATTTATGGTTTCTTGAAGTCATAACTGTTATCTTGTTTCCTTCTATGAAAGTCTTATTCCGAATTTTACACACAAGTTGCATTCTCTATTATTTAAATTGACTTGGGCTACAGTGTTGTATGGAAGCCGTGGACATTTGTATGGACATTTGTATGGAAGCCGTGGACATTTTACGACCTTAATCACAGTTATACTGTTAATTTATTTATGGTTTCTTGAAGTCATAGCTGTTAGCTTGTTTCCTTCTATGAAAGTCTTATTCCGAATTTTACACACAAGTTGCATTCTCTATTATTTAAATTGACTTCTCTGGATACTGTTTGAACGCTACTATTCTTGATTTACTCATTGTAGAATATTATGATTTCCTTATGCTGTAAAACCTTGCATAGTGCTAAGTTTTTGAGATCGTTTTCACTTGTGACGGTGCATCTCTATTTGAAGGTTATTTTGTTTTTACAGCTGATGAGTTTATATAGTCCAGAAATGGGTAGGGTTTACTGTTTTATGAACAAAGCTTCTACTCTTTTATTTCCTTTTAATATCGCTCAGCTTTTACTAGCAAACTTTATAGGATTAAATCCTTGTCAGGGTTTTGTTAGAGTTTTGTCAGGGTTTTGTTAGAGTTTCCTTGTCAGGGTTTTGTTAGAGTTGAAATGCCCGATAATGCATGCAGAGAGATTGACCGTTCTTCATGAAGAAATAGGTTCGATATCTGCTTGAGTCAGAGTGTTGGTGTTTTCAACCTGTAACTCCAGTGTCTCTCAGTAGTTATGTCTTCGGTCAGGTCTTGAGTGGGCATATCAATTTGGAACAATTTCTGTTTTTTACACCTATGACCTGGAGCATATTTTTCATCACAATTATAGGAGAGTCCATTTCTTTGGTGGTCTGCCATTTGTGTTGGAGACAACCTTTGTACTTCCAAGGGATGTGTAGGAATTGTGCTAAGTTGGAATATTTGATTCTGCAAACAGATTTCTATGCACTTTTGAAACTTTTCTTCCTAGTTGCTTGGGGAACAGGGATATAAGGAGTGCAGAGCTATCGGGAGAGGAGAATGTGTTGATAATAGTGATATATTTGTAGGGTGCTGGTGTCCATTGTAGCTGTTGAATTGTCTAGATTGTGTACCTCTGAATGTAAATTTCTTGTAATATGTGAAAAGAATATTGAATCAAAACCCTCCTTGACCCGTATATAGCACATGACCTACTGAAATTTTAAATTTATGGAGTCGGTATAATCTCTATTCCAAAAAACATAATTATTGTTGCTTAGTTGCCATGCATTAGATACTGTGAACACTCTTATCAAGAGCCAATTCAATCCCTTTAAGAATGGCATGTGCTTCTGCCTGATTGTTGATCTTTCCTAAGGTTCATTCAAATTTTAAACATTATTTATCTCCAGCGTTGATGACAAGACCCACAATTGCAGTTACCCTGGATTTCCTTTCGGTACACTGATTTCCTTTGAATCTCTCTTATTTTTGCAATGCCTAGTTTTGTGCAGGGAAGTTTAAATTACAGGAAAGCTTAACATGCTGTAGATTTTGAGCTCTGAAGCAATTTTGTGGGATTTTTGTATACCTACTGCTTTGGAATTTCCTTCTTACATGTATTAGAGGCAATTCATAATTTTTCTGTACCGTAATACACTGTTATAGATCAATATTAACCCCAGAACTCATAAGTGTAAAAAGGGATCTAAAGAAACAGAGACATGATTCTCTTGATGCTTAAAAGATCCCATCTTAAGATGGGTCTACGCTGGTTTATATTTTGTAGATTTATAAATTATTGTAATTGTCAAACAATTGATCTACTCATGAAGGAAAATGAAAAAGGTGAATAGGTGCTTAGAAAAGAATTAATGACTAAGCCACAATTCGTCATATAGCTGATTAGGTTACTGTGCACCCAAATTTCTCAATTGCTTTTGGAAAGTTGATGTAACAAGATGGAACAATATGATTCTCATAGTTGTTCATCAACTGATTTGATTAATTTAGATACTTCCATCATTTTTACTGACACATATAAAAACACATGCTCTTTATAAGTTGGGCATACTCCACGGTGGACAGGTGTCGTACCGGAGCCATGTGGGTTGACGCGTGGTATTATGACGTGGCGGGGAGGGCGCACATGTATTGGCGACCCTCCCCTAGGTGATTGATAAAAATCATAACTATGTTCTTTATTGTATTTCTAGTTTCCAGCAATGTAAAGTTCTTATTCATTCTAATTCAATCAATAACATGCTAAGTATAGAGTTCCTTACTACTAGTGCCTCGTACATTAGAAGCGAGCAGGAGGTGTTTCTAATTGTGAGTGTAGACTTCTATTCAGTGTTAAGTGATTGTAAACTTGCCCAGCACTGTCATCACATTATAACGGTCCACTTATTGGAGCCATAAGTGAGTTTAGAGCTTTGTACAGTGCGCACAGAATAACTTATAGAAATAGTTTTATCATAATTAATATTTTACAGAAAGACATATTCCATTGAAAATTTCTTATCAACACACAGTTAGGTTGCCACAAGAAATCACTACTAGGTTGTAAGCCAAAATGTTGCTGTGCCAAGAAAAAGATACAATCCATCCAAAATCCACATCATAATGTGGTTAGAACCGAAAACATATGACACCCCTATTCTTTATGGCCCTGAGAATCTTGAGTGCCAAAACTCCCTGAGTTACCTTCTTGAGCCAGGTAGGTTGGCCTACCAGTCAAGGGCTGATTAGGAAATGGTCGATTGTTGCCATATGATTGATTCCAATTTGCAGCTTCCAACCATGGAGGTATTGAGTACCCATACCTCACATTTGCACTACTGACCCCTGCATTAAGTGGAGGTGTGTAATGAGCATACAGAGAATTGACACCAACTCTGGTAGGAACAAGGCAAGTGGGTAAACCCTCGGTTTGATAGTGGGGCACTTGAATGTTTATGAGATCTTGGAATAATGGTGTATTATCTGCAATGGAGTCCAATGAGTTTGAAATAATCCTAGTTTCATCAGCTATTCTTGTATCGTTGATCATCCCTTGTTCCTTTTCAAGCATTTGTTGTGCCTTTCGTTTTTCCTTTTCCTGTCTTGCCATTTGCTTTTGTTGGTCCTTAACTTGCCTTGCTTTATCTCTTTCAATCCTTTCTTCTGCTCGCTGTTGTGCTGCAACAATCCTTGCTGCCTTCTTCTCCTTGACCATATCCTTCTTTTTCTGTTTTAATTCTTGCATTTCAAGTTTCTTTTTTTCTGACTCAACTAACAGGTTTATATAGTCCTCTGAGGTGAGTAGCTGTGAGCTTCGGCCCAGACGAAGACTACCCGGTGCACCTTGCGTTTTTCTCATTGATACTCTCTCTACTGGTAGCTTTAGGAACCGTCCAAGTGTCTTCTCCACCCCTTCCACCTGCATGTCATTGCTTGGTACTTCCCTTTCAGTATCTGTTGGAACTGATTGAACCATATCATTATCTTCATTTGATGCCTCATTATGTCCTTCATCTTCTTCCATTGATCTATTGTCCACAAAAAAATGAACAATTTCACTGTTCAATTCTGCTGGTTGTGAGGGCATGTTCATGCTTTCTTCATTGGTTGCTGAGACACTATGTGCATTCAAATTGATCATTGCTTCTGCTAGCCATGAAGGTGGGGTTACTTGGCTTGGCAATGTCAATTGGTCATTGTCAACTGCATGTTCAACAATATCATTAGCAATATCAGCGACAGGAATTTGATGTTCTTGAGTTGGTGGAACAATCTCCATGTTACTAGGAATTTGTTCATTGTTATATTGTGTTTCACACACAGTTTCATCATCTTCAGCATATAACTGTCCTTGAGACAGGGAAATCATATTACCAGCTGCAACAACATCATCTTGGTCATCTACTTCTTGCACTTCAACACATGTTTGGACATTCCCTTCTTCCTGACCATCCACATGAAACGCTTGGCTACAACCAGTGTCATGCATAAGAGCATCATAGTTCAGTGGCCAGATTCCTGTCCTCCTAAAGCCAGCCTTGATATTTGATGGTGTCAAAGCCCTTTTAAAAGCTTTACTTGCAAGCTCTGCTAGCTCAAACCTTTTCACCTCAACCCCTAGATTCTTTGCCATCCATGCAGCACGCTCCGACCTGAAATAGTTCTTGAAAGGGCCAAACACACTAACATCAAGGGGTTGCAGCCTATGAGTGGTATGAGCGGGCAATGTCAACAGGTCGATGCCTAAATTGTTTGCTTCCTCAATTGTTTGTACAGCCATGTGGCTCCCATGGCCATCTAATATCAAAAGGTGTCTGTTATTAGGCGAGACGCCACCTGGTACCGATGCAGCAAAGTGAAAAAGCCAACTTAGAAACAGTTCTTTAGTCATCCATGCATGGGGATGTGCAGCCATGCATGCACCTGGTTCACAGTTCTGTATATAGTTTTTCAGTTGATTTTTACCTTTGAATAGATAAAATCCTGGGATTGAAGTACCAATTGCATTAACACAACATAAAATAGTTATCCACTCCCTGCTCTTGGGCAAAATCTTTGGCACATTTCGGCTCCCTCTCTTGGCAATTACCCGCATGCCACAATTCCTCCCTGCCTGTAAACCTGTTTCATCACAGTTCCATATATGGTCTGCTCCATAAGAATGTTTATCATAAGCACTAGAAAGTGTGTCATAGAATTTTTGCACAACTGCAGGGCGCAAATTTAATGCTCTGTCTCTGTCAAGGCCCTCAGCAGTACGCAATACAAGTTCTGGATGCCTTGTTTTAAACCCAAACCACCATGATTTACCAGGAAACCCATCTTTGAATGGGTTTGGCCTCCCTTGACAGATTTGAGCAACTGTTGATTTGAGTTGTATCAACTCTAGCCCATGTCCCAGTTGGGCCATCTCTTTACACCACTCAACCACCTCGGCCTCCTCATCCTCAGTCATAACTGTAAGAGGCCCTCTACGTTTTGTATGAGTCAGTCCATTTATCCAATAATGTATTGACGAGGGAGGAATACCATGTTTTTTTGCAGATGCCCGAACTGAGTATCCATTAAACTCTATGTCGTCAATTGCAACTAACATTTGTTCTTTTGTCCATCCTCTTATAGCACTGATCTTTTTAGTTGAGCTTGCCCCTTGGACTGTTGTTGATGGTGGTTCTGTGGCTGATGGTGTGTTAACATCAGCGGCTGTCACATGGTCATCTTCAACAATGTTCCCTGGTGCATTGCTGGCATCGACATCAGCTGGCCTGTCATCATCAGACGATGTGCATCGCAGCTGCGCACCCCTTGTCACTCTCCTGCCACTTCTCCTTGTACGAGCAGAGTAACTTCCTTTTGCCATAGATGCAACAACCTGTAAAATTATTGCATGCATTTAGACATTAGAATATATGTTAAATTATGCTTTATTACTTCTGCAAAAATTACTTTTCCTCTATTACAGGAAATTATCAAAACATTTTGGATACAGAGCTTGTTACAGGAAATTATCAAATGTGAAGGAGATACGTGCTACTAAAATAGTTACACTTCCTCCATACAAATATGTTATTTTCCATTTTTATTAGGCTAAAAAGAAGTGTGGGTGGGGAACTGATTGTCAGTTTGCTCACTCAGAAGAAGAACTTCAAAAGGGTCAGCCCGAACTTTCTATTTTTGGTCAGAAACTAGAAACAATTTATGGCAATGCAATAAGTTCCAACATTTATGACGAGGTAAATAATTATAAAATCAAGTTGTCCATGCATTATGAGAAAAAGGGAACCTATTCAAATGGGTTGAAGTGCAAATTTTCCCATGGACACAATGAGCTTAGGCCTTTAGGTCACAGATTCATGCAACAATTTGTCCTAACAAAGCATTTTTTTTCAACGTTGTCAAAGAAAGACTCAATTTGTTGATTTTGTCCTGATAGAGCATTTGTTTTCAGCTGTCAAAGAAAGACTCAGTTTTTTGATATTTAACAAGGATCGAATTTGTAACTTTTTTGGCCATGAATATTTCACTGAGATTGTGTGTTGAATTTCAATTTGATAAGAGATGAAATATTTCAGAACAAATATTATTCTATAGTTGCTAACAATTTGAGGATATTTAATGCTATTCCTAATTTTCTCTACATTTTTGGAATTAAAAAATCTTGGTCTTTGATTCCTTCTACTTGTTTACCCATGATCAAATTCTATTACCAATTGAAAATTATGTTACCCACATTTTTCATTTTTTCAGTAAGGACAAAACATTTTGGATACAGAGCTTGTTACATTATGATTCTATGGTCTCCCAGGTGTCATAGACAAATGGTTTTACTTCAGTTTAATTGAGTTTCATTGCAGTCATTTATTTTTTTATATTTTTTCATATAATTTATTTACTTATTTTGAATATTGTGAAGAACAATCTCTGCTCCAAGATTTCTCTCCATTATCTGTGACTTAATTTACAGTGCTGAATTATGTAAATCCCCATTCCTTTGGTCCAACTTTTACAACTCCGTATGGCTCGGGCTCTCCATACCCTAAGGTCTCGAGCTCAACGAGGTGAAAAGATATGAAGGCCAATAAGACTGTCATCTGATATGTTACTTATAATTGTGTTTTCTCATTATCTAAAATCTTACAGTCATCTAATCCAATAAAGAGAAATGGTCATCTGCTCGGGTTTCCATTCTAAGATACCATTCCACAGTTCTATGGTCCATTCATCAGTAGTATAAATTCACTTATTTGCAGTCTTTCGACTCAATATCAAAATGTTTGCTTTCTCAATAGCTTCATGCTTCTGAAAATATGTGAAAAATATGTGAAAAATTACTAAGTTTATCAGAGTCATTAAAGTTACAATTCGTTTATGTTCTATGTTTTAACTCATCCATGTTCACTCGGATCTTGCCACTTCTGAATTGCCCAAAATCGGATGGTTCACACTAGGAGTACAGTTTGACATCGGCTGGCATTCTTTCTTTTACAATAACCTTTCCTTCTTTCTGACAGGAGGTCTTATAATAATATAGTTGTCGACCAGTAAAGTAAGTCAAGCAAGCCAGTTCGGTAGCTGTCCAACGAGCAAAGGCTTCTTTCTTTAGAGTGCTGCCCGCCCCCTTCTTCATTCATTCATTTAGGCCCGACTAGGAGTGGATCCAGGGAACCTGGCTCGGGAACAGCTTCTTACTAGTAGGGGCTAATCAAAATAAGAGAGTCCAATCTATGAAATAGAGCTTAGTCTCTCCCCATAGTAGTATACTAGTAAAAGGCGTAGATTATGACTTGATCCAATAGAGTCAGAACACCTTTATATCTAAAAGAAATGGTGCTCGATGAAACGATCCAGATTCCACACTATGTTGTGGGCTGGGGGAGAGCTGCTCTGCGAAGCTAGGCGTTCAGTGTTCTTATGGAGGAACCATAGAACCCAAGCCATAATAAAGGTTCAATTCCTGTAAGCTAAGGTTCAAGGTTCAATTCCTGTTAGGTAAACAAGCTATCGCTAAATTCCTGTAAGCTAAGGTTCAAGGTTCAATTCCTGTAAGCTAAGGTTGAAGGTTCAATTCCTGTTAGGTAAACAAGCTATGACTACAGTACTAGCACGACATACGTAACATTTGGACATACGTAACATTTGTGATATGTAAGTTGTAATCCCTATGAAGTTGATGATCGAATAATTCGTGTAAGCTAACCTTCAATTCCTGTAAGGTAAGCAACCTGTGACATTGATTAGATGGATACGACTGTATTCGATAGCTTAACTCTATAAGCTAGAACACATACATAAACTCTGTATAAAAAAAGTTAACTGTAACTGTATAGGTTAACTGTCACCACCCTATGGACAGAACTGTAATGTAAGAAATCTGATAAATGAATGGAAAGAACTGTAATGTAAGAAATTTGATAAATGAAAACAATAAAAACAGAACTGTAAGAAGAATGAGTTGTAATTCATATAACTGACTTGAATATATTGGCTACTGTTCTGTGATGTTGTCTTGAAGTTTGCTGAATAGTTTGAAAGCATAAGATGCAACTTCAACAGTGGGTGGACTTCTTTTATAGTTTTGGGGACTTGATTTTAATTGGTGGACATGGATGCACATGGATTGCAATGGCTTCATTTTGAATGTGTGGTATGGATTTAATTTGCTGTGATCTAATGGTTGGGAATTGTTTATTTGTTGATCCATGTGCTTTGATCTGTTTTAATGAGAAATAGAGTGAGTTGGGTGTCATTTATTGTAGTTATTGGGTCTGGGTGTCATTTATTGAACAAAGTGGATTTAATTGTTATTGGGTTGGGTGTCATTTATTGAACAAATTGGATTTAATTGTTGTTGGGTTGGGTGTCATTTATTGAACATAGGGTGTTTAGTTGTTGAACAACACAGCAGTTATGGCTGACATACATTCCTTTTGTTATGTGCAGGTAGGCATATTTATTTGGGATGCAAAGTTGCAGTTCTGATGAGTGGGGGTTGAAGTGACTGCTGTTTTGTACTTCTGGAATAGACCAGTTTGGAAGCCTTTATGGCTCTAGCTGTTTTCTACTTGGGTCAATATGTTTTGCAATATTAAATAGTTAAATACTATTTATGGACAGTTGTGGGCCCAGTCAATATATGGGTGATTTTTGGACATAATTTAAAACTTATTTAAACATAATGTTATTTATTTCTGTTTAAATATTGGTTTCAAAAGTCTTAATCACTGGTGGTTTGGTGGGACCAGTATTATATCAACTACTGGTCCCTGCACAAGAATAGGAATCTCTCCCCTATTATTTTAGTTTGTCGATCCTCATTCCGTTTCGACAACTCCTGGAAGTGAATCTGAAAGCATCCAAAACAATGAAGTCGAGACACAACTAGCTATGAGATCCCCATGTACAAATGCTCATTTTCTTATTAATAGTTCTCTTTGATGATTATTGTATTCGTAACTGTGTTATCTATTTATTATGAAATCTTTATATTAATAAAAGGTTAAGTTGGTTTTCAGATCGCACCTAATTGTTAGCACATCCAAAAAAAGGCTCTCGCTCAGGGAACTAAATGTTTTTAAACCAAAGCGTGTCTTCCAAATTTAGCATGTAAGCTTGCTATGAATACATATTTTGCGGTTTTGTATTTTTTTTTTCACTCTACCAAGAAGCATTACAAGCGGAGCTTTCCTCATTCATCATTGAGTTTATTTGAAATGGTTATGCAAATGTGTACTTACTCTAAAGTTAAACTTGTGATGGGTTAAGAGGAGAGAACATACTTAACCATTAAACTTATTTAAGTTGTACTGAATATGATATATCATTGATTTGAAATTAAATATGATAGTTGTATCTATGCTTATAAACTTGTGACATTATAACACAATTTAATATTATCCTTATATTTACATAAAATAATTACATTCGAGTTTATATTTATGGAGTATGTTTTTGTGGTGGTTCCTTTAATTTTATGAATTAAATAATATACTATTATGATTATGGATGGGGTGAGATATCATGGTCCAGTGAGTTAGCAAGGGAATCTTAGCAACGTTGTGGAGTAGGGGTGTAGGTATAGTTTCGATGAACAAAATGTAGTGTTATACCACTAGTATCCATGAATGTAAGGATGTTATTCATAACAACATAAGAAAGGTAGGTGTCCCAATCACCCGGCACCCTACGAGAAGAATTTTTGACAAGGCAACCCACGGGATAGTAACTTGGGTTTGAAGCATGGAAAGGACAATTGCTATGAATGCGGGATTATAACGAAGGGAAATAATTGTGATTTTTCATAATGTCTTATGGGTACACTATCGAATTCCTTGAATGATGAGACAATTATGATAAGAGGAAAAATATGTATTTTTTCTTTCCATGAATTTAGTTTAGTCATGCATTTCTACAAATCTCATCTCTTAAAATATTGTCTTTATAGGGTTATTGAATGAGTTTCCTCCCAAGTTTGTTTATGAATCTATCTCTAATGATTTTAGAAATAATTTATTTCATGCAATGATACTCTTTAATTTAAAGTTCAACTCATCCTTTCTGTTATTTTATTTTTTGCACCTAATTAGTTTATCAGTCATTCATGCAATCTCCTTTCAATCGGACAATAGTTCTAAAATTACATAATAGCTCTTGGGTATAGTTAATACTCTTTTTGTGCACTTAGCTTACTTAAATCATCATATATTTGGTTATTGTTTCACATTTCTACAATTTGTCAGTACATAAATTTATGTCTTAATGAGTTACAATAAACTCCTTGCATTAATTGATCAATTGAAGGTACTTGAGGATGGGAAAGAATTTTTCACATTTATATAAGTTCCCTTTAGCACCTTCATTCCTAAAAACACATATAGGATGCATAAAATGATTACTGGTTGGGTATGTTTCCTCTTGCAAAAATGGGGCATCCTCAAGCAGTCCACCGATTGCATTAGAACAATTCCATATTTGCACTCAAAGAATGTTTATCATTTGTCGACACATTACAATGCACACTAGACCCTAAATATGGAATTTAGAAGATCAAATATCCCTTAGAATGCTTAACCTAGTAGTTGTAGTGAAATTGTTTTCCTTTCTGTAAGTTAGAATTTATTGTTTGAATGTTCTCTTTCAGTTGCAAGTTGTTTTAACAAGCATAATAGGATAGAATTTATTTTGTTTCTTGTTTCTTGAAATGATTTTCTTTCACTTCTTATAATTACAATAGGTTTAGTTGTTCTTTTATATCATGTAATTAGACTAGGTTGATTTGTTATTCTTTCCATTTTTGCAAATTAAAATAGGTTTACTTATGTCCTTTAGTTTTTCTACAAATTAGAGTAGGTTTACATGTCCTTTACTTTCATGCAATCAAAATAGTTTTACTTGTTTTCCTATCTCTATGTATTTCCAAGAGCCTAGATAGTAGAAGTGGTATCTGTATGACTTAGTTTCCCTCTAGTTGCATCAGATCAACCAAAGAAAAATGCATTGCATGTTGCACACATTGTGTTGATCCATCTCAAGTTTTTACAAACCCAGGTTGATGATTAGAGTCGATATCTTTAGGAGTTTCATTTCTATTATTGTAATATTGAGGCGCACCACCATTTTGGCATCGTTTCCAGGGAGGCATCTGATCCAAAATGGATTTTTGATTTACTCCTAAATCTAAGTATTCCTCACTGAGGAAAATGAAAGTCCAAGGAAGTTCCTGGAACTAACCCCATTGTAGAGAACATCTCATTTTGAATCTATTGCAATTTGAATGGGCCAAAACTGACTTAGGATGAAAATCCCTTGAAAATGGGTCTTAAAAAAAACCCTCTAAATCTTCAAGTCTTCTAAAAATCCTCATAAAAAGCCAAAACCATTGAAAAAGGAGAAGTTTTAGAAAAGGCGGATAACACTATCGGGCCTTAAAAACATGAGAAAACATGAAAATTAGAGCCTATCAGAGGTCAAGGGGACAGTGAACAGGAGTTGTCGCATCTCGCTAATCAAAGGTCCAGATCCGATCGACAATCGCAATCAATAGATATCAGAGTGTAATATATAACTATTGCGATCACGACATCATAGTCGGTGATTGCAACGAAGTGATATCGCAATGGGTGACCACACTAGAGTGCTACACCGCTCAGGGTTATCGCGATATGTCATTGCGATCAATCGCATCACGATATCACAATCGGCGCATTACAGAGGAGCGGACAGATGTTCTATATAGATGCGATCCGATCGATGGACTCGATAGCACTTTAAAGACATATTACATAATAATTCAAATCCAACATAAATCCCTTACTACGAGATTTTGCGATATTTTAATGTATTTTCATTATTAAATGAAATACAAGGGGAAGCGCGATGCGATGAAATCTAGACCCGAAAGGGTTTTGGAATGAAAACGAATAATATTTCAAATCCGTCATAAGCCATTTTTGCAATATTTGCATTGTTTTAATGTAATTCTAAAATACAAAGGGACATGCCAATTGCGACTTACAACAGTGACTAAGCGTGGACCCGATAATGTTATAAAGCAGATTTATGAAGATTTGAATTCCGGTGAACATTGTTTTCTGTGGATTTTTTCGTGTTTTGCTGTGTTTCCTGTGTAAGCCAAGAATGGCTATATTGAGGGATTTCAAGTGCCCATGACCCATTTTCGTTATAGTATAGGTGGCATCCATCCCTTAGGGTGTTTAACAATGATTTCTAATGTTCAGGGAAGGGATTTGAGCGGACTGTGGGTGAAAGAAAGAGAGCCCGAGAGGGAAGATGAATCAACAGCGCCGATTTGGCTTAAAAGCCATCAATTTCAAAGGTAGAGAGGTGACTAAGTTTGTTGATGGATGTTGGGTTGTTGTTGGTTGATGTTGTTGATTGCTGGGGTTTTTTTGCTGAAAGGAAGCCAAAGCAAGAAGGTAAGGCAAAAGTGGCAGCGTAGAAGCAAAAGAGCAGCCAAGGGAGTCACTTGGAAGCCAAGTGAAAAGACAAGAGGGTTGTAACTTGATAGAAGGCAGAAAGAAGCCAGAGCGAAGAGCCAGAGAGCCAGAGCCAGAACTAGAGTCAGAGCCAAGAGCTAGAACCAAGAACCAAAGAGCCAGAGTCAGAGCCAAGAGCCAGAGCTTTAAGAGCCAGGGAATAACATGGTGTGTGAACCCATCGTTTCTATGTAAAACAATAGTAGTTAAGCCAAGAGCTTGTAAAAAGACTTACACCATAATCCCAAAGAGCCTAGCTAAGTTGACTAGAGCTCACTAAGGTGTAGCCCAAGAGTTGTGGGTGAACTCCTAATTAAATTGATGTTTCTGTGTGATTGTTCATTGTTGCATTGTTTACTGTTATATGCATTTATATATTATGTTCAAGCACATTTACATATCAGCTAAAACAACAGATTTTAAAGCAAGTAATCAGTTGAACACAAATACAAGTATACACCCATATCATTAAGCACTCATTAATTCCACATTGGTTAATCAATAAGACTTGGGAAAATTTAAAGCTTTGGAAGTAGGGAGAGGTTCTTGTAAGTTAGACAAGAGGCCTAAGAGCCGCATTTTCAGATCAGGAGGTATCCGAGCTTAAGATTGATTAACCACACCTTTAAGAAGGTTATATCATAATTCTTGTTTGACAAAGCAGAGATTGTTTGTCTGAAAGGTGTTTGGGTATTCAAGGATTGATTGCCTAATTGATGTATGCTTGTTTGCAGACTGACTATTTTCTGAGTTTGCAGAGGTAAAGGGAAAGCTGTTGATAGCTCAGTCCGGGAAGGACAAATAGGAAGAAGGGCTGAAGGCATTCTTCTGTCCCAAGGACCTCAAGGAAATATTTGGATACCAAGAGGTTTGTTGCAAGAGGTTGCTTAAATAAGCTCTTTATTTATCTTGTTGAAGTTTTTTTGTTCATTGGCATAATGACAACTTCTACAAGTGGGTCCTCAATTTCTGCTCCCTTCACAAGATTCTTTGATGAAGACATGAAGCAAGAATTGTCCACCATGATGGATATGGTGAGAGTAATGTATGAGGATGGAAGGAAGAGTAGCATGCTTAGAAAGCAGCTGAATTCCATGAAGGAAGAGAAGCAGTTGCTTGCTGACAAATTGCAGGAAATAGAGAGGCAACTTCATATCGCAAATATGAACCTGAAAAGGATGCATGCTTTGGAGACACAACCCTTTGTTGCCCAAGAAGCCTTAGTCAAGTATCAGCTTGAAGAAGAGGTAAACCATTCCAGTTTGTCTTCAAATTCCTCTAAGGGTGCTTATATTGGTTCTTTTGAAAAACATACTAGAGGCATAGGTTCCAAGCTAATGTCCAAGATGGGCTATGAAGGAAAAGGCTTGGGTAGACATGCACAAGGTATTGTTCAACCAATAATGATTGAGTAAAGGCCTACGTATTTGGGCCTTGGATATGGACAAGCTCATGGAGAAAGTTCCAAAGCTACCATGAAGGCCATTGAAACAACTCAAAGAGGGAGTTGCATTACAGAGTGTTGTATTTACGAAGAATGCAATAGCTTGAAATATCATTTGTAGGATGCAGGTTTTCAGAAGCACACACTTGAACCAGAGAGTTGGGAAGACTCCAACAGCATTGAAGAGATTGATGGTGTTCCAAAGGGAGCCACTTGTTCATTTGTTTCACCTCTGCATGAAGCCAATAAAGGTGAAAGAGAAAGGCATAAATCTGGTTCCAAACATTTTCCTTTTGATTGTGCAAAGCATGATAAATTTCCACATATGTATGGGAAAATAATTGCATGTTCCTTTTGTGGGTTAGGTAACCATAATGTTTCTAGATGTTGGAAGAGAATGGCCACATATAGGAAGTAGAAGAAGGAAAAGAAGCAAGAAGCCAAAGGTCCATTGGACAAGGCAAATCATGTTGTCAAGAGGATGCACATGCAGTTGAGTTGCTACCATATGCAAGAAAATCTTGCTACAAAATGTTCGACATTGAATCCAATAATGCTTCCACAAAAGTTGAAGAAAGTGGAAAGAGAAGATGGCATAAATGGAAGTGAAGATTCCATGAGTGATGTGTCTCAAAATGATTCACATGTTGATGTTGATGTGCAGACAAAGGTAGTACCTTTGAAAGGGATTCGTAAGAAACGATTAGAGTTCTTATCCAAGTAAGATTGCATGTCTATTTATGCATCTATTTGCATTTCTTTGTTAATGGAATGCAAGTTGCAGGATTTTACCAAGTAGGTGAATGGAGAAGTTGAGCAGGAGACTCAATTTGTTGCTGCAACATTATATTTCATTTCAACTTCAAATGTACAATGTGCTTAAGCAAAAGTTGAAAGATAAAATGCATGCATGCGTTGAGATGCATGAACATAGGGATGTTGATGTTTTCCTTGTTTTTGAACATGTATGTGTAATTAACTTGTAGGGTTGATTGCTTTGACATGCATGGGAGATGTTAACTTGGTCTCCAAATGGAGATAATCATGAAGTGTTTCATATTTTGAAAAAGAGTCCTAATGGTCTTTTTCTGCATGCTTGACATGAAGGGTCATTTGTTTAAAAGCATGTTTTATGGGCTTGCTATCTAATCCATCATTTGTATGTAAATACAAGACATGGAGATGTTCATAAGATGTGAAATCTGTTTCTTTTGTAGAAGTAGGAGTTTAGTCCATCTAGTCATTGTATGTATACTTGTTTTCTTTAACAATTGTTGTTGGCAACCTTTCAAACAGGTACACATGAAATGAAAGTTTGTGGAGTAGGTGTACTTCACATTTGTTTAAGTCACCTTGGATCAATGATCAAGGCAAAGAAGTTCAAACCACCTTCCATGACCATTTCAGCAGAATTTCTACAGGAAGGCAAGGAGGAAGACAGTTCTCCCCAGGAAGACCAACCCATCCAAGAAGGGAAGTGGTCAGAATCTTTGGTTCAGAGGCACTATGTAAAGGCAAGTGTAGGGAGGCTGAAAGAAGAGGGTGAGTCACTCTCATTTACTGTTCAGATCAGTGTATCAGTCTTTTGGGAACAAAAGTTCTTTTAGTGGGAAGGTGTGATCCAAAATGGATTTTGGATAGACTCCTAAATCTAAGTATTCCTCACTGAGGAAAATGAAAGTCCAAGGAAGTTCCTGGAACTAGACCCATTGCAGAGATCGTCTCATTTTGAATCTACTGCAATTTGAATGGGCCGAAACTATTTTATGATGTAGAAGTTATCATGAAATGAAGTTGCTTTTTTCCTTTGAAAAAAGAGGAAAAATCCCTTGAAAATGGGTCCTAAAAAAAACCCTCTAAATCTTCAAGTCTTCTAAAAATCGTCATAAAAATCCAAAACCATTGAAAAAGGAGAAGTTTTGGAAAAGGCGGATAACACTATCGAGCCTTAAAAACATGAGAAAACAACAAATTTAGAGCCTATCAGAGGTCAAAGGGATAGTGAACAAGAGCTGTCGGATCTGGCTGATCAACGATCCAGATCTGATCAGCAATCGCAATCAGTGGTGGCAGTCAGTGGATATCGGAGCGTAATATATAACTATTGTGATCACGACATCGTAATCGGCGATTGCAACGAAGTGATATCGCAATCGGCGACCACAATTGAGCGCTACACCGGCTCGGGGTTATAACGATATGCGATTGTGATCAATCACATCGCGATATCGCAATCGACGCATTACAGAGGAGCGGACATATGTTTTATATATATGGGATCCGATCGATGGACCCGATAGCACTTTAATGTGATATTACGTAATAATTCAAATCCGAGATAAAGCCCTTGCTACGGGATTTTGCGATATTTTAATGTATTTTCGTTATTAAACGAAATACAAAGGAGAAGCGTGATGCGATGAAATCTAGACCCGAAAGGGTTTTGGAATGAAAACGAATAATATTTCAAATTCGTCATAAGCCATTTTTGTGATATTTGCACTATTTTAATGTAATTCTAAAATACAAAGGGATAGGCCAATTGCAACTTGCGACAGCGCCTAAGCGTGGACCTAATAGTGTTATAAAGCAGATTTATGAAGATTTGAAATCCGGTGAACAATGTTTTTTGTGGATTTTTCCTTGTTTTGCAGCATTTCCTGTGTAAGCTGAGAATGGCTATATTGAGGGATTTCAAGTGCCGATGAACCATTTCTATTATAGTATAGGTGGAATCCATCCCTGAGGGCATTTAGCAATGATTTCTAATGCTTAAGGAAGGGATTTGAGCGGACTGTGGCTGGAAGACAAAGAGCTCGAGAGGGAAGATGAATCAACAACGCCAATTTGGCTTAAAAGCCATGAATGTCAAAGACAGAGAGGTGGCTGAGGTTGTTGATGACTGTTGGGTTGTTGTTGTTGATTGCTGGGGGTTTTGTTGCTAAAAGGAAGCCAAAGCAGGAAGCTAACGCAAAAGAGGCAACACAGAAGCAAAAGAGCAGCCAAGGGAGTCACTTGGAAGCCAAGTGAAAAGCCAAGAGGGCTGTAACTTGATAGAAGGAAGAAAGAAGCCAAAGCGAAGAGCCAGAGAGCCAGAGCCAGAGCCGAAGTCAGAGCCAAGAGCCAGAACTAAGAGCTAAGAGCCAAAGCGAAGAGCCAGAGCTTCAAGAGCTAGGGAATAACATGGTGTTTGAACTCACTGTTTCTGTGTAAAACAACAGTTAAGCCAAGAGCTTCTAAAAAAACATACACCATAATCCTAGAGAGCCTAGTTGAATTGACCAGAGCTCACGGAGATGTAGCCCAAGAGTTGTGGGTAAATTCCTTATTAAATTGTCGTTTCTATGTGATTGTTTATTGCTGCATTCTTTACTGTTATAAGCATTTATATATTATGTTCAAGCACATTTACATATCAGCTAAAACAACAGATTTTATAACAAGTAATCCATTGAACACAAATACAAACATACACCCATATCATCAAGCACTCATTAATTTCGCATTGGTTAATCAATAAGACTTGGGAAAATTTAAGGCTTTGGAAGTAGGGAGACGTTCTTTTAAGTTAGGCAAGAACCCTAAGAGCCCCATTTTCATATCAGTGTCAAAGTAGGTACTATTTTCATTTCTATCTTGATTCATTTCCTTCATTTCCTAAAAGAGAAAAACACAAATTTCATTAGCATTTTTATCTAGAAATAAAACAAAAAAAAAACATTTCTTTCATACCTCGTCCATTTAGGAATAACATAGGAAAATTTATAACTAAAAACCCCTCTCCTACAAACAACGAACCTTAACTTGTTGAGTATGAGCCTGCCACTTTATTTATAGAGGACATAGAGGACTTTATAGGTGAGCAAGTGTGGATTTGTGAGGAGGTTTTAGGAGGAGAAGAACCTCCATCACTTACTAATTCCATGGTTGGAAACAACAAACCTAAATTCTTTCCTATCAGAGAGGTAAATGGGGAAGCCAAAATGAAAGATATCAACCTCACAATTCTTCTACAATTCCATTGAATGGCTACTGAGCACCCTGACACATTTCTGTTTGAATTTGTTGTGGCCTGCAAGACATGGTTATACATCGATGAGTAGAAGCTCAAAATATTTCCTTCTACTCTCAAGGATGCATCCCTGCATTGGTTAATAAGCTTGGACTATATGTGTTGGCTTAATGGGCCCTGACCTAGGTTCAACGTTAATTAGCCAAGAAAATCCCTACATTACTTGTCCTTTCGGCATCAATCCACAGAGCACGTATTTAAGTCTCACCCGAAGCAGTATGGTGTGATCAAGGAACCAAGCTTCCACACCCAGAGATGGTAGTGATGTCTTTTATACCCTAGCCCTTCACGCAGGTCAAGAAGCCTTTTAGGTCTTATCGATATACTTGTCTTAGTCATCCTCTAGATCTCTGCGAAGGTCTACGAATGTCCTTCGTGTACCCTAGATAGGCGTATCAAACACTTATGTGCTTTTATAACTACCCTTACTTCCGTAATTAGCCATATTAGTTTAAGTGTCTGATAACTTCAACATGCATTAAGAGGATCTTCGTGTAAAGATATATTCTTACTTGCGTTCACATAACAAAGCAAAGCACATGGATTCGCGCATCAATACAACATTAAAACATAAACTGATTATTCATCATAACATAATCATATGCATTTATACAGAAGTAAATAGATCATAGACAAATAATTATAGAATAATTCGCTTTATTTTGCTTCAGATCTTCTTTACATATTCTAATTGCCTTGCGCACACAGCTGCAGGGGTCTGTGCACTCAGTTGTGGACTTCTACCCTAGGCCTCTGAGCACACAGATGTAAAGCTTCTTTCCTATGCTAAGAATCTTCACTCTTACCTCTCACAGACCCATTGCATTCATCAATGACTCAAAAAATATCAAGACTGATCTCCTTAGAGTCTTCTAAGACTATCCCTATTATAAAATCCCATGGTCCGCAGACCATGTGTAGATCTCTTAAATCAGACACAAGTTACATAAAAGAAGGACGGAAGCCCTTACTGACTCTTTGCATCTTCATGCTCCGTGGCCACAAAATGTAGAGACTTTACACTTCTTATATAAAACTTGAGCTTTTTGCCCCAAATATTAGGCATTTAACCCCAAAATTTACCCCAGGGGATCCGTTACCAACAGGTCCACAACACAAATATGGTGACTCGCCCTCGAGTCACTCTGATGGCGCAAAGATCTTGTCGTGAAGACCTCCCAGCTCCGCTTGTACCACTGCAACTGTGGTGGCACACTATGTCACTGCCTGCTTAACCTCCTCCACCGGATGCTCCATTACTGGTCCTGCACTATCTACCTTGATTTGTTGTTGTGTTGCCTACAAGTTTTCCAACTTTCCTTTAATGGTGGCCATGAGTACATAGACTTCATCTAGCCAAGGCCCTAATCTGGCCTTCAGTACTACCTACTTGCACTTTGCTGCGTCCACCTGTTCCTTCAGTGCCTTTGCTTCCTGCAGCTTTGCCAATCTATGTGTGATGGCAACAGTGCGTGTCGTCGCTCAGACCTCGTCATACCTCTGCTGCAATTCCCTCACCTAGGTCTCTAATCTCTGCAGGTTGGGATATTCATGCGGACTGGTAACTACTTCGAGTGACTGCTCAAAGAGCGTAATGCAATCCTTCACTCTGGCATCTATTGTTGCAACTACATCTTGGATAGAGGCCTCGCGCTTCTCTTTGACCTCTGGTGGACTCAAAGGTTGGGCTTTCAACTCAAGCTCTATAATATTAAGGTTCAACTCAAACTGAACTTTAGCCAGCTCTGTCCTGGTATCGCGCACACCTGCAGTGAGCTTCCGAATTCTAGCGTCAACTAGCGCATCTTCTGGGATATGGGATGTGTGGAGTATTGAAGAAGGTATGCTTTTATTGACTATTTTGTCATATTTTCTTTAGAACTCGTAACATCTTTGGATCATGAACTAGGTAGATAATGGGAAATCATGACAGATCTATAAGATTTATATGCAACATGAAAACACTAATAATTGCTATTTCTTATGCAGGAAAAGGGAAAAACTAAAGATTGCCGCTCCAAAGAAAAAGACAGGGCCAAGATAATCGTTGTCCCTTTGGTGGGGAACCATATGCAAACAAGACGATCTAAATTAAAACATCTCAGCCAAGGAATGGAAAAGGAGATATCGACTCGGCGCAAGAAAATGACCGGATAATTGAGGATTAACAGCTTGGTGAATCCCTCAGGATCCTTTGATCCTGAGGGATTGCTGCTTTAACTATTTTCGCATCTTCGATATCTCCACTTCAGCTGTTATAAGTACGGGTAGCATTGCTAGCCCAGGGGAGACTGTTAATTTTTATGTAACTTTTCTCTGTATTTGAAACTTTGATCATTGACTCTCGTTGAGAAGTGATCCCCTGTAACTCTGTTTTAATGCTTTAATACAAATTTGGTTGTTGTTTCATCTGCGATTCTGGAATAATTTCAAGCGGTGTATCCCTGGAGGCTAAGGGCCCAGCCCTGGTGGAACACTTGCTCCTGTACCATTACCTTTAGTTCATGTGTGGTTTGCATTATCAGTTTTGATCAGTAATATGGCATGTTTTGTTTTTTTATATCATAGCTCTGTTATGTTTACAATATCGTCTCTGTAACAAGAAAGTTGTATTGTTCATTCTGACCTGATAACATATTGTTGTTCCTTTAAGTCGTTAATGTAACATTACTATTCTTTACAGAATGCTATTGCTGTTCAACTGCAGGGTAACCGAGCTGTAATATTCTTAAGTTGATATTACTGTATTCGTCTATGGTTTATACTTCATCCAATTGCTGTTCAATTGACATTGCTATTCCATTATGAATTGCAATCGTTACCCTTTCTAACTGAGATCAATATTTGTGGTATTAGACTTAGATTACTGTTTTTCTTAATATATCTGTATGCTGTGTGAGTTATTTATTTCGGTGCTGTATATTCATCATTAGCGTTAAGTGTTGTTCTATATTTCATTGGTCATTGGTTGCCGTTCCATTTCTATTTGCCATCCGATTTACCCTTTTAGTAAAGATTTCCATCTGATTTCCGTAGGATACGGTTACTGCACTTGTTCCTGTAGATTAAGGTGTTGCTGTTCATCATACTTAGTTGTTGTTACATTTTCTGGTTGCTATTCCATTTCTTAATTGCTGTTCCATTTCTTGTTATTTGCGTTATTGTTGCTTTGGTGTGTAGAACGATCTGAAACTATAGTGGGCGTTGGCATTTGTTGTCTAGTCCCCAGATCGATGATCTGTTCCTTGATTACCTTTAGTTACATCAGTTTTCAAAGAGATGAGTTATTGTTACTAGACCCTTGACTAATAAATTGCTTAATTTTCCGAGTGCATGATTTAGTCTTTAAAGTATTTTGCTGTAAATAGATTTTCTTTCAAGCATCCGTTTACTCTTGTATTTCCTTGAGCACTATACTACTAGAATTACTCTGACAGATGACAGCCTCAAACTGAGTACACTCGTTGAGATAAAAAATCATTCCTGGATTGACAAGTTCATGTAAGATAATTAGAGGTGAAACAGACACTTTTTATGGCTCGACATTTTGGTGCCATTGCCGGGGAAAAGTGTAGCCATTTGTTTCTTTTTTAGAGTAGTGTAAGAACCTGTTAGGAAAGAGTTGGGTTTTAAAAACAAAAGGTAAGAACCTGTGTGTGGAGTATGTAGTAGCCTTGCTCCCTTACCTGCTTTCCTACAGATTTGTTGTCATTTTTTTTGGGTAGAATCTAGCAATTGATTTGTGTGCATGACTAAGTAGAAAAAGCCAGAAAAGAATCCCAAACCTCTACCCAAGCCTGATAAAGCTAAGGGGTCGGTGACCCTTGACCGATCAACCTCTATCGATGAATTCCTTAAGAAAGCAGAATCTCAGCCTTCAGTAGGACCTAGAAAAGTTACTTTTAGATAGCCTACTAGTTCCCTTCAGGCCACAGGATTACCATCTATAGCCTTTGCTAAGGTGCATAGCCAAACCGAAGAGCAAGATTTTCAAGAAATTGAAAATTCTAGCCTAAAATCATTGCAGGAAGGGAACCTTAGCAATCTCTGTGAAGGAAGAGGAGAAACAGGAGAAGTTGAAGAACCAACATCTCCTCTTAAGGTAATTTAGCCATTAAGCAGCCCAGATAAGGGAAGTGTTGTAAAAATCATTTATAACGAAATTCAAGACCCCGAATCCCCCCAGACATCAGGAACTCTCATCATCCCAAATAAAGGAAGTGTTGTCAAGGCCATCCCCATTAGAGCCATTCCCTCTCAACAACCTAGAAATACCCTCCTAGATATCCCAAAAGGCTATTGGCATATATTTGACCAAATGGCCCAGAATCAGCCTAACACCCAAACTTCTACACTACAATACCCCATTTTGGATACCACAGCTAATACACCTATGAAAGCAATTCCTCTTCAGCATATCCCTACATTCCATGGCCTTACATCAGAAGATCCAGATGCATTTCTGTTTGAATTCGATGTGCTATGTAGAGGATATGACTATACCACCGATCACTAGAAACTGAAATTATTTCCCTCTACATTAAAAGGGGTTGCTTTAAGATGGTTTATGGGACTAGGTGGTGCTATTATAAATAATTGGGATCAAATGAAAGAGTCTTTTCTAAACAAATATAAGGACTATTGCAGGTCTCGAGAGTTAAAAGATGAAATATTTCAGATGGTAGCTAAACCAAATGAAACATTAAAAGAGTATGTTGAACGATTTTAGTATAATATTCAAAGATATCCTTATGCATCATTACCTTTACCTGATAATGTATTAAAAATAACATTAATTAGGGGAATGAAGGAACAATGGATTGAGACATTAAACATTATGGCGAAAGGAGATATTTATCAGGAAAATTTTACTGACATTATTGATTTATGTATCAGGAGCTCAAGAGGTAGCACAAGGCTAAAACCAACAAAACATGATCGATTTGTAAGAGATAATAGAATCTCGGCAGAAGGAGTAACTCGTGCAGAAATTGGAAATTTATTAGAAAATTTTAAAACTGACATATTGGGGACGCTGACAACACAACTTGATATTATGCAGGCCAAACAAAAGCAAGTAGAAGCAGAACAGAATTTGGCAATCTTCTATCCCTGATGCAGAAAGAAACACAGCCATAAGGAGTGTCCATTCGATGCACTCCAAATTTACGCCATTTGTACAAAAGACCACTCCACAGAAAGCTGCTCCTCAGTTCTTGGATTGAAAGAAGTATACAAGGAAGTAGAAGAAGAGCTAGAGTTAGTGTATCTACTTAATCAGCGCCATCAATGGCAGCCGTGACAAACAGATATGTTTTCATATCCACCTTCTTCTATCCAGCCTCAACAATACCATGTTCAACAATAGAATTGAATGTGGCAAAATCAACATCCCTTCCTGAATTGGTCACAACAATCATTCCCTTCATCATCTCCATGACCGAATCAAACAAGTCAACCCAATTGGCCAAATTTTCCCTATACCCCACTGTATTGGAAAAACAATGTTTATCCACCAAAATGGACTCCTCGTACTTCACAGAGTCAAACCTGGAAGACAAATTAACAGAGATCGATGAATCAGCTGGTAGGAACTATCTCGCTCCCTCAACCTACACTGTCAGCCCTACAACAAAACCCCAATCTAATTTAAGGCCACAACTCCCAGCCCAACCCAACCCCAACCCGACTAACAGATCGGTCAAGTCCATTCAAATAATCAAAACACCAGAGATAGTAACCAATCTAAGGGAGTGTAATGACCTTCAATTAAGATCTGGGCGTATCAACGAATTCATGATACAACAATCACATCCTCTCCTCCATTCCCAGAATGCTTAATTATACCTTGACCTATACAATATCCTGATTTTGACATTCTGGGAGAATTACGAAACCTGTACATAAATCGCTCCTCCAAGCCATTCAAGACATCCCGATATATGCAAAGAGTATCAAAGAACTATGTATAAAGAAACCAAGGAGGACAATAACAAAAACCCAAAAGTCCAAGCAGTTGGCACTTTATCTGACAAATTATCAGGAAAAGAAACACCCGTTAAATACGAAGACCCAGGAAATCCAATAGTAACTGTTACACAGTAATTTGTCACCATTGGTCACCGTCCCTGTTACCCCTTTCCCATACTTTGGAGGACTCATTCCGGGACCTGTGAGCACTGACATAACTTAAAAACACTTGCATTATGTTCCCCTAAGTATGGACTTCATGTGCCCTGAAGACACCTCCTGCAAAATATCCCTGAAAAGTGCCCTTTTTCCATTAGCGCGGGTCCACAGTGTACTACCCGCGCCAATGAGGGAGATCCTCAAAAGAAGGCGCGCCCATTGGCGCTCTGTCTTAGAGTAACACCTGCGCCAACCGAGTTTGGGAAAGATTTTTAACAAACGCGCGCCCGGATGTTTTTTCCCTTGAAGTCATGAAGTCTTTTGAGGATAAAGCTAATCTTCTAGATGTCGAGATTCATCATCTATCCCTTACATCTATCCACAGTGGCTTTTTGGAGATAATGCCAATCCATAATGGGTGTCTTGATTCATTGTATCTTCCTCCCCTTCTTCATCTATAAAAGTCTGTCCTCATGCATTTGACAAGCTAGTTTTGGGAGTAGTGGTGATAATGCTAGTAGTGATAACGCTTGTCTTGAGTGATAGTAAGAGTCTTGGATCATAGGGAGGTTATGCTGCCAGAAGTCTGAGTTGTGTATTCATAATCAAAGAGAGAGAAAGGTCTATTGCAAGACATATGTAGCTGCTCGCCCAGCCAGAGGAGAGATTCAACGTCAGAACTTTGGTTGTATTTTTCTCTGTTGATTATTCATTAATAAACGACTATCGTTATGGTTCCGATCTTATTGTTCATCATGATAATGTTTGATCTATGTCTTTTCTGACTGATATATAGTTGTATTTAGTGGATTTTATGCTTGTATTCGCTTCGTTCGTTGCATGTGCAGGTATCCATTCGCGGAGATCGTGAGGATCGTGACCTGCCGGAGCAAGGGAACGAGAGTACAACTCGTCTACGACACTAACGTTGGACTCCAGGTTGGTTCTCATAATCCACTTTCAATTTGCAACTAGGAACTTGCATGGTAGCGTTAATTGATTGTTGCTAGACCCATTGTGGGCTAGTGGGATTGCCTCTGTCCGCAGAGGGGATTTACCTCTCCAACAATTTGGCGACTCCGTTGGGGAAGCTATTTGTTGTTTGATTCATAAACCTTGGACAGAGCCTGAAGTACGGCCAGGCAGCCTTCGAAACGCTATTGCTTTGCATTAGCGAAGTAGATCAACGCCCCTTCAGTCAATCTCCGGTTTGGTTTATGAACCGAACAGCTTGGAGTTTGTCTTGCATTTTGGTTTTCTCTTGCTTGCTTTCATAAATGAGCTTTCTGGGTTAGTTTTAAAGTTGTTTCTTGCTGTTTGATCTGTCTGAATACTATCGACCAGACCCTGAACTGCTTGATTTATTTTTTAAGCCAGCAAACTTTATTAGCGCGTTTTTCTACCTGACAGTCGCGCCAGTTGGCGCAGGTTGCACAAAACCAACTCGCGCTAATTCCTTAATAGCGCGAGTTACAGGCTGACAGTCGCGCCAGTCCTGTGAACTTTTCCAGTTTGTTTGTTGGAAGCTTTTTAAACTCAGATTTCTATATTTTTACATCCTTTTCAGCTACTGGAGTGTGTTAGAACTCTGGTTGACTGGTTTTTTACAATTATCCTTCGAGTGTTTGCCTTTTTCCATCGATCTTATATCTCAGCCCTAGAGCATCTAGTGGCTTGGTACATCGAGCCTTCCGTGGGAGTTTTGGTTCTTTGATTTTCCAGTCAACTCTTTGGTTGTTTTCTGCACTTGTCTAGTGGTTGACAAAACCTTTTATTGTGTGCTTCGAGCAATCTACTTATTGATCGTTTGGATTTCACTTGACTTCGTTTTGGGCTTAGATCACATAGTTCATTGAGGTATTTGTGAGGTTTTTGACAGATTGTCTTGGTGTTTCAGACTTGGTTCTACTTGCATTGAGTGAAATTTGTCTGTTTACTTTTGTTATCATCTCTCGAGATTTGTTTAAATGCATTATGCCATTTAAAAAAAAAACAAATGATATTTTTTGCATTACATTAGCTAGCATTCTTCATTGTTATTGGCAATTAGTCACTTTTTAAGAAAACAAAAGGAAAAAAAGTTTCATTTATTGCTATTAGCTGCATTAGGATCTTTGTTGATTGTTTGGTGATCATTTTGTTTGTTTGAAAATCTCAACTCTTCTTTAGTTAGCATTCATTGAACGGAATGATATATTTTGGCATATAGTTTGCATTTAGGAAATTCTGAGAGATCACATACGGTAGGACCTAAAAACTGAAATCTAATTGAAGATCAACTGTAAAATGAACTGAATGAATCTAACAACGCATTGGAACTTAACGCATACATTCTAGAGGTCTAGGCTAGAGACGTGTTCCGGCGTCGTTAAACCTAGTCACTGTTGTTTCACATTATGGTTGGATGATTCCTCCTTTTGTGACTCGATAGTGGTCTAGCACGGATTTGTGCTCCCATGTACCGTTGCGTATATGTGGAGACCCCACTAGGTTATCATCCTTTATCCATAGGAAGCCGTGTCTGCCACCTTACAAGCCGTAATGCACTGAACACAGCATTCGGGAAGATTGACTGCCGTACGGGAAGTCCTTGGTTTTCATCTGATTGCCAAGGTGTATAAGCAGTTTTACGGATTGTTTGGTAAACCCTTTGCCTAGAGTCTCCAGAGTAGTCACTTTTGATCCTTTTCGGACTCCTTAAAAGAAAAGGTGCCAGTGAGCGTCTTGTCACTTCGTGCTCATTACACATTCGAAGGAGACTAGAGTCACCTTTTTGTCCTTTTCTCGACTCTTAAAACATGAAAAGGTCAAGTTCAGTTCCTTTGTCTTAAAATTTATTCGGCCACCATACACATTTACCCGGTTAGATTTTGTTTGCGTTAGTTTGAGTAGGGTCTTGTCTCGTTAGATTCCCTAGGATTTTGTGAAGTTTCATCCTGGCGGAATTACCAATTTCGTCTTCTTCCTTTGCCGAGATACCGGTTGTGAGTGAAATTCTTCCTATTGTTCCAAGTATACAACCGATTAATTCTCGTGCTCCGGGTGACGAGACTTACGAGTTTCATTGGAACCCTGTTTGGGAACCTTCTGAGGACGGTATCCCTTTTTGGGAATACACTTCTCCTCGTGTTTCAGTCCCACCTTTTTCCTCCGATATGGAGGACATATCCCCTACTTCGACTGAAGAATCCGTTGCGACGAGCGGTGAAATTCCCACCGCAACGGAATCTACGCTTGTTAGTAACACTCCTACTACTGGGAGACTACCTCCAGGCTATAAAGCAATAAGCAATGTTATGTCTTCTGGAACTCCCTTCACGAGTTCCATTTGGTCACAAATCACTTTTCCCACCACGGAGCCTTTTACTCCACAAAGTCGCAGTACGTCTGTTACCTCAATCACAACTGCTCCAACGGTATGTGTAGCTTCTTCGACTCCTATTTTCAGTCGTCCTTCGGCTTCTTTATTCGGAGTCTTTGATCCTACGTCAAACGTCCCAACAAAGGGGCCATACGATCAGTATTTACCACATCTTGGTAGCCCTTTGTCGTCTCAACCGATTTTTGAGATTTCAGTTCCGCTGTCAATTGATTGGGGCTCCACCTCTTTTCATGGTGGCCAAGCATCGTCTGCGCAATCCCAAAGACCACCTCATCAAGACCTACAAGGACAATCCTTTCAAGGAAACCCTTTCGCCTCTGGTGGTCCGTTTTTCACCTCTTATGCTCAACCTTCTAGTAACTCAGGTCAATCTTCTGTTCCACAAGCCCAACCTGGTATCCAGCAAGGTTATCCTACTGGGAAAATTGGTCAATCATATGTTAACCCAAACCAACCTAATGTCCAGTATGGTTCAATATCTGGACAAGCTGCTCAACCACCTGGTCAGCCCACCGTCTAGTATAATCAACCTTCTGGGCAAGTCGGTCAGCCTCAAACCCAATTAGGCCAACCAACTGCCCAGCCCACTCGGCCATCTGGTCCGTCACGACAACCTTCAGCTGTGCAACAACAACTCCACTCCCAGCAGGTACAACCTTCTGGGTAGGTAGGCCAACTTCAATATCAACAAGGTCATCCTTCTGGCCAGATAGCCCAACCTACAGGACATCCTTCTAGCGCTGCTCAACCCTGTTTTTTGCCCCAAGCTGGACCCCAAACCCCATCCTATCTTCAAATTCAAGTTGGAGTTCAATCCCAACCAGTCTATCAAACTCAGCCTGTTTCTCAAACTCAGTTTGGAGTCCAACCACCGTATGGTTACCAGCAACCTCAAGGGCAACCTTTGTTTGCCCCATATCAAAATTATCAACAACTGCAGGTGAATCCTTTTCAGAATTATCCGCAACCATATGGTGCTCCTGCAGGACCGTTTGGTAATCCATGGAACGCTGGGGGGCAGAACCCAAATCCCTACGGACAAAACACTATGGGGCCAAATCCGTCCGGACCAAGCCCTTGGGGGCAACTGCCAGTTGGTTGGAACCCTAGTGTTCCATCCCACCAGCAGCCCCAGATGTCCTTCAATCCTCAGTTACCTTTCTTAGCGGCTTTAGAACTACCGGATGTGTCCAAACTGACCAATGATCCTATTCTCCATAATCCATATTGGCCTCTGGTTCCAACAAAAATCCCCGCTGACTGTCCAAAATTCGATGGTAAAGCTAATGAAGATCCACAAGCTCATGTCATGACTTATCACCTGTGGTGTTCATCCAATTCATGGCTTGATGATTCAATTCGGCTTCGCCTTTTTCAAAGGACTCTCACTGGTTCTACCGCTAAGTGGTATATTGAGCTCAATCGCGGATCCTTTTAGGATTTCAACTCATTGGCCATGGCATTTCTCACTCATTTTCAGTTGCCCATTCGATATGAAACGGGTACACACCTCCTGACATCCTTAAGACAGACAACGGCTACGCATATCTCTGATCATATCCATGAATGGAGACTGCGTAGACGTATGATCAAATTTTGGATTCCCGATCAAATTCTGACGGATTGGTTTACGACTTCGTTCATTCCTCCAATAGCTTGGGACATTGCCATGGGGGCGTGTGTCAGCGAAGAGCAAGCTATCGCGCGCGCTCAGTACCTTGACTTGGTTTATTCTCAGTCAGGTACATTGTATGATTATCTGCCTGATGCCCTGAGACCAGGAACATCCAAAGCCCCGCCAACACCAACTGTTGACGGTATTATTGGTTCTGTCCATTTGTCCTCGAAGAAAAATTCCGCGAACCTTGGGAAGCAAAAATCAAGAGCTTCAAATGAACCCACTTCTCAGGTAACACCAGCTTCGAATATTACTTCCGAGGTCAATGTCGTCCAGTCCACCACAACAGACAAAGCCTCGAATGGAAAGAAGAAAGGGAAAGAGAAGAATAAGCCAGATCAGCCTAAACAGGACTCCCCTAAACCTCCGCCCGAGGACGGTGCCAAGCACAAACCCAAGTATCCTTGTCTTATCTGTGATGAAGATCACTATACCAAAGACTGCCCTAGGCGGTCTGAAGTTAGTCGTTTGTTGAAAGGCGCTCCCGGGACTCCTGCGGTGCTCAAAGAACCCTTTGCCTCACAACAAACTCAAATGGTGGCTGACCCCTCTCACCGTCCCTCTTCCTTCGGTTCTCAAGTGTTTATGGCTGGAACGATACCTGTCAATATCAGTACTCAAATAAAAGATTATCCGTTATCTGTCGGGAAAGAGCCTGAGGTCCCCTCCAGTGCTCCTCCGTTCAGTTCAGGCCCGCTCCGCATCGAGAGACCTAGTACTGAGACGCCTATTCAACCCCCTCCAAAAGGAGTACTCTGGAAATCTTCTTGCAACCCAAACGCTCGTGCTGCACAACACTACAATATCGTTGAGGACTTAGCTCAGACTCCATCGGCTATGTCCGCTTTAGAAGTTCTCCAGAGCTGCCATTCTCAAGGGAAGTCCTTGCTATCCGCTATCGGTGGCATAGACCCGGCCGACTCGGATTTAATTACTTTTGACTTGGAACGCCATACGCAGAGACTGCCTCCCCAAATCGCATTCCTTATACAGGTTATTATTGATTCCAAAATGATTCATCGTACAGTCATTGATGAAGGTGCTTCTACTTGCATCATGTCTGTTGCCTATTGGAAAGCTATTGGATCTCCGACGCTGAGCTAGTCTCCCACAACCTTGGAAGCTTTTGATGGAAGAGCATCCCATCCTTATGGTATAATCCAACATTTTCCCATCTCTTTGGAAGGGAAGACGGTCGAAATGGAAGTTGAAGTTGTTGATGCTACTCTTACCTACAACCTCCTTCTCGGACGTAGCTGGATATACGCGATGAAAGCTGTAGCTTCATCTTTGTTTCGTATCATCCGTTTCCCTCATCAAGGGAAGATTGTTACTGTAGACCAGCTGTCATTCTTCGCTTCCTCTTCTGAAGGAAACATCCCTTTTGTGGAGCATACCTCCAGATCATCTGAGAGTTTGGGTCACGGGCTTTTCAAAGATCCCGCCCTGATGGGTGTTTTTCCGCTCCCACCTCCTAATGTCGCTTCCGTCAATATGATTACTACTTGTTCTGATCCGTGGATCCTCCCTCCCACCGACCAAGTAGATTCTTGGGGCGACCAAATGCCGTTGAGTCCTGCCGAGCTCAACTATGTCGAAATCATTGCTGCATCGGCTCCCTCTTCTGAACTTGCCCTTTCGAGCAAGATTCTCCACTCATTCGCTCCATCCTCAGGGCTTGTAGATGAGACTTCTTCGGACCCTTTGAAAGAAACATTCCCTTCCGACGAAGCCATTATTGAGACTATGTCTCTCGAGGAACCTCCTTGGCATGATTCTCACCATCGTTCCTCGTTTCTACCTGCCCATCAGGATATGCTTACTTGTTTCGAGCGGTTTGCTCCTTGTCTCCCATTTCAAATCCTTCAAACACCTATCCAAGTTTATCAAGTGTCCTCTGAAGGAAATATGGCGAACATTACGCAAACCCAGCCCATTGACATCTCTGTGAAACCAGGGATTGTCGAACATCTTCACATTGGAGTCACTTGTACTCCGAAGGAAATTCAACTTTATTCCAATCTTCTTCTCGAATTTCGTGACGTCTTTGCATGGTCCTATGAAGAAATGTCCGGCATTGATCCTAGCATAGTGGTGCATGAGATAATCACGTACCCAGGTGCTAATCCTGTTTTTCAACGTTTACGCCCTATACACCCCAGAAAGGCTGCAGCTATTAAGGCCGAAGTAGAGAATCTTCTTAAAACCGGTTTTATTTATCCTATCCCGCTCACAGATTGGGTTTCCAATATCGTACCTGTGAATAAAAAACAAGGTACAATCCATGTTTGTGTTGATTATCGTGATATTAATCGGATTTAATTTTAAAATTGTGAGCTATCAGAGGGAGATTGTCGTGTCGGCAGTATGTCGCTCTTGAACATGGCACTTGTCTGCTTTCGTGTCTGGGTGGGGATATCTCATCTCATTTTTCACTTGTCTCCGTGGATTTGGATAATCCTGTTTGACCTCTCATCTGCTCATTGCCTCGTCACCATGACCTCTGATCCATTGATGTCAAATACTGCCAATTCCACTATCGTGCCGCCGATATGTTCAAGAGAAGTTGACCTCTACAGAAAAACAACCTCCCTCTGATAGCTCACATAATCCTGATTCACAACATTATCTCTCTGTCTCGTGTCGATGATGTGGGAAACATCATGGCCCACCTTCAATCAAGGTCACTTCTTTACGACTTCAGCTCATTATCCAGGAAGCTGATCTAGAGACTCCCTTCCGGTGCCTTGGAGCCTGCATGCCTCAATGGCAGGTTCTTCGTGTTCGACGTGAGGTTTTCATCATTGGCCTCCGATCGAATGATTCTATGGGTGTTCGACGTCAGATCACTAATTCGCACGTCGTAGATTGTACCTATAGTACCTCTAGGGCCATTGTCATTATTGGTGGTACCTCTCGCGTCTGTTAACAGTTTTCATTATTGACTGGTAATTAGACGATGTTCATGCATGTTCGACTTCAGCTCATATATTCGCATGCTTGAACTTGTACTTTTGTTCGGGTCGAGATGGAGCGCAAGACCCTGGATTTTGTCTGTTGTAATCCAGGCGTGATTCTTGTTACATGACTCATTCACTGGATGGCTGCGACCATACCTGAGTATATTCATTGATCCTAACCAGATGGCTGCGCCCATACTATGGATCTAGATTATTATGTACTCTCTTATGGATGGTTGCGACCATACCACATATATCATGTACTTGAGCTATCAGTTGTATCTCTCGATGCAGATTCTCGGTGGCAACTACACGTGTTCTTGTAAAGCATTTCACCCCTCTCTCTCTCTCGGGCCTCATGCTTTAGGGGGCATCTGTTACACAGTAATTTGTCACCATTGGTCACCATCCCTGTTACCCATTTCCCGTACTTTGGAGGACTCATTCCGGGACTTGTGAGCAGTGACATAACTTAAAAACACTTGCATTATGTTCCCCTAAGTATGTACTTCATGTGCCCTGAAGACACCTCATGCAAAATATCCCTGAAAAGTGCCCTTTTTCCATTAGCGCGGGTCCACAGTGTACTACCCACGCAAATGAGGGAGATCCTCAAAAGAAGGCGCGCCCATTGGCGCTCTGTCTTAGAGTAACACCCGCGCCAACTGAGTTTGGAAAATATTTTTAACAAACGCGTGCCCGGATGTTTTTTCCCTTGAAGTCATGAAGTCTTTTGAGGATAAAGCTAATCTTCTAGATGTCGAGATTCATCATCTATCCCTTACATCTATCCACAGCGGCTTTTTGGAGATAATGCCAATCCATAATGGGTGTCTTGATTCATTGTATCTTCCTCCCCTTCTTCATCTATAAAAGTATGTCCTCATGCATTTGACAAGCTAGTTTTGGGAGTAGTGGTGATAATGCTAGTAGTGATAACACTTGTCTTGAGTGATAGTAAGAGTCTTGGAGCATAGGGAGGTTATGTTGCCAGAAGTCTGAGCTGTGTATTCATAATCAAAGAGAGAGAAAGATCTATTGCAAGACATATGTAGCTGCTCGCCCAGCCAGAGGAGAGATTCAACGTCAGAACTTTGGTTGTATTTTTCTCTATTGATTATTCATTAATAAACGACTATCGTTATGGTTCCGATCTTATTGTTCATCATGATAATGTTTGATCTATGTCTTTTTTGACCGATATATAGCTGTATTTAGTGGATTTTATGCTTGTATTCGCTTCGTTCGTTGCATGTGCAGGTATCCATTCGCGGAGATCGTGAGGATCGTGACCTGCCGGAGCAAGGGAACGAGAGTATCAACTCGTCTACGACACTAGCGTTGGACTCCAGGTTGGTTCTCATAATCCACTTTCAATTTGCAACTAGGAACTTACATGGTATTGTTAATTGATTTTTGCTAGACCCATTGTGGGCTAGTGGGATCGCCTCTGTCCACAGAGGGGATTTATGACTTGCAACTTGTCCTCTGCGGCGTGGGTGATCTATGATCCTCATGGTGAGCTGATAGATTTTCAAGGTGTGTGTTTGGGTCGTACCACTAACAATGTCGCCGAATATTGTGTTGTAATCGAGCTACTTGCTGAAGCAATTAATCTCGGCATTCGTGCATTGGTAGTGAACCTGGACTCTCAACTTGTCGTCCACCAGCTCAATGGGCAATATTCCGTCAGAGACCATTACATTTTAAGGTTGTATTTACGTGTGAGATTGTTAGAAAGGAACTTTGATTTTATCACATATCAGCATATTCCATGACAATTAAACACATTATCTGATGCATTGGCTAATCATGTATTAGATAGACATTTGCGTAATTTGTAATCAAAACATTATACAAGCAAGCACATGAAAGCACAATAATAAACCATAGGCATATGTATATATATACGTGTGTGTCATAATGTTTGCACCGTGCGTGTTACATAGTACAAAAAATAATACATGTTCATCTCATATGGCCGGAGACAACATGTCTCTCAAAAATATGCAAAAATGGAACCTAGGCGTCTAATCACGGTGATGCTCATGATAGCATGTCACCGCTCACACCAAACGTCTCAGCAGACGGTGGACGCGAGTCGGTACTCCCACTGTGTGCCTCTGGTACGCGAAGGGCACATCCGCCAATCTGGCATAGTCTGGAATCCCTCGAGTGAGTCCCTCAAGGTTCTGTACTAGCTCTTCACCCACACCACCCTCTACCTGAGGGTCGGCTGCGGGTTGTACCCTCCATCCTATGTGAGACAGACCAGCTGGTCGCTCTGCACCAACATCTGCATACATATATATAGTTGTTGTCAGAGACATGCATGTATTACAAAAAAAATTATTAAATACATAAAAAACATAAAAAACACAAAGAGTTCTTACCAAGCTCCTCATCCCAGTCTTCTCCCGCAGGAAATGGGAGATCTGGGTCTCCAGTAAAATCAGTGCCCGTATAGGGCCAATCCTCTATAACGATCATCTGGTGACGAAGCCATATGAAGAACTCGGGCCTCCAGGCCATTTGCTGGCCCCCTCCTCCTCTGGGCATGAGTGCTTCCCATCGAGTCATCCTCGGTTCCCGTGGCACTGGATCTGCCACTATACCTCCCTGAATTCAGAAAATCGACAGTCGCTCCAAGAAGAAGGATGCCATAATGGATCCATACCCGAACTGTTTGTTTCCCCCACGCTTACACTTCGTAAGCTGTCTCTTGATGTTAAGGGTCACAGCTATGGCCCAGTCAAACAGAGTAGGGATGAGACACTCGGTTGCCAGCAGTAAATGATTCTTGTTGGCCTCATGGGGCACCTGTACCCCCGCCGTCGGGTAATAGTGAATAGTATCACCCGTAGCACTAGGTCTGGAACTGTGACGATATCTACCTTGACACTGTTCGATCCAAACTGTGCCCCCGGACAAACCCGTTCCATCACCTCCCCCATCTTTTCTCCGGAAGGCCTACTTCCAGTCAGAATGGGTCGTGCACCTCTCCGCGATAACCCAGTGATAAAATAGACATCGGAAACATCTAGCTCCAATGTCTGATCTCGCAAGCGGAATACCTGATCCTCTATGTCCCAAGCATCCACGATAAATCGTAGTAGCTCCGGTTGTGCACGCAAATAGGAGGTGAGGAAAAACTTCTTTAAGCCGCAATCCCTCAAAGCATCCATGCAGGCTTCATCCTCTAGTGCCAGAGCATCTATAGCATCATGCTCTCTTTCTCTCCATTCTACAACCATTTTGACGAATCCCTGCAACCATAAAGTCTAAAATACCATCATTAGATCAATGGTGAAACCATAATTCAAGGAAATTTGCAAAATTAACGGTAAAATCCATGGGAAAATTAGGTCGCGCAGTTGGCGCGACTGTTTTCAAAACAGTCGCACCAATGGCGTGCCCCCTTTTGGAAAATAATCCCATTAGCGCGGTCCCGAGTGGGAAACCCGCGCCAATGGCGCAACCCTAAATTTTGCAAATCCCCTTGCAGGGGATCAATATGTGGATGGAAAACTTAAAAGACGGAATGAAAATGAAGCTATGGACAAGACCTCTTACCTGCTCCAGATGGCGGCTCGATTGCTTTCCTGGATTGATCACAATCGACAGTTGAAGTTTGCAACCAAAACCCTCCAATGGTAAACTCACAAGGTGAAAAGTAAAAAGTGATTTTGTTTTTTACCATTTCACTATTTTATAGCATTTTTTGACCTAAAAAGCATTAAAAATATTATATTTTGGGTATTTTTGAATATATTTATATCAAAATGGGTTTTACGCTGTTTTTGGTATGATGACAGGTATTGGTGCAACTCAAGCGACGAAACAAGCTCTTTTTTTTACTTTTTCAAGCTCGGTAAAACATGTGAAAAGGTTACTTTGAGGTCCGCTTTCAGCTCTTTTCTGTCTGTTTAAAGACGAAAAGATTGCTGAGTTACTCCTCTTGACTCGTTAAACGTTAATAAGAGGCGATCGTTTTAAGTTCTTTTTGTTGACCGTTAAAACATAAAAAGATTACCGGGTTTTTGTCGTTTCAAACTTGTTAATGGTTACGAAATGACGTGGTTTTGATCGCTTTTTTACTTTTTCAGGTCGAAATCACTATTTATGAAAAGTACTCCTCGATCGTAATGGTCGGGCGGTTCTTTCGAGCATTGTTTTATACTTTTTCGGGCTCGAGAGACACAACTTTACGAAAAAGGACACCCTTGGAGTTTCCTTTTCTGCTGTCTTTTCAAACTCTCTAAACATGAAAAGACGCCGAGTTCTTCCTTTGTCAGACTCGTTAAAACCTGATGACATCAGATTCTGTCGAAATGACGCACCACAAGCATATGCTATCCCCATCAAGCTTGTTAAAAATAATTGGGGTACTCGCCAGAAATGGTGGGGGAAAATGGAACCATAATTATTGTCGTGTCGGCAATATATCGCTCTTGAACATGGCACTTGTCTGCTTTCGTGTCTAGGTGGGGATATCTCATCTCATTTTCCACTTGTCTCCGTGGATTTGGATAATCCTGTTTGACCTCTCATCTGCTCATTGCCTCGTCACCATGACCTCTGATCCATTGATGTCAAATACTGACAATTCCACTATCGTGCCGCCGATATGTTCAAGAGAAGTTGACCTCTGCAGAAAAACAACCTCCCTCTGATAGCTCACATAATCCTGATTCACAACATTATCTCTCTGTCTCGTGTCGATGATGTGGGAAACATCATGGCCCACCTTCGATTAAGGTCACTTCCTGTCGACTTCAGCTCATTATCCAGGAAGCTGATCTAGAGACTCCCTTCTGGTGCCTTGGAACCTGCATGCCTCAATGGCAGGTTCTTCGTGTTCGACGTGAGGTTTTCATCATTGGCCTCTGATCGAATGATTCTACGGGTGTTCGACGCCAGATCACTAATTCGCACGTCGTAGATTGTACCTATAGTACCTTGAGGGCCATTGTCATTATTGGTGGTACCTCTCGCATCTGTTAACAATTTTCATTATTGACTGGTAATCAGACGATGTTCATGCATGTTCGACTTCAGCTCATATATTCGCATGCTTGAACTTGTACTTTTGTTCGGGTCGAGATGGAGCGCAAGACCCGAGATTTTGTCTGTTGTAATCCAGGCGTGATTCTTGTTACATGACTCATTCACTGGATGGCTGCGACCATACCTGAGTCTATTCATTGATCCTAACCAGATGGCTGTGCCCATACTATGGATCTAGATTATTATGTACTCTCTTATGGATGGCTACGACCATACCAAATATATCATGTACTTGAGATATCAGTTGTATCTCTCGATGCAGATTCTCGGCGGCAACTACACGTGTTCTTGTAAAGCATTTCACCCCTCTCTCTCTCTCGGGCCTCATGCTTTAGGGGGCATCTGTTACACAGTAATTTGTCACCATTGGTCACCGTCCCTGTTACCCCTTTCCCGTACTTTGGAGGACTCATTCCGGGACCTGTGAACACTGACATAACTTAAAAACACTTGCATTATGTTCCCCTAAGTATGGACTTCATGTGCCCTGAAGACACCTCCTGCAAAATATCCCTGAAAAGTGCCCTTTTTCCATTAGCGCGGGTCCACAGTGTACTACCCGCGCCAATGAGGGAGATCCTCAAAAGAAGGCGCGCCCATTGGCGCTTTGTCTTAGAGTAACACTTGCGCCAACCAAGTTTGGGAAAGATTTTTAACAAACGCGCGCCCGGATGTTTTTTCCCTTCAAGTCATGAAGTATTTTGAGGATAAAGCTAATCTTCTAGATGTCGAGATTCATCATCTATCCCTTACATCTATCCATAGTGGCTTTTTGGAGATAATGCCAATCCATAATGGGTGTCTTGATTCATTGTATCTTCCTCCCCTTCTTCATCTATAAAAGTCTGTCCTCATGCATTTGACAAGCTAGTTTTGGGAGTAGTGGTGATAATGCTAGTAGTGATAACGCTTGTCTTGAGTGATAGTAAGAGTCTTGGATCATAGGGAGGTTATGCTGCCAGAAGTTTGAGCTGTGTATTCATAATCAAAGAGAGAGAAAGGTCTATTGCAAGACATATGTCGCTGCTCGCCCAGCCAGAGGAGAGATTCAACGTCAGAACTTTGGTTGTATTTTTCTCTGTTGATTATTCATTAATAAACGACTATCGTTATGGTTCCGATCTTATTGTTCATCATGATAATGTTTGATCTATGTCTTTTCTGACGATATATAGTTGTATTTAGTGGATTTTATGCTTGTATTCGCTTCGTTCGTTGCATGTGCAGGTATCCATTCGCGGAGATCGTGAGGATCGTGACCTGCCGGAGCAAGGGAACAAGAGTATCAACTCGTCTACGACACTAGCGTTGGACTCCAGGTTGGTTCTCATAATCCACTTTCAATTTGCAACTAGGAACTTGCATGGTAGCGTTAATTGATTGTTGCTAGACCCATTGTGGGCTAGTGGGATCGCCTCTGTCCGCAGAGGGGATTTACCTCTCCAACAGTAACCGTACAAATCTATGGTCAAACCTTCTCAAATGCCTTAGTTGATCTAGGAGTTGCAATTAACATCTTAACAACCACTACTTGCCAAAAACCGGGCATTACATCAGTAGAACCGACCTCCACTTTATTAGAATTGGCTGATCGATCTGTAGTTAGGCCAAAGGGCACACTTCATGATGTTATGGTATCTGTTGACTCTTGGGAGTATCTGGCTGACTTTCTGATAATAAATCCCAAAAACCGACTTGATGGACATCCGTTGATCTTAGGTAGAGCTTGGCTCGCAACTGCTGATGCTTATATTGGCTGCTGACAAGGTAATATGACCATTACTAGGGGGGAAATATTAAGAATCTTGCTTTATACCCCCCAGCGCAGCCAAGTGTCACAATAATAAAAATTAACAAGCATCCTGTATCATACCTCATCGAAAATATTAGATCTCCATTAACAATACAAGAGGCCCTCGATTTCAAAGACCAAACAGAAGATGATGCCATTAATAATTTCATTAGCCAAGCTGAACCCGGATCCATAATACAATGTCACATGATAGAAGCGAAATTTGATAATGAATTAGAAGAGGATCTTCTTAAAGATACACATGATCAAACAATACCTACTACCTCTATTTCGAATAGCAAAATTGTGGAAATTGAGCTAAGGAAGACTTTAAACATTAATGCCAACCTGACTTCCAAACAAGAAAGGAAGCTCATCCAATTATTGAGGAAACATAAAGAAGCATTTGCATGGGACTACCTTGATATGAAAGGAATTGATCCCCAATTATGTACGCACCACATTTATATAGAAAAGGATGCGAGACCTGTTCGCCAACCACAAAGGAGACTTAATCCTCATCTAAAAGACGTTGTAAAAACTGAACTTAAAAAAAATTTTAGATGTTAACTTCATCTACCCTATCTCCGATAGTAAATGGGTCTCTCCACTTGTTGTGGTACCAAAGAAGAATGCAAAGTGGAGGATTTGTGTAGAATATAGAGAATTAAACAAAGCAACACAAAAAGACCACTTTCCCCTTCCATTCATTGATCAAGTATTAGACACTCTAGTAGGAAAGAAATTATTTTCTTTCTTAGATGGCTTCAATGGATACAATCAGATTCATATTGCCCCTGAAGACCAAGACAAAACTACTTTTACTTGTCCTTGGGGGACATTTGCCTACAGAGTTCTACCTGTTGGCTTATACAATGCTCTTGCCACATTTCAAAGAGTTATCCTCAGCATTTTATCAAATCTAATAAATGAGGGGCTCAAAGTCTACATGGATGATTTTACACCATAAGGAGATGATTTTGATGCAGCATTGGACACACTCGAAAAAGTCCTGCAGCGCTGCATTGCCACTAGGCTTTGCTTAAGCCATGAAAAATGTTATATGATGGTGACTGAAGGATTTATTCTAAGCCATTATATCTCAGTAGCTGGCATACAAGTAGACCCAACCAAAATTCAAATAATTTTGCTAATTCCCACTCCTACTACTCAAACAAAGGTACACAGTTTTCTTGGATTCTCTAGTTATTATAGAAGGTTTATAGAACATTTTTCACATATTGCTGCACCTCTATATGCAATAACAGGTAATGTTTACTTTCTTTGGACAGAAAAATGTGATCGTGCTTTTGAGGATTTGAAGAAGCTTATGTCCACAACTCCAGTCCTTTAAGGACCAAATTGGGCCCTACCATTCCATATTTCATCAGATGCCTTAGATATAGCTATTGGAGCGCTCCTTGGGCAGAAAGAAGAGAAAAAACCATATGCAATTTATTATAATAGCAAGAATATATCCCCTGCTGAATTGAATTATATTGTTACTAAAAAACAATTTCTAGCTGTAATATATGTTGTAAATAAGTTCAGGCATTACATTACTGGATATCCTGTTCTTTTATACACAGATCACTCTGCCATAAAATATTTAGCGAATAAACCAATCACAAATGGTAGAATAACTAGATGGCTGATTTTATTGTGGGAATTTGATATTACAATCAAGGACAGACCTGGAAAAGAAAATCTTGTAGCTCACTTTCTCTCGCGAATGCCAAAACCAGTGGATGCAGCAGCAGTTGAAGATAAATTTCCAGATGAGCATTTGTTTGCTGTCACTATTAAAACACCCTGGTATGCTGATGTTGCGAATTACTTAGCTGTAGGAAAATTACCAAAACATCTGACCCCCAATGAATGAAAGCAGATTGTCAAGCATAGTGCTCGTTTTACCTAGATTGGGCGCTACCTGTTGCATACAGGAGCAGATATGCTCATCAGGAGATCTGTCCGGGAGGATGAAATTTTTGATAGTTTGAAAGCTTGTCATGATGGACCATGTCGCGGACACTTTGCCGATAAGAGAACTGGACATAAGGTACTGCAAACAGGGTATTATTGGCCTACGATCTTTAAAAATGCAAAGAAGTTTGTTCAAACTTGTGACAATTGTCAAAGGGGAGGACGCCCTGGCCAGTCTGACGAAATGCCCCTGAACCCACAACTGGTTATTGAACCATTCGAGCGATGGGCACTTGATTTTTTCGGTCCAATTATCCCATCCTCGAACCAGAAAACATATATTCTAGTCGCAACAAAATATCTCACCAAATGGGTTGAAGCAGAAGCATTACCGAGAGCTACAAAGGATTCTATCATACAGTTCTCGTTTCATATATTTGTGCGATATGGGCTTCCAAGAGACATAATTACAGACGGTGGACCACAATTTGCTGGTAATTAGATTGCTGCAACACTTAAAAACTATCATATCCAACATAAAATTACTACTCCATACCACCCGCAGGAAAACGATCAAGTAGAAAGCAGCAACAAAATAATAGAAGCAATCTTAACAAAAACCATTGAGTCACATAGACGCGATTGGGCTGCAAGACTACCAGAAGCCTTGTGGGCCTACATAACAACATGGAGAAGCATTACCGACTATTCACCATATCAATTGGTGTTTGGAAAGAAACCCATTTTTCCCCTAGAATTTGAAACCCAAACACTGCGAACAACACAAGAAGTGGGCCTAGACCTAAACGAAGCAAAGATTAATAGATTACAACAGATCAATGAACTAGATGAAATCAGGCTCTCTTCCCTTCAACACACTGCATTAATCCAACAACAGCGAACTAAATGGCATGACGCTCTCATTAAAAAGAAAGTCTTCCGCGAAGGAGATTGGGCGCTCTTATATGATTCCAGGATTCAGGATTTTCCCATGAAACTTCAGACTCGCTGGCTGGGGCCATATGAAATCTATAAGGTACATGACAATGGCACCCTTACTCTAGTCACTATTGACAGATCTGGACATACCTTTAAAGTAAATGGCCACCGGGTTCGATTATACTATAAACCACTTACTCCATAATCCTTTTGCCAGCAACTACGCAAGGACTTCGATATGAAAATTCTACAAGAGGAAGAGAAATATTCCTCACCTGTGATTCATTAAGTGATTCACCTGTTTTTATACTTTGTACATAATTTCTTTGTTCTGTATATAGTTTTGAATTTGCATTTTTTTTCTGCTGCTTCTTTTCAGAAGAAACAACGATGTCGTTTTGCTGTTCCTTTTTTTTCAAAAGAACAACACCTTTTGTTTCAGCCGTTCTTTTTCATTTTCATTTTGCTATTTCTTTTCCAAAGGAATGGCATTTGAGTTTTTTGTTGTTCCTTTTCCAAAGGAATGGAATTTGAGTTTTTTTAACATTTTTGATTTTTGTTGTTCCTTTTCCAAAGGAACGACATTTGACTTTTCTGTTGTTCCTTTTCCAAAGCAACAACATTTTTTATTTTTGCTGTTCCTTTTCCAAAGGAACGACATTTTCATTTTTGCTGTTCCTTTTCCAAAGGAACAACACTTTTGATTTTTGTTCTTCCTTTTCCAAACGAACGACATTTGTGTTTTTGCTATTCCTTTTCCAAAGGAACAACACTTTTGATTTTTGCTATTCCTTTTCCAAAGGAACGACATTTGCGTTTTTTTTGTTCCTTTTCCAAAAAGGAACAACACTTTTGATTTTTGTTGTTCCTTTGGAAAATGAACAACACTTTTGATTTTTGCTGTTCCTTTTCAAAAGAACAACACTTTTGATTTTTGTTGTTCCTTTTCAAAAGGAACAACACTTTTGATTTTCGTTGTTCCTTTTCTAAAGGAACGACATTTGCGTTTTTGCTGTTCCTTTTCCAAAGGAATGACACTTTTTAGCACTTGCGTTTTTGTTGTTCCTTTTCCAAAGGAACGACACTTTCGATTTTTGTTGTTCCTTTTTCAAAGGAACAACACTTGTATTCCTTTGCCCTTCCTTTTTCAAATGACAACATTCTCGTATTCCTTTTACTTATGACTAAAGATACCTGCTGTCCCTCTTGTTTCAGGTCTTTTGGAGCACAACTATACACTCATGCAATGGATACAAAGCTAGAGCATACTAAAATCAACAAATTATATAAAATCGCTAATTTTATAGGAAATTGTTGTGAATTGATAAAGAGGAATAAAGAAAGGACACGATTATTCATCACTTTTGCTGTCATTACCCTACTAATACTGACATGATTAGTCATCTTTATCATGCTGGTTCTTTTTAAATTCCCATAATATTTTTTTGATCATTATTAAGTAATAAGAGCAAAGGGTTTACATTTTTCTATTGAGATGTTAAGACTTCTTCCACCATTTCTACTCTTAAGGAGGGCCGAACCACCCTTTGTGTATAAATAGGGAACCATTTTATAAAAAAGAAAAAGAAAAAAGAAGAATATTTTGAATTGTCAAATGCAGGATAGGGGTCTCATCAAGAGCCAGCCTACCATGATCATAAGGAAGAAAGTGAAGTGGCATTCCCACTATGGCCACCACACCAAGGATATAGTCAAAGAGGCACATTAGAAAAAAAAAATTCCTTGGAACAGGAGGTCTCATCACGAGCCGACCTGCGCACCTTTCACTTCTTCCTGGTGAATGGCATTATGATTTAACTGCTTACCAAGCCAGCATAATGACCTCCATTTTGACATTGAGCAATACTTCCTAGGCATACACAAAGGATCATGGTTCCATGGGTGAAACAAACAACTCTGCCAAGGTTATGGACACCCATCGGTAGCAGAGCTCTGTTAATGGTATTGAAGTCACATTTCTTATACACCAATAGTAATCATTAATACCCTTCCCTGTCTTATACCTTTGTAATCTATCGAATAAAATTATGCATATCACTTCCTCTAACCATTAAACACATGAAAATCCATGATAACCAATAATGACGAGAAAAGTAGATAATGATCGCATTATACTTGTTGTGCATGTCAACTGTCCTATCCTCTCAGCCTTGCATCATGTAACTGCATTTTCCTATTTATTAGGCGATTCTATTATACACCTCGATTTCGGTAAGCTGCTCCTTTTGTAAACATGGCATCTGGGCATACACTTTTCCTTTATGACCCTATACCAAAACAGATTGGCCCGCTGCTCCTTCATTTGACAGCCGAGGATGGCCTATCACATTACGGGGGTTGGGAGGCTGACTTCATAATTTTCTGACATATGTGTCAGGCTATTATTCGACAAATTCTTACTTAGGAATAGCAAGGCTTAATGGTATCTCGATTTTTTCAATTTGCATGCCTTGCTGTTCCTAAGATATTTCCGTATCATAGTCTGTAACAATTAGTAAAATTTGAACGAGCCTTGCGATCTTGCTATTTTCTCTGTGTTTCTAACAGTTTGAACAACCTGTTGTTCCATTGCCATCTCTGCATTTTTACAGTAAGCTAAAGCATGGGAGGAAGGTCAATTTGAAGAGAACCACAGGTATTGACAGTTTCTGACGCTGCACGAGAAATCCTGGCAAGGGCAAGATGGTTAGTCTATCTTAATCGTTTACAGGAATCCAACAAGACCGTGGCAATAGAATTCTTGCAGAACTTGCAAGAACACCACTCTATAGTAAGGGGAAAACACATAGCAGTTACCGATGATGTAATTGCAGAGGTCTCAAGACTACCAACCACTGGACCTGTGTGGACTCTAAAGGAGGAGAGACCGCAAAAGATCGTGAAGATATTCTAGGATGAAGGCAAGAACCTGAAAGTCAGAGGAAAGGGCATCCTACCAACAGCATGAGGAGAGCCATGGGCAGAATTAGCGAGGATCATCCAGAGCTACATCACCTGTGAATACAGGAAAGACGTGGTAAGAACACGACACCTTAAACTCTTAGCTGTATTAAAAGAGAAATGCTCTGTGAACCTACCTACATTTTTAAATTCATTACTTCATGATGTTGTCCGAGGCATGAAAAAGTCACAACATGTGGAATCGGTAGTAAGTCACCATGGACTGATATGGCTGATAGTTAGCCACAGTCTTGCTCAGCAACAGAGCAACTGGGAATAGCTAATTGCTACAATAGATGGGGTGCCAACTCCGCCAGCCCCAAAAACGTAAACATACTACTAGTACACCAAATAGACCATCAAAATGAAGAAAATCAGCTAGATTGGCACAGATTAGAGGGAGGTTGGAGAATCCCCAAGGGAGTACCAGCCAACTTGTGGAGATAGACGACTCAGGGGACGAGCAACCCCCGCAATTGGAAGGAGAAGAGAATGAGAATGAAGTAGGAGGAAATGAAGAAGGAGAAACAAAGGAAGAGACCGAGCAACCTCAGCAAGTGGAGGCAGAGACAGAACAACGCGAAGAGAGTCCATTTCAAAACCCATTGTAAGAGGGCGAATTGGCCAAAATTCTAGCCAATATGGGCGAATATGGCCAGCCTCTCAGCCCACTAGGCCTCCAGATTGAGGAAGAACCAAAAGAGCATTCTTCTCAGGATAAAAATGCACCCGAGGAATTGTACGATGAGGAAGAAAATAAAGAGAATCATAATGTTCATGATGTAAGTATGGCAAGAGAAGAGAATGATGAAGATATAGAGAGGGAACAATCCACTCCCAGCCAGACTACACCGAAAGAATTGCATGAAGAAGAAGGGGTGGACAAGGAAGTTACCCCAAAAATAACAGAGCCAGCTAGGGTTTCTACTCCTCAGCAACTTGAACAAAACAGCGAAGGAGCACCCCAAGAGGAAAACCAGGGAATTGGCTAGGATAATAGTCTAGGCTCGAGTAAACAAACAACTGTTCCTTCTAAGAAAACAAATTAGACTTATGGGTAAGAGCTGAGCCTAGAGATCCATTACAGTTATGTAATAAACACAGGAGCCTCATGAAGACTCCGATCGTGATTGACGTGTTAGGACACATTCATACAACAATCAATCGGCAAGGGATAGAATACTTCTTTACCATTAAGGACCTTGCCATTACAGCTGCTAAATTTCAATATCAGACCTCTAATTCGACCATCCAACTCAGCGAACCATTTAATTACAAGAACATTAAGTTAACCGCTGATCGTTTGAACCGTTATGGTGAAATTATCTTGAGGGCAGGGCCATCTTGGTTAGGATATAGGTTTCGGAGTCCGATTATTTTGCACCCTGCACCTGGATACCAAGCCCTGTATGAAACGCATGAGGCTCAGACAATCCATCTTTTTGAACACCTAGTTAGACATCATGGTTGTAGACCACCACATGAGATCCCATCTCCAATCTACTCTCTCACTGCCTTACATGTCAACTACAATGTTTTCATGAGGGCATGAAAAAAGGTAAGCAGGGGGGTGTGTGGAGTATTGAAGAAGGTATGTTTTTATTGACTATTTTGTCATCTTTTCTTTAGAACTTGTAACATCTTTGCATCATGAACTAGGTAGATAATGGGAAATCATGACAGATCTATAAGATTTATATGCAACATGAAAACACTAATAATTGTTATTTCTTATGCAGGAAAGGGGAAAAACTAAAGATTGTCGTTCCAAAGAAAAAGACAGGGCCAAGCTAACCGTTGTCCCTTTGGCGGGGAACCATATGCAAACAAGACGATCTAAATTAAAATATCTTAGCCAAGGAAAGGAAAAGGAGATATCAACTCGGCGCAAGAAAACGACCGGATAATTGAGGATTAACATCTTGGCGAATCCCGTAGGATCCTTTGATCCTGAGGGATCGCTGCTTTAACTATTTTCGCATCTTTGATATCTCCGCTTCAGCTGTTATAAGTAGGGGTAGCACTGCTAGCCTAGGGGAGACTTTTAATTTTTATGTAACTTTGCTCTATATTTGAAACTTTGATCATCGAATCTCGTTGAGAAGTGATCCCCTGTAACTTTGTTTTAATGATTTAATACAAATCTGGGTGTTGTTTCATCTGCGACTCTGGAATAATTTCAAGCGGTGTATCCGTGGAGGCTAAGGGCCCGGCCCTGGTGGAACACTTGCTCCTGTACCATTAACTTTAGTTCGTGTGTGGTTTTCATTATCAGTTTTGACCGGTAATCTAGCATGTTTTGTTATTTTATATCACAACTATGTTATGTTTACAATATTGTCTCTGTAATAGGAAAGTTGTATTGTTCATTCTGACCTGATAACATATTGATGTTCCTTTAAGTCATTAATGTAACATTACTATTCTTTACAGAATGCTATTGCTGTTCAATTGCAGGGTAACCGAGCTGTAATATTCTTAAGTTGGTATTACTGTATTTGTCTATGGTTTATACTTCATACGATTGTTTTTCAATTGACATTGATGTTCCATTATGAATTGTGATCGTTACTCTTTCTAACTGAGTTCAATATTTGTGGTATCAGACTTAGATTACTCGTTTTCTTAATATCTTTGTATGTTGTGTGAGTTATTTATTTCGGTGTTGTACATTCATCATTGGCGCTAAGCATTGTTCTATATTTCATTGGTCATTGGTTGCCATTCCATTTCTATTTGTTGTTTGATTTACCCTTTTAGTAAAGATTGCCATCTGATTTCTGTAGGATATGATTACTGCACTTGTTCCTGTAGATTAAGGTGTTGTTTTTCATTAGACTTAGTTGCTGTTACATTTTCTAGTTGTTGTTCCATTTCTTGTTATTTGTGTTATTGTTGCTTTGGTGTGTAGAACGGTCTGAAACTATAGTGGGCGTTGGCATTTGTTGTCTAGTCCCCAGATCGATGATTTGTTCCTTGATTACCTTTAGTTACATCAGTTTCCAAAGGGATGAGTTATTTTTACTGGACCCTTGACTGATAAATTGCTTAATTTTCCGAGTGCATGATTTAGGCTTTAAAGTATTTTGCTGTAAATAGATTTTCTTTCAAGCATCCATTTACTCTTGTATTTCCTTGAGCACTATACTACTAGCATTACTCTGACAAATGACAGCCTCAAACTAAGTACACTCTTTGAGATAACAAATCGTTCCTGGATTGAAAATTTAATGTGAGGTAATTAGAGGTGAAAAAGACCCTTTTTATGGCTCGACAACTGCGTCCACCTGTTCCTTTAGTGCCTTTTCTTCTTGCAGCTTTGCCAATCCCTGTGTGATGGTGACAGTGCGTGCCGTCACTCAGACCTCGTCATACCTCTACTACAATTCCCTCACCTAGGTCTCTAATCTCTGCAGGTGGGGATCTTCATGCAGACTGGTAACTACTTCGAGTCACTGCTCAAAGAGCGCAATGCAATCCTTCACTCTAGCATCTATTGTTGCAACTACATCTTGGATAGCGGCTTCGTGCTTCTCTTTGACCTCTGGTGGACTCGAAGGTTTGGATTTCAACTCAAGCTCTATAATATTAAGGTTTAGCTCAAACTAAACTTTATCCAACTCTGTCCTGGTATCGCACACACCTGCAGTGAGCTTCCGAATTATGGTGTCAACTGGCGCATATTCTGGGATATGCAGATTTGGAATGGTTCTACATGCTTAAGCTACCACGACTGTGGTGTGCTTATTATTCTCCTGAATCTTCTTAATGAGATCAATCATGGAAATCTTCTCTACAAAGATATTGGCATTGTCAACCTTCTATTTGTTGATCACATTCAGCACGCGTTGTTCTCGGGCATGAAGTTTTGCGATAAAAAATTTTGCTGTCACGTCCTTTACTGTGTCTCGGATGTCATTCAGATCACCTTCTGTCAAAGTGATCAGGTCGTGCGATGATTTACTGGCCTTGGACTTCTTCTGCGACCCTTTTTATCCTGCTCCCTAGTGTGCTTAACCCGGAATGTAGTATCTGGGTCTGCACCACCCTGTCCTGATTGTTGCTCTTCTTCCTTCGTCTGTGGTGAAGGAGACTTCTGACTTCTGTCAAATTCGTGCTCTTCCTCATCTTCCTTCCCTTCTACCTACTCCTTAGTAGTGCACTCTTCTCTGGCTTTTTCCTCAGCCTCCTTTTTCCTCCTGTGAGCCAACTGCTGCATCTTCAACCAGGCCTCTTCCTTCTTCTATTTTCCTTTGCACTTACTGGACCCAACTAACAAATGTGAGGTCATGCGCCACTCTACTGGCCAACACTCAAGGATTGTTGCGATTGCATCGTTTGTCGCAAGGTATTGGAGATCATACCACTTTTGCTCAGGGTCCTTTCGTGCTCGCATGGAGACATAGTGGAAGTCTGACTTGAATTCCACATATCCTGATAACTGCTCAAAGATAGTTGGTGATAGCCACGTCTTACATTTGTTGCGGCATAGATGCTTTCTTCCATCGGCACCCAAAAGATCTTACTGTCCTTGACCCTTTCGGGGTCCTTTGTGGCCCAGAGCGAAGAAAAGTTCACTGCTTTTGGGAGATCTGATGTGATCTAAGGAAAATGACCGTCCTTTGGTAATTCCCACAAGACTAGTACGATCGATAGCAGAAGTAGTGAAGTAGTTCACATCATATCTCCCAGATGCATTGAAGTTTTGTGCAGTTCACGAGGAACTCGTTGCAGAGGTAACATGCCCAATTTAATTGTATGCCCTCCACGCACTAGGCTGCTAATGACACAACCAGTGCCGGGACTTCATTTGCACGAAACTTCCTCAGTATTTTCCCAGCAAGGATCTGGGTGGCTACCTTAACTGTGGGGTCAGTTATGCTCAAAATTGAGTAGCCACACAACTTCTTGGCAAGATTAAACTTGTCCTTCATACTGTCAATGAGGTTGCACTCGCCCGTCTTTCTGTCAAATGCCATAGCCGGATTCAGCCCTGAGTGGATAGCAATGTGATCCTATCGATCAACATATCGGTGATTGGTATCGGGTCTCCTAGCCATAGGCACCCGTTGTGTGTTATCAGGAAATCTAGTATCTATGCAGAGCTGCTAGTCCCACTAAGGGTGGTAGCTACCTTAGAAACAAACAAACTAAAACCACTTTCGTTTTCCTTTATGAGAAGTAGATAAGAGGGGAAAGAAGGAGACCAACCTCTGTCTTGCGCTTGGTTCCTTGCTTGGTTCCTCTCCCTTCTGATAGATCTTTGTCACTCGCTTCCTCGTCTACCCAGCTTCAAAGAGCACATGTAGAATCAAAGCAGCATAACACTATCGAAGAACATAGATCTACTATCATAAACAATATAGGACCAGATATATATTGACCACACAAATGGATATATCATCAATCATACAAGAAGGTGGAGGAAAACTTGAATAGATTTATTAATAATCAAGAATAGCAAAGAGTATTACAACCAATTGTTCTGACCCAGCATCATCCTCTCAGCAAGAAAGCCCTTCCTCACCTCATGAAAAGCTTAGATCACCCAACACTATGATGTTACACCAAGAAACCAGCAACACTTCCTTACAAGATACAAAATTCCAGCGTCTGGATCTCTAGGATGAGGGATCCATATATAGATGTTTGCAAGGGGGGTGAGTCAGCTTTTGAGATTTGATTAGTGTCCTCTCTCTGATAGTTCTTGATTCCACTTGGATATTGATGATCTCTTACTCATCCCTGGGCGAATGCAGAGAGGCAAGTGTCACAGGAGAAGTTTCTGGAAGATTCCATGATCCTCCACCTTGCAGATTGACCCTGCGATTTGTCCACTCTCGCCCATCGCACCCCATAGAAGGGCTTTTCAGTATGCATTGCACCTCCCGTGTTTATTTAAGTGGGATGCAACGCACTTTGACCATGGAGCAGGTGAGATGGTCCAGTTTTGACCAGTTCTGAGTAGTTTTTAATGGAGAACGTTTGGGAGAAGATGTAATCAGTTTACCTTGTTCTTTTAGAGGTTGGAACAACACTTTTATGGACTTAAGAGCCCTTGGTTTATGCACATTTATGATTGGGGTTGCAGTGCCCAAAAATGTCTATAACAGTTGTCCCCTAAATCATGAGGTCGTTAATCTGTTGATGACGGGTGAAATGCTTTATCATGAGGATCTAAAGTTTTTTTGAGCTGGAAGGCGACCTAAAATAAGATACAATACAATACATTATCTTCATAATATTTTCATGATCTAGCTGAGGCAGGCATTCCCATGCTCAGCTTTATAAATTCATTTTCATGTACATAAGACAGACAATCGCATGAGTGTAGACTGATGATTCTGGTAGAGCGATCATCCCTCAGATTGGATGATTATCTGTGTAGTAATGATGTACATTTGATGTCTTGATTTTCCTGAATATATATCACAGCCCGGATGGATGAAACTAGATTCGGGGTCTTCAATCTCGTTCGATCTTCACTCAAAGTACAAGTCGATCCATGTGAGAGATGTTCTGGAGTCGAAGATAGAAAGACATCGCCTGATTACTAGCCAATGATGTAAGTTGTTAACATGCGCGAGAGGAATCACCGATAATGATGATGACCCTCAAGGTACTACAGTGCAATTGACGTGGTGTGAATAAGGGACTTGGCATTGAACACCACGCAAAATCTTTCGGTCGAAGGCCATTGATGTAAACCTGTCGCCGGAAGTGAGAAACTTGCCATTAAGGCATGCAAGCTTCAAAGTACTGAAAGGGTTGTTCCTAGATCGACTTCTTCGATAATGAGCTGATGTCGACAAGAAGCGATCCGTCATAGGAGGGCCTTAGTGAATCCCACATCAATGACACGGAACGGAGCAAATGATTTTAATGGAGGTGAAAACGATCTAATGATATAAGGTTCAAGGTGGCGGTCATGAAAGGATGAAGCGTAAATGTATTGCAGTGGATGAGACACAGGTGAATTCTCTGAGCGACTTCTCTTGAATATATCGGCGACACTGACATGATGGATTGGTAGCGTTAACCCCAAATATGGATGGTGTGATGGACCCATGGTGATATAACCAGTGAATGGGACAACCCAACTCGACTCTGATGCAGAGTGAAAGTGTCATGTTCAAGAGCGAATTGCTACCAATAAAGTTTCTTCAAGTTTTCTTCCCAATTTTTCCCTAGTCATTGATGACCAGTACGTCTTTATTTTTATCAAGCTTGAGGAGGATAACATATGCTTGTTCTATAATTTTCCCTTCAGGAAAACCCATCGCTATGTTTTAACGAGCCTAGCGATAATGAAACTCATTCTTGTCTGTATGGACAAGTTTGTCGTTATTCGGTTTTAACAAGTTTAACGACAAAGATAACTCGGTCCTTTCAATTTTAGAGAGTCTGAAAAAAGGGACGTAAAGAAAACTCCAATAATCCTTTTTCGTCATATAATCCCTTGATTCCGAAAAAGTATAAAAGAATACAAAAAGGGTGAATTTTCGGTACTTTTAACAAGCCGAACAAAGCAAGCGCTTGATCTTTTTGTGTAATAATCCCTTAAGTCCAAAAAGATTAAAACATAAAGGAGGGATAGAACTTTCGTTCACTTTAACGAGCTGGAGAGGCCAATTGCTCGACAATCTTTTCATATTTTACGAGTTAGTTGAAGAGAGCTTAAAGGAGACTCGTTTTTTGAGGAATGAGTGATAAATTTGGGTAGCAGCTAATTCCAGGTAAGGTTTGGAATTTTCCAATCATGGCAATGTCACAAGGATGGCTAACAGGATCACTCTTTGCAGCTGTTCCTCAAAAGGGTAAACAATCAAATGGAGGTGAATGATCGGCCAATACAGAGTGGAGGTGATGATGAGAACACGACTAAGGCTTCAAAGGCTAATGATAATACATTCATGATGGTTATTTACCGGAAAATGGTTCATTTTTTAATGAGCTTGAACTGTAGGGGGAACATTTGCTCATTGCTTATGTTTATTTTTTGACGAGCTTGAATTCCGCGTTAAAACTGCTAGATATAATGGTCATTGATTATCTTGATTTTACCATTGACAACTTTTGTTCCTTCAACGACTGCACTGCTTCTTCAATTGCTTCATCAAACTAGTTAGAAATGAATAACATATGCTTGAAAAATGAGTCAAAACACTAATATTTTACTTGAATTACGTGAAAAGTAATTTAAAAGTGGTTTTTTACCTCTCATTTTACCATTTCATTTTAACTTTGGTTTATTGGAGCTTTGGAGGTGCTTTCCCCCTTGATTTTCATTAGCTGATTCTGGGAGATTCTGGGGACGATTCTCAGCGTCGTCTGGACCAGGTAGGAGCTAAACCTGAGCTCTTCAGTTTCATCCTTTCCTTTTTGAATTTTGAGCATGTTTTGTGGTTTTTCTGAGCCTCTGGGGTTTGAAAAACTTGCCCTGGATCCATCGCACCTCTTCTATATCGAAAGGTGTGATGCATGATAGCTTGGCCATTGGCCAGTCAGCATGCATCCCACCCAGAACATTGCTGGGGGTGCGATGGGTGCAAAGAGGGAAATTTATGCACAGTTTTTCCTGAAAATGTTTGCCTGTTTTTCACCAAATCAGGATCCTGACTCTTCTCTTGTTTATTTCAGAGATTCATTGGAGCAAACTGCCTGTTACATGGAGAGAACATGAGCATGAAGAAGAGGACATGCTTGCTTTACATGATTCGGTTACGGTAAATGCACTGCGGAACTGTGGCATGTTCAAGTTTTTTCGAATCTCTTGCATGAGGCAAAAAATCAGCTTGTTGCAATATTTTCTCGATGCATGGGATCCTACCACCTAGGTGTTCTAGATTAGGGGCAAGTCCATTCCCTTGACTCTTGTGGACATCTATTTTTTGACCGACTTATCGAGGCGGGGTGCCCCTATCTCATTATCAGGTTCGGCTCGTGGGGGTGAATCTGTGAGAGATTACATTCACAGGTATGGCAGAGAGGGATCTCAGCCGAGTAAGGACGGCAAGATCAATATCCGAGATGTCACTGACAGGTCCCTAAGGACCATTCTGTTTAATTTTGCTAGACTGGTTGGTAGTGCGGCTCTTCACGTGGCCAACAGGTCTTATATGCAGTACGCCTTGGAATGCCTTGAACCAAAGGTGTTCAACTGGTGTGATGCAGTACTCTCTGTGATGAAAGAATAACTGACCAAGGTGAAAAATGGAAGATTGAAGAACTTTGGATATGGTTCTATCTTGACAGCTTTTGCCTTGGAAAAGATCCCGCTGATGCAGCCGCAGTATGTTTCACTTGGTTTACCTCCACCGACTGAGCCACGGATTCAAAGATGGGTCGACCTTATGGGCAGACATGCTGGTCAGTCCTAGGTTTCCTTTTCTGATACCTTTTTCAAGTGTTTCAACCGTTAGGAGATGGTTTTTTCCGAGTATCCATATGCTGGTATGGATTTCCGAGGTGACCTGGATTTGGTACTGCCGGCTGGCGAGCAGTGGGGTGTCATTAGTAAATTCTCCCACCATATCTCTGTTTATCATTTCTTTTTATAATTTTCTTGTGCTTTCTTCTATCAGGACTAATCAAAATTCATGTGCTCATGCAGATGTTAGACCAGTTCGGCCAGTAGTATGCCTGAAAGTGCCAGCTACCGCTCCAGCAGGAGAGGTTGTGGGAAGGGCTATCCTTTGTGACCTTGATGTGGTCGAGACTCTTTGAGCATTGCAGGATCAGGTCGAAGGCCTTACTCTTGGTATTCCAGACATGAGGACTGACGAGCTGCCTCTGAGGTTGTAGCAACATACTACCGACATTCCTAGTCGATGGACTAGGCTTTTACGCATGATTGCACAGGCGGTGACTTGTTATCGCCAGCATCATTAGACTAGGGTGCCCCCTAGCATTTTGAGTTTTGGGTCATTTGACCAATTTTTTCTTGGTTATAAAACATTATGTGTAAACCATAAACAATTATATATATATTTTTTGATTTTCGCAGTTTTATTTTGGTTAAGTTACATGATCCTGATACAAATACTGATGAAATGCTTCTTTTTATAAATGTTGCAAATGTCTATCTAACACATAATTTGCCAATGAATCTGTTAATGTGTTGAAGTTTCTGGAAATATGCTGATATTGAATAAAATCAAATTTCCTTTCCAAAATCTTGACCCTTAGGAACATGTGATAGATAGCTAGATTTCGGACGGAGTAGATACCAGTGAGTTGTAGTATGACAAGCTGTGAGTCTAGCCTGATGACAAGTCGGCTTATGCCATGTGTGATGGCATCAGAGAGAAGTTCTATCAACGCTCTATATTCAGCGATGTTATTTGTTGACCGACCAATACATACCCCTCTGAAACTTACTAACTCGCCGCTTGGATCAAAAATGACCCGGCCCGCAGAAGATAGGTTCAGCGAACTACGACTCACTTCGTCGGCATATCCAACAAAATATTCTAATAGGTTCGACATCTGCAACAAATGTAAAAAGTGGATTACTTGACCAAAACAATTACCCTTAGCGAAAAAAAATGTACCAAAAGCATATGGGTTACCACACTGAATCACGCGTAGTAACACTTAAGGTACAACCCGTTACGGGGTTGCGCCAGTGGAATCCCATCATAATCCATTAACTCGTAGGCTCCTTTTGCTAATACACGCTTAACAATATAGGGGCCCATCCACAATGACTTGAACTTACCTGCTCCCAGTTTATCGAATTCCTGGTCGTAAAGTAAGACCAAGTCACCTTCTGAGAAGACACGGGGTTTGACATTCTTGTCGAACTGCGCCTTGACTCGTTCCTTATGGGCTTTGTTAGCCAAAGCGGCATCCTGACGGGTTTCATCCAATTGGATTAGTTCCAAGAAACGAGCCTCCCCTTTTGAAGTTCCAGGGAGAAGGTCGACTACGAGTTTGAGGGACGAGATTTCACACTGAACTGGTAAGATTGCTTCTAGGCCATACGCGAGTTGAAAAGGTGTAAACCCGGTTGCATTCCTTACCGATGTTTGATATGCCCACAAGGCTGAGTACAAGATCAGGTGCCAACTCCTTTTGTGGACTCCAATCATCCTTTGCAGCATCCGCTTCAAGACTTTGTTGATTGCTTCAACTTGTCCATTGGCCTGCGGGTAATATGGAGTAGAGCTGTCGTGGGACAACCCAAATTTGGAAGCCAATTTGACCATCATGTGATTGCGAAAATGCGATCCATGATTTGTGACTATAGCCTATGGAACGCCAAATCTGGCGACTACATGATTGAAAAAGAAAATGGTAGCTGTTTCACCAGTGTTATCTAATGTAGGCATTGCCTCGGCCCATTTGGTAAAATAGTCTACTACGACTATGATATACCCATGCCCCCCGGTCGAGGTGGGGTTACATGTCATGAAATAAATGCCCCATTTGGCGAATGGCCCAACATCAACTATCAGTTGCAGGGGTGTGGGAGGTTTTCTGGTTTTGCTATCGAAAATTTGACATGCATGGCAACTTCTGACTGCGGTTATGCAATCTTTGAACATTGTTGGCCAGAAGTATCCTGCTCGTAAGATTTTTTGCGTTGTAGCATAACCAGATTGATGCCCTCCACACGTGCCTAAATGGTAATCATTCAGGACTTTTTCGGCCTCCTCATGGGTGAGGCACCTCCTCAGAACTGTATCAACACCACGACGGTAAAGTGTACCACTGACGATCATGTAGTCTTTCGATTGGTATCGAATATGTTTTTATTCCAAGAGAGAGGTATTAGACCTATATTTTTGGGTTTGGAGATAGATGATTATATCTCCATACCACGGATTGCTTGAAGATATCAGAAACAAATATTCATTCATGATGGTTTATTCGGATGTTTCATCGTTGGACGATGATGGGAGATGCATATTAATTCCGCGAAAACCAGGGATTTCTTCGATTTGGATTTTACAAATTCCAGATCAAACTCTTGAAGAATTGCTATCCATTTTGAATATTTTCCCCCCAGCAACTGTCGCAACAATATATAAGTCATGGGGTTGCAATCTGACAAAATGGTAGTTTTTCAAAAGATGACATAGTGTTGAAATCTTTGTATCGCTTGAACAGCTACGAGAGCCAGCTTCTCAACATAGGAACACTTGATTTCTGTATCATTTAAGTTCCTACTCAAATAATATATAGAATTTTCAATTATGTTGTCTTCTTGAACTAAAACCATTACGATGGTTGTATCCGCTGCAACCAGATACAGGTTAAAGTCTCTTTGATAATCAGGAGTGTACATTAATGATGCTTTCATTAGGGGTTTTTTTAAAGCATCAAAGGAAGCTTGTGCGACCTGATCCTAGACGAAGGGTACTTCTTTTTTCAATAGTCGTGTATAACCTTTAGCAAGTTTGGCGTAATTTGGAATGAACCTCCTTAGAAAGTTTTCTTTCCCTTGGAGTTTCTGAATCTGAAGCAAATTTGAAGGTGCGGGAAAGTTTATGATTTCCTAAACCTTACAGGGGTCGAGATGGATCCTGTCCTTCGAGACTACAAAGCCAAAGAAATGACCAGAACTGACATAGAACACACATTTGTGTGGATTGAGTCGTATCTTGTAATGTCGGCAATGTAGAAATATCGCTCTCAAATGCTGCGGATGATTAGTCCGCTTTTGTGAATGAGCCGGAAGGTCATCGATATATGGTTGAACGATGTTTTTGATGTCATGGAAGGCATAATTCATCGCCCTCTAAAATGTTGCCCCTGCGTTCTTTAAACCAAAGGGTAATTTATGATATGAAAATGTGTCCCACAGACAAATAAATGCAGTCTTTTACTGGTCTTGTGGGTGGATATTTATTTGATTATACCCGGAGAATCCATCCATAAATGAAAATATTTCACATCTGGCGCATTCATCAATTATCTGGACAATAAAGGGTGTAGGGTAGTTGTCTTTTGGACAAGCTTGATTTACATCCCTATAATCGACGCACACTCTAATCGTTCCTTGTTTTCTCATCACAGGAACAATGTTTGATACCCAATCGGTTAGAGGAACCGGGTAAATAAAACCAGCATGGAGAAGTTTCTTAACTTCTGCCTTGATGGCAGCGGCTTTCTTGGGGTACACCTACCGTAGCCGTTTTTGTACTAGTTTGACATCTGGATACATCTTGATTTCGTGTTCAACTATACTCGAGTCAATGCCTAGCATTTCATCATATGACCAAGCAAAGACATCTCTGAATTCGTGAAAAAGAGCGTTATATATTTCCAGTTCTAAAGGAGAACAACATTTGCCAACATAAATATTCTCTACAACATCTGTTTTGGTCAAGATATTTATGGCGATAGTCTCTTCAATATTGGACAAGTTTCACTCGGAATCCACCGTGTTTACAGTATTTGATAGGAAATAAAAAACTGAAGGATGATGAAGGTCATCAGGAGTATCTTCTTGACAATCTGGAAGATGGGAACGATGCTGGTAATTTTCCCATGGCACCCCGTCAATTATCATTGACTGAACAATTCCTTCATCGGTGTAATGCACTTGCGACCAAGGATCTGAAGGGGTTCCATATTCCTTAGACCTATCTATCCAAACGCTTGATGAGCGTTGATTTGGGTCTGCCTCCCATGCCAAAAACATTGATTGCTACAATATTTCTATTGGGCTTGGAGGCAATACCTGCAGATGATTCATGTTAATATTGTTTTCTGAGATCTTTTGAATGGAAGATATCATATTGCAGGTTCCTATCGTCGCCACTTTCGCCAGATTGATTGGAGGCGGGAGGGCAAAAGTCCCCATTAATATAGGGTCTTTTAGTAGGCCTACTCCGATATTTTGAAGCGAATGGGGGATTCCATGGATCATTGGAATGCTTCCCGTAACTTGGGAACTATTGGGGAGAAATGTTTGTTGGTCGATGATCGTAATTCCTCCTTGAAAAGGAAATTCAATCTTTTTAAAGTAGGTCGACACAACAGTAGCCATAGCATATACCCAGGGCCTTCCCAATAGGATGTTGTAATTGAGGTTTCCATTGATTACTTCGACATCTATTTCTACTGTTTTTCCCCCAGTTCAACTTGCAAGTTACTTAGTATCCCATATGGGGTATATGTTCATCCATCAAATGCTTTTAATGTCATCAAAGATCGTGACAAGGTTGGAGATCGTAAAGTTTTCCAGAAACTCATCGACATGATACATGTAGATGCCCCCTCATCAATAATTGTTCGATGAACAGTTTTGTTGAGGGATTTCACTTGAATGAGGAAAGCTAGTTGAGCTGGTAACTGAGGATCATATCCTTTGTGATTAAAGGACACATGATTAAAATCCTTTGGGTCTATCCCACCTATTGCTGATAATAAAGCTTGCTTTTGGGAGGGGCAATTTTGCAGTACCTCAAGTGTCGACATAGCGGATGGCGATCAGGCCAGATCTTCCACTATATTATAATGTTGTGCTGCTCTCGCACGAGGATTAAATGTCAACTTGTGAACTACTCCCTTTGGTGATTTTATTGTTAGCTCTGGAATGATGGGCGGCGCAACTTCTGTCGAAGTTGTTGTTGAACTACTAGGTTGATCTTTATCCTTGTTGTTCGGAAGCTGTAGATTCTCGTAATCTTTATTCCTTGTCATTATCAAAGCATCATTTTGCTATTTCGAAACCGACAACATAAACACTTGGGACGGGGAAGCATTGTCACTAGCAACCAGATTTGTTCCTGGATTTGGAAATGGATCAGTCAATACCGCCGAGGTTTTTGAATTCTTGAAGAATTTTCTAAGCTCAGCTTTATATGGACAATCTCTTATCCAATGATCCTCATCACATATAAGACATGGACGATTTGGTTTCTTATCTCTAGAAGGGTTTGCAGAAGATTTTTTAGGTGATGATTCCTCCTGTTTCTTCTTCTTCCCTTTGTTTTTCTTCTTGCCTCCTGGTTGCTTGGTTTCTTTCCCTTTGTCAGTTGAGATGGCATTTACTTCCGAGGCGAGAAGTTCTTCTTTTGTGTTTTGACTAGAAATCTTACGCGCCTTTTTAGATGTAGCCTTTGTTGATTTCATGTCTGTCGTACCAATCACGCCATCGCCATCATGAGAGTCATTGTTCGATTTAGGAGGGGGAGGAACGGAAAATTTCGGCCTGGGAGCGTCAGGGATTTTATCATAGAGCGTGCCAGAGTGAGTATAAATCAAGTCTAAATATTGCACACAAGCAATAAATTTCTCTTCAGTGACGGCTCCTCCCTTTGCCACATCTTCTGTAATGGAAGGCAATAATGACTTAATAAACCATTCAGCTAAAAGCTGATCAGGAACATACATTTTTACCATTCTACGACGATGTCGCCACTCATGAATATGATCGGATATGTGAGTGGCCGTCGTTTGCTTGAAATTGGTAAGAAGTTATGTTCCCATTTCGTACCTTATGGGTAACTGAAAATGGGTTAAAAAGGTTGTGGCTAGGGCACTGAAGTTGTCAAACGAAGCTCTAGGTAATTCAATATACCATTTTGCTGCCGGACTAGTTAACGTCCTCTGAAAAAGGCGAAGCCTAATCGAATCATCGTTTAGGGTGTTTGATGAACACCACAGATGAAAGGTCATCACATGATTTGACGGGTCTTCACCCGGATTTCCATTAAATTTAGGAATATCTGACGGAAGTTTATGCGGAATCGCTGGCCACCAAGGGGCGTAAGCAATTGGATCGTTCGTTAGCCAATTTAGATCTGGTAACTCCAAAGTTGCCACAAAGGGTAACTGTTGATTCAGGTTTTGTGAAGCATACCCAGGATAAGATGGGATTGCCTGAGCAGTTGGTCTTTGCATACCGGCATAATGCATTTGATGCTAGTAACTTTGGTAAGGTTGATGGGCATAACCATTGTAAAATGGTTGATTTTGACTATTTTGAATATACGGCTGCCCATTATTCACAAAGATTTGTTGCTCAGATCATTGGTATACTTGTTGGAATTGCGGTTGTTGGTATTGCACCAGCCATGGTTGTGAAGCCATGTGATGTTGTCCAATACTGGCCGTTTGACCAAGATGAGGGGTAATTGTACCCGTTTGGGCCTATGTCATTCCACTAGTTGGCGATTGTGGTTGAGTTGCAGGGACAAGAGGCTGTTGCATTACAACCTGAGAAACTTGAGATTGGCATACAACAGGTAACGCTTGTACTTGCGACACCGTCACAATAGCCGACGTAGTTGGTATATTTGACATAGGTAAAAACTGTTGCATTGAATATACAACTTTTGGTTGTTGAGGCAGTATTGGCACCCAACCGCTAGATGTAATTCCAGCATAACCTGAATTTTGTTGTGAACTCTCGTATGGTTGTCCTCCCCGAGGAGACAATGAAAGGGTATATTGACCCCCATACGGCAGTAATCCGGTACTCAAAGGAATTGTTTGTCCTTGGGGACCGGACTGCCCAAATTGACACCGTGAAGGATCAATTTGCTGAGACTCAACATAAGAGTTACGGGATATTATTCCGGATGAACAAAAAAGAATGGACCATATTGTCGAAATAGCCCCTGAGTGGGCCCCATCCAGTGACTGAGAGCTAGTTGGGACAGATGGTATGCCGGTGAACATTGTTGGAGTGACAGCAGGAAGTTTTGTCGTCGTTATGTCTGACGACACAGTCCTAGATGTTGACGGTTGTTCAGACATTTCTAGTCTATCCAAAAGATTTCCTAGCGATTCTACATGAGCTTCTGATAATGGTAGACTAATTTCTGATGAAGAAGGATATAGGGTGATCCCAACTCCAAATTGCTATGGAGTACTAGATAGAGGATCCTTCACAATCTCTTTTATAGCAATCAGACCCGGTGGAAGAGGTATACCGTCAGGTCCATAAAATATTTCTGGTGCCGAAGAAGGTATAGAATCTGCAACGACAGATGTTTGGGGAATAACACTTTCTGACTCAGCTGTAGATGGAGCTGGTTCAGTAATACAAGTGATTACCTTCACACTAGGATCAGCTCTACTGTCCTTTGGTGGCTGCGGAACTTTTCCTCTAAAGGCAGGGATACCAGAAATGTTTGGAGTAACCGGAGTCTCCGATGGTGTTGGAACACTTGTTCTAACTTTACCAGGGGATTTGGAACCGGTTAAACGAGTTCGCTTTGTTCGTAATAGTTTTGATTCTGGAGACAAAGACGGTTGACCTGTAAGCCTCCGCAAATGACGGGGTTTCAATTGGATTTCTTCCATGATTTCGGATTACTCGATTAACTAAAAATAAAGGGGAAATATGTTTCCGAATTAAATGAATTTTAGACGCTTTGACACAACTTGTTTTTTCAATTTTTAAGAGTTGAGAAAAAACAACAGATGACTCTAGTCGCCTTAGATTTTTAATGAGTCTGAAGTGAAAAGTGCTCAGAGGGACCTTTTCCTTTAAGGAGTCTGAAAAGGAACGAAAGAGACTACTCTGGAAATCTAGACAGAGGGATTACCAAACCAATTGCAAAACTACAGAATACTTTTTATGGTACGACAGTCAATCTTCCCGAATGTTGTGTTCAGTGCATTGCGATTGATAGGGTGGTAGACACGACTTCCTATGGATAAAGGATAAAGCCTATTGTGGTCTCCCAATATATACTCGACGGTACATGGGAGCACAAGTCTGTACTGGCATTTATCGTCTAAAATTGGAGGAATCACCCAACCAGCAATGAAAAAACAGTTACCAGGCTTTACGACGCCGGAATACGTCTCTAGCCTAGACTTCTAAATGTTGTGCGTTAGGTTCCAAAGCGTTTTTAGATTCATTAAGTTTATTTTACAATTGATCTTGCTTAAGAAATTTTCCTTTTAGGTTCACCGCGTGATGTAGATGTACAATTCCTAAAATGCAATCTAAGATGATAAACAATCGTTTAATCTTCTTTTTGCAATGAAAATCCTAGCTAATAAGGAAAGAGAGACGATATTCTTTCAACATAGAGCAGAGAACACACACTATATGCACTGTCCTAAATCAAACCAACAAACAGTCTAAATGTAGATGCACATGCATGTATTTGTTTTCAGCTTTCTTAATGTGTGAATGATAAAAAGAAAGCTAAGCACAAATCTGAATTATTTTTCAAAGCGACATTACTAACAAGTTTCTTTTCAAGACAAAATGAAGACAACGATGACACTTTGCGATTTGGAATTGAAAACTTGCATTCGACACTTGAAAAACTACTAATTCAAATCAAATACAAGAGTAACAGTGTAATCGACTATCAAGAACAATCAGATTCTCTTCTATGACTGAAAATGACACTTGCGACACTTTCAAATCAAGAAACGACAGTTCAATTACGTTACTTCTTTGTAAAAGAGAACTAAAAATGGCTCAAAATACATAAAAACATTTACAGTTCTTTGCACAATGGAGGCGGAATAATGGTAAGGAAGGGGGTTTCAACAGAGGTATACTGACTATGGACAACAAAAGTCCTGAATAGAGCTGAAAAGAGTGAACACAGAAACCAAAATCTAAGAGAAAAAGAGGTCTTGTCTGATCAGCGCACTTGTAACACAAGGAAAATGAGGTGCAGCGCACCTACTACACTCGGGAAATGCGATGCATCCAGATTCCAAAGAAGAGACAGTGCGATGGTCCAGGGACGAGACTTCAACTGGGTTCCCGGTCATAGTTTGCAGCTTAGTTTAGGGATTTAGGCTGAGCAAGTGGTAATCAGTAAATAAATCACAGGGGTAGATCTAAGGAGGTTACTAGAGCCACGACAAGGGCAATTAGAGAGCTTGTAAATCAATTTTTCAGTTTATAAACAAAACCTGGAGATAGACTGAAGCAACATTGATCTACTTTACACTTGCATAGCAAATGTAGTTCGAAGGCTAGTTAGCTTGACTTCAGGCTCGGTCTGTAAGTTTATAATGTAAACAAATGTAGACAAACAAACAATCTATTCGCTTGTTATCGGGAAATCTAGTGTCTATGCAGAGCTGCTAGTCCCACTAAGGCTGGTAGCTACCTTAGAAACAAACAAACTAAAACCACTTTTGGTTTCCTTTATGAGAAGTAGATAAGAGGGGAAAGAAGGAGACCAACCTCTGTCTTGCACTTGGTTCCTTGCTTGATTCCTCTCCCTTCTGATAGATCTTTGTCACTCGCTTCCTCGTCTACCCAGCTTCAAAGATCACCTATAGAATCAAAGTAGCATAACACTATCCAAGAACATAGATCTACTGCAATAAACAATATAGGACCAGATATATATTGACCACACAAATGCATATATCATCAATCATACAAGAATGTGGAGGAAAACTTGAATAGCTTTATTAATAATCAAGATAGCAAAGAGGATTACAACCAATTGTTCTGACCCAACATCATCCTCTCAGCAAGAAAGCCCTTCTTCACCTCATGAAAAGCTTAGATCACCCAACACTATGATGTTACACCAAGAAACCAGCAGCACTTCCTTACAAGATACAAAATTCCAGCCATTGGATCTCTGGGATGAGGGATCCATATATAGATGTTTGCAAGGGGAGTGAGTCAACTTTTGAGATTTGATTAGTGTCCTCTCTCTGATAGTTCTTGATTCCACTTGGAGATTGATGATCTCTTACTCATCCCTGGGCGAATGTAGAGAGGCAAGTGTCACAGGAGAAGTTTCTGGAAGATTCCATGATCCTCCACCTTGCAAATTGACCCTGCCATTTGTCCACTCTTGCCCATCGCACCGCATAGAAGGGCTTTTTAGTATGCATCGCACCTCCCATGTGTATTTAGGTGGGATGCAGCACACTTTGACCATGGAGCAGGTGAGATGATCTAGTTTTGACCAGTTCTGAGTAGCTTTTCATGGAGAACTTCTAGGAGAAGATGTAATCAGTTGACCTTGTTCTTTTAGAGGTTGGAACAACACTTTTAGGGACTTAAGAGCCCTTGGTTTATGGACATTTATGATTGGGGTTGCAGTGCCCAAAAATGTCTATAACATTGTGCACCAAGCATAATAGTTGTTTGACCACTATCAAAGTTATGGGAGCGTGGTTGTAATGCGTCACCCATAGCAAGTTCAAAAATCATGCCTTATCCACCCCTTTAATCCATTGCCTCGGCTCCAGCGCAGTCACACCAGAGTCTTTATAGAAGACGTAGGTCATAAACGTGTCTATCGCCAAATGGGGGAACCGCTCAGTATCCACCAAGTCCTAATCCTATAACTTCATATGTGGCATACGCGCTAAGCGCAGACCATCGAATGTGATCTTGTCAGGGAACAACGAGTTGTTAAGTAAGAATTGTCCCTCATCTAGGTCCTTTGGGAAATTTACCTTGCCTTGGCGTGGAGGAATGTATTCTGGTAACTTGGAAATAGGGTCTATCCCCTTGATATCAATATCCTTTGTGCCCATACCAATGTCTTCCATGCCCTCATCGGATTCTAGGTCTACTACCTTGGCTTTCTCCCACGTGGTAGGCTTCTCATTCCTCTAGTGCTTTCTCGGTGACGCACGCATCGGTTGCATGGCCTTTTGCTTGTCCTTCTTTGTCTTAGGACCCTCTCTGGTCGATGTAGGCCTCAACCTGGGCGACCTCGGCAATTTTGGCACTTCTACGGGCACCTCTACATTTGCAACCTCAAGGATAGGTCCTCAGAGGCCATCGATCCTCCAACACTTACGGTTTCCATGGGCACCAACATGAGGCTAGTAAGAAGCTCTTGGGTTGCTTTAGGCAACTTGTCAAATACTTTACTAGCCACCAAAGCCTCAAAATTCTCAAGGTTCACGCACACTGATAGCTTAGCACCTCAATTCTCAGAATGCAAAGTGTTATTCGTTGGGCGGCCATGTGCAATTTATAGGCAAATTTGAATTTGAATCGAACTTTTCCCCCCAAAATCTGTTCATAAATGCTAGATTCGTGGCAGATTTTCAAAGATATTGCTCTTAAGTTTCGACTTAGCCATTTTCTCACTGTCATCTCATGAACAATGACCATAATACTCACTTTTTGGCTACCCTACACGGTCTCCCCTCCTATAGTGCAGCTCCCTTTGCGCTTCTGTTGATAATGTGACATTCCTCCTTTCTGCACAGTCCCCGAGTCACGCAACTCTACAACCCAGGCAGTGTAGTTTATAGTCTGACACCTCCTTTCAATTGCCTGGAGCACTAAGATTTTTCTTCCACCATATAGTCATCTGGCTGGATCCCCAGTGTATGGCTTCAATCGGCTACCATTTACCTTCCCTAGAAATGGCTCTCCATTCAACTTCACCATCTGAACTACTCCACCATTATTAATCTCCTTGATGACATAGGGCCCCATCCAATTCATCTGAAATTTTCCTGGAAATTTATCAAACTTGTTGTCATATAATAATACTAAATCATTTACCTTGAAGGTGCGCATTTTGATGTGCCAATCATGCCATGCCTTTTCGCACTCCTTTTTAACTTGCTAATAGAATCCAACCAAAAATATATCCTCTTCCATCTCTCTCAACTACGCAAGCTTTTCTTACGGGGCTATACGATCCACCATTCCTGTAAATGTTGCTATGCACAGGCTAGGTACAATGTACTCCATTGACATCACAACTTCTACGCCATAAACTAGCTTGAAAGGCATTTGTCCAGTCAGCATTTTGCAAGTCATCCTGTAAACCCATAGCACCTTCGGTATGCACACATCCCAATCATTTCTTTGTGCATTGCAAACTTTTTTCAGCACGTTCTCCAATATCTTGTTAAATGCTTTAACTCTCCCATTAGCCTGCCAGTGATACAGTGCACTCTTTTGGTGATAAACATGGAATTCCACTATCAACAAACTGATCATCTCATTAAGGAAATTCGTACCATGATCACTCATCAAAATCTTTTGGCAACCAAACCCAGTCAGTACATACTCAAAGATGAACTTTGCTACTGTTGCCTCGGTAGAGTCCTTCATAGGCTACGCCTTCACCCATCTGGTCAAATACTCCGTTGAGGTGATGATGTACCGTGAAATTGTTTTCTTTCCTAGAGGCTCAATTGTTCCTACAAAATCAGTCGCCCACTTCTCAAATGGCTCTAATGACATCTGTGGATTTAGAGGCAGCTCATCCTTTCGCGATGGCCTGCCTGTCCTCTAACATGCATCACATGCTTTACAATAAGCCTTGGAATCCTTATGCAGCGCCGGCCACCACAACCCAACACATAAAATATTCTGCGTTGTTTCTTTTCCTACATAATTTCCTCCCATATCTGCTTCATGAGCTTCAGCGAGGGTGTTGCTTTGTTCAATCTTAGGCACATAACGTCGCAATATTTCATTTGAACCCATTGTATATAAGTGCCTTGCAATGACAGAAAATTTTGCCATGCGCACCACCAACTCCTTCTTTTGTTTACTAGTATACCCTTATCGAGCTGTCCCGATCGTCAGGAAGTGTATGATATCTGTAAAGTGATTGTCCGAGACACACACTACAAAGAGCTACGCGTTAAGCAGTCCTTCCTCCAAATTAGTAGGCTCCTCTCCTGTTTCAATGCGCGACAGATGATCTGATCGAGCATTCAATCATCTTGGCTTCAAAATAATTTCGAAATCATATTCCTGAAATAGTAGCAGCCATCTACATATCTTCCACCCCAACACAGGCTTGTTAACCAAGTACTTCAATTCAGAATGGTCAATATACATCTTAAAGCTTTCACCTAGAAAGTAGTTTCTGAACTTCTGCAGTGCGTATACCATGGCCAAACCTTCGTGCTCTATCATTGAATAGTTCTTCTCAGCTTTAGACTACTTCCTACTCGTAAACACTATAGGTGATCCAACTGTCCCTCACCAGCCTATATTAGTACTACCCCGAGTGCAATAAATTACGTGTCCACATGCACATGAAATTCCTTCTTCCAATCCGAGAAGACTAGGATCGACGCGGTGACCATATTTTACTTTAACACATCTAAGCTTCGCTGACATTCTTCATTCCAACAAAATGTAGCATCCTTCTTTACCAACTTCTCCATCGGCGTGGTAATCTCGGCATAACTCTTAATGAACTTTCTATAGTATCCCGTATGCCCCAACGTTGCGCGTAGTTGTTTCACACTTCTTGGTGCCTCTATGTTAATTATAATTGTTATCTTCGCTTGGTTGACCATTAATCGTTGTTTGCACACCACATGGCCCAGAAATATTCTGAAAGCAACACAGAACAAACGTTTATTCAAACTGAGCGCGATCTGATACCTTTGGCATGTATCCATCATCAATCGTCGGCTATCTACATGGTGTTTCACCAGCGCAAACACTGTCCAATCGTCAAAGTATATCTCCAGAAACTTGTGAATGAAGTCCTTAAATGTCACGATGAATACGTGCAAAAAAATCACTGGTGCATTCTTCAGTCCAAAAGGAATTACAATATACTGAAAGCTCCCCCACTCGGTGGCAAAGGTCGTCTGATGGTACCCCGAGAATCCATCTGTGAACGAATATTCTTCCGGTCCTCCTACGTTATCTAGCACTTCGTTAGTGAACGGAGTTGGAAAGGGATCATGTACGCAGATGTCATTCAACTGCCTGAGATCTACGCATATCCTTATTGCATTCTTATGCTTTTATCCTAAACTACTATTACGCTCATCCAATCAGACTCTTCTACTCATTCAATAATACCTGCCGCAAGCATTTTATCCAACTCTAAGAGGACCCCTTCTTTATATTTCGGATTGAAGTAGTAAGGCCTTTTCTTGATCGGCTTCGCGTCTGGTTTCAACATAATTTTCATAACTCCTAGGTCCCCTATTATCTCTTTCAACTCTGAAAACTTCGTAGGGAACAAGTCTTGGTATTCGCGGAGCAATTCAACGACCATATCTACTGTTGCGTCATCCCTATAGTCCCCAATGTTTGCAAATTTCAGCTTCACCTTTGTTCCACTATTCACTTGTCTTGTTTTTAGTTGTGCGGTGATATCCAGATTTTCAATTTGTGGTCCTTCAGCTTCGCGGTGACCTTCAACCTTTGTGATATTAATGTTCCTCGGATCCTCTTCCTCTTCCTCGGTAGTCACATTGTATCATTCTAGCGCGTGTTGTAGTTCGGTGGTCCAATTTGGTTGAATTAAGTCCAAGGGATCCTGCGATACTCTAAAGGTTAATGCCTTGACATCCTATAATGCCTCATCAATACTTTCAAAATCATCCTCAAAACTAAATGTCATCAAGAATCCCTATTGCAAAATGTCCCATTCTTCAAATGCTATGTGGTGGGCTCCAGTATTGTAGCAATAATGCTACAACTCCTGGGGCTCCCTATCTCTAATTTTATCAACCCGGTAGTTCGTACAAACTTGGAAGCGACGGTGTTGTATGTACAAGTACTAGCTCTTGTCGCAGCTGTCACTTGGTTAGCTGGCACAAGTCCGCTAGGGCTCAAGACAACTTCTATATGCTCTCAGAAGAAGCTTTCTAAATGATGGACGAAGGCTATCTCAAGGGAAATTGATCTACTTTGCAACAATGAACTGAAAGCCAACCAAAACATGGAAACCCTAGTAAACCCTAATCTGACTAGTTTAACCTCTATGATGCAATGGTGAAAGTGCAAATGTCTAAAAAGGATGCCATTACCTCTAATGATGTGAAATGCATGAACTCAAACTACTTCTATGAAAAAGAACATGGTTTTTGTATTTTTTCTTAAGTGGATGAAGTGATTATGACTTTGTTTCTTATTAGGGTTTGGCTGTGCAGAGGTGGTGCGAAGGGAGAGAAAGCTTGGGAAAGGTCAGGATGGCTAGGAGAGGTCCCAGAGGGTCTCTAACATCATCCCACAGAAGTTCCACACGTTCAGATGCTCAGCAACCGAGTTTGCAGGCTTCTACAGGATGTCTGCAGGGGATCCTACAGGAAGTCTCGGGATTTCTACAGGAAGGTCTGTGGTTGGAGTTTTGGGTGATGGAGGAGTGGAGGAAGTGTATGGGTGAATAGGTAGGATGGAAATGAGGCTTGTGATGGCTCAGGAACAGAGAACTAAAGTGGAGAAAGAGTGCATGCATGGATCTATAATTAAAATAACTATGTGGCAGCTTGCATGAAAGCATAAGACTGCGTTTTTTGGTGGTTGGTACAGCCCACACCCCCAATCTCTAAACAGAGATGGCAGCGAGTGCACTATCAACCTTTTCTTGACTCTAATGAATTACAATCCTCCTCCTCTAATCCAAACAACTAAAAGCACGTAAACCATAAGCTAATCCTACTTCAATCACACAAAACAAATCAAATCAGCAAACTGGAAATTCTAAATGCATGTCAAAACAAAGGAAATAAAGTGCTGCAAGAAAACAAGTAACGATACAAGGAAGAGGAGGTCTATTTCTCTCAAGTTGGGCCCTAACCTGAGAGCTATAGCTCCCTTAAAAACTCAGAATTGAATCCAAAGCTGCCTGCCTTTATTGAATAATCATGAGTCTAACATCATGCCAAAACTGGCTTACAAAAAGACTAATTGGCTAACCAAATTGACTAACTAGCTAATCCCAAAAATGACTAACTGAAATGAGGTCTTGAGCCCTCTTATTTATACAATTTGAGGACCCAATAGTCCTCCTAAAATTTAGGGACTTGGCTGCCCAAGACTTGTAGTTAACAACAGTCCAACTTGACTTGCTTGGCTGCCCTTGAGCTGATTGATTCGGTGGCCCTTGAACTCTGAGCTGATGGTGGAGAATTCGAGGTAAGGGCCCATAAATGAGGGGGACACCTTCCTACAAATCCTCTAGCTTGTTCTCCCACGAATTTGGCTGCCAAGTGCTCATTAAGACCTTCAATTTTGTCTCCAAGTTGACCAAAAAGGCTACACAAAGCACCCATTAGACTTGTTGGCATAATGACTAACCAAATTCACTCTATTAACATAAAAATAATCAAAAACATGCAATAAACAAATGAGAATGGTGGACTAAGCCAAATTAGGAGGTTGAATGAGCCCAAATAATTGTACATTTTTGGGGCTCATCATCACCCCCCTACTGAAAGTGTTGCTCATCCTTTGAGCAACCAATCTCTCTCCTCGTCTTTGATGGCCCTGGTGGCTTCCTTGGCTAGCATCTCGCCCGATTTCTCCTTTGGCTTCCCTCTTTTCAAACTTTCCTGTAGAAACTGTTCGCTGGCTTCCTGTAGAAACAGTCCTTTGTTTTCCTGTAGAAACAATCCTTTGTCTTCCTGTAGAACAGTCTGCTAACTATTCTCTGTCTTCCTGTAGAAACAGTCTCTGTCTTCCTGTAGAACAGACAGCACCACTGTATCCCGCTTGGTTGTGGGCGATTCTCCTTTCAGCTGGGTGGCGGCAGCCTTCATCTTCTCCTCCTTCCTGCTCTTCTTTCTCACTGCCTGCTGCTTGTAACTCTGAGCTAGTGCGATTTGATGATTTGATTCCATTAATTAGGATCATAGCACAACATAAAATTGGAGCAATATGCCTGGTTGACCTCCATGGCCAAGCTAGGAATGTTTCCAAAGCAGAAGATCAACAAAATGCTATATGAATCACCTGCCATAATGTGGCAGCTTTCATGGATGCCTAAAGAACCCATGGGAATATGGAGCTAGGGAAACATGCAGCAGAATGCTTTTTTATTTGGACTCGTTGTATCCAGCAACTTATGTGCTGCTATAAAACATTTATGCTGCAGCTGACAAGTAGACTTATGTAACAAAGGTAAGAAATATGAGGAATTACAATGGGTGAACAAGGAAGTTGGATGGACTTGGATTGTGCTAAAGATCAAGAGGCGTGCATTTATCATAGCAGATATATAACACCGAGAACCCAAGATAATCTATGCAGCGTTGGGGAGGTTAACTGGATAGGTGAAGGTGACCAGCTATAATCATGAGTCCTCACACAAATTTTCTTCTGCATGATGTGGACGAACAGAATAACCATCATGCCATATCAATTGGAAGCTAATTATTGCTGCTGAATTGACCACATTTCAAATAGATTCATTACAACCCTTCATCTATGTGAGACTGGAGATTTGCTTATTTGTAAACAGAAAGGTATCTTGGCCTTAAAGACCTAATTGCAGTGAGGATTTGATGAAGCCAAAACTTGTAACAATTTTGCTTTTGCTGCGGAGGATGACATAAATTGCACAAGTTAACAACCACTCCACGAAATCAAGCCTTCACAGTCTTGGAAGTCACAAATGCAAATCCCTGTTTGGTGAAAAATACGTACAATATTAACCAAGACAAATACAGCCAAACAATCTAGGCCTCGGAAAAACATGCATAAATCTCTAAGAATAGAGGCATTTTAAACTGCCCATCCTAAAGAAATATGATGTATATTAGATTTGTAACCTCGATTCGTTGGTATTCTCATCATATGCAACTGGACCTTCTACCTCTTTACTCATTTTCATTTGACTCGGAAGCTTTCAACTTCACACAAGAGTTTCTAGTCAAGCTACTTGGTGAATATATTGACCGATCTTTGCACATAATTTCAAGGTCTGAGCCTTCACTCACATATGATTGATCAATTTCTTGATCAGATCCACTTTCAGGGCCCTGCAACTTCCTTTACTAAAGGAACAATTAGAAGACAAAGATGTATCATCATTTATATCAGCGGAACTTTGAATCTGACACAGACTACCTGGTTTTGGTAAAGATTCTATAACCTGGAGCTGTGTGTTGGATAATGTGAGAAAGGGAACCAGGCAAGAAAACCCGAACATTGCTTCCTTGATGCAACAACGTAGCCATCTTGGGTGAAAAGAACATGCTTTGCAAGTCCAAGTTGAACAACCGTCTTTGAATTTCAGCTGAGCGCTTAGACTTCTGCGTGATTTTTGGTTGAGTGAGGTGGCCAAGACGTGTGCTGGCCCATGCAACTGTTGTCTCCACTGCAGTGTTTAACTATTTGTTCTCTGCTGTTAATCTCATCCATCAAGCACGCTGAAGTTTAACTGTCCATCACTACCCGTTTTTTAAATTTCCACGTGAGTGAACTGTCCACGTGTACTGCGTGACTGCTAGAGAACTGGACATCAAGTGAACCTTCCTAAATTCGTGGCTTAATTCCATCACTCCATTCGTTCATGCAGTTCTTGAATTAGATTCATGCAATAGAGGAATAGGTTTTGTCACGTACCTGAAGCCAAACGGCTGCTTGTGAAGCTTCTTGCTGCTGCATGCTCTGATCCTTTGATTGCATGAGGCTTGGCTAATGATTTTTGATTGCTTTTCCTTGTGCAGGTGTCCTCTGGCCGGATCTGAGCTGCATGCAATCGTTTCCACGTTCAACTCTGCCCGTTCAAGCTGCTGCTGCTGCATGGTCACAAAACCAGAAATTCTTTTTGCCATTTCTCCCAAACGGTAGATTGGATTGATCTGAAACTCAGTGAGCATGTTCCTACCATCATTATGCATATCCCATAGCAAATTCGTGATCAATGGATGCACGGATTTCGAGAAAAATGGAAAATGGCTGAAGATTTCAGAGGTCGGTTTCTCAGAAACCGTGCATCGGAATTGGCTGAAACTGCTTGGGTAGGTTACTATCACCCATGTGCATCTCCCCATGAAACAGGTTTTGAAACGAATGCACGGTCATGGAGAAAATGCAAAAATGGCTGATGGTGATGGAGGTTGATTTCTTGGAAACCGTGCACCGGAATTGCATGAAACTGCTCAGGCATGTTGTCATCAACCTTGTACAATTCCCCATAAAACGGTTTGTCAAATGGATGCATGGTTTTCAAGTTATGGCAAAAACAAATTCTGCTCTATGTGTTTTTGCTTCAAGGCACTTTGCATTTTGGTTGCATGGGATGACAAAATGAATTTTGGTTGTGATGCAGGTATAGAGATGATGGAGGAGGAGTTGGAAGATTGCAGGAGGACTTCTGAACCCTTGAGGAAGCTACCATGTTCGCCAAACCACTTTTTGAAATGCATGCCTAGTTTCCCACAATTTCTACAGGAAGTTCCTGTAGAAGCACAATGAGAAGCACAAGGAGGTGAAAAAATGATGGAGAAAGGCAAGGGATGGACACACAAGTGCTTGTAGGCCTAATCAACAGATTCCCACCATCAGATTCACTTTTGAAATTGGATTTGGCTCGTCCAAAGGTTCTACAGCATGTTTCCTGTAGAAATACAGAGCTTCCTGTAGAAGGCAAAAAAAATTCCTTTGACCTTGATTTGAGTGCTCCTCCTGTCATGAAACGTCCTTCTTGTAACCTGCAATGTCATTGCTGCAACATGAAATTATTCAATGGAGATTAGCTTTATTTTTTCTTTTTATTTTTTTTCTCTTCTTTTTTTTTGAAAAACAACTAGGGCGCCTCATGGAGGTTTTCACCCTAATTGCCTGCCCTGGGCGCCTCCAAGGGAGGTTTTCACCCAGAGATCTTATTCTCTTTTCTTTTTTTCCAACCCATTGACCGCCTCATGTAGGTTTTCAATCAATGAGCCAATCTAAGGCGCCTCCAAGGAGGTTTTCACCTTAGATTTTTATTTTTCTCTTATTTTCGTTTATTTTTCTTTTTTTTTCTTTTTTTTCTACCCTACCCTACTTGAAAAACAAAATCATTTTCAAGTATAAGAATACTTCCAATGGAGCCATGTGCACATCGAGATTAGAGACAAAATGATGTGAAGGCTCGAAATGCATGCTTTGACAGGTACCCAGATCACAGAGACCAAATGATCTGGCTTTGAAGGGATCAAACGAAGTTGAGGAAGAAAGTACTGCTGCAACTTAGTGACCTTCTGAAACCACATCTCAATATAGCTTTGATATCCTTGGTTCTTTTGCTGATCTGGATCATTCTTCATGTCACCTTCCATCATGCCCTTCTGATCTTCCTCTTTTTGTTGATCTTTCTCTTGAGTACATGGAAGATTTGATGGTAACCGTGAGGGATCTCTCTCGGTCTCTGATTTAGATCTCTTTTCTTCATCAAGTGCAGCCCATGGTTCTTTGATCTCCTCTTTTGAATCTTGTTTTTCCAGATGTGGTCATTCAATGCTTTCAAGATAATCTCTTTTTTGCAAGGCTCTTCCTGAGCTTTGGTGAAGATCATTGAGCTCAAGAGGAGTTGTTTGCATATCTTGTGCCTCAGATTTGCAATGGGGTTGAGCTGCTTCATTGTGTGGATTTGGAAATGGTGGTATGGGTAGCTGAGTGGAAGTGTGAAATTGAGATGGAGATGGATGGCATTGTGGTTGGGTAGGCATTTGGGGTTGCCTTGGTGGAGGAGGAGGCGATGGTTGTGGATGAGCAGGTGGTGGAGGAAAATGAGCGGGATGAGAGTTGTACTGGGGCCTCCACTCCTGATAAGGTGCATTACACTGAGGCTGTGGCTGAGCATAAGAGTGAAATGAATGAGCAGCTGGTTGGGCATAATATGGATCTGTGAAGGAATAAGGAGGAGGTGTGAACCAGGAAGGATAAGCAGGGGGGCCCCAAGAAGGCATGAAGGTGGCTTGGTAAGGGTCATAATAGGTCTCGGGCGTCCCTTGTAGTTCCTGCTGGTAGGGTACGGGTCCATGTGGCCTCCTTTGGTTCATATAACAGAGTGATTCAGTGGCTCCCTTGGCTCTTTGATATGTAGCTTTGATTCTGGGCAAGGAAGGGCACTGATCTGTAGGATGGTATTCTTCACAGATGAAACACACTTCTAGAGGGTGCATTGGACATTCGTTCCTAGGATGCTTTCTAGTGCACCTAGGACAAAAAATGGCCAAAGCCCTCTTGGCTTCTTCTTGCTTCTTTTGGATCCGCAAGGTATCTAGTTGCATGGCAAGAAACTGCCTCATATCACTCTTAAAATCTTCGATCTGATTTGCAAATTCATCTTTGGACAAGGGACTGCTCCCAACATTTCTGCTTGTAGCCATTTGCTTCAGAGGAATGTTTCTTCTTATTCTCCCCTAGAGGTTCTTCAGATATTTCTTGATGTCCACCCAGGGGTTCTTTCATCACAGCCATCGTAGAAGAGAGAGGGCTGTGTGAAGCAGTGGGGGTGTTTTGCAATCATTTTTCTAACTTATCTCTACTCCTACAAGGCATGAAATGAAATCTTTTTGCTTGATTTTTTTGCTTTTTTCTACTTCTACTTGCAAAACTGAAATAGATTGAACTGCAACTAACTATCTTGCTGAAATGGAAATGCGGAATTGAAACGAAAGCAGGAAAGGACTAATCTATTTTGCTCAAAGGAAATTGCAAGAATGAAAATGCTAGTCTACGCTTGCAGAATTGAAACACTAATCTACGCTTGCAGAAATGAAATGGCAGAACGGAAATGCTAATCTATGAAAGCAGGAAATGCTAATCTATGAAATCAGGAAATGCTAATCTATGAAAGCAGGAAATGCTAATCTATGAAAGCAGGAAATGTCTATGCTACTTTTGCAGAATGGAAATGAAATAAACTACTTAGCAGAAGGCAAGAGTAAGAAAATAGAAGAAAAGCAACAATTACTAATACTCTGACACTTCCCCGGCAACGGCGCCAAAAAGATGGTGGGCTCCAGTATTGTAGCAATAATGCTACAACTCCTGGGGCTCCCTATCTCTAATTTTATCAACCCGGTAGTTCGTACAAACTTGGAAGCGACGGTGTTGTATGCACAAGTACTAGCTCTTGTCGCAGCTGTCACTTGGTCAGCTGGCATAAGTCCGCTAGGGCTCAAGCCAACTTCTATATGCTCTCAGAAGAAGCTTTCTAAATGATGGACGAAGGCTATCTCAAGGGAAATTGATCTACTTTGCAACAATGAACTGAAAGCCAACCAAAACATGGAAACCCTAGTAAACCCTAATCTGACTAGTTTAACCTCTATGATGCAATGGTGAAAGTGCAAATGTCTAAAAAGGATGCCATTACCTCTAATGATGTGAAATGCATGAACTCAAACTACTTCTATGAAAAAGAACATGGTTTTTGTATTTTTTCTTAAGTGGATGAAGTGATTATGAATTTGTTTCTTATTAGGGTTTGGCTGTGCAGAGGTGGTGCGAAGGGAGAGAAAGCTTGGGAAAGGTCAGGAGGGCTAGGAGAGGTCCCAGGGGATCTCTAACATCATCCCACAAAAGTTCCACACGTTCAGATGCTCAGCAACCGAGTTTGCAGGCTTCTACAGGATGTCTGCAGGGGATCCTACAGGAAGTCTCGGGATTTCTACAGGAAGGTCTGTGGTTGGAGTTTTGGGTGATGGAGGAGTGGAGGAAGTGTATGGGTGAATAGGTAGGATGGAAATGAGGCTTGTGATGGCTCAGGAACAGAGAACTAAAGTGGAGAAAGAGTGCATGCATGGATCTATAATTAAAATAACTATGTGGCAGCTTGCATGAAAGCATAAGACTGCGTTTTTTGGTGGTTGGTACAGCCCACACCCCCAATCTCTCAACAGAGATGGCAGCGAGTGCACTATCAACCTTTTCTTGACTCTAATGAATTACAATCCTCCTCCTCTAATCTAAACAACTAAAAGCACATAAACCATAAGCTAATCCTACTTCAATCACACAAAACAAATCAAATCAGCAAACTGGAAATTCTAAATGCATGTCAAAACAAAGGAAATAAAGTGCTGCAAGGAAACAAGTAACGATACAAGGAAGAGGAGGTCTATTGCTCTCAGGTTGGGCCCTAACCTGAGAGCTATAGCTCCCTTAAAAACTCAGAATTGAATCCAAAGCTGCCTGCCTTTATTGAATAATCATGAGTCTAACATCATGCCAAAACTGGCTTACAAAAAGACTAATTGGCTAACCAAATTGACTAACTAGCTAATCCCAAAAATGACTAACTGAAATGAGGTCTTGAGCCCTCCTATTTATACAATTTGAGGACCCAACAGTCCTCCTAAAATTTAGGGACTTGGCTGCCCAAGACTTGTAGTTAACAGCAGTCCAACTTGACTTGCTTGGCTGCCCTTGGGCTGATTGATTCGATGGCCCTTGAACTCCGAGATGATGGTGGAGAATTCGAGGTAAGGGCCCATAAATGAGGGGGACACCTTCCTACAAATCCTCTAGCTTGTTCTCCCACGAATTTGGCTGCCAAGTTCTCATTAAGACCTTCAATTTTGTCTCCAAGTTGACCAAAAAGGCTACACAAAGCACCCATTAGAGTTGTTGGCATAATGACTAACCAAATTCACTCTATTAACATAAAAATAATCAAAAACATGCAATAAACAAATGAGAATGGTGGACTAAGCCAAATTAGGAGGTTGAATGAGCCCAAATAATTGTACATTTTTTGGGCTCATCATTATGTCCAATCTCTGTTTCCAAGTACTAGTTCATCGGTATTACATCTAAAGTATGACAAAATAGATGCACCCATTCAGGCTTAGGTTGAGCTCTATAAACCTTAGTCCATTTAGCCAGGTGTGTAGGTTTTAACCCCATGCAGAAATTACCTACATACGAATTCTAAAACACAGAAAATAAACAATTGCGAGAGCATAACACATAAAACACATACACATAGAGATTTTACCCTGGATCACAAAACTGGGACTACCAGCTTGATTTTTCATTATTTTCCTTTCAATGTTACAATACATATTTATACATACCGAAGAATCCAATACCATGGACCGAAAACCATTACGTCCAATACCATGGACTGAAAACCATCGTGTCCAAAAACATGTGCAAAAATCATGCACAAAACCATAGGTGGGTCCACCCATCCTAACATAGGGTCCAAAACCAAAATTTTCTGGGGCACTTTCCCGAACCCCATAAAGTGGGGTTACGAGTATGCCTCAAACTCCCTGTGACCCCCCTGCTACACAATCGATGCAATGAAGGGGGGCTCCACCCCCCTTCTAACCCCCCGGTTAACTACGTGGGCTAGTCATGGAAAGAATATAATACAACCCAACATTCTCCCACTTGTTATTTTATTTCCACAAGGGGGCACAAGAAAGCTTAGTCATTTTTCTAGCCCTAAAATGCCCATTCTCTCTCTACACTAAGAAAACTTCTCAGAGGTCACAGATTTTGTCAATGCATCTGCAGTATTCTTCAAAGTGTCCACCTTTACCAACAACACCTTTTTGTTTTCTATCATATCCCTCACAAAGTGATACTGAATATCAATGTGCTTTGTCTTTGAATGATATGCAGTGTTCTTTGCCAAGAAAATTGCACTTGGGCTGTCACAGTCTATCCTTATAGCTCCATGTACTAATCCCATACTTGAACACAATATTTGCAACCAAACTGCTTCCTTGCTTGCATGAGTGGCTGCCATGTATTCTACCTCTGTAGTTGATAGTGCCACTACAGATTGTTTCTTACTAATCCAGCTGACTGCACCTCCAAATAGGTTAAACACAAACCCACTTGTAGATCTTCTCTGATCCAGATCTCCAGCCCAGTTTGCATCAACAAAGCCATGAATATCCAACATTCTGTCCAATCCTGGTCTTGCTTAGTAGCACAAACCATAATCACTAGTGCCTTGAAAATACCTGAAAACCCGCTCCACTGTTGTCCAATGCTCCTTCCCTGGTTTTGACATAAACTTGCTCAATACTCCCATTGCATGTGCAATGTCTGGTCTAGTACAGACCATTGCATACATCAGGCTACCGACAGCACTTGCATATGGAACATGTGACATGTCCTCTTCCTCTTCTTATGTCTTGGGACATTGTTCAACAGATAACCTCACACCTACAGGAATAGGAACCTTCACCGGTTTACTATCCTGCATATGAAACCTATGCAATATTGTCTCGACATGCTTCCTCTAGTTTAACTAGAGCTTCCTCTTTGTCCGATCTCTTTTAATTTTCATACCCAAAATACAGTTTGCAGCACCAAGATCTTTCATGTCGAATTTGGAGGACAATTGGGTCTCAAATCCTGGATAATTTCTTTGTCATTTCCAACCAGCAACATATCATCCAAATACAAGACTAGATAAATAACATGGTCACCAATTAATTTAAAATACACACAGTGATCTGCTTTGCTTTTGGTGAAGCCAAGTCCCCGTATAAATGTATCAAATTTCTAATACCACATCCTTGGTGACTATTTTAACCCATACAGAGACTTCTTTAACTTGCATACCATTTCTTTCTTACCCTTCACCGCAAAGCCTTCAGGTTGCTTCATGTATATTTCCTCTTCCAGATCCCCGTGAAGAAATGTTGTCTTCACATCCATTTGTTTTACCTCAAAATCAAAAGCAGAAGCAATAGATAAAAGTAATATAATAGAAGTTACCTTGGCAATAAGAGAAAAAATATCACCAAAATCAATTCCCGACACCTAGGAATAACCTTTTGCTGCCAATCGAGCTTTGTATTTCTCCAAATTTCCTTCTGCATTTGTCTTATTCTTGAACACCCATTTGCTACCAATGGGTTTCCTTCCAGTTGTCAACTCCACTAGATCCCAAGCCTCATTTTTGTGCAAAGATGCCATTTAATCAATCATGGCCTCTTTCCAGAGTTTTCATCCTCTGAATCCACTGCTTCCTTAACAGTTCTGTGTTACAGGGAAAAGTATCTATACTGAACTGCTCTATCCCACTAAGGTGTGACAGCTGCCTTAGAAAAAAACAGAGTAAATCTACTTTTGTTTTTCCTTTATGAATTATAGATAGAGAGGAACAAAAGACCAACCTCTGTCTTGCGCTAATCTCCTGATTTGATTCCTCTCTTCCTTGATAGTCTTTCGCTACTTGTTCCCTTGCACGCCCAGCTTCACAAAGTACCTGTAAGATCACAGTAGCATAGCACTATACAAAGACATGGATCTATAATCATAAACAATCTAGGATCAGATGTAAATTGACCATAAAAATGCAGCAAATATCAATGACACAAGAGTATGGAGGAAAACTAGAATAGCTTATATTGATAAACAAGAAAGAGCCAAGAGGAGTTACAACTAGTTGTTCTGACCCAGCATCAACCTCTCAGCAAGGAAGTCCCTCTTCACCTCATACAAATCTTAGATCACCTAACAATCTGATGTTTGTCTCAAGAAACCAACAACAATTCCTTACAATATGCAAAATTCCAGCCTCTGGATCTCTGGGATTAGGGATCCATATATAGATATCTGTAATGGATATGAGTCAGCTTATGATTTGATTAGTGTCTTCCCTCTGATATTTCTTGCTTCCACTTGGAGATTGATGATCTCTTACTCATCCTTGGTCGAATTCAGAGAGGCAAGTGTCACAGGAGAAGTTTCTGGAAGCTTCCATTGCCTCTCCACTTTGCGGAATGACACTGCCATTTGTCATTTCTCACCCATCACACCCCATAGAAGGGATTTTTGAAATTCAACGCAACCACACAGTGTACTTAGGTGAGATGCAACGCACTTGGCCAGTGGAGTAGCTGAAATGATCCTATTTTGACCAATTCTGAGCAGTTTTTCTTGGAGAACTTCTGGGAGAAGCTGTAATTTGCTGGCCTTGTTCTTTTAGGGGTTAGAACAACATTTTTAGGGACTTAGGAGCCCTTGGTTTATGGACATTTCTTTCTTGGGGTTGTAGTGCCCAAAAATGTCTATAACAGTTGCCCCCTAAAGCATGAGGTTGTTAATCTTTTGATGTCGGGTGAAATTCTTTATTATCAGGATCCGAAGTTCTTTCAAGCTGAGAGGAGACCTGTAATAAGATACAATACAATACATTATCTTCATAATATTTTCATGATCTAGTTGAGGCGGGCATTCCTATGCTCAGCTTTATAAATTCATTTTCATGTACATAGGACAAAAAATCGTCTGAGTGAAGATTGATGATTCTGATAGAGCCATCATCCCTTTGATTGGATGATTATCTGTGCAGCAGTGATGTACATTTGATGTTTTTATTTCCCTGAATATATATCGCAGCCCGAATGGATGAAACTAGATCCGGGGTTTTTCAATCTCGTTCAATCTTCACTCGAAGTACAAGTCTATCCATGTGAGAGATGTTCTGAAGTCGAACGTGGAAAGACATCGCTTGATTACCAGATAATGATATAAGTTGTTAACAAGTGCGAGAGGAATCATCGATAATGATAATGACCCTCAAGGTACTGCAGTACAATTCACGTGGTGTGAATAAAGGACTTGGCATCGAACACCACGCAAAATCTTTCGGTCAAAGGTCATTGATGTAAACCTATCACTGGAAGTGAGAAACTTGCCATTGAGGCATGCAAGCTTCAAAGTACTGAATGGGGTGTTCTGAGATCAACTTCTTGGATAATGAGCTGATGTCGACAAGAATTGATCCGTCATAGGAGGGCCTTAATGAATCCCACATCAATGACATGGAACGGAGCAAATAATTTTAATGGAGGTGAAAACGATCTGGTGATATAAGGTTCAGGGCGACGATCATGAAAGAATGGAGTATAAATGTATTGTAGTGGGTGAGACACAAGTGAATTCTCTGAATGACTTCTCTTGAACATATTGGCGACACTGACATGATTGATTGGTAGCATTACCCCTAATGTGGATGGTGTGATGGGACCATGGTGATGTGACCGGTGAACGGAACAACCCAACCCGACTTGGATGCGGAGTGAAAGTGTCATGTTCAAGAGCAACTTGCTACCAAAAAAGTTTCTTCAATTTTTCTTCCTAATTTTCCCCAGTCATTGCTGACCAGTACCCCTTTATTTTTATCAAGCTTGAGGAGGATAACATATGCTTGTTCTATAATTTTCCCTTCGAGCAAACCCATTGCTATGTTTTAACGAGCCTAGCGATAGTGAAACTCGTTCTCGTCTATAGACAAGTTTGTTGCTATTAAAATTTTAACGAGTTTAACGACAAAGACAACTCGGTCCTTTTCAATTTTAGAGAGTCTAAAAAGGAACGTAAAGGTAACTCCAAAATTCATTTTTCGTCATCTAATTCCTTAAGTCCGAAAAAGTATAAAACAATACAGAAGGGATGAATTTTTGATAGTTTTAACGAGCCGAACAAAACAAGCGCTCGATCGTTTTGTGTAATAATCCCTCAGGTCCAAAAAGATTAAAATTTAGAGGAGGGATATCACTTCAGGACCCTTTAACGAGTTGGAGAGGTCAATGGCTCGGCAATCTCTTCATATTTTACGAGTCAGTTGAAAAGAGATTAAATGAGACTCGTATTTTGAGGAACGAGTGATAAAATGGGTAACAACTGATTCCAGGTAAGGTTTGGAATTTTCCAATCACGACAGTGTTACAAGGATGGCTAGTGGGATCACTCTTTGCAGTTGTTCCTCAAAATGGGTAAACAATCAAATGGAGGTGAATGATCGGCCAATGTAAAAGTGGAGGTGACGGTGCAAACACGACCAAGGCTTTAATGGCTGAAGTACTACATTCACGATGGTTATTTACCGGGGAATAGTTCATTTTTTAATGAGCTTAAACGCGGGGGGAAACATTTGCTCATGGCTTATGTTTATTTTTTAACGAGCTTGAACTATGCGCTAAAACTGCTCAATGCAGGTTTATTTTTTAACGAGCTTGAACCTTGCGGTAACACTGCTCGATTAATCCAGTCGTATAATAAGAATGTCCCATTTAAAACAACAATTTTTATAGTTTTGCCCCACATCCTTTCTTTATGCAAATTAGGAAACAACCAATCCAAAAAACAGATAAATGATCGCTCTTTGCTTGCACTCCAAAAGGTTTGCATGCCCCCAGATATAAAACAATGTTTCAAGGTTACCCCTTCTTTATTCCATTAAAACATTTGTTTTACCGAGAGAGGTATGCCTCTTACATGTTACCAAAGATTGTTTTATTTACGGCGTAAACAAAACACTTCTTCGGCGATGTCTACCGAAATAGACAAAGGTGAGTGGAGGAGGCTACTTCACTCACGTAACTTTGACAAGAGAATCTTATTCCAGAATAACCCCCTCTTACAATCATGGACGGGAGTACAGACTAGTCATATTCTCTCGCGGAAACCTACCCTATACCCGAAGTTTTCCTGCCGAAGCAGGCCAGGGTGCATGCCCCCTGGGTTTCAGTCATGTCCCCCGAATCACTCGTGCTCATAAGGCAGGCGGACTGGAGATTGAGACATTTCTTGCGTGAAAAGACCATTCAGGGATGGTATATGACTATTTGCTATGTGTGAACCGAGGAATGAAAGCTGGTCTACGAGCTTGACCACTCTTCCTTCGTGCGGAAAACACATTACTCTAAAGAGTGAGGAGACAATCGCTCCCATGCAATAAATATAGTCTCGTCCAAGGAGTAGATTATAATCCAGGGGTCCTTGAACTACCATTACATTCATTTGAACGGTTTTCGCCCTCAATGTTATGGGCACATTGGGAAGGATCCCTAACGGTTGACTGGTTGCTTTATCAAAGCCAATTAGATTTCTCATCTCAGGCAAAAGCGAGGGTGAACGAAGCACTTTCCAAGCAGTCGAGGAAAGGATACTCACAGAAGCCCCTTCATCTATGATGGTACCAGCCATAACCATTCTATATATTTGAACAATGATTCGGAATGGTACACGAGCTGGTAAACGAGGTCTGCCTAGTTGATTCCAGTCGAAGGATACAACTAGGTTGCTTGGTGGTGGGACCGAATAGACGGCCGGGTACGAATCTGACGAAATTCCTTCCTGCGGTAAAGGAATGGGTAAATTGCCCCCATGTTCATCGGAGTCTATGCTTAGGAAAAGAATTTGGACGGTGTCATCCTTGTTCTCTTCGGTGACAGTATCATTTGAAGATGGAACCTCTGAAGGCAAGACCGGGTCAACTGCCGCCTCGACCTTTTGACTTTCATCTGGTATGGGTTCAGATCTTCAATGATAGATGCTTCAGCCGACCACCTGAGCGGGCCAGCCGGATTTTCAACTAGTGACGGACTTGGCAAGAGTTTTTTATATCCAGGAGGAAGTCGTAATGGTGAAACCGGACGATCGTCCAAAACTCTTTTAGCCTCGTCTAAGAAGGGACAACGGTGGATGGCATGATCACCTTCGCACAGTTTACAAGGAAATCTATATTTTCCTTTTTGTCCTGGGGCTTCACTTTCACTAGTCGACGGTGTGTTTTCAACATGATCATCAGAGGTTGACGACACCGAGTTGTGAAAACGAGGAGACCAGTCCCTTAAGATCCAAGGGATACAAGGACAATTTCTATGATAGTGGTCCCCTTTTCAAATGACACATGGCGATTTAGGCCTGGTCAGTGCAGTGTGTGGATTTTTGCTAGACGACACTCGTTTGCTCCCATTCGCTTTTGGTTCCTTCTTCTTCTTCTCTTTCTTCTTCTTTTCCTTCTTCTTCTTAGGTACTTGACTTTTGGCTTTACCAGCCCCATCAAGCAAAGAGGAAGGAGGAGAGGAAGAATTAGAGGAAGTAGAAGGCTGGTGGGTAACTCTGGACTCGTCTAGTTGCTGATTCGATTGTTCAGGAATTGTGGTGTTCTGAACGACAGAGGTTGAGAAGAGCCATACAGGCAAGCTGATTGTCAGTCCTGGAAGCGACAATGTGGCTATATGGGATGCACCAACATCTCCCTAAGAGGAGAAAGGACTAGGATTTCCTCCAAGGGGAACTCCTTGGTTGGTGGATTCCATTTTCTCAACCTAAGATCAACGTAGGAAAGGGTAATGAATATTCCGTTTAAAATAAATTTTAGACGCTTTGACACTTGTTTTTTCAATTTTTAAGAGTCGAGAAAAAACAAAAGATGACTCTAGTCTCCTTCGATCTTTAATGAGCCTGAAGTGACAAGTGCTCAGTTGGACCTTTTCTGTTAAAGAGTCTGAAAAGGAACGAAAGGGACTGCTCTGGAAATCTAGGTAGAGGGATTACCAAACCAATTGAAAAACTACAGAATACTTTTTACGGTATGGCAGTCAATCTTCCCGAATGCTGTGTTCAGTGCATTGCGATAGATAGGGCGGAAGACACAGCTTCCTATGGATAAAGGATTAAGCCTATTGGGGTCTCCCAAAATATACTCGACGGTACGTGGGAGCACAAGTCCGTACCGGAACTTATCATCTCAAAGTGGAGGAATCACCCAACCATCAGTGAGAACAACAGTTATTAGGCTTTACGATGCCGGAATACGTCTCTAGCCTAGACTTCTAAATGTTGTGCGTTAAGTTCCAAAGCGTTGTTAGATTCATTGAATTTATTTTATAGTTGATCTTGTTTATGAAGTTTGCCTTTCAGGTTCACCGCGAGATGTAGATGTAATTCCTAAAATGCAATCTAAGATGATAAACAATCTTTCTATCTTCTTTGTGCAATGAAAATCCTAGCTACTAAGGAAAGAAAGACAAAATCTTTTCACAAAGAGCAAAGAGCACACTCTAAATGCACTTTCCTAAATCAAACCAATCAGACTGTCTATATGCAAATGCACATGCATGTATTTGTTTTCGACTTTCTTAGTATATGAATGATAAAAAGAAAGTTGATGCATAAATCTGAATTTCTTTTCAAGCGACAAATATCAACAAGTTTATTTTCGAAATCAAAAATGGAGACGATCACAACACCTTACGATTTTGAAATGAATACTTATTCTTGACACTAGAAAATTACAAATTTAGACCAAAAACAATAGTAACAGGATAATCGACCATCAACAACAATCAAACTCTTTCCTATGATTGAAATCGACACTTGCGATAGTTTCAAATCAAAGGACAACAATATGATTACGCTACTTTTGCAAAGGATAACTGAAAATGACTCAACAAACACACAAAAACATTTACAGTTCTTTTGTACAAAGGAGGTGGAATAAAAGCAAGGAAAAGGGGTTTCAAACAGACATATACTGATCACAGGAAGCAAAATTCAGGAATAGAACTGAAAGAATGAATCACAGAAACCAAAACTGCACAAAGCCTAGTCTGATCAGCGCACCTGTAACACAGGGAATTTGAAATGCAGCACACCTTCCCCACTCGGGAAGTGCACTGAAGTTCAAATTCTCTGAACAGTACCTGCGCTGGGCCAGAAACGAGACTCTGTTTGGGTTCCGGGTCACAGTTTGCAGTTCAGTTCATGGGTTTTGGCCGAGCAAAAGGTAAACAGTAATGCAACAATCAGGGGTAGATCTAAGGAGGATCTAAGAGCTATCACAAGGGCAATCAGAGAGTTTGTGAATCAGTTGTTTATATCATAAACAGATCCCGTAGATGGACTGAAGTAGCATTTATCTACTTTGAATTTGCTATGGAAAATGCAGTTCGAATGCTACCTGTAAGTTTATGAAATAGACAACAAGGAAGATAAACAAATAAACTAATTCTTCCCCAGCGAAGTCGCCATTTTTGTTACAGGGAAAAGTATCTATACAGAACTGCTCTATCACACTAAGGTGTGACAGCTGCCTTAGAAACAAACAGAGTAAAGCTACTTTCATTTTTCCTTTATGAATTATAGATAGAGAGGAACAAAAGACCAACCTCTGTCTTGCGCTAATCTCCTGATTTGATTCCTCTCTTCCTTGATAGTCTTTTGCTACTTGTTCCCTTGCACGCCCAGCTTCACAAAGTACCTGTAAGATCACAATAGCATAGCACTATACAAAGACATGGATCTATAATCATAAACAATCTAGGATCAGATGTAAATTGACCATACAAATGCAGCAAATATCAATGACACAAGAGTATGGAGGAAAACTAGAATAGCTTTTATTGATAAACAAGAAAGAGCCAAGAGGAGTTACAACCAGTTGTTCTGACCCAACATCAACCTCTCAGCAAGGAAGTCCCTCTTCACCTCATACAAAGCTTAGATCACCTAACAATCTGATGTTTGTCTCAAGAAACCAACAACAATTCCTTACAATATGCAAAATTCCAGCCTCTGGATCTATGGGATGAGGGATCCATATATAGATATCTGTAATGGAGATGAGTCAGCTTATGATTTGATTAGTGTCTTCCCTCTGATAGTTCTTGCTTCCACTTGGAGATTGATGATCTCTTACTCATCCTTGGTCGAATTCAGAGAGGCAAGTGTCACAGGAGAAGTTTTTGGAAGCTTCCATTTCCTCTCCACCTTGCGGAATGACACTGTCATTTGTCATTTCTCAGCCATCGCACCCCATAGAAGGGCTTTTTGAAATGCAACACACCCACACAGTGTACTTAGGTGTGATGCAATGCACTTGGCTAGTGGAGCAGCTGAAATGATCATGTTTTGACCAATTCTGAGCAGTTTTTCATGGAGAACTTCTAGGAGAAGCTGTAGTCTACTGACCTTGTTCTTTTAGGGGTTAGAACAACACTTTTAGGGAGTTAGGAGCCCTTGGTTTATGGAAATTTCTTGCTTGGGGTTGTAGTGCCCAAAAATGTCTATAACATTCTGGGATCATCATCAATAACAAACAAAGCAAAATTTGAATAGAAAGTAGATGGACTATACCTTTATAGTTTCCTTCTTTCTCAAACTGATCTTCTCACAGCCAGAGTTTGTGGCTGTTCATCTTCTGATTCCTCCTCTGTTGTAGAGTCTGATTCTTCCTGCTTTAGCTCAAACTCTATCTTCTCAAATTCCTTTGGTCGGACTTCATGTTTAGTAACATCTTTCACCTCTTTGAACACCACATATCGACTGTACACAACCTTCCTTGTTACTCAGTTCCAAAGCTTATAACCCTTTAAACCATCCTTATACCAAATAAAGATGCACTTTTTAGATTTACTATCCAACTTGGTTCATTTATCCTTTGGAAAATTTACATATGCATCACATCCAAATACCCTCAGATGTGAAGGAAAGGGTTTCTTACTAGTCCATACCTCTTGTGACGTCTTATCCTCAAATGCTGATGAAGGTGACTTGTTGACCAGGTAACATGTAGTATCCACCGCCTCTACTCAGAATTCATGTCCTAACCTGGCGCCGCTAAGCATGCTTCTTGCCCTTTCCATCAATGTCTTAATCATTCTTTCTGCAACTCCATTTTTCTCAGGTGTATATGGAGTAGTCTTCTGTCGTGCTATATGTTATGAAACCAGCTCAAGAAAAGATAGAAAAGATAGATCAACGCCTTAGAATTCAGCCTCTTTGAGGGGGCAACCTCCTTTACATTACATAAATGAACAATTCTTGGATGATACAAATGACAAAACCTCCTTTCTATATATAGGAGTCTAAGGAGTCACAATATAATCCAGCCGACCTAACAATAATAATATAAAGCCACAAAAATAACAATAGAGGGATTCTATGGGGCACAGAAATAACAATATGGGGGTAATAGGGGCACAAAAATATAAATAAGGGGTATAACTACAATAGTAATGGGGTAATCACTAGTATTATAGGGACCCAACATGCCCCTCTCCTTCAAAAAAGTGTTGTCCTCAACGCTTGAGCAGTTCTGGATACTTCTGCATAAAATTCTCATCCTCCCATGTGGAATCTTCAGCGGATAAGTTCTTCCACTTGATAAGATACTCTGAAATTGATCGATTTCGTAGCTGTCGAGTTCTTGTTTCTGTGACTGCTTCCGGTTCCAATATAATTTTTCCTTCCTCGTCAAGTTCTGGCAATATTGTTTGAACTGGGAGCTTGTCGCCTATAACCTTCTTTAAACATGAAACATGGAAAACTGGGTGCAATCGAGAAGCTGCAGGAAGCTCCAATTTGTATGCCATAGTACCAATCTTTTCCAACACCTTGTACGGACCATAATACTTTGGTGATAATTTATTATCCTTCTTAGCTTGCTTTAGGGACATTTGCTTATATGAATACCCAATCACCTACATCAAAACTTCTTTCACTGCGATGTTGATCTGCCTGTTGTTTCATTCTATTTTGTGCCAACACGAGGTTATCCTTTAAGAGTTGGAGGACTTGTTGTTGATGTTCGATGTGATGTTCCACTGCCTGAACCTTAGAATTTTCTCTTAAATATGATGTGATGGATGGTGGTTGATACCCATAAAGTGCCATAAATGGGGTCATTTTTGTTGCTGTATGGAAGGAAGTGTTATACCACCATTCAGCCAGAGGCAACCATTTGACCCATTGTGTCTGTTTATCAGATACAAAGCAACGAAGATATCCTTCCAAACATTTGTTTACTATCTCAGTTTTCCCATCAGATTGAGGATGATAAGATGAGCTATGAGCTAACTGAGTACCAAGACAAGAAAATAATTCTGTCCAAAAATTTCCAGTGAAAATGGGATCTCTGTCACTTACAATAATCTTTGGGTTTCCATGTAGCTTTTGAATTGTTTCCATAAATGCAGTAGAAACTGTACTGGCTTTAAATGGATGTGATAATGCACAAAAGTGTGCATACTTGGTAAGTCTGTCAACTACCACCATGATGACACTCTTTCCCTCAGACTTGGGTAAACCTGTGATAAAATCCATTGAAACCTCCTCCCAACGTTGGCTTGGAATGGATAAAGGTTGTAATAGACCCGGTGTCTTAATTGTTTCAACTTTATTTTGTTGGCAAACCAAACATTCCGCCACAAACTTTTGAATATCTGATTTAAGGCCATCCCAAAAAAATTCCTTCTTAACCCTGTGGTAAGTTTTTAAAAATCCTGAGTGCCCTCCTAAGGGAGAAGTGTGCAATTCCATAAGAATCTTTTGTTTTAGCTGGGAATTCTTACAGAGGTATAAGCGATCTTTGTACCATAACGAATCATTTTGCCAGCTAAATGTATCAGAAGTACTGGAATCTTGTTGTAGCTTTCGAATAAGTGCCCACACTTCTTCGTCATTCTTCCATTCCTCCTTTGCTTCGTTTATCCAATCTGGTTGGATAATAGAAATGGCACACAACAATGCTTCCACATCCTCATCCTTTCTTGAGAGTGCATCTGCCACCACATTTTGCTTCCCTTTTTTGTAGATGATTTCAAAGTCATAACCCAACATCTTTGTGACCCACTTTTGTTGCTCTTCAGAGGATAATCTTTGTTCTAAAAAGTATTTAAGGCTATCATGATCCGTTTTTACCTTGAAGTGTCTTCCCATTAGGTAGGGTCGCCATTTCTTAAGTGCATGGAGTATTGCCAACATTTCCTTCTCATAAATAGCTTTGCTTAAAAACTTTCCCTTGATTGGACGACTTTCAAAAGCAATGGGTCTTTCATCTTGCATTAGAACAGCACCAATTCCATTTCCTGAAGCATCACATTCCACAATAAAGGTTTTTGTGAAGTCCGGTGTAGCTAAGACCGGTGCTTGGCACATTGCCTCTTTAAGATGTTCAAAGGCCTTTGTTGCTTCCGGAGTCCATGAAAATGAATCTTTCTTCAATAATGTTGTTAGAGGTGCTGCTATTCTCCCATAATTCTTAACAAACTTGCGATAATACCCTGTCAACCCAAGAAATCCTCGCAGATGCTTTATGGATGTGGGGATTTTCCATTCCTTAATGGCTTTAATTTTGCTAGGGTCTACCTTAACTCCTTCATGAGATACAATATGACCCAAATATTCCACCTCCTGGACTCCAAAGAAACATTTGGATCTTTTTGCATATAATTGTTTCTCCTCCAATAGTTGTAGCACCTTGTCAACATGTTCAACATGATCCTTCCAAGACTTGTTGTAGATTAGTATATCATCAAAAAATACTAACACAAATTTTCTAAGGAATGGTTTGAAAATTGAATTCATCAAACCTTGAAATGTTGAAGGTGCATTGGTAAGGCCAAAAGGCATGACCAAAAATTCATAATGACCCTCATGAGTTCTAAATGCCGTTTTCGGAATGTCTTCAATCTTCATTCTGATTTGATGATATCCCGAACGAAGATCCAACTTGGTGAAGTAAATTGATCCATGCAATTCATCCAGTAATTCATCAATGACAGGAATGGGGAACTTATCTTTAATAGTGAGCTTGTTGAGCTCCCTATAATCTGGACACATGCGCCATGATCCATCCTTCTTGTGCACCAATACTACTGGAGCTGAGAAAGAACTTTGACTCGGTTGAATTATACCAGCCTCTAGCATTTCTGCAACCATACGTTCAATTTCACTTTTTTGGACATATGGATATCTGTACGGCCTGATGTTTGGAGGAACACTTCCTGGAATCAGATGAATAGCATGATCATGATCACGCATAGGTGGGAGACCTTTGGGAGTCTCAAATACCTTGGAATGATTGTCCAGGACTTTTTGGAGATCTGGAGAAATAGATGATTCCAATGTGGAAACATCTAGCGAACATAATTGTGCAATTACACCTCTTTGCTCCTTTTTTAGAAGCTTTGTCATGCCATTAGAGCTGATTATCTTTCCTGGTTTCCCTGCAATACCCCTTAATTCAACTTCCTTTCCTTCCATAGAAAATTTCATGAAAAGTTCTTGAAAATTAAAAGCTATTGTACCCAAGGATTGTAGCCATTGGACTCCTAGTACAACATCAACACCTCCCATTGGAATGGAAAGCATTGGGCTAGTCAATACATATTCTCCCATGGATAGCTTGATATTATGGCACTTTCCAGAACAATTTATTGTTCCTCCATTTGCAATCATCACTTGACACTCTGGTGCTGGATATAGGAAGCAATTCAATTCTTTTGCTACCCTACAATGAATAAAATTGTGGGTGCTTCCTGAATCAATCAACACTATTACCTTTTTCTTCTTGATTTGTCCTTCTATCTTGATGGTTTGAGGAGTGGTAATTCCCGCCAATGCATTACAAGATATGGTCGGATTTATTTGTTCTTCATCTAGGCTTTGTTCCTGGAATATATCCTCTTCTTTTGACCTTTCTTGCTCCTTTTCTTCTTCCTCTTCACAATCTATGTAGAATAATTTCTTCTCAGCACACTTATGACCTTTTGTGTATTTGCTATCACAATTGTAACAAAGCCCTTTTGCTCTTTTTTCTTCCAATTGTTGTGGTGTCAACCTTGTAGGTTGTGGAAGACTATGGGCAACAACACTTCCGTCTTTATAGTTGTGAATGGTATGCTTCCTAGTTGCCATAATTTTGCTTTCCATTTTTCTTGCTAACCTGAATGCCTTCTCTAATGAATCAGGTTCCCAAAGGCGCACATCATGTTGGATATTATCCTTTAAAGACCCTATGAACACATCAATCCTATGCTCCTCTGGAATATCTTTTACCCTTATGTTCAATTTTTGGAACTCCTCAATGTGCTCCATTATTGAACCCTTTTGTTTGAGACTTATCAATTGGCTAAAAAAAGTGTTGCTTTTTGTATCCTCATAATGTGCTATCAATTCTTCCGTAAAAATTGCCCAAGTGATTGATACCATACAAACTGATTTGGTTCCAAATATAAAGTTGCCATACGTACCTTTTGTGTGTTTTGCACATTATTGAGATCGAAGAATTGCTCCATCTGTAATATCCATGTGGCGGGATCCTTGCCATCAAACTTCCTCATATCGATTTTTGGAACATGGTGAGTTTTCTATCCAACATTAGAGTCTATGGAATCATGATTAACATTTCTTTTGTTCTCATCATGAGTTTCCTTTAGTATTCTTTCACCCTTAGTGACCATTTCTTGTAGCAACTTATTCATATTTATCTTCAATTCTTCCATCTTATCATCCATGCCATCAATTTTAGCTTCCATGCCATTCACCTTAGCTTCCATGCCATCCATCTTAGCTTCTACGCCTTTCTTTAAACAGTCCATCTTAGCTTCTACACCTTTCTTTAAACCATCCATCTTATCTTCTACATCTTTCTTTAAACCATCCATCTTAGATTCTGTTCCTTTTTGTGCAAGGGACAGTTGTTGCACTTGGTCTTGTAATTTTGATATATCATGTTGCATTTCTTCCTCTTCTTCATGAGTCATGCTAGAGCTTTCAGGTTCCTTACTAGGTGTTTGCATTTTCTTTCCTCGGGGCATCAGTTACCGATAATAATGCTCTACTATGCCCTTTGAATTCCTTCAAAATAAATTTTCAAACCAAGCTTAAGCAAAAATTTAAAAAAATCTACACACCTTTTTTCACTTTGTAGGAGCTTGATATTGCCTATGATGTATCTCTGTACTTTCCAATCATCTAGTTCTAAAATTTTGACCTATAGTAGCTCTCTGTGTCCTCTTTCCAATGCCACCAGTCTGATCCAAATTGGATTCTCCAAGAAAGTGTTATGCACAATCTCCCAAGATGACCTGATTATAGACCTTTCCAGAAGATTGAACTTGTATGAAGTGCCACGTGTACAATTTTCGACCTTTGGTTCTGAAAAAGATATACAAGAAACTACAGTTCGTCCTCTTTCTGTACCTTCTTACGAAATTTCAATCCGATCCCCAGAGAGAAAGTTATGACGATTTTCCCTAGGTCACCTGTTTTGAATGTAATTCAGGAGTCTGTAAAAAGACCAATTTCCTCAGAGCATATCTCCGCAAATATCGCGCGAAAAGATCTGAAATTCGGACCCAAGGTTTAGCGCGATTGCTTCTCAAATGGGTTTGTTTTGTGACTTCTGAAACGTCACAGAAAAAACGTTATAGCGAAAATTCCACGATGACCTGTTTGGAGCAGCGAAACCCTAGAATCCAAAGCTCTGATACCAAATGTTATGAAACCAGCTCAAGAAAAGATAGAAAAGATAGATCAACGCCTTAGAATTCAGCCTCTTCGAGGGGGAAACCTCCTTTACATTACATAAATGAACAATTCTTGGATGATACAAATGAAAAAACCTCCTTTCTATATATAGGATTCTAAGGAGTCACAATATAATCCAGTCGACCTAACAATAATAATATAAAGCCACAAAAATAACAATAGAGGGATTCTATGGGGCACAGAAATAACAGTATGGGGGTAATAGGGGCACAAAAATATAAATAAGGGGTATAACTACAATAGTAATGGGGTAATCACTAGTATTATAGGGACCCAACACTATACCACACTTCTTACAGAATTCTTCAAATTCCTTGTTGCAAAACTCTCCACCATTATCTGTCCTCAACACCTTTATCTTCTTCTCTGTCTGATTTTCCACGAGAGCCTTAAATTATTTAAACCTGTCAAAGGATTTAGATTTATTCTTAAGGAAATATATCCATGTATTCCTTGAGAAGTCATCTATAAATGATACATAGTACACAGACTTACCCAGTGATGGAACCTTCATATGTCAAAACACATCACTGTGCACAAGTTCTAATATCTGTTTCGCCCTCTTACTACCAAAGGGGAAACTCACCCGATTCTGCTTCCCATATACACAATTTTCAAAAAAATCAAAATCCAGAGAGCTATTACTCATACCTTCTACCATGCCTTTACCATGAAGTATTCGAAAGCCCTTCTCTCCAATATGTCCAAGCCTTTGATGCCACAAGATTGTCTTCTCTCTAGAGACCACTATATTTTCTGCTCCACTTTTAGGAACCATAAAAATATTGCACCCATCAATAATAGTGCTACCTTGCAGCTTGTACAAAGTTCCAATTCGAACTCCCCGCATCAATACCAGTGCTCCCCGAACCATTTTGCAGGTATCCTTATCGAACACTGTTTTTACACCAGCATCATCCAGCTTGCTTACAGAAATCAGATTTCTGGCCAATGCAGGAATATGCAGAACACCCGGAAGTGTTCTAACTCTTCCACCTTGCAACTTCAACTTTACCTTTGCGCGACCAATGATTCTAGCCATCCTATCATCCCCTAGGAAGACATTACCAAAATCGTATTTCTCATACTCGCAAAACCACTTTCTATAGGGAGTGAAGTGAAAGGATGCACCTGAGTCAATCAACCATGCCTCATGATCTACATGTGTACTTGAAGAAGCCAAGTACACATCCCCACCATCATCTGAGGCGGTTTTCACCTCTGTAGAAGGAGCATCATCAGATCCCTTTCCTTTTTCAGGAGCTTTAGATTTACAGTCCCTTTTGTAGTGCCCTTCCTTTCCACATTTCCAACACATCACATTTACAAGTTTTCCTGGAGATTTAGATTTCCCTCTAGATCTAGATCTCCCAGTCGATGACTTATTTTTGTTTCTATTCTGGGACCGTCCTCTACAAATAAGGCATCACCATTCTGGCTCTCCATATTTTTCCGTCCCATCTCCTCCGTCAGCAAGGATGAGACTATTTCATCAAATAGCAAGGCAGTTGCATTGCTACCTATTGCAATAACCAAATTATCCCACGAATCTGGTAGAGAACACAACAAACTGATGCACTTATCTTCATCTGAAATTTTAATATCAACAAATGCTAACTGACTTACCATAGTATTAAATGCGTTCAGAAGAAGCATTTCTATCTATATCAATAAAGAAGCATTTCTGTTTATATTCAGATCTTGTTATTTTTGGTGATTATTTGTAGTTATTGGGTATATTGGTATTATTATCTTATATTTTCATATTAGAGCTATAACAAGTGGTATCAGAGCACTTTCTTGGACAAAAGTGGAGAATTTTTTTTATTATTTTTTGTAGGAACTTTCTGGGGCACCGAGTTTTCAGATTAGATCTGTACATTTTGGTGCAAAATTTGCAAAATATAATTGCAGATCTGGATTCTTTGTAAAAAAATACCCCATTTCAAAAAAGAAATCGGCTGAATCGGAGTCCAGATGAAGGAGATATCGCTGATTTAAAAATCAGTGGTGTTGTAGACATTTTTTCGGGGCAGTGAGTTTACGGCGTAGATCTATACATTTTGAGGAAAAATATACAAAATATAATTGTAGATTTGGATTCTTTGTGAAAAATACTCAATTTTAAAAAAAAATCAGTCGAATTGGAGTCTGGATGAGGGAGATATCACTGATTTAAAATCAGCTCTTTTTTTTTTCAGAATTTTTGGTAACAGTGGGAGAGTTGAAGTGCGGATCTGAAATTCCAGTGCCTAGATTGGGATTTCTATCACATGGGAAGATCGAGAATGATCATTCCATATCCGAAAACAGGTCATAATAAAGATTCTGAGCAATATGGGCTAAACTGTGGCCATTTTAAATTTTCGCCAAGTAAGTGATTTTTTTCATGCCGTCTAGCAAGATGTTTTTTTACAGGAAAAGATGATAGCCCTACCATGGAAAAATTCATACAGAACCAAAAGTTTATATATGGGAAACAATGGAAAATTTTATTATCGCTTAGTTTCCAAGATGAGGCTTACAGATGGTGGAAATCAATTTACAACACGTAGTTGTCCGAACTTTCGGATAAAGAATTTGAAAAACTCCTCTTGGACAAATGGTCTCATGCTAGAAAACAAGATAAGGAGAAACATGTGGGGTTATTTCCTACCGGTATATCCTTATTGCAGGTTCATGGATTGATTCAAAAGGAGAAGATCATTGTGTCTATAAATCCTAGTTGCAAGCAAAATTTCATAAATATCAATTTGGCAAAAAAAATTACAAGTGCCAACAAAACACATGGAGCACACACAGGTTAATAATGAGCAGGTGCAAGTTTAAAAAGATTTGAAGATTTCTATGGACAAGTATGTATTGCATTATGATTTTTATGCTTTAGATATGGCTAATGAGGATGTTGTTTTGGGATACCCTTGGATGGAATCAGTGGGTACTATAAATATTAATGTACAGAAGAAATTCCTGAAGCTCTGTTATAAAAAGAAGAAAATTACATTACAGAATATTTCCATCAATAAGCAGGTAGAGTCCATGGAAGATGAAGCAGAAGATGTTCCAGGGACTGACATATCAGATGATGAGCCTTTGATGATTGACAATCAAACATAAATGGAGGTTGAAGCAGAAAAGGTTATAGGTATTGATACATCAAATGAGGACTCAGTGGTTGAAGTAATATTGGCAAATAAGAAACAACAGTAGGCACCACAACATGTACCAGATACCACTCAGGGTCCACTGTTGGTTAAAACTTCAACATATCACCATCCACATCACCCCGCAAGAAAACAACCAACAAGATGGCAACAAACTAGCCATAAGGACAACAACCCCCACATAATAGATAGAGAGAAGCGACGATCCACCTACTACACATCAACATAGAAAAGCGCCACGATCAACTTCCATCTCAAGCGAGCGAGGCACCAGTTGGATCGAGGGTTCACCTTTCTCTTTGATAGTTAGATGCACGTGCATGGTACCAGTGGACTACTCTTTTGAGTAAATATTATTATTTGTGTTATTTCCATGTTTCGGGGATGAAACATGTTAAAGGGGGTGGAATGTATTGTACCCCCCAGTTAACTACGTGGGCTAGTCATGGAAAGAATATAACACAACCCAAAAAGGTGATCGCATGGATCATCCTTTCCATCATATTTCTCTATTAGCCGTACTTGTGGGTGACCAAACCGTAATCTCATCATCTTTCTGTACACACGCCAATCATCAAAACTGCCTTTGTGCGTACCCCACCATCTCATAGGCGTAGTGCGTAATGTCTAATCCAAGGTATGGAAGCAATGCTTCTCTGGCACATCCCTTTCGAATGCATCCAAAAAGTTATCGAGATCAGTTAAACCATCATAGTAAGGTAGAATTCTTACCTCTGATTATACACATCGCAACGACTTGGTCATCATATTATAGCGAAGCATAGATACTTCATGCAGTCAGTTATGACAGTGCTGCAACACCTCATCTGAATCTGATGTGCAGGAACTTTCGCAGTCCCAGTTAATGTGCCCATCTACTGTCGGATTCACCCAATCTTGATCTTGTGTCACTATCTTGTAAATTTGGTCCAAATCATCATCGCTTTCATAATTGCATGTTGAGAATGCAACAAGATGATGGAGCTTAGTGGAAAGAAGTCACCTTCGCTAAGTGGGCCCGCAGGGTATTTTTGGCGCAAAGTCTATTTTTAGACATATGGATCATGGTCTATGAGTTGCAGGATGCTGTTTATGGATGATTGGTCATGTTGGGAAAAATAGATGGACTTCTATTTCTGGTTCACAGGAGAGTGATCAGAGTCTAGTTTTAGACTGCCAGGCTAAAAATAGAAAAGTCAAATATTATTGTCTCATAATAATATTTAGACTATAAACATTATCTTATCCTCTTGGAGCACTTCAGTTTGAGCTACAGATGTGGAACATGCAGCTGTCAAAAGGAAATATGCTTTTCTCGTGGGTTAGTTGAGCTATTGCATGCAGGACATCAATTAGAACTCATGCATGTGAGTTCTGTGGAGTTGGACGTGGAGTTGATGGAGTTGTGTTCAGTTTGACTTGGTTAAACTAGTTGTAATTAGTCTAACTGCAAATAGACTAGTGATGAGTGATGTGAATTAATTGATTAAATTAATTCACTAATTATTAACTCATAATGCAACTGAAGAATACATCAGTTAACTCAGTGCATGTACAATTTAGTGGAGACAGGTGTTAAAGGTTGAGATTGCTATCAGTTGTGACTATAGTTGTGCATGAGATCTTGCACAATCAATGGATTGAGAATGCCCATGAGGATTGTGCAGTATATGCCCAGTGAAATAGTCTGTGCTCACGTGATTTTCACTTGGTATTGTGCAATAGAGGCAGGCAAAGTAGTGGAGAAGATTTGAACCTGTGACTTGTTCGGATCTGAGCTAGTTTTGTGTGTAACAGGTGGAGATAGTGCTGGATACTTGAGAGGAGTATTGTACTATGTATTGTTACATGTTCTCAATCATTAATATACAGATAGTGTGGGGTTTTCAGCTGTAATATTTCCTCGGGTTACATACTGTGTTAATGTGTGCATGTGATTGATGTTTCATTGATTTTGATGCTGCTAAATTGATGATCAACATAGAGGAGATTATGTATTGTGCATTTATTCCACAATAGTGTATAATCGGGATAATCTCTGTCAATAAGTGCTTCTTATTCAAAATTTCTACATCATATACCGATTCAGTATAGGGTGGTCTTTCTGCAGGATCTAGGGGCACTACTACGCGAAGAGCTTTCTTCTCACATAACATCTTCTGCTTCCTCAAATTGATTACCCCATTCATGTTAGTAGCCCAATTGATCCTAAGGAGCGCCGGGTAGGGATTGCTGTCATCCACAATCTCTATCACTTCAAAATCGTCCAATGCACTTGCACCCTCAATATCATTGGTCATTCCCTACAATCTTCACATGGGGATGACTTTCTGCTGATTTTCCATTCTTAACTGGATCGGAGACCACTGCAGCACAGGTCTCCCATTACTCTCCCATGTTTGTTTAGGAAAAACATTCACGTCTGACCCCATATTTAGGATAACTTGATCCATCTCACATTCTCCTATCTACGCAGTGAGCTTCATCTCATGCCCCATTCTTTCCTTATGCTTAGGAATATTCCTGACTACGCATGGTCCGTCATGAGCGTTTTCTTTTCTAGCACACTTGTTTATCAGCTCCTGTAGTCCTTTCACAGCCTTTCTATCATGCAACAACTTCATACAAGTCTCCAAGAAAGTAGTAAGCATGGAAGGGTCCACATATTCAGCTGGCTTCTCATGACTTCCTGAGGTAGAGTCCTCAGCGAAGCTTTTCTGTGCTTCCATAAATGTTTCCTTTGTGCACTCTAGATCAAACCCGATCTCCTTTTCTGGAACTTTGCGGACCCATTCACCTTCTTCAAGCTAATTACCATTATCTTCACCAGTTGTCATTCCACTCTGTAGCATAATATTTACCTTGGGATCCTACTTGCGAGGCTCAACCATCATCATCTGCAGGTTGTGAGTCGGCTGCTGAGGATGTGTCCCTTTTTCATGCATCTTAGCTAATAATACAAGGAAATCCTCTGTTGCGCGGTCAAATTGAGTACAATGTCGGCATTACAAACGTGTCGGGTTCATGTAGTCTCTTGTGTAGTTTCCCGGTCCTCCACAATTGTAACAAAAGTCATGTCCCCGACCTCTACCAGGCCCCCCTCCACCTCGGCCTCGTCCACGCTATTGATATTAAGCTCAGTTTCCCCAAGCGCCTTGGTCCAGAGGCCGAGTTTCTCCCTGGACCCTATATACGAGCGTTCTATCCATAACTAGCTCATAACTATGGCAATTATGCTCATCATGACCTACCGATTGACAAAAGTTGCAGACGATCTGTTGCGGTGTCTGTACAAATTTCTGCAGCAAATGGAAATTGTCTGTCACATGTTTTCTAGCTACTTGAAGATAGCACATGATAGTGAGGGCCATGTACTTGGCCCTAATTGAGCTTCTAGCCTCAGAGGAATTGGTCCCCCTGTTGCAACATAATTCGCGGAGACTAGAGAGTGATTTTTGTCACACCCTTGACTTTTGCATTTCCGGAACCAAACTTCTTCGCGCACCTCTAGACGAACTGTTCTATCTTTCTTCAGACTCTAAAATGCTAGGCAGAGGTTCTACAATTGCGCATGAATCTGTTGAACCCCTAGATTAGCATCTTGCATCGATGTTTCGTGCAATCTCATTGTAATATCGAGGGCTTATTCCTGGGTTCCAATCTTTTGTTGTGACAAAGCAACCCTTAGATGAGGCAAGAGAAAAGCCACAAACCATTCCCGGTGCTTCCCATCCGTAAGATTCATGTTGGCTTCACGGATTATGCACTTCAACCTCTGATCCAAATCTGAAGTTGTCTCACTAGTATTCATCATTATCTCCTTGAATTCCATAATTGATTGAGCTTCAGATTTGCACCTACTGAATTACTTATTCAATGCGCTCTAAATATATGCTAATGAATCCATCGGATTATCAGTGCAGTACTCAATGTACCATGTTAGCACGCATTCCTGCAATGTAGTAACCAATGTTTCTTTCTTCATCTGATCATTTGTAATACCCTGAGCTTCCAATACAGCCTTCGTGACGAACCAAAATTGGTCTGGGTCCTCACTTCCCGACCCCTTGAACACATGCAATTTCACTGAATTCACCATATTGGATGGTGGCAGTGGTGGTAGTGGTGTGGGTGAAGGCATATGTAGCAGAGGTGAAGATGGGGGTGGTGTGGGTGGATGGGGTATTCGCGGGAACCCTTCTTTTATCAATTGAACAACACTCTATAGAGAATCCTTTGTAGTTGCATAACCTTCTTTTCACACAGGAGCATCTTTATCCAAGTATTTAATGACCTTAAATACTTACCTCATAGTCCCTTGAAGAAACGACACTCTACTTCACTATAACTGACCAAAGTATCGATTGTGAAATGTGTCACGAATCCTCCTATGATACGATTGAGCCAATGATCGACAGTGCATGCGATCTTATCTTTAGAGGCTTCTACTCTCTGCACTAACTCCGGGGTGCAGACTATTGGACTGTCAAGCCTCCATCTTCCTTGGCCATTTACCAATTTTGTGATCCACTCGTATAATTCGACCGGGAAAAGAACAAAGAAGATTTCGTGTATCTATATGTACATATATCTGTCCAACCATTGTTCTCTCATCAATCGCAGATTCTTGTTTTCTTGTGTCGCAAATTCGTGGATATTTCTATCCAACCAGTCTTCGATCTCCTTCTTAGTTGGATTCAAGTGATGCAACATCACACATATCTTTATTCAGATCCCAGTCTCGGCAACAAAATCATTTGATGGCTTGATAGGGCCTGACCCAGGTTCAACGCTAATTAGCCAAGCAAATCCATACACTACTCTCCCTTTTGGCAGCAATCTATGGAGCACGGACTGAAGTCTCACCCAAAGCAGTGTGGGGGGATGTAGGAACCAAGCTTCCGCACCCATAGATGGCAGTGATGTCGTTTTATAGCCTATCCCTTCCTTCGTGCATGTCGATAAGCCCTTTAGGGCTTATCGATATACTCATCTTAGTCGTCCTCTAGATCTCTGCGAAGGTCTACCATTGTCCTTCGCATACACTAGATAGGCAGATCAGACACTTACACGCTTCTATAACTACCCTTACTTCTGTAATTACCTAAATTAGCTTAAGTATCTGATAACTTCGACATGCATTAAGAGGATCTTCACGCAAACATATATTCTTACTTGAGTTCATATAACAAATAAAAGCATATGGATTCGCGCTTCAATACAAAATTAAAACATAAACCCAGTATTCATCATAACATAATCATATGCATTTATCACAGAAGTAAAATAGATCATACATAGATAATTCTAGAATAATTCTCTTTATTTATGCTTTAGATTTTATTTATAGACTCTAACCGCCCTGCACACATAGCTACAGGGATCCGCACACTTAGTTGCGGACTTATACCCTAAGCCTATGTGCATACAGCTACAGAGCCTCTTTCATACATTAAGACTCTTCGCTCTTAGCTCTCATAGACCCATTGCATTCATCAATGAATCAAAACATATCAAGACTGAACTCCTTAGAATCTTCTAAGAATCTCCGTTTTATACAATCCCATGGTCCACGGACCATGGGTGGATCTCTTAAAGCTGACGCAAGTGACATAAAAGAAGGGCGAAAGCCCCTGATGACTCTTTACATCTTTGTGCTCCGCGGCCAGAAAATGCATAGACTTTACACTTCTTATACAAAACTTAGGCTTTCTGCCCCAAAACTTGGGCTTTTAACCCCAAAATTTACCCCAGGGGACTCGTTCCCAACAATATGAATCACTAGAAGACTATGAGATTATATTTTAGTTAAGTGATAGGAGGGCACATAACTGAAATATTGATCTAGATTCATTAAAACTAGTCTTGCTCTAGGGGGTCAGAGAAGAACTGATGGAGACTCTCAATATGTTGGCCAGTGGAGATATTTATCAAGTCAACTATGAAGACATCACAATAGTGTTCAAAAACCTTGATAAAGTTTCTATAAAAAGAGGTAGCCCCATCCAAGGTTCGGTAAGTCCCTCATCCGCCACTTCAGCCATTAAAAATGAAGTAGGAGGTATATTCAATGTTTTCAAAAGTGAGATCTTACATACCTTTGCCTTCTAAATAAATAGACTATATATTGATAAAAATAAAAATGAAGAAAAAAGGGCATTAGCCATATTCTACCCTAGATGTACCAAGAGACATACTAAAACGAGTGCCCCTAAAATGCTATATAAATTTGTTCTGTGTGAGAAGAGAACCATTGAACTAACAAATTTCCATGTTTTCCAAGTTTGAAGGTAGTGTACCATGGAGCAGAAGGAGGCATGAAGCAAATTTTCTTTGTCAACTAGAAAAGGCCATAAGCCCCCATACCATATCAACAATGTAGGAACTATCACTCCTCTTTCAATACAAATTATATGCATCATTTCAATCTTGGTATCCACCGAGGACCTCACCTTGATCTACACCCACTCTATGGTCCTATCCTCCCCAACCTGTCATTCCCCTTTCTAGCCATACCAACACCAACCTCCTCAATGGGGTAATCAATCATCAGGGTGGAGGCCTCAGAAAATGAAACCACCTACCCTAATGCCTCCTCCTCAACGATAATTACACTAAAACAACCCTCTAAAACAACTACAAATTCGTGCTAAAGCAACCCTGAACTACAACAAGAATCATGCCTAATCAGTCTGTGGTGAAGAGGCATATTATAATAACTATGATGTAGAAGTCCAAGGAATCAAACTCAAGTCTGAGAGGGTACTTCCTAATGCTCAACCACCTTCTCCACTAGAAAATATTTAATGATTTTGTGATGCCTGCAAAACAAAATGGAGAAATGAATTTCTCATGAATTTAAAGATGTGCATATCTCATTTTTTATTACTTGAGCTACTAGAATAAAATATTAATTGTATTATGAAACACTTAAAATGAATACGACTCACATTTATGATGTTAGGATATCTTCATTTCAATATATTTAAATTTATTGGAGACTGGTAGAATTATTATATGTGTAATAATTCTAAGATCACTTTAGGATGTTGTGAATTTGTACAATGAAGAGATTGTATGTACGATCATTGAGATGCATTTGGTTGATTTAATTATCAGATTGTAGGAAGAGTGCTAGACCGGGGTGTGTGAAAGAAGCAACCATAACTGAACATCACCACCTATAAAGGAGACCAACATCATGACTAAAAGTATTATGTTTGTGAGATATGGCTTGTAAATGAATCATTTTGGAGAATTAAAATTTTCTGCTTTGAAATTTTTGAGTATATCTCATGGGATTACGACATAGGTGGAATTATGTATAAAGGAGGCCAGGAAAAATACCATTTTGGTGATATGGTAGAACTCTAATGCTCTGATTACCTCATTGGAGCAAGTCATAACTAGTACCTTGACTATATAACTCCATGAGTATTGCAAACATAGAATTTGATATAAGACTCTAACAATAATAGAATGCAACAAAACTCTTGGCCAAGTAGATTTCCCATAATGGGGGTTTCCTAGGCTCATATGCGTGAGTAGTTGATGGGGGCCCATGTAGGGAAACCCCCAAACAAGTAAACTGCTTGAAATGGGGACTTTCTATGCTTGAAAGGGTGAGTAGCTCATGGGGGGCCATGCATGAAAACCTTTGGAGAGGTAGACTTATTGTAATGGGGGTTTCCTAGGCTTGGAAGGATGAATAATTTATGGGTGAAAAAATCCATCACATGCACACTGGGATGTGAGCATAACAAGGTCTTTTCAATGCATTTAATAACTTGAATTTGTTACCTGTGGAGGAAAATGAGGCCAGGAATAACCATGGAGATAAGTATCGAGTTAAATCATTATGTGTTGAAATTAAAATTTAATTTAATTTAATTATATTATGATTAATGTAAGAAATATATGTTTGTGATACTAGTGAGCTAATGAATTACCCAACTAGGATAGATGAGGTTGATTACAAGGTGACACCAGAGTAACAAATCATGGGTATAATTTATCTAAAGGCCCTCGGGACCGACCATTGAGGTGACATGGGAACCCTAAGCTAGGCATTGATCACCATGGGTTATGACATGAGAAATATTTGTATTACTAGAGAAAGTCGGAATGGTGCCTTGGTAGTAAGAACCCATCAAGATTATTTTGGCATGAGGAATCCTTACCAAGTAATGGATCACTCGAGGGAATAAGGAGCGATGGAAGGGATGCTTACACATGGAATCTACATGACTAGAAAGAACGGGAGACAACCAGGAATCTAAGAAAGAGAATGGGTTGGATTTGTTCCTTTCAAATTCCATGTGAAGTATGGGACAACCAGGCTAGAATGTGTTGGAATGTCAAACAATCTATAGGTGACTAAACCATGGATAATGAAATTACATGGCTTAAAATTGAAACGTAGGACATAGAAGATGTCTTTGATGCAAGAGTTGGTATTATTAAGCTCAATTTTTTGTTTTATTTATACAACATTAAGGACAATGTTCTTTTAGGGGGGTAGGGTTTGCGAAATTCCTCACCTTACCCATATTTTTATAATATTAAAATTATGACTAAAATTCAAGTATGAAGAAACATGACTGATCAATATGGTGATTAAACATTTAAATTTAATTAACACTAACTAAAGGAAAGTCTTATTTACAAATCCAACACCTGAGGGAAGCTTTTTTGATTCCATGACTTGAAATCCTGAACCCAATCAAATTAAATCATCGAGCCACCTGTTGCAAGACAATCACACTTTCTCATGGATTTCGGTAAAAGATGTGATTAAAGAGAAGCCATTTCCTTATAGGCTTTCAATAGATTACATTGTGGCCGCGAGGGGCAATGGATAATTCTCATTCTCCTCACATATTTAGGACACAATGAAAGAAAGAGGGTGGTGCCTAATTCTCTGTGCAAATCGAAGTGCTAAAGGAGCGTTTCTCTAATACATGATGGGACATTGAGGAAAATATATATTCACATAATAGAGAAGTGCGTGTGGGTCTTCTTGATCAGGTTCTCCTTCTGCTTCTTCTTGATTAGTTTGTTATTTCTATTTTAACATTTAAGATAGGTGCAAACAACGTGGACCTATGGATCACGACCGAGGGGTGTTGAGGCCATTATGGAGTTGATTTTTGAGCCTTATTCACTATGAATTTGGGTGTTATTCCCTATGTGTTGTTTTTGAGGCCACTAGTCCATGTATGAATGCATGAAGTGATTAGTGGGAGGCTTAGTGGATGATTAAATCATTATGGTGCTTGTTAGAAAGCTAATAAACAACCTAAACAGTGAAATACAGACCCTTATGGTGCTTTATATTAAAATACAACTAATAAATGAACTGGACAATGGATTCAATCTCCTACACTTAGAAATACCCCATTTGAACCCTGGGTAAATCCCTGTAATTGAAATCAAGGGTGAAAATGGGTCACTATGGTGCTTACTGCAAGAGGGAAATTGATAAACCACATTGACAGTGGACTTCATCTCTAAGTGTTAAAGCCATTGATGTGAATTTTCCCTTGAGAAAGCCTCCCTGTAGACTCTGGATTCAGCTCGATGGTGGTTGGCTACAAGAAGGGTTGCACTGCAACTAGCCTATGGCTGGGTGGAGAGTGGATGTCCCTCCTTTAGTCGCTAGCCACCTTAACACACTTAGATACATATACTTGTTTATGCATGTTAGACTACAAACTATGCTTTTCCTTGTTGTGTTAATGGTTGATATTTAATTATGTATGTTCACAAGTAAATGCTTGAAACTCACTGTCATGCTCACATTTGATCAATTGTCTTACGTGTTTATCAATATATAAATTTATTCTTGAACTAGGTAGTTAGCTATCAAATGCATGATTGTAGGATACCTTAAATGCTTATAATTAATTTCTTAAATTTCACTCTAAAACTTTGGATTGATAAGCTACCTTATAGGTTTATAGTTGTGTTGAATACTTGAATTATGAATTATTCCTTCATACTTGTGAATTGTAGCTATATTGCTTGTTTATAGTGGAAATAGAGCCATAGGATGTGTTGGTTACTGTTATGTTAATAATGGAAGTAACAAACTATGTATCCATGCTTCCTTTTATTTACTTGACAATCTTGATTCATAAATAGTAGTTAAGCTTGTTTAAGAGTGATGCATATGCATCCTAATTGCTTCATGCACGGTGGTCCAAATCCCCAATATCATCCTATATTCAATATACCCTCATGTTTCCTGGTGGGGGAGTCAAAAAAATTCCTATATTTAATCAATACAATGGATCGATGTTTAATTTAATATAGTTCAATTTGTGCTTTTCCAACTATGTAAAGAAACCACTAATGCTGATAGTACCATTTTTCCGTAGAATTTACCAATGCCTAGCGCTAAGAAGAATAAACCATTGGAACAACCCTTTAACCAAGGCCCAAAATCTAGGTGGTGTTATCTCATTAGACTGCCATAATCATTGGCACTCATGTTCTAAATTGAGGCAATTAAAATGCTAGCGACGGTGATGGAAGTAACAATAACTTCAAATGTCATTAGATATTCCTTTTTCCAAGGTTATTTATTGATGGAACCTCCCAATTCTTATCATCATTTTTAACATTCAATACTTCCACAATTGACCTATGGAAGTGGAGATACATCATTTTTCAAGAGATATTCTATCTTTTTGGTCTACCATGTACAACAACTAACTAGACAACCTCACGTTTGTCGATGTTCACAACCCGTCAGTATGTTCCTGATAATGTGGTGGTAGTAAAGGGGTTGCATTTGTTGTGTATATATTTGTATGTCAGGCTTATTAGTTGATATGAATGCCCTATGTTCATTATATTAGTGAGTGAAGGTGTTATCACCCAATTTTTATTTTATCCCTTATTGTTGATGGCTAATAGATGGTAAATGTTGAGGATAAGGTGTCCATAAATGGACATAATTACTCAATGGTTATCAAAGCAGATAAGAAAATTATGATTTTCAGCAAGTTGTCACTAACTCTAGTGGATGTTGGCTAAACTCGCAAAGGGGAGGTGAAATTGCATGGGTTGTGTGGCTTGGATGAGGTGGGGATGGAATGGCGATGATGTGGAGATTCCTTGGTTGCTGACATGGTGATGAAATGGAGAGTTTTTTCACCTCGGTGGTTTCACCACACAATTGAGATAGGTTAGATGATGTCGAAATAGGGCTAAATCACTCTCACTGGCCCATGCATATGGAGAGTGGTATTAAAATTTTTCCCATGTAGTTTGTGTTAATCTTCATGCAAGTTAGCTAGGTTAATGGTCAGAACTACCATTAAGGGGAATAAGATACCACTGGTACTTATAAACTGGATTTCACGCCAGCTCAATTTTGGCTCCGATGTGGGAACCTTGCCCATAAATATTTTTCCCACTTCTAGGTTATTGTAAATTGGTAATGTATTGTAGGAAGCATGATAAGGACCGACCATTCCAACATAATGACATGTTTGTGCAACCAAGGCCATCTCGAGGTCATATGCATGAGATTTGGCTTCCTTGTGATAACATGGACCCATTTTTATTGGAAATATGTTATCGAGCAAAACATGCAATCTCGGAGTCATATTGATACAAAATTTATATCATCAAAAAGATCTTGATGAGATTATCACAATGGAGGTATCATAACTATCTTTTACTGATTTTGAAAAGTGATGTTTTTGGTAACCCCGTCTTCAAAAAAGATCTTGGGGGTTAGGTTAAAATCAATAGGTGACACCTCCCAAAACTAATGAATAGCTAAGGGGGTGGGATGGAGTGTTACAAAAGTCACTTGGAAACAATGACAAATGAGAACCACTTAGTATCATGCCACAACACAAGAGGCATTGGATCACACTCCACAGTGGCTAGAAGAAAAGCGAGATGGATGAGTTACAAATTCATTTGTATGATACAACTCCTAGGAAAGGAAAAACCCAACTGTAAGGTACTGAGTAAAACAAGTGCCATGTTCAAGGGAAATGTAACTGACATTTCTATTTTGATTGATAGAATAATCAAAGCTAATTTCCTCACTCTCTTTTTATTAGTTGGTTTTGCTTCATAGTTTAGCAAGCATTAAAGAGAAGACAAGTAATCTCAAAAATGCCTTTTTTCATTCAGTTTTAACAAGCCAAAAAAGAGAGAAAAGTATTATTCATATAATATCTTCTTTTTGGTTTAAAAAGCATGAAGAAGATATAGTGATATGCTTGATATTGGGTGTGTTTTTTGTGAGGTTGTAATGAGCTTGAAAAAGAGTTAAAAGGATGCTAAATTCCTTTCAGTGACTAATTATCATAAAAAGGACAAAAAGGAAGATTTTCTTGGAGAAATGTGGCAAAAAGGGTAGCAATGTGTTTTGAGTTGACTGAGAAGATCTAGGAAAATTGATGTTGGATGGTTGGAAAGATAAACCACTCATCACATAGATCTCTCTATAAAGAATAGGAACACTGAGAGAAGACTAGAAATAAGGCCAAGGGAAATCTTAGAGAAATGATGAAAATGAAACAAATTCATATCAACATGCATAAATAGGTATTGCCTAGCAACTATCACAAGGAAATCAGTGGTGGAATTCTCCTGAGGTATTGCAAAAGGATGAAAAATAAGAGAAAATAAGGCTTATATTTAGTGTCATTGTGGGTCAAAAGGAGGGATTCCAAAGCGATAAAAAGATATAGCATGGAAATTGATACAAAAACAAAGTGCCAAACTAGGGAATCCATGTAAAGGAAGGCTCTAGCATGCAAGTTATTGCATGTGAATGTAGAAAGATCATGTGACAACCTAATTGGATTGGACCTAGAGAACAATGAAGATGGAAACAATGGTAAAATATGCAAAAACGATGGAAGTAAAAGACCTACCTCTATATGTTAGGTTCAATAAAACTCACCCATGATCCAATGGATGTCGCAATAAAAACACCACCCTATCATATAAAGACCATCCAGAAAGGGTATACAATGGTTAATTCACATAGTGAAAGAAAAAAAATATGGATCAAGTAAAAATATGGTTGTATATCATTCAATTTTTGATTTTTTATAATTGTCCTAAATTTTTTCCATATATGATATATTATCTATGACAAGTTTGTATCTTACTTATGAATTCGAATGATGTGATTCAAAATCCATGTTGTGTTGACATGCGTGATTTTATAAATGCTAGATTAATGTGACAAATGTCAATGTAAAAAGAGGACTAATGTGTGTAACGTCAAGGTCTCACAATGGGTGTACCTATGATGAATCAAATGTTTGCGACTACCAAATGAAAATCAAGCAACAAACAAGATGATAATTAAACTATCAAAACCCACCAAAAATTAAAAATTCTTGACAGCATGAACAAAACAAAATCTAAAATACACATGTACAAGTGCAATGTAGTCTAGGATTTTATGTTATGTAGTTCTTTTTATGGCCAAAAAATGACAAAAATAAACATTTACGAGACCACTCAGTTAGAGCCCCAACTAAGTTATTTTGTGTCTGGATTGGTGGTTCCAACTCATTCTAATGGGTCTATTTATCCCCTCACTCTCCCTCTTTATTTGTGGTGTCTCTAATTAGATATCAACAAGAAGAGAGATATTGAATTTAGCCTCTTATAGAGCTCTTTACAAGAGAGAAACCCTTAACTTGAAACAAGGGCTCAACCAAACTACACTAGTGTTTAATCCTACATAAGGATACTTCTAAAATGAAATAAATTGATTCCAAATGCAAATCTATTCTAGGATGCAAGCAATAAAAAATAAATCCTAAACATATCTCGATTGAAACAAGCATTAGTCCCCCTCTCAATCAGGAGAAAGGTAAAAGAAAATTTGGACCATCTTGAATTTGGAATGAAACAGTTCTTGGGCCTATCACTTATCAACACAAATATTCACATACAACCATCTGATAAGTTGTTACCAGATATTCATTTTAGAGATACAAATTTCAATGAAATGAATTCAAAATTAGTGACATGAATACATTAAGGAATAGTTCTCATAAAACAATCATGATTTAATACGAAGACACACTTGTTATCAATTTGCTAAATCCTTAACAACCATAACATGTCCATCTATTTGAATTCATTAATCAACCTTGATTTAAATTTCATCAATCATCAAACGATAACTTTCTGATGATTTAAACAAGCATATAATTAAATGAATTTACAATAGTGTAAAACTCAAGAAACATTTACTTATTTGGATAAAAAATTGCCTCAAAATTGAACTAAATTGAAGCTAATAATCAGTCATTAACTTCGACAATAGTGTACAAAAATTGTAGATCCGATCAAATTTTTTTGAGCTTATAATTTATCAAAAAGTTTCATGATAACATGAAACTTTGGTGCTCTAATACATCACTTTGTATATGGTAAAAACTAGCTAATTATTTACAAAATTTAGTCCCCTATATTAGTGAAACAAATCCCCCTTTTTGGAGGGAATTGAAACCATTCTGTAGACAAATTGGAACTCATCTTGATTCTCCAAATTCTTATTTATATTTACAAAAAAAGTCTCCAAAAAGGAGATTTATTGAAAGCAATTTATATCGATCAATTTTGGAGCTGCAAATTTTCTTTTTTCTTCCTTTTTTGTTTTTATTCTATTGATCCAAATCCATTGGGCTTGATCCTCTTCTACAAGCTCTGCAAAAATCTCACTAAAAATATCAACAAAAAACAATTAACTTCAAACAGTGAATGTTAGGTCCCTATAAGACTAATGTAGCCCCTTATTGTTATTGTTAGCATATCCCCTTTATTGTTATTATTGTGCTCCATAAAAGCCAACTATTTTTATTTTTGTGCCCTTACATTATTCTTTTTATGTATGTTTGATTATATTGTGACCCCTTAGAATCCTATATACCAAGTTGGTCATGTCAATTGTATGATCCAATAATTTATCATTTATGTTATGTAAAGGAGGTTACCCCCTAGAAGATGTTATTTTTTAAGTAATCGATCTATATTTTGTTTTGTTTTGTGATCTGGTCGTATATCGTTTTGAATCAGAGCTTTGGATTCTAGGGTTTTGCTTCTTCAAATAGGCCATATTGGCATTTTCTCTATACATTTTTTTGCATGAGGCTTGAGAAGCTGAAATTTTACCCACATGGAGCTGAAATTCGAGTAAACATTTTGTAGAATGTTCAGATCTTGGTTCACTATATCTTCGAATATATGGTCTAAAGAAAATAGGGTTTTTGAATGCTCCAAAATTCAATCTCAAACATGTGACCTAGGGAGAATCATCATAACTTTCTCTACGAGCATTTTGAATTTCATAAAAACTGACTGAGCATGCCAATAACGTAGTTTGGTTTATATCATTTTCAATGTCGAAGGTTGAAATAGTGACACATGGAATTTTGTAGAATTTCATTCTACTGAACCAATCCGTAATTAGGTCATCATGGGTCATTTGACATAACTTTATCTTGGAGAATCTAATATTGGTCTAACTTCTCGCATTACAATGAAGACCCAGAGGGATACCACAAAGTGAAAATTCACACCTTAGAGAGCCGAAATTTCATAGATACAATAGTTTCAATTTTAAGCACCTAAAAGCAAGAAAAATGTGTGTATTTAAAAATAAAAGTGTTTGAAGTGATTCAAACAGCTTATTGAAGCATAGAAATCATTATTTCGTCCTAATATGCCTTGTAACAAGGAAATGGATACACCCAGTAAGGAAACTAAAAGCTCTAGTATTTCACATGATGAAGATGAACAAATGCAACATGATATATCAAAATTATGAGATTGAGTGCAACAAATATCGCTCTCACAAAGAGTAACAAAAATGAATTGCAAACTAAGATGAATGGTTTAAAGAATAGTTTAAAATATGACATGGAAGCAATGATGAATGACAAGATGGAAGGTGTGGAATATGGTTGATAAATAAAAATAGCAAGAAACCTAGAAGGTTGGAAGGGAGGTTTGACAAAGTTGCTACCAAAAATTCTTCCTAGTGGTGACATGGTACTCCATGAAAATCATGATGAGGACAAAAGGAATACAAAATATCATCTTAGCGACTCCAATAGTGGTTTGAACTTTGAATACTAACCACATTCCAAAAATCGAAATGAGAAAGTTTGATGGCAATGATTCTGTAACATAGATACTATGGATGGAGTAATTCTTTCATATACATGTTGTGCCACATACAAAAAATGTACACATTGCATCTCTATATTTAGAAAAAAATCAATTTGTGTAGTATCGATGGCTTTGTTGTCGTAAATCAATTGTCACTTATAAAAATTTTACAGAAGAATTGGTGGAACATTATTAGGATACAAAGAGTAACGCCTTCTTTAGCCAATTGATAAATCTCAAACAAAATGTTCAATGACATAGCACATTAAGGACTTCTAAAAATTAAATATCGAGCTAAATGGTATTCCAAAGGAGCATAGGATTTATGTATTCATAGGAAATTTGAAGGACAGCATTCAACACGACGTTTGCCTTTGGGAACCTAATTCTTTGGAGAAGGCATTCAAGGTGGCAAGAGAAGTTAAAAAACAATTATGGCAATAAGGAAGTCTAGAATGCACAACTATAAACATAGAAATGTTGTTGATCCTAGCCTCCTACAACCTACCAGGTTGACACCACATCAACTAAAGGAAAAACGAGCGAAAATGATTTGTTATAGTTGTGATAGGAAATACACTAAAGGTCATAAGTGTGCTACGAAGAAAATATTTTACATAGATTGTGAAGAGGAGAAATAAAAGGAACAAGAAACATAAAAAGAAGAGGGTATACACCAGGAACCAACCACAAAGAAAGAAGAAGTGAATCCATCCATATCTTGTAATCCATTAGCAAGAATTACCACTCCTCAAACTCTCAATATAAAAGGATATATATAAAAATGGTAATAGTGTTGATTGTGTTAACACCCAGGTTGTTCCCTATGACTCCCAAGGGAATACGGCCGGGGTAACCACTAACCAATCTTTTGATCACTGTTTCTAGCCAAACTGTGATCAGAGAGGGCTCTCTCTTTATGATTTGTATCTGTAATGATACTGTTTAGGCTAGGTATTAAGCACAGGTTTTGTTTATGTTTTGGTTGAAGAATTTCTTTCAGATCTTTGTGATGTATTATTCAGAGAGTCAAGTATCATTGGGCAATGGAGTCTATGGCTGTAGGTGTCTAGAAACTTTGAGATGAACTGGTGAAACTTACAGGGCCATTTGGGTGCTTTATAGAACAAACTTTTGATTAATAACATGAACAGGCTAAACAAGCAGTGAAAGCATTTAAGAATTTTCACTCAGCGTTTAAGTATTCCCACCCTACTAGTTACGAGAAATGGATAGATGTCTCAGGGGCAAACTTGAATCCCTGGGAATATCTATCACTGTAAAAGATATGGTTTTAAAGTGCAGCAACTAAGAATTACACTTCTTTTACTGTATCTGAAGAAAACATGGATAATAGCTCAGTTTGAGTTCAGGGTAATCGGTGATTAAATCCTGGAACTATTCTTCTACTTTGCTATTAAGTGTAAAATATTTAGACAACAAAAGAGAACAAAAGACTCGAAAACATGTAATACAGAGATTTAAGAAAACTTATTGTTTTATGAAACACTCTGGAATCCTGCAACGTTCACCATTCATCACAACGCATCAAATACACCAAGCTTTGGAAATTCCATTCTCCCTTTGTATTATTTCTCTGAGAATTTTTTACAGCAAGTGAGAGTTCCAAAAGGAAAATAACAACAACCCCTGCTCTATTATGCAGAGGGGTCTATATAGTACTCTGTATACAAAATATCTCAGGTATTGAGTCATCTGAGAGAGAGAAAATATCTTTAGTAGTGTTCAGAAAGTAGGCCGGAAGTTATTACAACGTTAAATGCAGAGTAAATGCTCTTTATGTCTGTCAGATGATTGTTTTGACTTTAAGGAGTCACTGAGTCGGTTACATTACTATGTATCGATCCTGTAGGTACGCATTTACTTTTGCCTGCGCAATGAGTTTCTCGGCTTTGCCAGCTGCGTTTGTCTTTCTTGCTTTGTTGGCTGCTCCATCTGCTGAGTTGGCTCAGCTTTGAATTTATGATGCCTGCTGATTTTGCTGACTGTTCTTTCCATCTAAATTTATAGAAGAAACAGGAATTGATGTATGGCCTAATGTTTACAAAATTCTTTGGATGGCATCTGTCCACCATTCCTGTGTAGGGAGCTGATGCCTGAGGATGGCCTGCATTGTTTCTTCAGCTTCTGTATACTTGAAAAAGTTGGGAGCTACATCAAACAGATGATTTATTTCATTCATTATAAAAAGTAGATTTTCTATCTTACCATAGAAAATCTGTCCTGTGATAGGCCCTGTGTCTTCTGAGGTGCTGGCCTTCTCATTTACCTGTGATGAGGCAAAAACATTCACTCTCTTGGCATATTCTTCATGGGTGAATAATCTCCCTCCGTTGTTCAACAAGCTGGGGAGTCCTTTACTTTCCAATACCCGAAACCTCTCAATGAACCTGTTTACCTCAGTTTGCATATCTTGGGTTCTTCTGTCTAACGTTTGCACCAGACTTCTAAGAGTAAGAACCCTCTTGATCATTTGGATAGTATCAGTTCTGTTTGCGATTCCCATGATGGTCAACTGAGAACTTGTCTTATGATTGAGCACATTGATCATTTTTGTTGCAATTTCAGGCATGTTCCCCAATAAGGCCCTTGATGTTCTGATTTCCCTCTGCGCCTTTGGAATGAGCTCCAGTTGCTCATGGATTGTCTCTATGTATGGCCATTGGTTATTGATGGATTTACCAATATTGGACCATATCATTGCTCTGATTTCGGCTATGATTTTATCTAGTTTTAGCTCTTTCTCAAGCTCCTTGATTTTGTCTTTAAGAGCTTTGATTTCCTTGGCCTTCTCTCCTACTTCTCTCTTTGTTTTGTCATGCCTTTCATTCACCTTGGCCAGCTGCTCCTTAGTTTCATTTAGCTGCATCATTTGTGCTTCTAGAGCTTGTATTTCGCTCTTTAGCTTTTGCATGTCTAAGCTCTGATCTGTGCTGGTGGGTGCTGCTGAAGTAGATGTGGCTGGTTGTTCAGCCTGCTGAGGTGGAGGTGCAGTAGTAGGAGCAGTCTCCTCAAGATTAATGACCTGTGGAGGGGGCTGAGATGTTTGCCCCTCTTGCACTTGTGTTGATGATCCTTTCAGAGGTGCTTGTGTGGCCTCATATTGCCCCAATTTTTCTTGTGCCTTTATAAGTTCTTTGTAAACAGAAATTAATAGAGCAGTGGAATCCTGCTCATACCTTTGTTTTGCCACTTCATCGGTCTGTGGATGGATAGTGGCTGGAAGTTTAACCTTCTTCCTTAGTGCAGCCATATCAGCATCTCTGATTTTTAAGATCTCTTGTATCCCTTTGATATCATTGGGATTGTGCCCAATTTCTATGATGATTTCTTCCAGGGTTTTGATCCTGTTGTCTTTGGCCTGAGAAGAGGCTCTCTCTAGCTCCAGCTGGGAAGCTGTAGCATTCAGACTGCTTGTTAACTTGTAGTTGTCCAAGGTCTTATCGGCCAATGAAGCATACACCATTTCCCCTGTTTGTTTATGCAACTCAATTTTGTCCATGGGGTGTATGTCTTTGGCAAGGACCTCTAAATTGGTCCTGAGATAATCAGCAGAAGACTGTGGCTTGAGTGCCGTAGGCATAAAATGACTCAATGTCAGTTTGCCCTCACCTACATCAAAAGCAGACATGAGTCTCTGCTGATTGGAAGGAGCCATGTTAAGTAGGTGATTATATAATTGAACTTTGATTGGGTCACTCCTTCTCTTAATGTCTATGAACTGCTGCTTTATGCTCACTCTTTCCTCTTTCTGCTGGCCGGAGGAGCTGACTTCCCCTCCCATTGTCCTGTCTAGTTCCTGCTGGGAGGAACTTGCTGAAATTTCTTGACTCGGTGGGCCCATGCCCAGTGCTTCTCTGATGGCTATATCCTCTTCTGGAAAATCGTTGAGTCTTTGCCTTTTCTCTCCTTGATTTATAGAGGATGTCAAGGGAGTTTCTCTTTCCCTCTTCCTAAAGACAAATGTGTCCTCCTTTTGAGGGGTTTGGAGGACCGAGGCATCAGATGTAGTGTCTTGCCTTGTAGGCATGACTTTTTCAGTGGTCTGAGGAGTATCCACTGTTTCTTTTTGCTGAGCAGGTTGCTCTTGTCCTTGTTTTTCTTGCTGCTGTTCCTCTTGCTGTCCTATGTCTTCTTGTTGCCCTTGCTGTAGCCCTTCTGCTTGTTCTTCTGCTTGCTGACTTTGATTTTGCTGTTGTTCCTGCTGTTGCTCTTGCTCCATCTCTTTTTCTGCCTCCATTTCTTTTTCCTTTCCTTTTTCTGATACTTTTCCAGCAACTCTTGTAGTTTGATGTGGAGTAGTTGAAGAGGAGGCTGCTGGTCCAATTTGTGTGCTTGGCAGTGAGGGGACCTGTGCATAAAATTCAAGGTCAGCCATCTTCTTTTGGTTGTTCAGAGCTCTTTGATTAAGCTCTTCTTGAGTCATATTTTCTTCTAGAGTTCCCCTTTTCCACTTGCTTTGATTGGCATATTTTTCAATTTGGGGAGGCTATAATGACCGTAAGCAGACAGTTTATATTTGAGTCTCCTCATTGTGATGAAGTTGTTGGGGTCATAGGGTTTCCATATAAAACTGTACTTCAAACCAAATCCCATCAGTATTCTATCCGCCTCCTTCCACCCTTCATCCCTTTCATTGTAGACTAAATGGCCAAGTTGGCTCTTGATTTTCAGCTGTGCTTTCTTGCCTCTGCCTGAGAAGTGGAACATATCCACATAGCCAAACTGCCTGAAGTATTCTAAGGCAAATAGCCTCATGGGCACAAATTTGGGTAGTCTAAATGGGGGTAATTCACACCCATATATTCTGATGACGGTGTGGTGTTGGTAGAGATACCAATCCCCAATACTGTATACTTTTGACAAATGTAGGCACCTTTTCATGTCATCTGTCAGTCTAGGAGGAGGTGAACCAATCAGTAGAGTCAAGGCTGGATGGATGAAAAGATCAATAAACTCACAGTAGGTGTATGGAGAGTGGCTTGATATGTGGAAAACAGATGTCCAATATACTACTGATCTCAGATTGCCCTGTGCATCTACTCTCTTCTTTGGGAAGGAAAATTTATCATGCTGGAAGTATATGAGCAGATGATATAGGTAGGAGGTGTACCTAAACACTCTTTCTCTTGACAAATTCATCAACTGTTCATGCATTTTGTCTGATATGTATGTTGCATAATCATAGTGGATTGGCTTTTTCCCTGGGGAAAACATAAGCATCATTTGTATAATTGTTTCATCCACATGTTCTATCGAATCATATCCCAGAATGGGACTGATCATGTCAACCAGGTCTAGGCCCAACTGGTTAAGATAAACATAGTTGATAGGAGGAACTTGCAGAGTGCTAGCCTTGATGAAGAGCTGGTTGACCTTAATGATTTGGGCCTCTGTGGTTTTGGCTCCCTGTACTATTAGATCAGCTAGTGACAGTGGGACCAACTTTTGCTCTGTCTGGAATTGCAACATCTCCCTGATGGCTTCAGGGGTAATGAGAAACAGAATTGAACCTTCAGCATCTAGCACTGCCCTCTGGGATGCATCATAGTGTTCAGCAACTATGTGCACAAGCTCAGGGAATTGATTAACCTGAGGAAGCTTGAATATTGGGAGGAATGAATCCCGAATTCCCAGGATGTCTGTCCCCCTCTCATGTTTGATCTTTATCTCGTTTAATATTTGCAGATGGAACCTGCTTCTGCTCATCATTTCCTCTGTTATCTTGTAGTCCAGGTCTGCCAATGCTCTGGTGTCAAATGTTCTATTAGGAACATTCAGGGGAGCCACATTGAGGGCTATGGGAGCTACCGGGGGGTCCATGACTTTCCTTTGAGGTTTCTGTTTTGCTTGGGGATTGTGTCACTTATGTAGATCAATAACAACAGAGTTTCTTTGCAGAGAAGGGTGAAAATGCTTTAGAAAAGGTGAATGCAGGGTCTGCAGCAGTCGAAATGCTCCTTTATGGTAATTAAGAGCGAAGCTTAGCTTTTCTGGCACCTTTCAATGGTAAAATTTGGTTTCAAATGCGCCTGCCACGATTGCGCAGACAGGACCTGGTTTCTTAGCAGAATGCCACTGGGAAAAGGCTCGGCTGGTGTTTTCTGAAGTGATAAGTGGAACTTCAAGGCTTTGCTGAGGAATTCAGTGGTGAATTTCTGATTTTCGGCTTTCTTTAAGCTTTCTAAAGCGTTAAATAGATAATTGCAGGCGCACAGAGGATGAATGATGAGGAATACCTGGTAAAACAACGAGCAGAGGTCGTGACCGCAGGTTGAACTGGTGCGTTGGAGGTCTTCTGGTCAGTTTAGCAGGTTGGTAGACAATTTGGACGATGTTTGCATGCAGAGCAGAAATAACGACGAACACACAAAATGACCAAAAAACGCGAACTTTTGGCTAAAATAGACCTTTTTACGTTTTTGGCGCGAACTCATGCTGACGTCAGCATGACGTCATTGGTGGGGTCAAGGTCAGATGACGTCATGCTGACGTCATCGGGTGACGTGGCGCTGTCTGGTTGGTACACGGTGGCGGTGACATGGCAGGACAGGTGGACCAATGGCAGGGACAGGGAGGTCGACAGGGCAGCGTACCTGGGTGACGGGGCACTGACGTGTTTGCTGACGTGCGGGTGGAATGGGGAAACCGGAAACCAGCGATGGTTTCATATCGCACCGCCTTCTGTACGGGGGCGGTATCCATCGGCTGTACCTCCGACGCGTGGTGGTGAGGACACGTAGCAGTGGGATGACGTCCTCCAAATACGGACGTCGGAAGATAACGTTCGGTCATCGGATGAGTTCCGACGTCACGATGATCGTTGGATCTACGGGTGACGATCGGACGACGGAAGGACAGCAGACGTGACGTGGGGTTAGTACGGGTAATGGTCAGATGACAGATGCGGTCCGATGCGATCAGGGCCGTCGGATCTGTAGGCCTTTGATCTGACGGTCGTCGGGGAGGTGACATGTGTGGAATATACGGATGAGGGCGGAGGCAGATAAACGTGGTTTGAGCGCTTTTCTAATGTATTATGATAAAAATAATTATATGCGCCAACCTTGGCTAACAGGCGGAAAGTGGGTTTTTATGCTCTTTTGGCTCTTTGCAGTGGGTAAGGTGGGGTTTAGGGCCTTTTTTAAAGGTTTTATGTGCAAAAAGGGGGGTAGAGATAGAGGAACTGGCTTATGAGGAAAAGGGGTATTCGGCATAGGTTTATCAACATGACCTGATGTCATTTGATCCCTGATTTGTAACTTTATTGACTATAATTCCAAGGGGGTGGGTATTTATAAGAGTTTGGGATTTATACACCTTGGTGTTAGTAATATTAGGGGGAAAAGGGAATGTAAAGGATTTATACAATAGAATTAGTGTTAATATGAATGAAGGGAGCAAATGAAGGGGATCTTACTGAGTTTATCTGAAATTGATTTAGTTTTGAGAGTAGATCAAAATGAAAAGATTTTAGACAAGAAATGTGGCTTCTGAATGAACCAGAACCATCTAAAACCATGATCTTTCTCCATAAATCTCAGCTAAAAGAAAGGGAATGTTAGTAATGAAATGAAGGGGGAGAGGGAGGTTAGTCATGCTCCTGCTGTAGTCTTTTACTTTGCTACCCATCATCACCATTCTTGCAATGATAGGGATCACTTTCTGCAACCCCAACTACCTACCCAGCTTCTTACCTAGCATTTTTTGTTTCTCCTTGGAGGGTGCACTTGGACTTGCAAACCCTTACTTGCCTTTTCTTTTCTTTGGCTTTTTCTTTATTCTTTTCTATCTACCTCTAACCTTATCTCTTCCAAGGTCCCAGATTGAGCTGTTGGAAACCTTTTCTTCTCTACCTGAACTACTTGTCTGCCAAGATTAAGCAGTTTGGACAGACTTCTTTCTCTATTCTATAACTCAAAATTGAAAGATGGCATGATCCAGATTAGACTGTTGAATCATCCACAAAATTGAAATAAGGTCCTCAATACTTGAAACACTTTACCCACCTCTTGCTTTCTAGGAAATATGGGATCTTTGTGAACTCAAAGCAGAGCATATTTGGCCTTTCTCTTGCCAATCATGAAATATGAAACCTATTGGTATAGGTATCCAACAGTGGCTCCACATGGGGATGGTTTTTCTTTTGAAAGACCAAGAACAGCAGGTCAGATTGCCTTGCTCCTTAGCTGCCCATACCAATCTTTGAAACTTGCTGCCTCAATGTGTCAAAATGGTGTGTTTCTCTTTTGGAAGACCTCTGATTCTATTTGCCTTTTACTGCTTGGTGAATCACTTGGGACAACTGCTTTTTACAATCTAAGACAGAAAACAATATGTACATCTGCATATATACAACGAATCCTTGGATTCCACTCATAATGAACAGTCAAAGTAGTGCTTCAGCATCCTGCCATTGACAGGACCTTCATCCAAGTCAGTTTCAGTCAGACTTTTGAGGAAGTAAGTGTTGTGACCTTGTACTGCTTGGACAACAAATGGTCCTTTCCATAAAGAATCAAACTTTCCATGTTTCCCTTTCTCTTCTCTTCTTGCATCCCACTTTAAAACTTTGTCCCCTACATTGAAATCTTCTGCTTTGGTTCTTCTATCAAAGGCCTTTTTTAGTTTCTCTTGTAGTATCTGCACTCTGCTGAAAACTTGTTCTCTAGTTTGCTGTAAACAGATTATCTGATTAATCCTTCTTTGCATGTCATTTGGCTCTGCTTGGCTTTCTTGCAGAAGTTTCATAACCGGCACTCCTAGTGATGAAGGAAATCTGGCCTCTAATCCATAGACTAACTCATATGGGCTGGTCCCAATTGATCTTTTAGTTGTTAGTCTGTCTGCCCATAAAGCATTTACTAGTTTCTTATGCCAGTTCTTTTTGTTCTCTTCCAGTACTTTCTTTATGATATTTATCAAACTTTTGTTTGATGATTCAGCAAGGCCATTTCCTTGAGGATAGTAAGCTGTAGAATGGCCCAAAGTAATGTGAAATTTATGGCAGAAGTTCACCATCTTCTTGGATCTGAAGGCAGCAGCATTGTCTGTTATTATCTTGTCTGGGCAGCCAAATCTAGCCAGTATATTGTTTTCCAAAAATTGAATGATTACTGAATCATTTGCTTGTCTGCATGGGGCAGCTTCAATCCACTTGGTGAAGTAGTCTGTTGCTGTTAGAATCCATCTGTGTTGCCCTGAAGATGAGGGATGAATTTCCCCAATGAAATCCAAGCCCCATTGTTGAAAAGGTCTCTCTGTTGTAATGGGCTTCAAAGGAAGTGGCAGCAGCTGTCTTTTGCCTTCAAACAGTTGGCATTTGTGGCATGAGGCTGTGAATTTCTTAACATCAGAGAACATAGTAGGCCAGTAATAACCAGCCCTCAATATCTTGTCCACAGTGGACTTCCAGTACAAATGTCCACCACAGTCTCCAGCATGGAAATCTTGCATGATATTGTTAGTTTCATTCTCTATTAGACAGTGCAACAAAATACCTTCATGGTTTTTCCAAAGTAGATTTTCATCCATCACACAAAATCTAGATGTTTTCATTTTCAGGAACCTACACTTAGTTCTGGACAGTCCTGGGGGAGCACACAGGTTTTGTAACACATAACAGATATCAGAGTACCAAGGAGATTGTTCAAAGGCTACATTGATCTTTGGAGTCGCCAGCTCTGTTTCACTGTCCAGTTGGTTGATATCTAAGGCTTGGAAATTTGCTTCTGTCATTAATTTGGCCAAACCTTGCCCTTTAATCAGCTTTGTAGGCTTTATTTCAATGTCAAATTCTAGTATATTGGCAATCCATTTTCCTCTCCTACCCTCTAAGTTTTCTTGGGTGAGAATGTCTTTGACAATAGGACTAGGTACATAAGCCACAACATGGGAGTAAAGGATGTAAATCCTAAAGTCTTTAATAGCTTTGATCAAAGCATAGGCTTGTTTCTCCATTATTTGGTACTTTAGGGGGGCATCTCTAAGAGCTCTGCTGAAAAAAGCAATGGGCTTTTCATTCCCTTGGTCATCTTTCTGTAATAATACAGCAGCAATAGTATGCTGGGAGGCAAATGAGAAAATAATAAAGTCTCTGTCAAACTGAGGATTAGTTAACACTGGGGTTTGAGTCAAGGCCAATTTTATACTTTCAAAAGCTTGTTTTGCTTCAACAGTCCATTTGACCTTTGAATCTTTCTTTAGCATATTGTTTAGTAATCTGATTAATTCTGCTAAATTTGGGATAAACCTTCTTAAAAAGTTGATTTTTCCTAAGAATCCTTGCAGCTCCTTGACATTCCTTGGGTGAGGCATTTGTAGGATAGCTTGTATCCTATCTGGATCAATTCTTATGCCATCTTTTGAAATAATATGTCCTAGAAGTTTCCCTTCTTCCAAGCCAAATAATGACTTCTTGGGGTTTAAGGAAATACCATATTTCCTGCATGTTATGAAAATCTGTCTTAAATGTTTCAAGTGTTCTTGGTCAGATTTTGAAAAGGGTGTTAGATCATCTAAGTAAATAACCAAGAAGTCATGAATCTCTTTTGCAAAAGCAATGTCCATTGCTCTTTGAAACGTTGCCCCTGCGTTTTTCAATCCAAAGGGCATTTTCACATACTTGAAAGTTCCCCATGGGGTAGTAAATGCAGTTTTGTCTTGATCATCAGGGTGTACAAGGATTTGATTGAAACCTGAGAATCCATCAAGCAATGATATCCTTGAAGCCCCTACTACTCTTTGAAGAATGTGATCCATTTTGGGTAAGGGGTAGTTATCTTTGAGTGATACTTGGTTCAAATTCCTTAAGTCTACGCAAAGTCTAATCTCACCAGTTTTCTTTCTTGTAGGGACCAAATTTGAAATCCACTCTGAGAACCTGATTGGTGCTATGATACCAGCTTTGAACATTTTATGCAACTCTTTTTCAATGGAAGGAAGGAGCACAGGATTGATCCTTCTCAATTTCTGTTTGAATGGTTTTTTATTAGGCTTGAGGGGAATGGTATGCTAGATGACAGAAGTATCATAAGACTTTAAGTCCTCATAACCCCAAGCAAAAACATCTTGAAATTCTTTAAAGAGATCAATGTATTTGGGCTTTTGATCAGGGGGCAAAGAGGCAGATAGCTTTATTATTTTAGGCTTGTCAATAGTACCAATGTTGCATTCTTCAACTCTTGCATCTAGTGGCTGCATCTTTGGCTTTCTAGGGATGTCATTTGAGTCAAAAATATCCTCTAGTGGGGTAAGGCCTGCTGGAAGGAAATTGTCTTTGAGTTGTATGATTTCGGCTTCAACGTTACTCATCTCTTCACAGTCAATTTGGTTAATTTGCTGAATGTTTTCATTGTTGAAAATGGTTGGGCTGAGTAGTTGTTTTGCTGTCCTAGGTGACATTGGGTGAGCAGATTGTTGAAACTGTGTTTGTGATGGACATGCTCCATCAAATATTTGTGACTGAGTTGCTGACTCAAGGTCAATATTTAATCCTGTGAACTCTTGTTGCAAGGTTAAAAAGTTGTTTATTTGCATGTCATTCTCAAATACTTGCCACTCTTTAACATTGTTTGGAACAGAAGGCCTATATTTGACCTCGGCTGTGAAACAGTTGTTGGGTTCCAATGGAAATTTGAAGGTGCTGGCAAATGTTGCCAAGCTGTGTGCATGGAGATTGTGGCCCCTTGGAATTTTTGTGATAACAAACTCAGAGAAGGTCTCTAATATCTCAATTACAGCAGACCTGTAGGACCTCAATCTTTTGTCATTGGTGACAAAATTTCCTTTTACTTGTTGAATTACTAGGTCAGAGTCCCCCATGATGGAGAGGCTAGGTGCTTGTAATGATTTTGCAATCTTGAGGCCTAGTAACAGAGCTTCATATTCTGCCATGTTGTTAGTGCATCTAAAATTCAATCTGTAAGCCCTACCTTCTGCATAATCTTTTTCTTTATTATGTATCCATACTCCAGCCCCTGCCCCTAACTTGTTAACTGAGCCATCAAACTCTAGCACCCACAGAATATCTTGCTGAACAGAAGATTTAAGATTCTGTTCATGGGATGGCAATGTGAGCATGAGTTGGGGTTTCTCTTCCCGTTTATTTTCTAGGACAATTTCATCACTTGTTTGACAATCTTTGACAACTAGAGGAGGGTTAATGTGTATTGTTGGGCTGATTGAAGTTTGGCAGGTGCTACTTGTTTGATCAGTGTTTTGCTCTTGTATGAGTGTTTCGGTCCTAATGTCATTGTTGGAGAGGTCTGCGCTGTCATTGAAGAGGATGAAGGAGTCTATGTTCGAATGAACAGCATATATTGGAAAATTTTGAGGTTTTTCTTCACTGCTGACCATATACTTCATGAGTGTTTCCCTATAAAGTCTTTTTGGTTGCCCAAAGACAGAGATAGTTGCATATGACATGTCTAATTGCAGGGAGCCTTGGAGCTTGGCTCCCCATGATCTTGATAACAGCATCCCATATTTGGGTGGGATATCAGCAACTACAACATCCATTAGAATAGTTTTGTTGGGAAATTGAACCAGGGACACACATAAATCTTTTATTAGGCCCAAACATTTGACTTGGCTAGAATCAAAAGAAAACAGGTCTTTGTATGGTCTTGTTATATCCAAGTTTAATCTTTCCATGACTGCTTTTGGCATCAGGTTATGAGAGGCACCTGAGTCAAACATTGCATTGTGCAGTATTTTATCATGAACATGCAGGCTGACATAAAACGGTAAAACCCCTGTGACTTCTGATTTTCCGTCTACCTCTGGGCCAAACAATAATTCTGGAGTGTCATCTAGCACATTTACATCATCTTTGCTATTGGTGAGCTGTAGGGATTTCTTTATCTGTTGCTTATATATGTCATGCTTGGCTAGCTCTGAAAGGGGAATTGCTACCTTTAACTTGCCAATCTCTGCTCCTAGGTCAAAGGGTTTGTCAACTTGGGTTTTGGAGTCACGAGTAGCAGTCTTTTGTTTGTTCACTAAATCTTCTTGTTGGATTTCATCTTGATTTTGGAACCTGCCCCTTACACTCATGTCTTGAGGGGTAATGTTCGGATTTGGGTGGGAGGATGAGGTTGCCGTGGGCTGTTGTAGTGGGGACAGTAATTCAGTAACCTCCTCAACCACTACTTCTTTTGTAGGCAAGTTTGTTTTGTCATTAAGTTCTGTGACTGAGGTTTCTCTAGACTGCTGTTTCTCTTTTGTCTTTTCAGGCTGATTTACATTCACAGTCCTACTCCTTAATTTGTATTGTTTGTGGACTTCATAGACAACAGTATCATATCCTTGTTTAAAGTCAAAGGATTCTCCTGATTTAGTTTGGAATGTTTTGCTTTCATCCTCCTCATGGTCTTCTTGTGTTAAGAAAACATGGCTTTTACCATCCAGACCCATTAAGTTGATTTCAGGATCTTCATTGAGCTGATTGGCTGAGGAAGTTTCTGCATAGTTTTCTTGAAAAGGGGGTCTGATATCTTGGTCAGCACTTGTTTTTCCTATGTTTGGGTTCTGAGTTCTCCTAAAATTTGGGTTTCTAGGAGGGTTGCTTTGTGATGCCTCCCATGATGATTTTCTTTCAACTGATTCCACTCTTTCACCCAGTCTCTTCATGCTGTTTAGTATTGCATCCAACTTTTGATCAAAACCTGAGGGCTCTTCTCTGAAGCCAGCCTTCTTTTCCAGCTTTGCCCTGTTTCTCTTGGCAATTAGGTTGGCCTCTACAGTGACTGCAACTCTTTGAGCTTCTGCAAGGGTTGGAGGATCTCTTTCTTTCAGCTGATAGGCCATATCAGAGTCAAAACCGTCAGGGAAGTTATACAGGGCCAAATCAGGAGGGGGCCTTAAGTTCTGGGGGATAGCATTATATACATTGTTAAACCTAGCACAATATTCCAAAACTGTTTCTTGGGGACCTCTTTTAATAGTGTTATATTCACCGAGTATGTGTAGAGGATCTTTCTTCTTCTCCCATCTGTTGGTAAACTCTTGGTACAGGACCTCAGGGGTTGCAATGGAATTTGCATTCAGGGATCTAAACCAAGTTCTGACATCCCCGGTTAAGCTTTGAACAAAAATTCTCATCCTGACACTGTCATCATCTATTTCATAGGTCTCAAAGTGGTCTTGCATCTTCTTAGCATGCTGGACAGCTGTCAAAGGGCCATGGGAATCAAAAAATGAGATTTTGGTTTGGTAGTCTTGGGGTAGAGCTGGAGCATTGGCTGGTATCTGCAGAGGTGCATATCTGTTAGCCATGTTTATGGGGTTTATGGGGTTAATAGGAACAAATGGGACAGCTGGGATTACAGGTGTAACAGGGTTAATAGGATGGGTAACAAGCGGGGGGCTGGTTGAAAGAGTATGTGCAGATGGTGAAGATGGAAGAGGAGGACTTTGAGGGGTTGATGATGAACTAGGGGAATTAGGTGTGGAACGGAAAAGGACTTTGCAAGGAGTTGGAATGAGGATAGGTTGGTCTGAACTTATATCTGAATCAGCAGGCTTCTCCTGCTTTTGCTGTCTCCTTATGTTCTTTGGAATGATATTTGGGTTATCAACAATGATGGGTTGATCAGGGTCAGGGTTTGCCCTAGTGTGCCTTGGGTTTCTTTTGGGAGCCAGCTTCTAAATATTCTTTTGAATTTGTACAAGAAGTTTATATATGCAAGGACTGGATGAAAATTTTGGAATGGCTATATATGTTTCAAAGCTAGGATGAAGATTCCCTAATCAGCTCTTCCCTAAAGCTGTTCCTGTGTCACAGAAACAGTCCTAAGGCCTCTTGGCTAGTTTCAGGCTTGATGGTAGCTTTGGAAGATAGATAGTAATTGAAAAATCTTAAGAAGTCCCCAGTGGAGTCGCCAATTATGTTAACACCCAGGTTGTTCCCTATGACTCCCAAGGGAATACGGCCGGGGTAACCACTAACCAATCTTTTGATCACTGTTTCTAGCCAAACTGTGATCAGAGAGGGCTCTCTCTTTATGATTTGTATCTGTAATGATACTGTTTAGGCTAGGTATTAAGCACAGGTTTTGTTTATGTTTTGGTTGAAGAATTTCTTTCAGATCTTTGTGATGTATTATTCAGAGAGTCAAGTATCATTGGGCAATGGAGTCTATGGCTGTAGGTGTCTAGAAACTTTGAGATGAACTGGTGAAACTTACAGGGCCATTTGGGTGCTTTATAGAACAAACTTTTGATTAATAACATGAACAGGCTAAACAAGCAGTGAAAGCATTTAAGAATTTTCACTCAGCGTTTAAGTATTCCCGCCCTACTGGTTACGAGAAATGAATAGATGTCTCAGGGGCAAACTCGAATCCCTGGGAATATCTATCACTGTAAAAGATATAGTTTTAAAGTGCAGCAACTAAGAATTACACTTCTTTTACTGTATCTGAAGAAAACATGGATAATAGCTCAGTTTGAGTTCAGGGTAATCGGTGATTAAATCCTGGAACTATTCTTCTACTTTGCTATTAAGTGTAAAATATTTAGACAACAAAAGAGAACAAAAGACTCGAAAACATGTAATACAGAGATTTAAGAAAACTTATTGTTTTATGAAACACTCTGGAATCCTGCAACGTTCACCATTCATCACAACGCATCAAATACACCAAGCTTTGGAAATTCCATTCTCCCTTTGTATTATTTCTCTGAGAATTTTTACAGCAAGTGAGAGTTCCAAAAGGAAAATAACAACAACCCCTGCTCTATTATGCGGAGGGGTCTATATAGTACTCTGTATACAAAATATCTCAGGTATTGAGTCATCTGAGAGAGAGAAAATATCTTTAGTAGTGTTCAGAAAGTAGGCCGGAAGTTATTACAACGTTAAATGCAGAGTAAATGCCCTTTATGTCTGTCAGATGATTGTTTTGACTTTAAGGAGTCACTGAGTCGGTTACATTACTATGTATCGATCCTGTAGGTACGCATTTACTTTTGCCTGCGCAATGAGTTTCTCGGCTTTGCCAGCTGCGTTTGTCTTTCCTGCTTTGTTGGCTGCTCCATCTGCTGAGTTGGCTCAGCTTTGAATTTATGATGCCTGCTGATTTTGCTGACTGTTCTTTCCATCTAAATTTATAGAAGAAACAGGAATTGATGCATGGCCTAATGTTTACAAAATTCTTTGGATGGCATCTGTCCACCATTCCTGTGTAGGGAGCTGATGCCTGAGGATGGCCTGCATTGTTTCTTCAGCTTCTGTATACTTGAAAAAGTTGGGAGCTACATCAAACAGATGATTTATTTCATTCATTATAAAAAGTAGATTTTCTATCTTACCATAGAAAATCTGTCCTGTGATAGGCCCTGTGTCTTCTGAGGTGCTGGCCTTCTCATTTACCTGTGATGAGGCAAAAACATTCACTCTCTTGGCATATTCTTCATGGGTGAATAATCTCCCTCCGTTGTTCAACAAGCTGGGGAGTCCTTTACTTTCCAATACCCGAAACCTCTCAATGAACCTGTTTACCTCAGTTTGCATATCTTGGGTTCTTCTGTCTAACGTTTGCACCAGACTTCTAAGAGTAAGAACCCTCTTGATCATTTGGATAGTATCAGTTCTGTTTGCGATTCCCATGATGGTCAACTGAGAACTTGTCTTATGATTGAGCACATTGATCATTTTTGTTGCAATTTCAGGCATGTTCCCCAATAAGGCCCTTGATGTTCTGATTTCCCTCTGCGCCTTTGGAATGAGCTCCAGTTGCTCATGGATTGTCTCAATGTATGGCCATTGGTTATTGATGGATTTACCAATATTGGACCATATCATTGCTCTGATTTCGGCTATGATTTTATCTAGTTTTAGCTCTTTCTCAAGCTCCTTGATTTTGTCTTTAAGAGCTTTGATTTCCTTGGCCTTCTCTCCTACTTCTCTCTTTGTTTTGTCATGCCTTTCATTCACCTTGGCCAGCTGCTCCTTAGTTTCATTTAGCTGCATCATTTGTGCTTCTAGAGCTTGTATTTCGCTCTTTAGCTTTTGCATGTCTAAGCTCTGATCTGTGCTGGTGGGTGCTGCTGAAGTAGATGTGGCTGGTTGTTCAGCCTGCTGAGGTGGAGGTGCAGTAGTAGGAGCAGTCTCCTCAAGATTAATGACCTGTGGAGGGGGCTGAGATGTTTGCCCCTCTTGCGCTTGTGTTGATGATCCTTTCAGAGGTGCTTGTGTGGCCTCATATTGCCCCAATTTTTCTTGTGCCTTTATAAGTTCTTTGTAAACAGAAATTAATAGAGCAGTGGAATCCTGCTCATACCTTTGTTTTGCCACTTCATCGGTCTGTGGATGGATAGTGGCTGGAAGTTTAACCTTCTTCCTTAGTGCAGCCATATCAGCATCTCTGATTTTTAAGATCTCTTGTATCCCTTTGATATCATTGGGATTGTGCCCAATTTCTATGATGATTTCTTCCAGGGTTTTGATCCTGTTGTCTTTGGCCTGAGAAGAGGCTCTCTCTAGCTCCAGCTGGGAAGCTGTAGCATTCAGACTGCTTGTTAACTTGTAGTTGTCCAAGGTCTTATCGGCCAATGAAGCATACACCATTTCCCCTGTTTGTTTATGCAACTCAATTTTGTCCATGGGGTGTATGTCTTTGGCAAGGACCTCTAAATTGGTCCTGAGATAATCAGCAGAAGACTGTGGCTTGAGTGCCGTAGGCATAAAATGACTCAATGTCAGTTTGCCCTCACCTACATCAAAAGCAGACATGAGTCTCTGCTGATTGGAAGGAGCCATGTTAAGTAGGTGATTATATAATTGAACTTTGATTGGGTCACTCCTTCTCTTAATGTCTATGAACTGCTGCTTTATGCTCACTCTTTCCTCTTTCTGCTGGCTGGAGGAGCTGACTTCCCCTCCCATTGTCCTGTCTAGTTCCTGCTGGGAGGAACTTGCTGAAATTTCTTGACTCGGTGGGCCCATGCCCAGTGCTTCTCTGATGGCTATATCCTCTTCTGGAAAATCGTTGAGTCTTTGCCTTTTCTCTCCTTGATTTATAGAGGATGTCAAGGGAGTTTCTCTTTCCCTCTTCCTAAAGACAAATGTGTCCTCCTTTTGAGGGGTTTGGAGGACCGAGGCATCAGATGTAGTGTCTTGCCTTGTAGGCATGACTTTTTCAGTGGTCTGAGGAGTATCCACTGTTTCTTTTTGCTGAGCAGGTTGCTCTTGTCCTTGTTTTTCTTGCTGCTGTTCCTCTTGCTGTCCTATGTCTTCTTGTTGCCCTTGCTGTAGCCCTTCTGCTTGTTCTTGTGCTTGCTGACTTTGATTTTGCTGCTGTTCCTGCTGTTGCTCTTGCTCCATCTCTTTTTCTGCCTCCATTTCTTTTTCCTTTCCTTTTTCTGATACTTTTCCAGCAACTCTTGTAGTTTGATGTGGAGTAGTTGAAGAGGAGGCTGCTGGTCCAATTTGTGTGCTTGGCAGTGAGGGGACCTGTGCATAAAATTCAAGGTCAGCCATCTTCTTTTGATTGTTCAGAGCTCTTTGATTAAGCTCTTCTTGAGTCATATTTTCTTCTAGAGTTCCCCTTTTCCACTTGCTTTGATTGGCATATTTTTCAATTTGGGGGAGGCTATAATGACCGTAAGCAGACAGTTTATATTTGAGTCTCCTCATTGTGATGAAGTTGTTGGGGTCATAGGGTTTCCATATAAAACTGTACTTCAAACCAAATCCCACCAGTATTCTATCTGCCTCCTTCCACCCTTCATCCCTTTCATTGTAGACTAAATGGCCAAGTTGGCTCTTGATTTTCAGCTGTGCTTTCTTGCCTCTGCCTGAGAAGTGGAACATATCCACATAGCCAAACTGCCTGAAGTATTCTAAGGCAAATAGCCTCATGGGCACAAATTTGGGTAGTCTAAATGGGGGTAATTCACACCCATATATTCTGATGACGGTGTGGTGTTGGTAGAGATACCAATCCCCAATACTGTATACTTTTGACAAATGTAGGCACCTTTTCATGTCATCTGTCAGTCTAGGAGGAGGTGAACCAATCAGTAGAGTCAAGGCTGGATGGATGAAAAGATCAATAAACTCACAGTAGGTGTATGGAGAGTGGCTTGATATGTGGAAAACAGATGTCCAATATACTACTGATCTCAGATTGCCCTGTGCATCTACTCTCTTCTTTGGGAAGGAAAATTTATCATGCTGGAAGTATATGAGCAGATGATATAGGTAGGAGGTGTACCTAAACACTCTTTCTCTTGACAAATTCATCAACTGTTCATGCATTTTGTCTGATATGTATGTTGCATAATCATAGTGGATTGGCTTTTTCCTGGGGAAAACATAAGCATCATTTGTATAATTGTTTCATCCACATGTTCTATCGAATCATATCCCAGGATGGGACTGATCATGTCAACCAGGTCTAGGCCCAACTGGTTAAGATAAACATAGTTGATAGGAGGAACTTGCAGAGTGCTAGCCTTGATGAAGAGCTGGTTGACCTTAATGATTTGGGCCTCTGTGGTTTTGGCTCCCTGTACTATTAGATCAGCTAGTGACAGTGGGACCAACTTTTGCTCTGTCTGGAATTGCAACATCTCCCTGATGGCTTCAGGGGTAATGAGAAACAGAATTGAACCTTCAGCATCTAGCACTGCCCTCTGGGATGCATCATAGTGTTCAGCAACTATGTGCACAAGCTCAGGGAATTGATTAACCTGAGGAAGCTTGAATATTGGGAGGAATGAATCCCAAATTCCCAGGATGTCTGTCCCCCTCTCATGTTTGATCTTTATCTCGTTTAATATTTGCAGATGGAACCTGCTTCTGCTCATCATTTCCTCTGTTATCTTGTAGTCCAGGTCTGCCAATGCTCTGGTGTCAAATGTTCTATTAGGAACATTCAGGGGAGCCACATTGAGGGCTATGGGAGCTACAGGGGGGTCCATGACTTTCCTTTGAGGTTTCTGTTTTGCTTGGGGATTGTGTCACTTATGTAGATCAATAACAACAGAGTTTCTTTGCAGAGAAGGGTGAAAATGCCTGAGAAAAGGTGAATGCAGGGTCTGCAGCAGTTGAAATGCTGCTTTATGGTAATTAAGAGCGAAGCTTAGCTTTTCTGGCACCTTTCAATGGTAAAATTTGGTTTCAAATGCGCCTGCCACGATTGCGCAGACAGGACCTGGTTTCTTAGCAGAATGCCACTGGGAAAAGGCTCGGCTGGTGTTTTCCGAAGTGATAATTGGAACTTCAAGGCTTTGCTGAGGAATTCAGTGGTGAATTTCTGATTTTCGGCTTTCTTTAAGCTTTCTAAAGCGTTAAATAGATAATTGCAGGCGCACAGAGGATGAATGATGAGGAATACCTGGTAAAACAACGAGCAGAGGTCGTGACCGCAGGTTGAACTGGTGCGCTGGAGGTCTTCTGGTCAGTTTAGCAGGTTGGTAGACAATTTGGACGTTGTTTGCATGCAGAGCAGAAATAACGACGAACACACAAAATGACCAAAAAACGCGAACTTTTGGCTAAAATAGACCTTTTTACGTTTTTGGCGCGAACTCATGCTGACGTCAGCATGACGTCATTGGTGGGGTCAAGGTCGGATGACGTCATGCTGACGTCATCGGGTGACGTGGCGCTGTCTGGTTGGTACATGGTGGCGGTGACATGGCAGGACAGGTGGACCAATGGCAGGGACAGGGAGGTCGACGGGGCAGCGTACCTGGGTGACGGGGCGCTGACGTGTTTGCTGACGTGCGGGTGGAATGGGGAAACCGGAAACCAGCGATGGTTTCATATCGCACCGCCTTCTGTACGGGGGCGGTATCCATCGGCTGTACCTCCGACGCGTGGTGGTGAGGACACGTAGCAGTGGGATGACGTCCTCCAAATACGGACGTCGGAAGATAACGTTCGGTCATCGGATGAGTTCCGACGTCACGATGATCGTTGGATCTGCGGGTGATGATCGGACGGCGGAAGGACAGCAGACGTGACGTGGGGTTAGTACGGGTAATGGTCAGATGACAGATGCAGTCCGATGCGATCAGGGCCGTCGGATCTGTAGGCCTTTGATCTGACGGTCGTCGGGGAGGTGACATGTGTGGAATATACGGATGAGGGCGGAGGCAGATAAACGTGGTTTGAGCGCTTTTCTAATGTATTATGATAAAAATAATTATATGCGCCAACCTTGGCTAACAGGCGGAAAGTGGGTTTTTATGCTCTTTTGGCTCTTTGAAGCGGGTAAGGTGGGGTTTAGGGCCTTTTTTAAAGGTTTTATGTGCAAAAGGGGGTAGAGATAGAGGAACTGGCTTATGAGGAAAAGGGGTATTCGGCATAGGTTTATCAACATGACCTGATGTCATTTGATCCCTGATTTGTAACTTTATTGGCTATAATGCCAAGGGGGGTGGGTATTTATAAGAGTTTGGGATTTATACACCTTGGTGTTAGTAATATTAGGGGGAAAGGGGATGTAAAGGATTTATACAATAGAATTAGTGTTAATATGAATGAAGGGAGCAAATGAAGGGGATCTTACTGAGTTTATCTGAAATTGATTTAGTTTTGAGAGTAGATCAAAATGAAAAGATTTTAGACAAGAAATGTGGCTTCTGAATGAACCAGAACCATCTAAAACCATGATCTTTCTCCATAAATCTCAGCTAAAAGAAAGGGAATGTTAGTAATGAAATGAAGGGGGAGAGGGAGGTTAGTCATGCTCCTGCTGTAGTCTTTTACCTTGCTGCCCATCATCACCATTCTTGCAATGATAGGGATCACTTTCTGCAACCCCAACTACCTACCCAGCTGCTTACCTAGCATTTTTTGTTTCTCCTTGGAGGGTGCACTTGGACTTGCAAACCCTTACTTGCCTTTTCTTTTCTTTGGCTTTTTCTTTATTCTTTTCTATCTACCTCTAACCTTATCTCTTCCAAGGTCCCAGATTGAGCTGTTGGAAACCTTTTCTTCTCTACCTGAACTACTTGTCTGCCAAGATTAGGCTGTTTGGACAGACTTCTTTCTCTATTCTATAACACAAAATTGAAACATGGCATGATCCAGGTTAAACTGTTGGATCATCCATCAAAATTTGAAATAAGGTCATCAACATTGAAACACTTTACACACCTTTTGTTCTCTAGGAAATATGGGATCTTTGTGAACTCAAAGCAGAGCATATTTGGACTTTCTCTTGCCAATCATGAAATATGAAACCTATTGGTATAGGTATCCAACAGTGGCTCCACATGGGGATGGTTTTTCTTTTGAAAGACCAAGAACAGCAGGTCAGATTGCCTTGCTCCTTAGCTGCCCATACCAATCTTTGAAACTTGCTGCCTCAATGTGTCAAAATGGTGTGTTTCTCTTTGGAAGACCTCTGATTCTATTGCCTTTGCTGCTTGGTGAATCACTTGGGAAAACTGCTTTTTACAATCTAAAACAGAAAATAATATGTACATCTGATATATACAATGAATCCTTGGTTCCACTCATGGGGAATAGTCAAAGTAGTGCTTCAGCATCCTGCCATTGACAGGACCTTCATCCAAGTCAGTTTCAGTAAGACTTTTGAGGAAATAGGTGTTGTTACCTTGTACTGCTTGGACAGCAAATGGTCCTTTCCATAAAGAGTCAAACTTTCCATGTTTCCCTTTCTCTTCTCTTCTTGCATCCCACTTTAAAACTTTGTCCCCTACATTGAAATCTTCTGCTTTGGTTCTCCTATCAAAAGGCCTTTTTCAGTTTCTCTTGTAGTATCTGCACTCTGCTGAAAACTTGTTCTCTGGTCTGCTGTAAACAAATTATCTGATTAATCCTTCTTTGCATGTCATTTGGCTCTGCTTGGCTTTCTTGCAGAAGTTTCATAACCGGCACTCCTAGTGATGAAGGAAATCTGGCCTCTAATCCATAGACTAACTCATATGGGCTGGTCCCAATTGATCTTTTAGTTGTTAGTCTGTCTGCCCATAAAGCATTTACTAGTTTCTTATGCCAGTTCTTTTTGTTCTCTTCCAGCACTTTCTTTATGATATTTATCAAACTTTTGTTTGATGATTCAGCAAGGCCATTTCCTTGAGGATAGTAAGCTGTAGAATGGCCCAAAGTAATGTGAAATTTATGGCAGAAGTTCACCATCTTCTTGGATCTGAAGGCAGCAGCATTGTCTGTTATTATCTTGTCTGGGCAGCCAAATCTAGCCAGTATATTGTTTTCCAAAAATTGAATGATTACTGAATCATTTGCTTGTCTGCATGGGGCAGCTTCAATCCACTTGGTGAAGTAGTCTGTTGCTGTTAGAATCCATCTGTGTTGCCCTGAAGATGAGGGATGAATTTCCCCAATGAAATCCAAGCCCCATTGTTGAAAAGGTCTCTCGTTGTAATGGGCTTCAAAGGAAGTGGCAGCAGCTGTCTTTTGCCTTCAAACAGTTGGCATTTGTGGCATGAGGCTGTGAATTTCTTAACATCAGAGAACATAGTAGGCCAGTAATAACCAGCCCTCAATATCTTGTCCACAGTGGACTTCCAGTACAAATGTCCACCACAGTCTCCAGCATGGAAATCTTGCATGATATTGTTAGTTTCATTCTCTATTAGACAGTGCAGCAAAATACCTTCATGGTTTTTCCAAAGTAGATTTTCATCCATCACACAAAATCTAGATGTTTTCATTTTCAGGAACCTACACTTAGTTCTGGACAGTCCTGGGGGAGCACACAGGTTTTGTAACACATAACAGATATCAGAGTACCAAGGAGATTGTTCAAAGGCTACATTGATCTTTGGAGTCGCCAGCTCTGTTTCACTGTCCAGTTGGTTGATATCTAAGGCTTGGAAATTTGCTTCTGTCATTAATTTGGCCAAACCTTGCCCTTTAATCAGCTTTGTAGGCTTTATTTCAATGTCAAATTCTAGTATATTGGCAATCCATTTTCCTCTCCTACCCTCTAAGTTTTCTTGGGTGAGAATGTCTTTGACAATAGGACTAGGTACATAAGCCACAACATGGGAGTAAAGGATGTAAATCCTAAAGTCTTTAATAGCTTTGATCAAAGCATAGGCTTGTTTCTCCATTATTTGGTACTTTAGGGGGCATCTCTAAGAGCTCTGCTGAAAAAAGCAATGGGCTTTTCATTCCCTTGGTCATCTTTCTGTAATAATACAGCAGCAATAGTATGCTGGGAGGCAAATGAGAAAATAATAAAGTCTCTGTCAAACTGAGGATTAGTTAACACTGGGGTTTGAGTCAAGGCCAATTTTATACTTTCAAAAGCTTGTTTTGCTTCAACAGTCCATTTGACCTTTGAATCTTTCTTTAGCATATTGTTTAGTAATCTGATTAATTCTGCTAAATTTGGGATAAACCTTCTTAAAAAGTTGATTTTTCCTAAGAATCCTTGCAGCTCCTTGACATTCCTTGGGTGAGGCATTTGTAGGATAGCTTGTATCCTATCTGGATCAATTCTTATGCCATCTTTTGAAATAATATGTCCTAGAAGTTTCCCTTCTTCCAAGCCAAATAATGACTTCTTGGGGTTTAAGGAAATACCATATTTCCTGCATGTTATGAAAATCTGTCTTAAATGTTTCAAGTGTTCTTGGTCAGATTTTGAAAAGGGTGTTAGATCATCTAAGTAAATAACCAAGAAGTCATGAATCTCTTTTGCAAAAGCAATGTCCATTGCTCTTTGAAACGTTGCCCCTGCGTTTTTCAATCCAAAGGGCATTTTCACATACTTGAAAGTTCCCCATGGGGTAGTAAATGCAGTTTTGTCTTGATCATCAGGGTGTACAAGGATTTGATTGAAACCTGAGAATCCATCAAGCAATGATATCCTTGAAGCCCCTACTACTCTTTGAAGAATGTGATCCATTTTGGGTAAGGGGTAGTTATCTTTGAGTGATACTTGGTTCAAATTCCTTAAGTCTACGCAAAGTCTAATCTCACCAGTTTTCTTTCTTGTAGGGACCAAATTTGAAATCCACTCTGAGAACCTGATTGGTGCTATGATACCGCTTTGAACATTTTATGCAACTCTTTTTCAATGGAAGGAAGGAGCACAGGATTGATCCTTCTCAATTTCTGTTTGAATGGTTTTTTATTAGGCTTGAGGGGAATGGTATGCTGGATGACAGAAGTATCATAAGACTTTAAGTCCTCATAACCCCAAGCAAAAACATCTTGAAATTCTTTAAAGAGATCAATGTATTTGGGCTTTTGATCAGGGGGCAAAGAGGCAGATAGCTTTATTATTTTAGGCTTGTCAATAGTACCAATGTTGCATTCTTCAACTCTTGCATCTAGTGGCTGCATCTTTGGCTTTCTAGGGATGTCATTTGAGTCAAAAATATCCTCTAGTGGGGTAAGGCCTGCTGGAAGGAAATTGTCTTTGAGTTGTATGATTTCGGCTTCAACGTTACTCATCTCTTCACAGTCAATTTGGTTAATTTGCTGAATGTTTTCATTGTTGAAAATGGTTGGGCTGAGTAGTTGTTTTGCTGTCCTAGGTGACATTGGGTGAGCAGACTGTTGAAACTGTGTTTGTGATGGACATGCTCCATCAAATATTTGTGACTGAGTTGCTGACTCAAGGTCAATATTTAATCCTGTGAACTCTTGTTGCAAGGTTAAAAAGTTGTTTATTTGCATGTCATTCTCAAATACTTGCCACTCTTTAACATTGTTTGGAACAGAAGGCCTATATTTGACCTCGGCTGTGAAACAGTTGTTGGGTTCCAATGGAAATTTGAAGGTGCTGGCAAATGTTGCCAAGCTGTGTGCATGGAGATTGTGGCCCCTTGGAATTTTTGTGATAACAAACTCAGAGAAGGTCTCTAATATCTCAATTACAGCAGACCTGTAGGACCTCAATCTTTTGTCATTGGTGACAAAATTTCCTTTTACTTGTTGAATTACTAGGTCAGAGTCCCCCATGATGGAGAGGCTAGGTGCTTGTAATGATTTTGCAATCTTGAGGCCTAGTAACAGAGCTTCATATTCTGCCATGTTGTTAGTGCATCTAAAATTCAATCTGTAAGCCCTACCTTCTGCATAATCTTTTTCTTTATTATGTATCCATACTCCAGCCCCTGCCCCTAACTTGTTAACTGAGCCATCAAACTCTAGCACCCACAGAATATCTTGCTGAACAGAAGATTTAAGATTCTGTTCATGGGATGGCAATGTGAGCATGAGTTGGGGTTTCTCTTCCCATTATTTTCTAGGACAATTTCATCACTTGTTTGACAATCTTTGACAACTAGAGGAGGGTTAATGTGTATTGTTGGGCTGATTGAAGTTTGGCAGGTGCTACTTGTTTGATCAGTGTTTTGCTCTTGTATGAGTGTTTCGGTCCTAATGTCATTGTTGGAGAGGTCTGCGCTGTCATTGAAGAGGATGAAGGAGTCTATGTCCGAATGAACAGCATATATTGGAAAATTTTGAGGTTTTTCCTCATCACTGCTGACCATATACTTCATGAGTGTTTCCCTATAAAGTCTTTTTGGTTGCCCAAAGACAGAGATAGTTGCATATGACATGTCCAATTGCAGGAGCCTTGGAGCTTGGCTCCCCATGATCTTGATAACAGCATCCCATATTTGGGTGGGATATCAGCAACTACAACATCCATTAGAATAGTTTTGTGGGAAATTGAACCAGGACACACATAAATCTTTTATTAGGCCCAAACATTTGACTTGGCTAGAATCAAAAGAAAACAGTCTTTGTATGGTCTTGTTATATCCAAGTTTAATCTTTCCATGACTGCTTTTGGCATCAGGTTATGAGAGGCACCTGAGTCAAACATTGCATTGTGCAGTATTTTATCATGAACATGCAGGCTGACATAAAACGGTAAAACCCCTGTGACTACTGATTTCCATCTACCTCTGGGCCAAACAATAATTCTGGAGTGTCATCTAGCACATTTACATCATCTTTGCTATTGGTGAGCTGTAGGGATTTCTTTATCTGTTGCTTATATATGTCATGCTTGGCTAGCTCTGAAAGGGGAATTGCTACCTTTAACTTGCCAATCTCTGCTCCTAGGTCAAAGGGTTGTCAACTTGGGTTTTGGAGTCACACGTAGCAGTCCTTTGTTTGTTCACTAAATCTTCTTGTTGGATTTCATCTTGATTTTGGAACCTGCCCCTTACACTCATGTCTTGAGGGAATGTTCGATTTGGGTGGAGATGAGGTTGCCGTGGGCTGTTGTAGTGGGGACAGTAATTCAGTAACCTCCTCAACCACTACTTCTTTTGTAGGCAAGTTTGTTTTGTCATTAAGTTCTGTGACTGAGGTTTCTCTAGACTGCTGTTTCTCTTTGTCTTTTCAGGCTGACTTACATCACAGTCCTACTCCTTAATTTGTATTGTTTGTGGACTTCATAGACAACAGTATCAATCCTTGTTTAAAGTCAAAGGA